>OU426931.1:13892489-14639120 GCA_911387795.2 Apamea monoglypha
CTCGCCAGGAAGTATTGTTTAGCTCCGCGTCTATACGAGCCTGCCTGTCAGAGGAAGATGCACGAAATATGATAAGAAGAACACCTGATAAGGAAAAATGAGGGTCACATCACGGAATATGTGGTAGTATAAATGTGAATTGCTATAATTATAGAGAAAACCAAGGAAACTATAGATGAATTGTGACGAAAATAAAATGGCTAGAATGTGGTTGAATTGCCGGATGAGATGACGACTGACAGAGCTGTAAGAAGAAATAACATGCTGCGTTAACCTTTTGTAAATTGGGATGAGGGCAGGAGGAGCATGAAACACAAGACAGGGGAAGAAGGAAAGAACATGCACTGTATCCATGGCAACAGAATGCGCTTCGATGTCCCTGCCACCCTGTATAATCGAAATCCTTTAGTGTTCAGACCACATTGGTCTGAACACTAAAGGATTAAATAAGACTTTTTGTCAGTTGTTTTATCTATTTTGTCAATTATGTTTAGGGGAAACCCTAGCAAAAGCCGGGATTAATAACGCCAAGCTGAAGTATAAGACGTCAATTAGGATTAAGAAGTTTATCAGAGTTTGTGCGACGAAAGTGTGCAATGTAAGGCGGTAAATAAAACAATAATACGAACGAAAATTAACAAAGTTGAAAGCCTGTCGCTCGGGTGATAAAATAATAAGTAAGTTAGTTAAGTAATCCTTGTTTTAAAAATAGTAAGTTAATTAAGTAATCCTCTTTTTTTACATTAATTTTAGGACAATATTAAGCATGTCCGTCCCAGCTAGATGGACCGACGACCCAAAGAAGGTGGCTGGGACAGAATGGATGCGGAAGGCGGAGAACAGGGTGTTGTGGCGCAGCCTGAAGGCAAATTCCCGTATTTAAAAACGACCAAAATCTAGTGGCAATCTCATCTCAGCGACAATCAAATGTCAAAAATGAAGGAAAATTAGATGCGTTTTTGACAGATTGAGACTGAGATTAGAATGTGACGTTCTTAAAATTACGAGAATTACCCCTCTGGTCTATGTCCAGCAGTGAACTGCGATAGGCTGAGTTGATTGATTGATTAAGCATGTGCAACAAAGAGTTTAAATTCCAGTTGAGTGGGTACGTTTTAATATAGAATTCTATTGGATCCTTTCAAAAGAAAATAATCAAAATAAAATTGTTATTTTAATTTTCTTCTACAATCATTCTGAAGCTAACTCAAAGGAATAAATACATAATCAGCCTATAATGTTTCCACTGCTGGGACACAGGCCTCCTCTCTGTGAGAGGGAGTGGGCCATAATCCACCACGCGGGCCCAGTGCGGGTTGGTGGATGTCACATGTCTTCGAATTTGTGGTTCTAGGACATGCCGGTTTCCTCACGATGTTTTCCTTCACCGTTTTGAGAGCAGTGGTGATGAAATAATTTACACAAAGTAGAGTGCCTGCCTGGGTTCGAATTCACGACCGTACAACTCGTAAGTCGGGTCTATTACCACTGGGCCACCACTGCTCCCCAAGGAATAAATATAAAACAGAAAATACTGAGCTTAAATATGTGTATTTGAATTATCCACTAAAACGTTCCCGAGATGGTAAAATAATGTTATAACATATTTAGTACACGGCGAGCAAGTTTGCTAGTTTTACCAAAAACAAGAACAAACTATGGCAAAAAAATGCTAACTTTTGAAGGAGCACAGCTTTATAACAAATTACCGTCCTATATAAGAAATGTACACTCTTACAATGCATTCAAAACTAAACTTAGCCAGCACATAATTGCGGATCGATCACTTCTGGAGAAATGAATGCATTGGATGGGTACTATTAAATTGTAAAACTGATGACGAACATATTGTAATCCTTATTTTTAGTAGTGTTCTCAAATAAGTGACTTATGTCTTTATTGGGAATAAAGTTTCTTTAAACCGAATTCAATAAGGCCCATCGTCCGCGACGCCACTCAAAAGAAACATGCTACCAAAGAGTAGTAAGAGTGTCACAGCACCAGTTTTTCAATGGCGGTCCTTACTCACAAACCAGTAAATGACGTGTTAAGCTACGGTTGCCTAGAAAAGCGGTGACCGTCCACATAACGTCCGTAATTTACAGGTGAATGACGTCACAAAAACGTTACCTATGAACAGCAGGCCCATTTACCAATAAAAAAAGTATTGTTTTCCTAGAGAGCGTTTTGGACACCAAAAAGTCAAACCCAGCTGCCCAAAGATTTAAATCGCTAGATTTGCCCTCACCGTACGCGAAAAAGGTTCCATACTGAGAGGAGTAATGTTACACATTACTAAATAGTGTTTGCATGACATTCAAGTCAAGTCACTGCGCCATTGTGTGTCAGAGGTGTCAAAACGAAACAAAAACGCAACTATCTTTTGATGCGATAAGTGCAATGCACACTAACGACCGAAGCCAATAACCTATTGACTGATCGCTACAGATGGTAGCCAGTAAAAATTATAACTGCCAGTATAATATAATCATACAGACCGCTACTGATATAGATTATTGGGACGCTAAAACCAGAGACAGATAGGTTTTTCTACCCCCAGTGTGCGAAAACTGGTGATAGATAGGTAATTAGATATAAATTTTGTCTGGACTTTAAAAGAGACCCCTGAGTTTGTTTCGGCCTTTCTTCTCAGAGTAGTCAGATAGGAAACGCCGACCTCATCAAGTTTTTAAAAATATGATTGACGTGTAAAAGTGTTTGTACAACCTACTTACAAAAATAAAATCATTTACCATTTAATTGGGTTCGGCCGTTAGGCGTATTTAGCGGTTTAAGCGGGCTTTGCCGCTGTCATTATTTTCATGAAAGCGGCGGCCGTTATGTGCGGTCACCACTTTACTAGGACACCTTTTATTTTTTATTTATTTTCTGTGTGGGAAATCATCATATGACTTCTCCCGCTCTGGGCAGAGCAGGAGGGCGTGTCAGACTTTTACTGACTAAAACCCACCCGTGTTCCTTCAGTTTCCTATGGCACGGGCTACGGTATCTCTTTCGAACAACCCGCAGCCCTGGCAGGCATCGGCCCTAGCGGACCCCGTCAGTCCATGATGACATCTCTTTGAGGCGCGCATGGAACACAACGCGCCGTCGACCCGGGTCTGGTCCTTGCCGGGCGGTGAGCTGCCCATTGCTCGCCGCCCGCAAGCCCGCGCCTACGAAGGCCGGGAGTCGGTTGGTGACTCCCGACGTCCCGGGCGTCTCCTGCGGCGACTAGGGGCGTGAGGGCGCAGAGATTGCCTCTCCCTCACGCGCTCTGCCTCCTCCTTTGCGAGCTTTATTGCTTCGCAGAAGGAGGTGACGGCTTCCCATGCACTCTCGCTCCGTACCATGGCCTGGACCAGGGCCGGACGCGAGAGATCACCGCCGCCGATCACCGCCACGAGGACGCGGCGGTGCTCCGCCCAAGCCGGGCAGACCTCCACCGTATGATCCACCGTGTCCTCCGGGCGATCCACACTGTGGTGACACCCTGGCGTTTCCTCCCGCCTTGTTCTGAACAGGAACCTCCCGAAAGAACCGTGTCCGGTAAGGACCTGCGTCAGGCGGAAGGTGAGGGCGCCGTGGCGCCTCTCCAAACACTCCTCAAAGAGGGGACTTATCGCCTCAATTGTGGCGTGACCAGGACGCCTTAGTTTTCTAGGATACCTTAGTTTTATTAAGTCGCGTCGTGTATGGCCGCAAATGAAATACTAGTGCTGTGACATTCTGGTTACTCTTTCGTGACTTGAGTCTGTAAAGGTTTGTCCACACAATATACAATAAAATGTTATAAAACACTGTCATATAACATGTTTTTATAAAGATATTAGCAATGTGGACGTGTTATATAACAAAATTTTATGTGTTATAAAACATAATCTGGACGCACCCTAACACGTTACTTTTGAGTAGTGTCGTGGACGATGGACCTTAAACTGCTCCGAATTTCATTGTCCCAAATTGTTTTGCTGTCGCTAATCCTTGAGATATTCTTTTGAAGTGGATAACTTTGATCAACCGACCGAGGATTATAAAAACTTCTGACGATTGCCATTTATTAAACAGGTTGTTCTATTTGTATTTAAATAAGACTGTAGGCTGTAAGTGATTGTTGTTTAGTTTAGTTGAGTTTCTTAAGTAAGTCAAAGAACAAGGTTTATCTTTAGAAGTTGTTTTGATTAAAATGTCATGAAAAATGCTATAATTTTAGCGATTTATAGAAAAAAATATTATATTATAGACTGGTTGACTGGTACAAAATACATGTAGGTATTATATCCGCCCATGTCCGCTCTAATCAGCCCAAAAAGATGTATCGCTTTTTCAATTAAATAAATTATTGTCGATGTATACATCTTTCTGGGGTAGACTGTACCACTACTGTACAGACGCCAGCACTTTAAGCTACCCGAAACTGTCAAATTTCCCCAATCAACCTTGAACCTAATGCTTTAGTGATAAAGTTGAAAATCTATGAAATAAATTTGACATATTGTAGTAGGTTGTTGTGCTGGCGTCTTTACATGAAGTTTAAATAAATAGACAAAAAGACATTTTTTATATTCAAAATATAAGTTCGTTCCTCTACTGATAAATCTATCAACTTACTTGTAAGCGACGCAAGCAGCAGTAACAGCGAAGGTAAGAAACACTGCCAGTCCGATGAAACAATAGATTATGACCGTCTGCGCCTCTGTCCGAGCAGCGTGGAACAAACGTTGAACATAGCAGTGATGCTAGTGACTATCTAACCACATCACCATAAGACATATGAGCTCAAACTCAAAGCATTTATTTCAAATAAACCAATCACAGTACACTTTTCAATTGTCAAGGAGTCGGTCAGTCACAAACATGAACGGGCAAGAAATTCCACGGACACTGACAAGGCTCGATGAAAGGCTTCGTGAGAAAAGTGAAAGTGAAAACCTCGTAAAAAAACACAATAAACGTTATTTTGTAAAGTTTTCTACACAACAAATAAATAAAAAGTAAACAATAATTTTTTTGCCACGAGGTCTTCACTGCACGGCGATGTAGGGTAGATGGATTAACTTAGACAGTAACATACAGACCTCTTTTACCTTTCTATATCCCATGAAAATAACAGCAGTATTTGAATTGGTTGTAAAGTCAGGATAATTGATTGCCAACTTTGTCCCTATATTCCAATACTCAAATACAGGAGCCGTTGAGGCGTGCCTCTCGTGTGTATTCCCACGAAGTTGTAGCGGGGCTGCCTGTTCAGAGTACGCTACGCATTTTTATCGCTTATTACAAAACCAGAAGGTTATTATTTATATAATTGAGTTTTACAAATAGGATCTTGCAATCTTGAAACAATCTCGAAAACATCTCTCAGTTGCATGGTGCAGCATTGGCAAATGTTACATTATAATTTTATCACGAACGACCTTATTTTATAACAAATCCAACCTTATTTTTAACCAGAAAGGTTTTTTTCTTCAGATTGGTTTTGAATTTTGAATCAAAAAGTGTCATGTTTTTTCTCCTACCGAGATTTTTGATTGAAAGATTTTTTTGGACACAGGACGGGAGTCTAAATATTATTTTTTCCTGCTTTCACAATTAAATAATTTGCTAACGGTAATCTATAAAAGATTGTACTATCGAGTTTTGTGGATCCAAGGGTATGTTTGCTTTTCCTATTGATTATTCAAAAGTTCTTATCGTTTCCTAAATTTTATCCCATTATTTTCTTTGTAATAAGCAGTGTTCCCGAAAATAAGCGTATTGTACATCACTAAAAAGTGGTCTCGAGGCGAAGCGTAAATATTCGGTATGTATTTTACTTTTCTTCAGCTCTATTGTTATAAAAATTCTGCCCGCTTCTCGGAATGTTATTTTTAGTTATTTTCTGTAGATTTGTCCGGAGACTGTAGGGCGATCTAGAGTTCGCCCTACCCGCCACCTAGTACCAGACGTCTACAAGCTTCCGGTTGGGAATCGAACCCAACATAATATCTTGCGCACGACCAGCACATTTAAGAGGATTCTGATTCCGGCCAGCGAGGAGCCTTCCGATTGTCAGCGTGGAGCCTAGGACCGGAGTTTCATATTTTATGTAGCTTAGTTTTCAGTTGAGCCTATTACTTGATGTACTACCAATTAGCCGTTTAAATTATTATCTTGCTTCTTAAAAAGAATTGACTTGGTGCCAATTACCCATTAGTATCGTCCTCGTATTTATCTAGTTACGTAAGTTTAGGAACGTTTGCAAACGTATCTTAATCGACTCGTAAAAAGAATACGTAAAGTTTATTATAGGGTCGAACACCAAAAACGTCCGCGTCGGCGTCACGACGTAATCTTTTTTAATAATATTCGTTTTGTTTCTTTTCTTATGTTTCTATTAATATTTTATTTTATTTAGTCAAATTAAAACGTGTAAAAGTGAAGTTTGTTATTTATTTCGCTACAATGGGTACTAATAATATTTTGTCAATTCCAGAAGGCTCCGTTTGATCTCAAAATGTCACAACATGATAATATTTTTCTATAAAACAAAATAAAAAAACTGGTAGCTGGTAACAATTTATAGCAGACCCGAGTCCATTACAAACTTAAAGTAATTTAAAACTTTCAGTGTATACCGTCTCGATTTCATTAAAACTGATAAATAATTAATACCGGTGTAATGAAGTGATTGTTTGTCTGATGAAGTTCTAGTAAATAGTAGTCAGGTAGGTACAAACTGGGCTACATTAATTTGAGGTTATTGATCACTAAGTGAAGGGTGGAACGTTTATGAAAAAATACATAACAAATAACACCACGTCTGTAATCCCCGAAGAGTTAAATACAGAGGCGTACCTATAGTTGGGTGTACTATAGGTTCGCCAGTTTTGGTTAAGTCCCATGCAATTGGGGACGATCCTATTGCTATCAAACGGCCACAAATCCAGACTCTGGGCTGCTACTGAGAAATTCCCGATGGAAAGACCACCAATAACATTTTGCCCGACCTGGCAATCGAACCCAGGACCTCCACCCAGAACCAGGGGATAATATTCCGTCTATATAAAATTGCCATTTTCCAACATAATTGCGACTGATATTAAAACATTACTACGCAATTTATACAGTCACTTTTTGACAGAATATTCCCGCTGCCTTATTTTGAATTTTAAATTGTTCCTCATGTATATTTACAGTCAAATTTGCTGGAATTTTGGGATCGTAGCGTAGTTAAAACACTTCCAGATCCGGTAAATCACTGCTGAAATCGAATTAACCATACCTTCGCCTTCCCTACGAGGCTACAACAGATATTTTCTCTTAAGTTACAAAAAACTTTTAATTTATTCGATTACCCACGGGCCGTAAATCTAAAGTGCTACGCCGTAGCCGCTACGGCGTAGTCGCTACGAGCTACGGCAGTTATGACTACGCTTGACGTAATGCGAGGCTGCAGACTGTTTAATCAAGTTTTATTGATACCTGTTGTAATATATACTGTGTTTGTAGATTACTGTGTAATTGGATTGTCTAGTAATCAACTAACTACACTGTTAATTGGAACGGAAGTCATCAATCCAAGGACGTGGAACTTTGTAAGGCAACAGGTCTTTGTCCTCGTTTAAACCTTCGTACGTGGATCCACGCGAGACAAAACGGCTTTTTAATTGTTTCTGTAATTACGGCATTCAGCCGGTTAAGTGGTTCTTGTAGAAACATGACTTTAATAATAGTTTTTCTTTTCGACAGCTAAACAGCCCGCTTGTCTAGCTAGCTTAGAGTCAATTCTAAAGTAACTTTACCCAAGAAACTTTTACCACGATTCTGTTCCTAACAAAAGCTTGGCACTATTACCATATGTCGGACTTAATAAAGAGTGTATATATATATACGTATATTTTTATGTGTAGAAAGAAAATTTATTTATGCTTTTTGTAAAATAAACACGACAAAAAGTTTCATTATCAAAAAAAAATTGGCACCCGACCAATTATGTACATATGTACATAAGACACCTGCAACACTTTGATTATATGTTAAGTCTCCATATAAATTAAATACTTACCACCCTGGCACATGGGGTCATTCCACAGGAAACCGCACCGCGGGGTGTCGGGTGGTGGACCCCGTCGCCCCCCCGGCCAGTGGATGGCTTTCCCGGCCACTGGCTTGTAGCTGCTGTTCAGTCCGTGGAAGAAGGCCACCACCTAGACATAAATAAGGATATCATAATCATGTCCTCCTACAATAATGATGTTGTCAGCCGATCTCTTCATATTAGTAGTCAGAGATCATTTGTTAAACAAATTGCTACCCTTCGTCATTTTACTGTGTTATAGCCATTTCATAAAACTGTCAAAGAATGACAATTGTGATTATGAATATACATGCGACTAACATCTGTAGATCTACCACAAAGTGCAAAGTCGACGGCCCGCCTCTGCGCTGCCGTCTAAACGTGACGCTGCGCTGGCAGAATAGTCGAAATGGGCTCAATTGCCAAATACAAAAATATGAATGGACAATTTAATTTGGTAGTAAATTTTGTACAGTATTTGTCTCTCCTTTCCCTTTTTAATCCATCCAAAGGTTGTCTTTAAAAGATCTCTCTTAGCGATAAGACCGCCCATTGTGTCACCCTTTGTAAAATGTATAAATATATGTCTGTAATTTATATGGTGTACCTAATAAAGAGTATTATATTCTTAACAATTTTTCCTTCTGAAATCAAGACTTTATTTCAGTACTTAAGTTAGAAATGATCGTTGCTTATTTATTTAATATTTTATGCACAAAAGAACAACAACTGTACAAAGGTCAGACAATAAAGAGAACAGCTACCTTCACAGTTTTGTAAACACCTTTATTTTATGTTCCTACTTTCTTAGTAAAAAATATAAATAGCACTGCCACATTGAATTTGATATCTATATTCAAATTTTATTTATGTGTCAAATTGACATTATTTCAAGTTAAACAAATATAAACTTTATTTAAATGGTAATTAAGTTGAATTCAGAGTGACTAGCACTATTGAAAAAGTTACAAAAATGTTTGAAGTTGTAGCGTAGGGAACTCTATTGTGTAGGAATTAAAGTTATTTTTCCACAAACTCATATTTGTTTACAATTTTGGCGAATATGTCGCGAATGCAAATTAGATACCTACTTGTTTAATATTTTGGCCTAAGAACAAATCAGACTTCTGCTCCCTGGAACTTACATTGGCTCCACTGCTCCAGGATCGTTTATTGCGAATCAATCATCATCTTTCATAGCGTCTGTCAACCCACTTCAAGGCATAACGCTCTAAGTATCAGAGATCAATCACAATATTCCCACAAGCATATTTAAAATACCAGCATTACAGTAACCTTTAAAAGTATAGAATGGCAGAGACATCGACGTGCAACTTGTTACCATGGATTCAGTAAATGATTTTGAACACATTTTATTGATAATAATCGACAAAAAATTTCTAGGCTACGCTAAGTCTAGAATCATGTGCTGAATTCATAGTTACAGTTTTACGCTTCGATGTCCCTGCTACCCTGAATAAATCGATGGTGATGTCAAGTATTCATATATAGCCAACCTCATACTACACAATTGCTCAACCTCCTTGCTATGCCTCATTCCTCATAATAGCTCAACCTCCTTGCTAAGCCTCATCCTACATAATTGCTTTAGTAGTTTTGACAACAATCCCCAGTAAACTGAAACTTTACTAAGGTTGAAACTATCTTAGACAAATAGAGCTCGCCGTTTTATGACGTGCAAGTAACATTCAATCTTAGGGTGGTAGAGCACCTCTTTGCAATCAGAAACTCTAATTAATGATTTGATGTACACATTCAGAATTCACTATGGAATGGTTTCAACGCCAAATGTAAATAAATGGTTAGAACTTTCAAAGACGCTCCCGACTTTCAGAGTAATTAGTCCAGTACGTAGTTTCTAAATTTGCATTTAGAAGGATTAAGATATTTAGTTTTAGTTAGAAATATCTTAATAAACATATCGTAGACAACAAGTCAACTGTTTAATTGACACATTGACTTAGGTTTAGAGAATCTGATAGACTAAGGGCCAGACCCGGAACAACTACCTGTAGGGAATACAAATAATTGTTCCGTTCGGGAATCGAACCCGCGACACGCAGCGCAACAGTCGATCGCTCAGCTACTACGCCAACCGTGTCGTCATTCGACTCATATTTTATTAAATTGTTGTGCCCGACAGGGACCATGTGAACTTTATAACTATTGATAAGACCTTGTAAACACATGTGTTATGCAATAAAGATTTGAAGTTAGGTACCATGAGGTTAGAATAGCTAGGGGTACTAATATGTGCCATTATCACCCAGCATGATTGTACTCGTAGTCTTTTAGATATGTAAATATTATCTCATGCACATAAGTGGTGAGGTAGCTGTTACTAATGTCAACTGTTCACCACGAATGGCGGGAAACAGTGAAAAGTAAAGCGGTGCTTGCACAAAAGGCTGGTGTCGTGATGAGCCAGTGTAGTAATATATTTAGCATCAACAGGATTCTACAATGATCAAACACAGCATCAACAGGATTCTATAATGATCAATAATTTGCCTTAATAAGTTTATCATTATTTGTCTTAAGCATGTCGCTCGATACATTCATTAGTTAGACTCACTAACAGTATCTACTTACCTGCTTGGCTCTAGTTCAAACAGCAAAGGGTATATATAAAATGCTGTACATTTTATTTAAATCCAAGACTTTTTCATGAGCACTAACCGTGTCTAATTTAATGGCAAGTCGGTCATTAAAGGCTGCCAAGCCAGTCCCGAAAGGCTGACTTTTACTAACAAATTCCTTTTCTATAAACTTCAAAGAATTTCGTATCCACCCATTGTAATGTAGCTCAGTGTGTCTGTCTGTAAACTTTTCACACCTACACTGAACCGATCAGTATAAAAGACAGATAGGTAGCCTGGGACCTGGATAAGCTAGGACAAGGATATTGGTAACTTTTTTTTGCTGGTATTTGTATAAAAACTGGCCAAGTGTGAGTCGGAATCGCACACGAAGGGTTCAAGGCAAAAAAATGCCGAAAAGGACACGTTTCTTGTATGAAGATTTTTTTTTTAATTTTTATTATTTATTGTTATAGCGGCAATAAAAATAGACACTCTGTGATAAATTTCAACTATCTACCTATTACGGTTCGTGAGATACACCTCGCTGACAGATAGACGGCAGGCGGACGGACAACGGAGGCATAGTAATAAATAGGTTTTAAATGATGAAATACAAAATACAGGCAGACGAACTCGCGGATAGCAGCCAGTAAGCTAGAAACACAAAGTTTTGGGATCGGACAAGTTAAACTCGGTAACTTTTAAAATTAACCATCACGTCGTCGACATTGTTCGCGCATAGTTAATTAGTTTGGTTTAAATGGCTTGTGCTGGCAAGCATTTCAACTTGTTTTGGGTCTCAAGAACTATAAAATAGTTCTTCGCTCGGATTACAACCGAAATCGGCTATTTTAGGAACGCTTTATATTATCTACAAGCACTTACAACATGTGTTTTGAATAACAAGAAACATTATGCCATGAATAATTTCACATAGGCGCAAAGGCTGAAAAAAAAATGAATGCCATCCTACTACATAATATTATTAATGCGAAAGTTTGTGAGGATGGATGGACGTGTGTTACCCTTTCACGCAAAAACTACTAAACGGATTTTTATGAAGCTTTACAGTGATATAGCTTATACATCAGAATAACACATAGAATACGTTTTAATATACTTATGCGGGTGAAACCGCGGGGAGCTGCTAGTAATTATATTATAAAGACGGTTACGGCGGACGGCGGACGGTGGACGGTTGGCGCAGTGGTTAAGCGATTGACTGCTGCGCTGCGTGTCGCGGGTTCGATTCCCGCACGGAACAAATATTTGTATGACCTATAAATAGTTGTTCCGGGTCTGGCTGTTTGTGTATGTGAGTTTAAATGTTTGTAAACGCACCCACGATACAGGAGTAATTCCTAGTGTGGGGCAACGTTTTTCAAAAAAAAAAAAAAAAGAGTTCTCACCTCAAACTTTCCAGTTACTGGGTCCAGGTCCAAAATGGCGTAGTCTGCATCCCTGTCGCCGACGGCGTCTATCCGAACGTGGCCTGTTATACCTGAAACAACATTACCATTATAGTATCAGTTTTTATCATATTTTTAGTGTTAAAGGTAAATCAGGGAAATTAATTGTTTTAGCAAATTAGCTAACAACTAAAATAGTCCATTTATGTTCTAATCGCTAGTCTCATTCTTTAACACTCGTATGAAATGGCTATAAGCACAAATAATCAGTATATAATGTTCCCACTGCACTGCCGGGACCAGGCGTCTTCACTTCGAGAGGGAGTGGGCTGTAATCCACCACGCGTGCCCAGTGCAGTTCGGTAGATGTCACATGTCTTCAATTTTTTGGTTCTAGGACATGCCGGTTTCCTTCACGGTTTTGAGAGCGGTGTAGATGAAATTACTTACACAAAGTAAAGCGCCTAAACAATGTCGACATCTGGTTTGACAAGACGTAACATGTCTTTCAAGAAACTTGTAAAACAGGCTTCGGCTGGCAAAACTTAATCATTAAGAGCAAATGTCAGTAGGTACAGACGCCAGCACATCAAGCTACTACAATCTGTCAAATTTCTTTAATAGATTTTCAACTTTATCGCTAAATCATTATGGTTCAAGGTTGATTGGGAAAATTTGACAGTTTCGGTTAGCTTGACTGCTGGCATCTGTACATACTAAATATAGACTGATCTTACTTATGAGGGACTTATTGACTGATCTAAAGAGGTTTCCGACAAACTTTCGTATGAGCTTAGGAAATCTAGGCCTGAAGCTAATGTGGATATGTTAAAGAAAGGATCCCTTAATCTTGTGTGTGCTTTGACTGCGACTAGATTTGGAACGTTTTAAATTACAAGAATTGGCCTTCAGATCGAATGAACGATTTTTTTACTAAAAATACATACTTGATTGTTCTACGAAATGGAGCATCGTTTTTCTCTGTTGCTGTATAAATTTACCCGTAATTGCCACGTATCAAGTTTATTAAAATATTTACAGTAGACGCCATTTGTACCGTTGAGTTCTTGTTTTAATTGCCTCTTTATTGTTCTGTCCGTGTTTTAAACGACTCAAAGCTATTAACGTTGGTAAACATTGTTTCAACAATGGTACGAAGGAATCCTCAACCTTTTGATTGAAATGAAATACCTCTAATTGGATCATTCATAACTGAAAACAAGACCATCATTAATTCGTTTACAGTTTGTTAGCTTGTATTAAATTCATGTTTTAACTCTAAATAAATATTGCTCATTTTCTAGATAGATTTGCCTCATTCATTAAAAATAAGTTGTGAATAATTCTACTAAAACTTATCGATTGTTACGGAATGTTTTTTTTTTTTAACATTTTAATACCGAAGTATAATATCCACTATGGCAACATTATCAAAGAACAAATGATTAATATTGTAACGCACTTTTTAATGCATTTTCATTACCGCAACTGAATATGTTTTTTTTTTAATAATATTTATGTACTTAAAACACGGTATAAAAAGGTGTTACAATACAAAATGAGATCATTGTTTTGCTTATAATTAAAGCATGCAAAATTGTGCTGTCAACGTTAGTGTTCTAAAAACTCCTTAATACTCGTACTATAGAAATTATTTTCTTTCAACCAGTTATACAATTTAATTTTAAATAGTCTACAATTCAATATTTTTAATGTCTTTGGTAAATTATGAAATATACGTACACACATAGCTACACAATTTTTTGTATATTTAGCATACCTAGGCAGCTCGTCTAGTACAAGTGTGTATTGGTCACGCGGACTTCGTGAACATACCTCTTCTGCTGTTTTAACCAATTATTTGTGTTTCTTTACAAACATACACACACATCTCATATATATATAACGGTAGCAAACCAAGCTTTTTAAATATTGTTTTACATGATTCATTGGACGAAATCCCGTATAGGGCCCGTATACATTTTTTCTGGGCGATTTTAGCCAATCAATTACTTACGTCTCATTTTATATACTACATTACCTACATACTTACTACGTTGCGTTGGCAAGACATCCACCATGGTATACAGGATCGAGACCGACAGAGGCAGCGCGAGCGGTCAGACCAAATTAAATGAAAAAGACCAAATAAAAAAAAACATCACAGCTACTCTTCGGTGATGGCCACCCATACCCTTGCAACGCAAAGGGGATGGTTGGGTTGACCTCAAGTCATTTTAAAGTTAAAATATCTCACAATCTAAGTCTCAACCTCTGGCTGAGAACAGCAACAGAGTACTTTTAGTCGTTAGAAGTCAGAAATTACCTGTGCCTTATGGCTAAGGTAATTGGTGGCAATTTGAGTCTGAGCAAACAACCCATAGTTATACCCATTTGTGTTGCAAAGGGTATAGGTGGCCATCACCGCGACTATCATCTAATTTCCACCTGATAAAAAGGAGCTTACCATGAAAGTCACGTCCCCACATCCGCCTGGTGATGTTCCTGCCGTCCCTGATGTCGCCACCTTCTGTCAAGGTCTCGTTCAGCGCCATCCCCAGTAAGTACACACCGTCATAAAAGGCGCCGATGAAGAAGTTTACCTGACCAAAATAAAGTTGCAAGTGTTTTAAGGCAGTAAAGACCAGATGAAGCGCAGTAAAGCATATTTTTACTGCCTAAATAATATAAACGTTTTAGACTGATTATGCTAATCATAATCAGTCTAAAACGTTTCCACTGCTGGGATACAGGCCTCCTCTCTGTGAGAGAGAGTGGGCCGTGATTAATTTAATTAATAGAAAATAAACAGTTTATTTATCAAATTAAATTTCATTCGAAAACATCCATCGGTTTCTTACTAAACTTGAACTATATCCGACGACCCTGATAACTTATGTCTTTTGGTGACTGTATATTACCAATAACACAGATTAACTTTAAGATCCTGTTACACTGACGCGAATCCCATGCGAGACGCGACTACGCACGTCGATTGTTTTAATTAGTATTAAGAACGCGATTATTGCGCCTGATTGCGCCAGTTTGAACACCTCCACACGAGTTAGTTGATGTTCGTCCCGCATCCCACGCCGGATTCGCTTCAGCTTGGCCAAAGCTTTAAATTATATTGAAATCTGTACGTACTGTACGTGCAGATGTCAATATAATTTAAAGCTCGTATGTATTTACTTAGTCTGATTAGCTCTCTACAGGATGTGCGCTGGCTACGGCTTCAAATAAGCCATGCGGCTTGGAAGGTACGGCCACAGAAATCTGTACTAGAAAGGTACAGATTTGTGTGGCCGTAGGTATAATATAACTACCCTATACTAATAACGTAATTGAATAGCGCGAGCATATCCTCGCAAGTTCTAACTCGGTCAAGGTTGCTAGTTAATAAATTCAAAATGTTGAAAGTGTATTATGTAGGTAGTACAGTTATTAGGTATTACGTCCGTCCCCTTCTGTGACATAGGGTTATACCCAAGAGATATTAAATTATTGTTGTATTAAACAAAATCTTGTTACCAATCTACAAATCTCGGACGTCCTAGCGCGGCTTTAACGTAACGTAAATTCGAGATAATTTTAACCGACTTAATAAAAGGAGGTGGTTCTCAATTTAGTTCAGCGGCGGCGATCTCTCGCGTCCGGCCCTGGTCCAGGCCATGGTACGGAGCGAGAGTGCATGGGAAGCCGTCACCTCCTTCTGCGAAGCAGTAATGCACGCAAAGGAGGAGGCGAAGCGCGTAAGGGAGAGGCAATCTCTCCGCCCTCAGGGCCTTGTTGCCGCAGGAGATGCCCTGGACGTCGGGACTCACCAGCCGACTCCCGGCCACCATAGGCGCGGGCTTGCGGGCGGCGAGCAATGGGCAGCTCGCCGCCCGGCAAGGACCAGGCCCAGGTCGACGGTGCGTTGTGTTCCATGTGCGCCTCCATTCCATGCGCGTCTGACACGCCCTCCCGCTCCGACCAGAGCGGGAAAAGTCATATGATAATTACCCACCCAGAAAAAAAAAAAAAAGAAAGGTTCTCAATTTAGTTGAATTTTTTTTATCGAAAATACTACTTTCCGATAGCATTTTTTGATTAAATGTCAATATGATTCTGTATGACCAGGCACTAACATATAACTTTTTGATGGCGTGATGGACTCTATGCGGTCACGCGCGCTACAATTATCTAGTAAAATAATTGTGCTTCATTAATCAAGATTTAGAAGGCTAAGATTTTTTTAAGCACTTAATTGTTTGACTGATTACTATAGATATGAATACAGTTTTAAAACTAATTAAATATTATGTGCGAAACTTAGTTTTTCTAATTTGAAATTATAATCGTTCGAATCTGAGACACGAAGGCCAATTCCCGTAGTTAAAAACGTTCAAAATCTAGTCGCAACCTCATCTCAGCGACGATCAATGTCAAAAACTTGTCAAAGATGTTGGGAAACTAAAGGTATTTTTGACAGATTGAGACTGAGATCAGACTGTGAACGTTCTTGATATTACGAGAATTGCCCTTATGTTTGCTGGTGCGTTCGTGCTAGGCAGAATGCACTAATATATTTAGGTTACACATAATAATATGTATGTTCATTTGTCTAAAGATACATCGATGTTCTGACCTTGGCCAATTCCGCTGTGTAAAATAAAGAGAATTTTGTAATAGCAGAAAAGGCAACCGAGACTGGAAATCGTAAATTACAAATTCATGTGGTAGGTACACGTCTTATCCTTCTTTTATGTGGTGCTGTAGTGAGTTTTCCGCTACATGACACCATTTTCTTTCCTATCTTTTTCCTCTTTATTAAATACTAGCTGCGCCCCGCGGTATCACCCGCATAAGTGTCGATCTCGTGGGAATATCGGGATAAAAAGTATCATATATGTTAATACTGGTTATAAACCATTTCTGTGCCAAATTTCATCCAAATCCGTTCAGCAGTTTTTGCGTGAAGGAGTAACAAATATCCATTCATCCATCCATCCATCTATCCATCCATCCATCCAACAATACAAAATTTCGCGTTTCAAAAACAATAAAAACAAAAATCATTTATTCAAATTAGGCTGAGAATCAGCACTTTTCGAACGTCAAAATTACAAAAGACAGTCCCCCAAAAACACCCGCCCTTCAACACTTCCTAGTGCTATCGCTTAAAAGTAGCTTCTTTCGTCTATTTTTTAAGGCTCTTCAAATAATATATGTATTGGCACTCTACTATTGTAGGTCGTGGGTTCGAACCCAAGTGCATCCCTTGTGTAATTTATTCATCAACACTGCTCTCAAAAAGGTAAAGGAAAACATCGTGAGGAAGACGTTATGTCCTAAAACCAAAAATTGGAAGGCATGTGACATCTACCAACCCGCTCTGGGCTCGCGTGGTGGATAACATGGTGGCCCACTCCCTCTCACAGAGAGGAGGCCTGTGTCCCAGCAGTGGGAACATTATAGGCTGATTGTACTTATGCTTGGCACTCTACATAGTTATCGTTGCTCTCATCAAACCATTACCAGCCAGGACGCTCTGAATTAAACTCCTATTGTTATTGACTGATCGTCTGTTGTTCTATTTTCTAACCTTACAAATAAAAGGATAAAAATAATAAACTTACTTCTTCGCCATCAGAGAATGAATAATTATAGTACTGCTTGGCCCTTGCCCTGACGGCATCAGCGAACTCGTCGAACCGGTCACCAGTAGGCAGCTTCAGGGAGACCCGGAGTAGCGCCTCGTAAGCGGCGCGTGCGGCGGTGTCGCGATCGTCGTCGGCTGCCCAGCCTGTCTCGCCCCAGTACCCACCCTAGGACATAGTTTAGGAGAGAGAAGGTAAATTAAATGTATTACGATTTCTTGTTATATTTCCTTTAAAGACTTATTTATGCTTTTATTTATAAACGTTGCTTTAAGTTAAGCCTGCTTAACCATACATTTTCTGACTTTTCAATTAACTTTAAACAACGTTTATAAATAAAATAGTTTATTTTAATGAATCTTTTGTAATATTTTTTCATAATTATATGAATTACTAGCTGCGCCCCGCGGCTTCACCCGCGTATATTCGATCCCGTGGGAATATCGGGATAAAAAGTATTATATGTGTTAATCCTGGTTATAAACTATCTTTGTGCGAAATTTCATCCAAAACCGTTCAGTAGTTTTGGCATGAAAGAATAACAAACATCCATCCATCCATCCATACAAACTTTCGTATTTATAATATTAGTAGGGGTAGGATTTTGTTGACTTAGCCTGTAGCTTAACCTACCTGATAAAAGTAGTTTTAACACTTGTGGACAAAATCATAGGGACTAATAAATCATAGTCGCCTTTGACAAGACTAAATACAAATGAATGAGGTACTAACTATGAGTAAGGCACTCATAAACTAAAACACAGTACCAGCTGACTTATAGTAATAAGCTGAAAGTTATCTCAACAATTTAATAACAAAGTACAAAATAGCAAATAGAATTACAAACTTTGTCGACCTTACATCATCTATAAGACTTATATAAGTTTTCAAAGAGTAAACGTATAGTCTTAGTCTCCAAATAAATTGTGTACGTTTACCCTTTTTTCTAAGCCCAAAAAAGATGGATATTTTACCTTCAGCCATTTTATCACAATTTATTTGGAGTCAGCGCAATTCCTCTTTGTCATCCATATAGTAAAACCAGCACAAAAAAAAACGAGAATCAATCAAAACAAAATCCTCACATATCAATCTCCTTAAGCCCGTCTCCCACGGCTCCACCACATTAGGGAATGAATTTAAATATACCATATGAGGCACATGTTATGACGTCAGAGGATCAATTGTAATTGAATAAGTGAACCATACAGACCTAGAAATGTGAAAATTTATTACACTCAAAATCAAAAGTCGTTTATTTAAATTAGGCTGAGAATCAGCACTTTTCGAACGTCAAAATTACATAAGACAGTCCCCAAAACGCCTGCCCTTCACCACTTAGTATTGCTTTCGCTGGAAAGAAAAACTTGCGTAACAAACTCCCCAGCACCACAGCTGTCTGTTTGCCTTTAGGATTATCTGCAGTTAAAATTCGATTAAAAATGTGTGTAGACATCTTTGGGCTAAGAATTTACAAGGAAAGAAATACAAAAGTAATTTTAAAAATTCTTCATTGGACTTAAATCGTTCAATAACACGGATAGTCCCATAATTCAAGCTGAAGGAATAGAGCACTAATTTCTACTAACTATTCTGTGCATACCTATTCAATTTTCTTAACACAATAAAGATAAAGACCACCGTTAAATACTTCCATGCAATGACAACCGCGACCTTGCACTTCAACTATGGTAGTTTAAGTAAACCAAACCCTGAAAATAAACTAAAACAGCTCACAAATGAAAGAAAATTCTGTAATCACGTACAAATAACGTCACACGTTCTCATCAGTCGGAGGCCGAGAGTTTACCTTAGACTAAAGGTCACGAGAACCGTGTGTAGCATGCCTGATAACTGTGATAAAGGATCGTGATTGAAGGGACGCGGTCTTGAATTAATGGATCGAGTTAGGGTAGCTATCGTCGATGTACTGGGTTGTGCTGGTTCGGCGTTCGTTCCTTGACTGGTCATTTGGTACAAAAAAAAGAAAACATTGCAAGGCATTGTGTAATAAGTTAGTCCGAATTTTACTATATTTTCTATTCATTTACTTTCATGAGTTTTGTCCAGAAGTTTGAAGAAAATTAGCTTGGATATATACTAAAGGTAAAATCAATAGAATATTAAATGAGAATGTTTACTTTGCTCTGGATTCTCTCCTTAATACATTATACACATACGCCATAAGTACACATCAACCTATTTAATTCGCATAAATTCCAACATTCTACTCATGTACAAAAATTCAATCACACTAAAAGAAATCTTTTAACGCTCGTTCAAAATGCAGTAACATTAACCATTGTGTACCAAATCCATTCAACTTACTCATTATATTTTTACCCGTCTACGCTAAAGTTTGTTGTTTTCAAACTGTCAAAATACCGTAAGAGCAGTATTAATATCGAAAATCATTAGTTAGTGATGGCGCGTGTCGATACACGAAAATGAACAATATATTCTCTCCAAAGGCGATAGACACGGCAATGTCGTAAAATAGCAGGATAGAAATGGCGCTAAAATATTTTAACCTACGCTGTATTCGTGTAAACATTGTTTTAATTAAAGTATAACCTTCAAACTATTTTTCTTGATGAACTCGCGACGAGATAAACATTTTAATTTTATTAACAACATTTTATGTTGCAAATGGAGATTTAATTATGTATTCATGCCGGTTTAATTAAAGATGTGCAACGACTACTTTACTTTCTCAGCTGTTACAGCCTTCGGCCATTTTGAATCAACAAACTTGCATCAGAGGGCAATTCCCGTATTTTAAAAACGTCCGCGGTATAATTTCAGTCTTAATTAACGCACATTCATAAGATTTGATGGGTAGCATAATAAATATTTACATAATCAATTTAGGGTGTCGACATTCGTCATTCTCGGGTCTGAAAGGACCCGGTACCGAGCCGGCGGAGGTTCGTGTGTTCGGGTCCAATCGGGGGCGCTTCCGAACTTTACGGTTAATCTGTCAAAATGACCTCTAATTTTCCTACATTTGGGACATTGATTAGCACTGAGATGAGATTGCGACTAGATTTTGAATGTTTTTAATAACGGGAATTGCCTCCTGGTCATTTGATGTGCTGCCATAGATATTGCAGACATAGGACAAAAATGTTTCAAATATGCAAAGATAGTTAGTTCATCGATTATGCTCTGTACAGACATTATTTTTACCCGAATGCGGTGGAGCCCAAAAGGAGGGTACCTAATGTTTTCTACAAGAACGAAGACTGAAATCATAGCATCATTCAATTTTGGTAATTTTGTTTCATTTAATTTACATTTAATTAGATTGATTGCAGTATAGTGTTATTTATTTATTATAACATAACATAATCAGCCTATAATGTTCCCACTGCTGGGACACAGGCCTCCTCTCTTCGAGAGGAAGTGGGCAAATAATCCACCACGCGGGCCCAAGGCGGGTTGGAATATGTCACATGTATTCGAACTTTTAGTTCTAGGACAAGCCGGTTCCGTCACGATGTTTTCCTTCACCGTTTTGAAAGCAGTTTTTTTATTATTTATTATTATAAAACCTTAAATCTGTCTTTACAGGTTGCCTAATGAGATAGTTATGTTTGGATGTGGGTGTAAATTACCTGAAAATAAATGAATATTTCACTTATTTATAACATTATTTACTTCGTGGTCTGAATAATAATAAGGTTGACCTTTACGCAAATTGTAAAGCTCTACCTGCCTGTCATTTGTCAACCTGGTTGTTTGCAGTACCTACGCCCGAATACAAGCTTAGTTCTATTCTTAGCGTAGATATACGTAAAATGAATATAAGTATGTAAGTATAAATATGTCCTCCCTTCCCCTTTTTAATCCATCCGAAGGTTGTCTTTTAAAGATCGCTTTTAGAGATAAGAAAGCCCATTGTGTCGCCCTTTGTAAAATGTCTATTCTGTAATTTCTATGGTGTACATAATAAAAAGTATTCTATTCTGTGTACAGGTTTCAACTTTTACATATTTATTCATATATACTTTATTGTACATCACTTAAAAATACATAAAATTTTTATCAAACACTACACAATATACAATGGGCGGCCCTATCGCTTTTTGCGATATCTTCCAGGTAACTTTGGAATGGACAGTGATTGACCTGGGCATAAAATGCCCTTGGTGCAAATAATAAGTATACAATATACTGAAATAGATACACAGAATACATATCCTAAATAATCCTACTATAATATAATAATAATATCATAATTATTTTTTATATATTTAATTAAATAATATAATATATTTAATATATATATTAGAAATGTGAAAGTTTGTATGGATGGATGGATGGATGTATGTTACTCTTTCACGCAAAAACTACTAAACGAATTTGGATGCAATTTGGCACACAGATGGTTTATAACCAGGATTAACATATAGGACACTTTTTATCTCGATATTCCCACGGGATCGAAACTTATGCGGGTGAAACCGCGGGGCGCAGCTAGTAATGCATAATTATGTAAACAGCAATCAAGAACACGAACACGCCTAAGTATCTTCAGCATTAAATAGAAGGTAAGGTAAGGTATGCCGCATGTCAGTGGTAACAAAGCCAGAGCCGCAATTCTGTATTATTTCCCGCGAAATTTTACCACGTGCAAACCACGTCAATTTCGTGTCTTGTTAACGGCAAGGAATCGAAATGTCAACCGTACGGACAACATGTTTTTTGACAGTACAAACCACGCCATTGTGTCATACAGAATACGTTAATAGCAGATGTTGTGATTAATTATGGAATTGACGTGGTTTCGAAATAAGAAATGGTTAAGTGGTCATAGTGAATTAAGGCCCAGTTTAAGCTGGCCTTTTATTCCATGGAAACTCCGCACTACGCTAGGCCAGCTCAAGATCAAAGAGTTACCACGGACATGTGGCCTTCTTTAGCTACTATGCACAGTCAGAGAACTTGAGTGTTGAGCAGAATGACACACTACGTTAATTCGCCGAATTACAGCCATTTCATACGGCTGACGTAGAATGGACACCAAACTTGTGATTTGAATATTCTATCCATTTCCTTATCGATCAAGTTCCTTAACTATCCACTTTCCTGTGGACCGTACCTGGAATATTTCCACGTCGAGGAACGCCCAATCACCGCGCGTCATGCCAAGCGCGTGCGCAGCCAATAGGAACTCCCGCACCAATGAACCGCGAACGCTCAGAATGACCACTATATCACAAAAAAAGGCATGAATTACTTCTTAATTTTTATGTTATTTAAATTATAATATGAAAATGATGTATGAAAATTAAAAATTAAAAATAAATTATGAAAATCAATCTTTCTTGAAAAGACCAACGCAATGTCGAAAATATTGTCAAAGTGAAAAATGTTTTTGTGCAGTGTGTGTGTGTGTGTTGTGTTGTGTGTGTAAGTGTTGCGTATAAAGGGTGACAGGGACTTTGACGCGCAACCTGTTACCATGGATTCAGTACATGAAGCTGAGCCCCTTGAGCTGATTCAAAGAATTCATGGTTTCAGCTGCCCTGTATAATGTGCTCTAGAATCAACGCAAAAAATACTAAGTTTAAAAAATATATATATACTTCTGGACTCCTAAACTGAGCCACCCTGCATTCTTTGTATACACAAAGAACCTCCTCCTCCGCCTTTCTTTGTCTGTACATGTTTTATGGTCGTGAATTCAAATTCGAAACAATGATAGCACCAAAATCATACTTCAAGCACATACATGTACAGGGCGGACTTAATGCCATTGGCATTTTCAACCAGTCAACCTTTGGGTGATGCAGAGACAAACAGACAAAATAATGCCCAGTATTTCGGCTTTAAAACTGCATGAAAACTTTTTCTTTCACTAACCATTATTTTGTTTTTAGGCCATTATGGCAATACAAGGTGGCTCGATTTAGAAGTCCGGGAGTGTATATATATTAGTCGACATTGTGAAAATTCTATATATTTTGAAAAACCATCTTCATGGAACGGCTGGAAAAAGAAAAAAGAAGCTCGCGGTAGAAAATAAAAAGCGTAATAACTGTCAGTTTTCCAATTACTTACAAACTGTGGAGCCCAGTGGTTTGCACTTTCCAATAAAAGAATATCGGAGGCATCGATTCTATGCTCACATTATTTTCTGTTTCCACTCTGCGAACACGGAACAGTACCTACAGAAGGTCAGTACCATACGAGCGCAAATAAACATAGGCACGCATAGACGCGAACGTACGGCCTTCCCAAAATAAAAAAAAGCATAAGTCATTTATTCAAATTAGGCTGAGATTCAGCACTTTTCGAACGTCAAAATTACAAAAGACAGTCACTCAAAATGCCCTTCACCTTCCTAGTGCTTTTGGTGGGAAGAAGAAGTGGCGAAAAAAACTCCCCCCCTCACACGAATGCATATATGCAATTAAGTAAAGATGATGCACCTAGAATAAAATTACTATACCACAATAGGTAAAATAATTAAAAATGAAGCAAAGACAGATAAATTAATTATGTGATGTGGTGCTTACATATTTACAAACATTGTAGAAGTATACGATTTTTCTAAATAAAATAACAGTATATAATGTAAACAGTAACAGTATGTCAAGTGTGTGGTCGTTGTATAGAGCAAACCTTCTGTAACCTATTAAACAGTATGTAATCTATTTTGTGCTGCAAAACTAACATCCGAGTCGTGCAGAGCTTTCCAATAACGTCTGTTTCGATTTTAAAACCGAATTCCGGGAAATTTAATCAGGATGTCCAAACAAAGAAGCAATTTTACTGTTATTCTGAGAACAAATTTTACTAAAATTCGAAGCGAATCGTGTAATAATTTTGTATTTGAAGACCCCGAGGCATTTACTAAGTAATTCAAAAGTTTATAAGAATACAAGAATCAGGTTTAACTTCGCTACGGGAAGGCTTTTTAAAAATCAGTTTTACTAACAAGCTCTGATGAGGGGCTTGTGGCTAAGTAGCTAGCTAACTAACTAACAGCCGCACGGGTCGATCGATCAGGTTAAGCTACGCTTGCCGCGGTTGGTCCGTGGGTCGGTGAACATCTTTACATATTAAGACCCTTCCGTGCTTCGGAAAGCACGTTAAGCCGTTGGTCCCGGCTGTCGTTCGTGGATCTTTGACAGTCGTTACAGGTCGTCAGAAGCCCGAACATCTGACAACCAGTCTTACCAAGTATCGTATTACCCAGTAACTGTGTTGTGGAGGTCAGATAGGCAATCGCTTCATGTAAAACACTGGTATTCAGTTGCATCCGGTTAGACTGGTAGCCGACCCCGACATAGTTGGGAAAAGGCTAGGCAGATGATGATGATTACTAACAAGCTCTATTTAATATTAATGGATATTTTAGGATTCGAACCAACGTTTTATTTAACTTTGTTGGCATACTCACGTATGATTTCATTTGATCAAAGAGAGCTGGATACGTACTGATAATGATGTACTTACTTTACCGTCAGTACTGTAATATCTATCCCATACTGAACGGAACAGAAAATAAAATTGCTTATAGTGGGAAATTAAATTAGCTAGCGAAACTCCGCAGACGTGATCGACATCTAAACATGATAAACCAAAAAAAAGTTACTTTGATGACTTTTACTCTAATGCATGATATAAGAACACACTTGTCTCAACTTTATCTAACCACATAAAGATCAAAATCCCTCACTTAGCCTTGATTAAATATTTATATGTAAATCACTCCCAAAAATCCCATTAATGAATGAACAACTGAATAGTTTACCTCTTGCATACATGCTGACGTCTTTGAGCAGCGCCTCGCACGACTCCCGCTCGTTGCCGTCCAGTTCTCTCACCGCTTTCAGGACACCTTTCTTCCGAAGACCCCACTCCAAGCTTTTACCTGCCCATTTAAATGTTGTTAAATATATTTCTACAAATATAAAAGACATATATTTTTGCAATGTTTTTATCCGCCGCTTTTTAAAAACGATTTTGTCAACAAAATTTCAACTAACACGATTCAGGATTCGTCATTGTTATTTTGATTTTTTAATCAACCAATCCTAGCGGCTAACCTAAGGGAAGTTAGATGTCGAAGGTGCCGCACTGTGATACCCCGCGATCGCGGTTTAGCTCGCTGACTTGATGTCACTTCCATGTAAAACAAATGCATGCTAATAGACTCGCACGACCGCGAGGTATCGCAGTGAGGCATCTTAAGCATGTAATTACCCTAAGACTGTAACGTAGCATTTAATAAAACTGCTTACATAAAGCGACATAGGACCTGGGCCTGATTCAATCCCTCGTCTTTTCCTAAGAAAATGTGCAGTGAACCTGGCTGATCCATTGACTACAATATTCAATAATTCTTTGGCACAGGGCTTATTCCCTGATCAGTGGAAAATAGCATATATCACGCCAATCTTTAAATCTGGTAGTATTGATGATGTTGCAAGCTACAGACCAGTGTCTATTCTATCCGCTTGTGACAAAATTGTTGAATCGCTTGTACAGAAAAAAATGTTTTCTCACTTTAAAAATGTACTGATTGGTAACCAGCACGGCTTTCGCCCCAAAAAATCGACACTGTCTAATCTAGTTGAGTATGTTTCATATATATCATCTGCATTAGATGACGGTAGAGAAGTTCATTCAATATACACCGACTTTAAAAAGGCCTTCGATTTGTTAGATCACGACTAAACTAGAGCAAAATGAGATTACTAGCACTAGATTACTATTTGCAAAATTAGAGAGTATGGATATTCATGGGTCGTTGCTTCGTTGGTGCGAATCGTACTTAAAAAATCGCTCACAACTGGTGCATCTTAGGGGTTTTAAATCCAAGCAATGTTATATACCATCAGGGGTGCCACAGGGGTCACACTTGGGACCTCTATTTTTCTTAGTTTTTATAAATCATTTGGACTACAAAATTGATTCGGAATATAAACTTTTTGCTGATGATTTAAAAATATATAGAACTACATACACTGAATCTGATATTATTTAGCTTCAGTTAGATTTAAATAACGTACACAATTGGTGCATACAAGATAAAATGACATTACATCTAAACAAAATGTTACTTCATTAAGTTTAGCAGAAAAAGGAAAACATGTCAATATTATTACTCAATTAATAACAGCCCGCTCCAAGAAGTTGATACTACAAGGGACCTTGGTGTTTTAGCAGTAGTTTAAGTTTTAGGAGTCATTACGATCAAATGATTAGTCGGGCATCTAAATTGTCAGGTTTCATCGTCAGAGAAATGAAAATTGTTAACTATTTCCATTTACAACAGCGTTATTCGAAGTATTTCGGAGTATTGTAGTACGGTATGGAACCCGTTTTATCAAGTGCACTCTGATCGGATAGAACGCGTTCAAAAATGGTTTTTATATCACTTATGTTACTCGGAAAACAGATGTCGTAGTCTGACCTCGTATAACTCTAGGCTGAATAATTATTAAATGAAATCTTTAAGCGCACGTAGGAAATCTTTAGATTTCATGTTTCTATTTAAACTAATAAATGGTCTAATAGATTCTCCTGAGCTTTTAGAAAAAGTGAATTTTATTGTCGTACAGTAGCCGCTTACTAAACCGAAAGACTTTCGTCCTGTCTCATAGTCGAACTAATATCGGTAATTCTTCACCCCATTTACCGTATGCTTTCTCTTGCCAACTCCATTCGTGGTGAAATAGATGTCTTTGCTGGTTCTGTAGCCTCAGTCCGTGCTAAACTTAGAGCCTTAATTGCATTATTTTTTTGTTCTTTTGAATTTAATTGTTCTGTCCCAAAACTTTTTCATTATCTATGGAAAAGTTCACATTTTGTAAGTTTGTTTTTAAACACTAATTGTTTTACTTAAATTATGCATGCTAGATTCACATCTAGTAGATGTCAATCAGAAATATTGTGTCGTAAAGGAATTAATGCATTTGTGATTGTACATCAGTTTTGTGAATAATAATAAAAAGCCACGCTGCAAGCTTTGAGAATTTGGACTACGACAGGCAGTTATATTCATTTTCCAGTGAGTCTTTGCCAGACTTTTAAATTTAAAGACCCGGGATTAACATTTTATTTAATCAATTCCGCTTAATTCATTCAAACTCTAAAACTGATTGCATAAACCTTCAATTAAGATCCCAATCAGCTTTTTCATGGAGAGAAATCCCCCGATAACTTATACAGGGTGGCCGGAACATTGACGTCCAAAAATAAAATTTAGTTCCCTCGTATCGTGGGGTATCCGAATCACCCCCATGTATGTTCCGCGACTTTTCATAGTTTTCGAGTTACGAATTTTTTTCTGATTTTTTGAGAATGATCGACCTGACCAATCTAAAAAATGGCTTTGTCGAGATTTTTTTTTTGCAACTGAATCTTCGTGAGTAGTACTTTTATGCATAAAATAATCAGCTTCGTAACTGTGATGAAAGTTATGAAAAAGTTGGTCTAAAGTGCTAATTTTTTTATGATTATGAAAGCTGAGAGTCTGGCGCATTCTTGAAGCCTACTTAGGAACCATGAAGTTTCCTGTTTAAATTTTTTATTTAAAGCTAAAATGCTAAGCCATAATTTACCGAACGTAATTTTTTCACTTTAGACCAACTTTTTCATAACTTTCATCACAGTTACGAAGCTGATTATTTTATGCATAAAAGTACTACTCACGAAGATTCAGTTGCAAAAAAAAAATCTCGACAAAGCCATTTTTTAGATTGGTCAGGTCGATCATTCTAAAAAAATCAGAAAAAAATTCGTAACTCGAAAACTATGAAAACTCGCGGAACATACATGGGGGTGATTCGGATACCCCACGATACGAGGGACCTAAATTTTATTTTTGGACGTCAATGTTCCGGCCACCCTGTATATCTCCCTCAAGGAAACCGTTATTTTCTTTATAGGATAAGGCATGTGTATCTTATGACATTACACAGAAGACCCTTACATACATGACTAAGCTTATAAAGCCCGTTTGGGTAATAAAAAAGGTACTGCTACAACCATTAGCAATAAACGATTCCTTTTAGTGCATTACAGCCGGCCGTTTGATGGCAATTCTTTTTGATGATTGCTAGCAATGGGAACCCGTATTACAACCGGATATATTACTATGTAGTTTCTCTGTTTATCCTCCCAATTAAGCTTTATTTTTGCTAGGAGGCAATGGGATTTTAATCTATCGCCCTCTTGCTTGCCACAGATATTTCCCGCTTAAAGCGCCGTCTGTAAAATATCTAAGCAATTTATGCATCGTCACGTAGAATGTTGCCATATTACGCCTCGAGTTTGTAAAAGTTCCGCTTTGTATATGCCGTCGTCCGATCATGAAAATGGCCGTATCGTGATCTGCCTGGCCATTTCACGACACGCCGCCATTTTATGATTTGACCATCTAACATCCGCCATATCGTTCAACGCTCAGCGTTCGATGATTTGCCCAGCGATGCCTGCGCTTATCGACCCATATATGCGTAAAAAACGTAACCCTGTCTTTGCTGCCGCGCAGACGGGTAATATAGTATATTCGACCTATTCCTACTCGCATAATTTCCATTATAGGGTCCTAAAAGGCGACCAACTTGTATGTAGCGCTCGACGGCCATTGCGGCGGCACCGCTTGCTTGGCACGCTCGACTGGTGCTCTGTAAATCACAGTTCTAATCAAACCTAACCCATTCAGTCGGGGTTCCACTAGCACCGTGAAATGTAACTACTTTGCGATATGTTTGCTGACGACAGTACTGTACCATAGCACCTAAAAATATGAGCAACTACCATTCCGATTCTAATGATTCACTGAATTCTATAATTAGCTGGCTTAATGATAATACTTTGAAAATTAATCTTAGGAAAATAAACATAATGCATTTTAGACAACGAGAAAAGTTACTTAATACATCACAGTTTAATTTAGTATACAAAGACAATATAATACAAGAAACTGAAACAGCCCGATTTTTGGGATTAATCATTGACAAGCAATTAAATTGGAAAAGTCACATTAACGAACTTTGTAAAAAAAAATAGTACTTCGTCATATGCTCTTTATAAGTTGGCACCGACTGTCAACACAGATACTTTACTTAAAGCATATTACGGGCTTACTGAATCAGTGTTGGATTTGGAATAATATTCTGGGGCAATTCAACTCAGAAGGACACTGCGTTCAAAGCACAAAAGCGTTGTATACGGGCTATGTTTGGGTTGCAAACTACTGACAGTTGCAAATCAATGTTTGTACAGCACAGAATCCTAACAGTTGCGTCACTTTACATATTAGAAATATCGCTGTTTGTAAAAACCAATCCTCATTTGTTTCTCCTTCGGATTAATAATACAGGTAGAAATAGACATGAGAAGTACAGACTTTGGGTGCAATCACTCTCCGCCAAAACAGCATTTCTAAAAAAAAGTGTAATATGCATGGCTCCATTAATATACAATAAAATTCCTAATTCCCTTAAGAAAATGAATATTAATTCATTCAAGAGAGAACTAAAAAACTTGCTAATTAGTAAGGGATATTATAATGTTACGGAGTTTTTGAATGACTTTTGAACTTAGATAATTTAATTAGTTTTATTCATGTTATTGTTTAAATTATTATTACTTGTTGACTCTATTTTTATATTGACTGTAATTAGGTATTGGAATTGACTGAATTGTGACTATAATTTAATTATTTCCTAATTTATAATTTCAATTAAACATTATTTATTTTATTTATTTATTTTATTTTATTGTCTTTGGGTGGCTTTGGGTAGTTTATAAACTATTTCGTACGCCGAATATGGCAAAACATGTTGAACCAGCAATATTAAACTCGTTTCCATCCATATGTGCATATCTATGTATCATGTTACACATGTTTATACAAATAAATGCATCTCTATCTTTATTTTTATCTTTATCTTTATCCCCAGTGGCCGGCTGGTAATGTCGAAAAATGCGTTGCTTTCGTCGACCCGCCCGACTTTCGATCAAGGTGCATCGTGATATAACCAGCCAAAACATGAAATAGCGGCATATTGTGAAATGGCCAGGCAGATCACGATTTGGCCATTTCTACTGTCGGACCATGACATATACAAAGCAGCGGAACTTTTACGCGTTATCTATAGAGACGTCCTACGAAATCACCTAACACCTCCGTGACTGTCTCCTTCGAAAGCTCGATGTGGCAAAGTAAGGGGTACTATACAGTCACGAGAATAAATACCTGAGACTTACGCAGGTTTCAAAGGTGTTTTTCTCCTAAAGTATTCATAGATATTTCACATCATTCAACATAGAATTTGAACCATACAATGATTATGATAAAGGTTTTTTCTCAGTGTTGCTATATTTATCGTGAAAAACACTTTTCAATTTTGCTGAACTGCAAGGTATAGATCAGTGGTGGCCCAGTGGTAACGGCCGCGACTTACGAGTCGTAGGCTCGAACCCAGACAGGCGCTTTACTTTGTGTAAATTATTCCATCACCACTGCTCTCAAATCGGTGAAGGAAAACTTCGTTAGGAAACCCGGCATGTCCTAGAATAAAAAAATCGAAGAAATGTGATATCTACCAACCCGCACTGGGCCCGCGTGGTGGATTACGGCCCACTCCCTCTCGCTGAGAGGAGGCCTGTGTCCCAGCAGAACTTTATAGGCTGATTATGTAAGGTATTTATGCTGGTGACTGTACGTTACACGCGCTCCGTTTATGTAAACACGGCTAATGCCGTGTCTGTTGTGTCTCTAACGAGAGAGATAAGTGATACTGTGTACTGTAGAGATTATCTATTTTGTGCTTACATGAAAACTTTGAAAATCAGATGGCAGAAATACCAGACAAACATCTATCTATCTATACAAATAATAAATATGAAGGGTTTGTTTTTTTTTGTTTGCTTGAACACGCTAATCTGTGGAACTGCCGGTCGGATTTGAAAAAATATTTTTGCATTTAATAGCCCAATTCTTGAGGACGGCGATATGCTATTTAACATCGTGCATGCTAAGCGAAAACGGAGTGATAGCGCGAGCAGGCGATGCGATGCGACGGGGTGGGGGGGAACAAGAAACTTCACGCGGACAAACCTAATTTGGATGAAATTTGGCACACAGGTAGTGTATAACCAGGATTAACACATGTAATACTTTTTATCCCGATATTCTCACGGGACCGAAACTTATGCGGGTGAAACCGCGGGGCGCAGCTAGTTGCTTTATAAAAGAATAAGAAGAAAAACAGTCGGAATAAGATTTGGTTGACAAGCCAAGCAACAAGGATAAAAATGTAAAAAACCTTGAACCATTTTCTAAGAATATTTATTGAAATAATATAACAAACTGTGGATTAATATACTCGTCCCAGTCCTAAAAGCCTGTAAAGCTCTCAAAGTAATTTCAAATTCACAAAAGGTACAACCACTAGGAGCGTCGAGTAGGTACTTACCAATTGTTGATTTGTTCGCTTTATTCCGAAATGAATATAGAAATGATTCACCTTTTATCAGAATTCTGTATTACTCACGAAGCTTCATTTCGGAGAGTAAAGCTAATATTGATGTAGCATGGAATCTTTTGTCCATATCTAATGAAAAAGAACTTAACAATGTAGATATATAAGTATGATCGGTGTACAACCAAGTCCAGTTGATTAAGGTAGAGGCTTTGGATAATATCATTTCATTAGTCTTTGAACTCAGCTAGATATTAAAAGCAGTTCTATGATTGGCTGACATATAATGCATAGCCAAAACCACTATAGACAATGGGCAAAAGTGGTTCAAGGGTCCACCACTCACGTGACCTACATTTTAGCCCAATGTCCTTTGGAGAGAACGTTGAAGCGGGTTCCCAGTGCAAATCTAGGTTGAAGTGGGTCTGAGAATCCGAAAATACCTCGGTGACGTGTTTTACTCTTAATCATAAAAAAACAACCAAATTAAAATACCTGCCAACCGCATAAAAGGGTTCCAATCTTGCGATGTGAGAATTCGCATACCGCGGGATCATGCATAATTTGAAGGCATTCGGGCGTGACGAATATTTTTATGTAGATCAAAAATATAAACATGAAAATGTGGCAAAACGTCTTTGGAATACCATATTATTCCCATCATGAAAATGACAGTACAATATCCGCGTCAGAGTCGGGGGGGGGGGTATAGTCCGCTTATCAACTCCAAAAAATCCACCCCAATGTACGCGGAAACGCATGACCGAGAATCCACCCTAGGTCTAGTTGGATAAACAGAATTTATAGACAGTAAGAGAGAAGAAGTCTGACTTGTCCAGCAGTAACGCGACATGTACCGAGCCGAAGCGCTCGGATACGCAGGTGAAGACGCGCGACAACCGGAACTGACAATACGGCATCCGCGACAGACTCAGGTATTTGCTTTAGTTGTAATTGACATAGACGTGTGACTTACCGACAGTAAGAGAGAAAAGGTCAGACTTGTCCAGTAGTAACGCGACGTGTGCCCAGCCGAAGCGCTCGAACACGCTGGTGAAAACGCGCGGCAACCGGCACTGACAATACGACATCCGTGTCAGAGTCGGGTACTTGCCTTTGTCGTTGAATAATGTTTGTGGCTAGGGGAAGAAAAAACCATTACAATGTTTTATTTCATGACGTACAGACGCCAGCAGGTCAAGCTACCCGAAACTGTCAAATTTTCCCAATCAACCTTGTACCTTAATGCTTTAGCGATAAAGTTGATAATCTATTAAAGAAATTTGACAGATTGTAGTAGCTTGATGTGCTGGCGTCTGTACAAAAGATGGTTTGCACTTAAAGCTTGTTACAGCAACAATATTTGTTATTTGAATTTTTATTTCCCTTAAACAAAGAGCTAACAGATCAGAAAAATGTGGTTTATGGTAGTACTCACCCGTGTCCCCTTGCGTAAGTTTCTGAGTCGGTGCATGCGACTGACGACGCTTGCCGGGGCAGCCAGTTCACCCTCGGATGGAGGCTGAAACAAAATATTCATATCAAAAACAAAGTATTACGTACGTTACTGACTGTTGCCTAAACATGGTACGCTCTCCAGCCACACAGTTATCTAGGCGATGAAAAGATAAATTATTTATGTGCTTATATGTATAGAAAATTTTGAGAATTTGAATTTATCGTTCGTTCGAAAATAAGATTAAGAAAAAATCTATAACGCTATGTCTTCAGCGTCTTTCAACTTTTAAGGCCCGTAATAAAATAAGGATTGTAATAAAATTATGATCAATTTCTCCCCGAACAGCCTTTAACCCGATCGCCGACTGTACCTACTAATGGTTCCCAGATCGGGAACATAGTCCATGCATAATAAAAAGGGAACTCTTTATACGCGGTATGGTAGGGATCTCTTATTTCATTTTGTTATTCGTTGTATGGTTCAAAATAAAAAATAAAAATCTATTTAATAAAAAAAGTAATAAATTTATAATAGTTAAATGTTAACATACAAGGTTATCTATCTATCGTCTATCTATAATAAAGCTGAAGAGTTTATTTGTTTGTTTGAACGCGTTAATATCTGAAACATCCAGTCAGATTAAAAAAAAAATGAATTTGATAACCCAATTCTTGAGAAAGGTACACAGGTAGGTAAGGTAGGTTATTTAACATCACGCTAAAACCCACCGAAGCAGGCCAGGGGCAGGCAATGCGATGCGATGGAGAGTATCGGGGGCACAAGAAATGTATCCAGACGAAGTCGCGCGCAGAAAGAAGCTAGTTTATAATAAAGACTTCATAAAATAATATATCTTTAAAAACGAAGACTTGCAGAAACGTAATCATAAAACACTTATAATAAAATATTAAAGCAGTCAACTCTAAAACATTAATTGACATTGTACAACATTACACTCACAGATTACTTCATTCAACATTCTGTTTGCGAGTTTCATGCACTCGTTATTAATCTACTACTGCAATGAATACAATATAACTTCTGATAAATTAATTTGTATTGCAGAGAATTTTACGCTTTTATAGAATTTTACTGAGAATTCAACGTGTACTTTTCCTTATATTTTAACATAACATCACGACTGTTTCCTACGAAGAGTAAGACTGAGTTGTATCTATATTACACCCACATTTCGCCAGTCATATTTAGTATTAGTCCCATGTAATAGGGGGCGACTATTGCCACTTATAATATAGACACAAATATAGAATCTAGGCTGCTACTGAGAAATTTCTGATGGAAAAACCTAATAACCCTTTGCCGAACCTGGGAAATAAACCCAAACTATTATTTTGTAGATGGTATTTGTAAAATGAAACACCTGTTACAAATTTGCTACGCTGCTACGCTTTCGCAGCGAATTGCTGACCCGCTACGCATCGACGTATCTTTGTGGAGTACCTACTGCTACCTTGCTGCTTATTTAGTACTCATATCAATTAACTCAGTCATAAACAGTTTTAGTTAAAGCACATTTCAGTGCACCCCCATAATTCAGTCACTATTTTACGACAAAATAAAAAAGAGAAATGACACTAAACAAAGCCAGTTATACCATGAAAACATTTTCCTCAACTGACTCTTCAAGAATTTTGTAAGAAGCAAGAAATAAATCTCTTTCGAACCCCGTTACATACAAAACCAATCTATTCTTTACTAAAAAGAAGAAAACAAGAAATGGCTGCTGCACAGTCGGGGCCTTTAATCAGGAACACGACGGCCAGGTAAGGAACGATTATTTGCCAAGCAACGTGAAAGATTCTAACAGGAGAGAAACATGATGTATAGTGAGGTATAGGACATCAACATGCAAACTGTAACCATGAAATCAGCGAGTTATTCCGGTCGGAACCCCTGATCTGATCCCCTGCTGGTTATTATTATGTTTTAATTTCTCTCTGATCCACTATAAACTTTGTCATTCCGGTCTGATCCCCTTCCTTCGCATGATTCTGGTCATTTCGTCCCAAAGAGTAGAAATTTTCGTCGGTTATCAAAAAAATCGCTTATTTATTAAATAACCGATTTTTTTTTTTATAACCGACGAAAAGGGTTGGTTAAAATATATGGAACAGCATTTTTTTCCAGGTAATTTTTTTTAGGTTCTGAATCATATACTGAATCCATGGTAACAGGTTGCGCATCGATGTCCCTGCCACCCTATTCATGCCAGTATTTTACACGGAGCGACTGCCAATCTGGCCTCCTCCATACCCCTTTTTTTCTGGATGGGAATTCATCAAATGACCCCTCCCGCTCTGGGTGGAGCGGAAGGGAGTGTCAGACTCTTACTGACTAAAACCCACCCATGTTCCTTCCTTTGCCCTTTATGTTCCGGGGTAGCGGTAACCCTTTCGGACAACCCCGCTGACCCGGCAGGCTTCGGCCCTAAGGGGCCCCTCAAATTATGCTGACAATTCTTTGAGGCGCGCGGGGAACACTTACGCGCCGTCCGGCACGGGCCTGGTCCTGATCGGACGGTGAGCTACCCATTGCTCTCCGCCTGCAGGCCCGCGCTTACGGTGGCCGGGAGTCGTCATGCGGCTCCCGACGCCCGGAGCGTCTCCCGCGGCGGCTGGGACGGGAGGCTCTCTCCCTCATCCGTCCCGCCACCTCCTTCGCTAGCATGACTGCTTCGCAGAAGGAGGCAACTGCCTTCCACTCCCTCTCGCCTCGGACCATGGCTTGCACCAGGGCCGTGCGCGAGAGGCCGCCGCCGCTGCCGATCGCCTCTACGAGGACACGGCGGTGCTCCGCCCAAGCGGGGCAGACCTCCACCGTGTGCTCCACCGTGTCCTCTGGGCGATCCTGGCAATGGTGACCCCCGGGCGTTTCCTCCCGCCTAATGATGTGCAGGAACCTCCCGAAACTTCCGTGTCCGCTGAGGACCTGCGTCAGGCGGTAGGTGAGGGCGCCGTGGCGCCTCTCTAGCCACTCTTCAAAGAGGGGTCTTATCGCCGCTACCACGGCGTGCCCTGCGCTGGGTTGCGACAGTCGCTCTTTCCATGTCGCCATGAGATCGAGTCGGAGATCTGTTCGCTCCGCCGCAATTTGCCGCGGGAGCGGACTTTCCCCCCGGCGTAGTGCCTCCGCGCGCCACTCATACAGGCGCGCGAGGACTATCGCCTCCAGATCCCATGGCAGCAGTCCGGCAAGGAGGCTTGCCGCCTCGCCCGAGATCGTGCGGTAGCCCCGGATGAGCCTTACGGCTACCACCTTCTGGGGCGCGTTCAGGTAGTAGGCGGCTCGCCGCCGCAGTGGACGCGCCCACACCGGGGCCCCGTATAGGGCCATGGACCGCACGGCCCCCTCGTAAAGCCTCCGGCAGGAGGCGTTTGGCCCCCTGAGGTTGGGCAAGAGCCGCTTGAAGGCGGCCCCAGCCCGATCCAGTTTGGGGGCCAAACGTCGGTCCTCCATACCCCTTTATTAAGACTAGTAGTCAGACTTTTTTATCAAGTTATGCACTTATTATAGATACATTCATTATAACTAGCGTTTTCATCTTTGATTAAATTTTCTGCGAAAACTTTTGCAAGTTTTAACGCATCATAAATAATGCCATCTCGCTTCGAAGGGCAGAAAGTAAAATTATTTAATTGCCCGTGATATTGCTTTGCACAGATATTGCTTGATTTCAGGGATTATCTACGAGAATACGGCTATAAATGTCAATGGCACGAACCCGTTATGGCTGACTCCATCTTCTTCAAGACGTGCACTTGACAAGACTGATGTTATGTTCAGTAATACTTATGTATTTTTAGGATTCCGTACCTCAAAAGGAAAAAAAACTGAACCCTTATAGGATCACTTATATTCGTCGTCTGTCTGTCAGTGAGTCTGTCAATACCGTTTCTCTTAAGAACGCGTGAAGGTATCAAGTTGAGATTAATATCAAATGCATAGGTCTACGGTCCTATAGAGCTCTAAAAATCAAACTTTGAAGTCAACGCAATAAAAAATGTGGCTATTTATTACTTCCCGTTGACCTAAAATCATGAAATTTGGCAAGAGGCAAGGTCTCACAGCACAAATGAAGGAATAAGTTCGAAAATCGTTAATTTTTAGTTTTTATCACATTCCATTTACATTATAACATAACTTACATTTGCAGTTGGAGAATTGACCGTGTCGATGTATGGGAGAACATGTTTTTCAACAACACCTAACACTGTTCGTCTCTGCATCACCCAAAGATTGACTGGTGGAAAATGCCTACGGCATTAAGTTTGCCTCTGTACATGTGTATGCTTTTTTTTTCCGGATGGGAAATCATCAAATGACCCCTCCTGTTCTGGGTGGAGCGGAAGGGAGTGTCAGACTCTTACTGACTAAAACCCACTCATGTTCCTTCCTTTGCCCTTTGTGTTCCGGGGTAGCGATAACCCTTTCGGACAATCCCGCTGAATATGTGTATGCTTAAAGTATTTTTTTTTATTATTCATTTGAGTGAAAATAAATGTTCGATTTCCATTTTAACCAAGGCCAAAATCCTTTTAACTTTTATTTTGACGTCATTTTATATTATACAGAAACTAAAAAAAATACAACGAGTAGAGGATTAGCCTTTTTATATGACCACAAACGGGCAATCTGATTTCAGTAATCATAGTCATTAAGTATATGACCATCTCATACAAGTCTTGTATGTTATGTAATTCGGACATCATTAGCAAAGCATTCATATTTCGTAACCAGAATTATAGTCATGCTTTCGCTTCCTTCCAAAAGGATTCATCGACGTGCCTGTTTATAGGCATGTAAGAAAGTAGGTAGATAAGTACATATTCGTGACTCCGAGGATTTTGGTGGCCCACATTTCAGAGTAGTGGTATGTGAATGAATACCAGGCGGATTCCCGCACGGAACAAATATTTGTATTGCCTACAGGTAGTAGTTCCGGGTCTGGCTGTTTGTGTATGTGAGTTTAAATGTTTGTAAACAATACAGGAGCAATTCCTAGTGGGGCAACGTTTAAAAAAAAAAAAGCTATTCTTGCGTGAAATAACGAAAACAACAATGAAATACGACACATTGCAAAAATCTACGGGTTCGACAATACTATGTTCGTAACAACATACATTCGAAAATAAAGGAGTAAACCACTTTTGCCAAATATATACATACTTATGCTCGTACGCTCTCATGTCTGTACGTACTAACAAAATGATCAAAACTAGCTTGGAAAACATACAACAAATGTGTTATGTGCACACATTTAAGAATAGTACACACATTCGCGCATCCGGTCGAACAGCCCTAACTGACATATGAATAGCCTCGGAAACAAAATGAAAACTTGTTGAACAGACAGCCCTATTGTTCAACTAGATTTTATTTGCGATTCCATTCGTTTAATTTATTTTTTAGTCAGAGCTTACCGGAGCGTCATAATCCGTTTAATGTTTTTAATTTCAAGTTTCATGGCGTTCCTTTACTGTTGGCACAGCTTTGGGATTCCGTCTTAATTTTCATTCATTATAAAACCGGCTTCCTTAATTAAATGTTTTGCAAGGTCGGATTAAACATAGGAGCCGAAAAGTATAACACCTCTAGGTGAAATGGCCAGTTTATACCTAATTTATATTTATTTATAAATAAAAATGAGATTCTGTTCGTTGGTAGGGGCATCTCTTGAGAACGACTGGATCAATTTGGCTATTTTTGTTTTCTAGTGGTCGTAATAGCCCGAATTAGGTTTTTATGGAAAAAAAAATGGAAAATGTTCGTAGTTGAAAATACTGAACATGTTTTTTCTATGGGATTATTGTATGAATGATTGAAAATTGGACAAGAAAACGTCTCTCGGGACAACTAGTTAACAATAAGAATATAACGCTAGAAAGTAAGTATAGCACTACAAGGTTATTGTGGCGCTGTGTGGCCAAAATCGGAACTAACGTCGTTTTTGAATACATGTGACATTTAAAAACACAACTGCACGAATTTGTACCGCCCTGTCCTGTCAATGTCATTCGAACGCCAAAAGATCATTTACAGTCCGTTCACAGTTTTTTTTTTCCTTCTTTGGCAACCGAGCCGTGTCGACTATTCTGTCAGCGTCCCGTTCACATTTATTTTACCTCTGTTTTTGCATCACCCAGGTATAAAGCTATGACAAATCAAGGTTTAGAAAGAGACTGGCAGATAGGAATAAATGATAGAGACGACGCTCTACAAAGACTAACTTTGTCCTTGTCTAATACCAAATGTGCTATTTTTACGACTGGGTAATGTCCACCTTGTCGTTAAAATAGAACGTTAGTTTGATTATGATAAATACAAGCAGTTAGTCAAGTGTCAGTCAGTGGGATACTGGTCTGACATGTAACCCATAGTGCCTAATTATGACAAATGACAACGTCCCAGGATGGGTCTTGGGATGTTGTCATTTGTCATAAACAAAATAAACGGGTTCCATGTTTATTTTGTTTACAACAATTTATTTGGGCTTCTGGGGTTTTCAAAACGAGATTGTTTGCCATTAGTATTTCATGTTTGCGCGTGTGTGTATGTATGAACTTGACTCCTAAGATATGAGGGATTAGTCCATATTGGTTCAAGATCGAGTTGAAAGGGAGGCTGCAGTGGGACATACGGGCAATTTTTTTTATACCTAATGTGTTACTTAGACAACTAGTTGATTTTTAGAGGTTTTAATCCCTGGAGCAGAGCACCTTTGATAGACGTGTTTAGAATGTATGTACTTATACCAGAAACATTTAAAACAAAAGCTACATTTTACATTGTACATAGCTACCTACCTACCTTATGTGCGGATATTTATCTCATTCACTCACATATATTCCTAATGAAAACAAAAAGCGATAGCCCCAATATTGTCTCTCCTTTCTCTCTAAGTCCATCCAAAGTTGTCTTTAAAAGATCGCTTCTAGCGATAAGACCGCCTATTGTGTCACGCCTAGTAATATTTCTACATTTATACTCTGTAATATTGATGGTGTACATAATATAGAATATTATATTCTATTATAATCTAGCCCCTCTCAATAAAGTCACATCAACCACAAAACAAAAGACTACATCAGCAAACGATCGACTAAATCTACCGTCAAATCAATCTCTTCACCTCACAGATAAACAACAGACCCTTCTGGAAAAGAAGACCGAATGAACTAAACCATATCGTTCGCTCGCTCATTACATTCCAATCCAATCACACTTCCCTCCAATGCCAAGTTCGAGCTCTCTCTTTGATTTGTTTGTACCCTTGACCATAAGGACACGTCGGTGAAACACTTTCGATAAAGCGTATCACTTCTCAATCTTGTGTTCTAGAATGTTACTTACTTGTAGAACTTGAGAGAGCTCGCCCGGAGAAAGTATTGCCACCATTCTTATTTTTGCAGGTTATGGGTAAAAGTGCCGGTGTAATTACATGCACATGAGTCAGCTTTTCTATGGGGTTAATGACCTACCTAAGCTGCCGCTTTCATTGCATATTACTTGTTTTTTTTCTGCGTCATGTTTACCGAAAATAAACGTATATTTTCTTTCTTTTTATATTTTCATTGGCGGCGACGTGTGATGTGTATTCACGGCACCCGAATAGAAAAATCCACTATGCATTTACTTATTGTATTAACCAAATAAGTGATGAATACTAATGTGGTATTTCATTCGCCCAATCACCATAACTAGTCGGTTATGCGGGTTTACACAGGTGACTATAGCACACTGTCTAATTGGTAATTCGGCTGGTGACTAAAATCGCAAGTTCCAAAGTAGAGTAGGTTTCGACTTCTGTCGTGCGACGACAGGTCGCATGCGGTGGGTGACTAAAATCGACCGTGAAAATGCTCAGTTGCAGGCGATCGCCCGTCGCATTTTGATCGAACATTTTGATGCAAAATGAACTAGTCACCTGCGATTTTTATTTACTTGTGTAAATGGGGTGGCGATTCGGTTTGTGAAGCAATTTGGTAAGCGACCAGCCGCACGGTGAAAATCGACCTCGTGTAAATTTCCCATTATTCATAAATCGACTGCTTCATACTTTAGGGGAAAACTTTCGAAAGTATTTCCATTAATAGACCATAGTTAACAAAAGGGTATACAAATGAATCTCCAACCTCTATTATATCAGGTGACACATTACTTTGAAGCAAACCTGGGCACAAGACCGTTAATCCGTTAATCGTTAATAAACAAAGTTGTTAACGGACTCATTAACTTCCGTTAACTTTCCATAAGTCCGTTAAACGTTAATTAAGTACCTACTATTTGCCAAAAGGACACCGTGCGGACTGCGCCGCGGCGCGAACGAAAACCTTCTAAGAATCTCTAAATAATTATTATTACAAACTCTAATGAAACTTGCTTTCATAATTTTTTTATATCTTGCCTAAACTTTTATAGCCCATACCAACATTTTTATAAATTAATAACGTTACGTACCGTTAAAATGCTATTTCTATCTTGAGTTAACGACTAACGTTAAATCTTCCGATATGTAACGCTTTCACGTTTAACGCAGTTAACTATTTTAGTAACGGATTAGTGATTAATGAAATTGAAGACTAAAGAGACAGTGTACCAACTGTTCAGGACAGATTCGTCAGGATGGAACGAGATACTCATCTGAGAAGTGTCTCTCCAAACTAAAAGCCTTAAAAAACCTTAACCAGATAAAAATATCAGCTAAAACAGTGGCTTATTGTTGTGTACAACAGGCTGCCATGGAGCAGAGTTAGACAAAAAAAAAATGAAATGAACTATTTGACACAGAGCTATTAAGTCTTGTAACAATATAAATTCTGCAAAAGCGCCTATTACTCTCTAAGCAACTATTTGAATGTTATCATTCTCGTACCAAACCAACATTCACTCAATATTATATGACATTCAATACATCATACAAGATTGAATGTGAACCCTTCGTGTGTTGCCAGCGTGTCTCTTTTTTCGAACACAAGATTGAATAGTAATATCTACCAGTTATTATAGTGCTCTGGTAACATTTCATTTTATGTTATCACTAGCTCCTGCCCGCCGTGAGATTTTACGGCGGTTGTTTCCCCGACCCACTCTGTCGTATCGCATTACCCGCCCGCGCTATGACTTCGTTTTCGCCTAGCGTTCTTTCTGCATTTTTTCTCTATGCTCAGCTCCTAAGGGTAGTAGCGTAATGTAAATAACCTATAACCTTTCTTAAGAATTGGGGTATCAAATGCAAAAATAATTTTCCAAATCCGGCTGGTAGTTTCAGAGACTAGCGCGTTCAACAAACAAGCTCTTCAGCTTTATTATCTATTTTATAGTTGTAGCGAACAAGCTTCATACCCATCTGATGGTTAGTTGTCAGGGCCGCGCGCCGCCGCTACGGCTCAATTTTAAAATACATATAAAGTTGGAATAAAAGTAAGAAAATATCGGGCAACACAAATATATTTTAAATGTTATTTATTTTAAGTTCGCTATGTGTATTTATTTATTTTGTTGTACTTTGAATTGAATTTAATTACAATACACAAAAGGGTTTGGCCTTTCACTGTAGGTGCTTGGTCAATGAACCGAAATTATGTTTAGAAGTCTGTACACCCACGAGCAATTTAGATACCTTGTGTGTGAAAGGACAACTTTCACTTCACATAAAAACGGTCAATTCCTACCAATTACCTACGTCCATACAATCTAAAAAGGTTTTGTAACTTTTAGAAATCCTAAAAAAAGGACAGACCAATTTGTGACTTGCCAGTTTTCTTATTTTGTGTAGAAAAGTTCTGTAAGGAACATTCCTCAACTTCCTTTCTGTTGTAGACTACATTACGAACCAAATCTTTAATAACAGTTTATTTTCAAAAATAAAAGCTAAGAAATATAAACAAATTAATTATTAAGATAATATTCCACAAAGAAGCCCCCACAAAAGCGTAACAAAAGCAGAATAACAATAAATTAAAACGGTATTATCAAACAAAAGATCAGCAACGCAACGAGCTTGAAGGTCAAAGGATTAGCGAATCCATTGGACGAAGAACATTAAGCTCCAATCTTAAACCCAAGGTATTTCTAATTGTACCCTCCATTACTAGCAAATCGCCAACACGATCCTTTTAACTGTCCCAATCACTCAACAAGATGGCCCTGCCCTTAACCTTTGGGCTTTCCTAAGAGACGAATCATTAGAAGAATTTAATTACAATAATGAGACTCGAAACGTTATCTAAATCCTTGCGCTTAATCATGGCCGGCATGCGACCGTGAATTATGCTAAAGTAGATTTAAATTCTTGGATTTGTAGGGAGATTAGACTTTAATCATATAGAGGGACGATATAAATTGGTTTGAAATGTATGGGGGATTGGCTGACCCTGAGAAGACACACATTTTGGTAGGCTACATACTTAATCCAAGAATGTCTGTGATCCACTTAATGAAATATTTTCCAGACCCTAAAGGACTTCAGAAATCATCTCATATTCGTAGGAGCTTAGCTTTTTCATTTTAATATTAATAATACTATAAGCAGCATGTTACGTAGTTAGTCTAGAAAGATTGAACGGGTCCATGCATCAGAGTGTTATAAAAAAATTACTGAAGTTTGGATTGCTCGGAGCCTCTTAGTAAATAGTTGCAATTTATGTTTAAAATATTCAAGTGTTTTGGATTTAATCCGAAATTCACTAGAATTTATGTAACAAAGCCCAAATTAATTGAAGCTCTTTCTAATCTCTTACAAAACCAAAGACATTTTAGACTGATAAAATTGCTTTCAAACCGATAGTCCGATAGTTAAGCTTCGATCAAAATAGCTATCAAGTAAATATTTGCTTTGACAACGCAGGTTGATGAGTTTTGAACTTTTAAATGGATTTGTAAACCCATTAAGCCCAGGGATGCCTAACCTATGGCACATTCAACAGTAAATTCTTTGCTCGGAATGTAATATCGTAATACGATGCAATTTTCATTTCTTTTTTTCATTATACAGATTTTCAATGCAGTAGGTAACTAGTTGAATTTAAAGAATGCAATTTTGTGTCATTATTTTTTTATATGAGTAGGTAATTTTTGTTTTAAGTTAACTTACCTTATATTCAGATGTATATCGATGGCACGTCTTGATTTTTCTAGTTTTATTGGCATGCTGATACAAAAAGGTTCACCACCCCTGCCTAAAACTTTCAAAAGCCTAAATAAAGACTTGTAAGGTCAGATAGATCAGAAGGCCAATTCTCGTAATTTAAAACGTTCATAATCTAGATTTTGAACGTTTTAAATTACGAGAATTTGGATGAGACTGCGACTAGTCGCAGTCTCATCTCGGCGACAAATAAATGTCAAAATGTAGGGAAAATAGAGGGATTTGTGACAGATTGAGACTGAGATCAGACTATGAACGTTCTTAAAATTACGAGAATTGCCCCTCAGATGTGTCGAGATCACCGATCACCGACGTGTGTAAGACCTTCATACTGTACTCATGTTTTACAAAATAAATATTATCTTATCTTATTTTTTCTATTAGCTGCGGAGTCTGCAGCTGATGTTCATCGAAGTGATCGTAATTTGATGCAACTTGCGATAGCAGAAAATGTGAGAAGAATTCTATTTTCCGATCACTGGGTGTTAATGTCATTACTTGCAGTCGGTTTAAAGCAAGATTATTTTATATTGAGCTTAATATGATTCCTTAAAAATTCTTCTATGTAATGAATTTGCTTACAATTTTGATACAAAATTATTCCAGACTTTATTTTCTAGACCTCTTCGTAGAATGGTTTTATTTAGGCAACAATATCTGCCACATAAAAGTAAATTTAAATTTAATAAAAATTATAATCCTTTACTTTGGTATACATACATAAACTCACGGCTTCTTCTCATGGCGGTAGGCAGAAACCACAGGACGCCACCTGCTGCGATCCCTATATTCTCTTTGCTTCGTTTAAACATTCATATATCTGGGTTCATACATACGCACGACGTTGCGAGTACTACGCACCTGACCTTTCTGACAAAGGAGGACATATAGTGACCTTATTGGTGATGCAATAAGGTCACATCTGCCTTGTGAATACCTTTTGTTAGTCGCCCTTTATTCATCCTCTCAACAGACCATCTAAACGTCCTTTATTTTTGTTGACGAAAACACAATCTTCAATCTAAAAATAATCACAAAGACATCAACAACGGCAAAAGGTTTATCGTAAAATTAGCACAAGATTGAATAAAACAAACAGTAGGACGAGTAAGTAATTTAACAAGTTTGCCGTCACTAACTTGATGTTAGCTCTTCCACTAAACTTAACTTACTTAACTCACCCTTGGACGTAATATGTTTACGTTACGTTAAGAGTTACACACGGTTTTCTAAGGATTTATTAACAAGGCATGGAAAATGGACTTGACGGGCTTATGGATCAGGTTAAGCTACGCTTGCCGCGGTAGGTCCGAAGATGGGTGACCATCTTCACATACCAAGACCTCTCAGTGCCTCGGAAAGTAGTTTAATCCTTTGGTCCCGGCTGTCATTCGTGGATTTTTGATAGTCGTTATGGGACGTCAGAAGCCAGAAAATCTGACAACCAGTCTTACCGAGGGTTATCGTATTACCCAGTCACTGGGTTGTGGAGGTCAGATAGGCAGTCGCTCTATGTAAAATACTGGTATTTGACTGCATTCGGTTAGATTGGAAGCCGACCAAAACATAGTTGGGAAAAGGCTAGGCAGACGATGATGAGGATACATGGAAAATGAACTTTGCAAAAGTATAAAAACGTTGTAACTGCGTAGTTTGCATTTTTAAGTCTAATTTCAAGACTAAATCTAACGTACACCCAATTTCAAACATTTTGAAACCTCTATATAAGGTGGAGGCGACATACGACAGTAAATTAAGTATATATCTAATGACATTCCCAGTGTGCATACGAACGTGCAATCAAATATATCCAATAGTTCAGTCACTATAGCTAGCCAAAGAAAGGCAAAACCCCATAGTCGGCGATTCACTACTATTTAGTTTGTTTGAAAAGTTATTTTTTTTACTTTCGTCTGTTTCGTTTAATAGTTACAAAATAATCCTACGGAATTGGTATTGTCAGTGTTTTCATTTATTGTTGTACTAGCAGCGCCCCGCGGTTTCACCCGCATAAGTTTCGATCCCGTGATAAAAAGTATCGTATGTGTTAATCCTGATTATAACCTAATATCTGTGTGCCAAATTTCATCCATACCCGTTTAGTAGTTTATGCGTGAAAGAGTAACAAACATCCATCCATCCATCCAAACTTTCGCGTTTATAATATTAGTGGGATTATCGTCTCCACGTTGTATTAAAATTCAAATATTATTATGCCTGACTAATCAACGATTAGACTAAATGAGCCGTCAACACCAATATTTACTTCACTCATCTAGACCATAGGCAATTAAAGTAAAGAAAAAAGAGAAAAAATATACTGACGCCTCGAAGAGACACACATAAACAACAAAAAAATAGAGACAGAAATTGGGAAAATATGCGTCGATAACATCGGCCATTTCCACAAGTAGTATCGTATCATCGACTTTCATTGTTGACTGTCCTCGGGTCGCGGTACCTGAGTCTACATAATACGGATCACTTGCGCTTTTCACGTTTCAGGAAAACTCTCACAAAATGGTTCCTAAAACACGAGTGTTTATGTGGACGAGAGAGTCAAACAATATGGAGTTTATCACTAAACTCGTCGTCATTGTCTCATCTCCTTTCGTTTTGGTGTTCTTTTTTTTTTGTATTTTTTTTTTTGTTGTTCTTTTTTTCGTTGAAAAAAAAATCTTACGATCGAACTGACCGTCCTACTGACAGTTTCTTAAAAGGAAAACGGAACCCTAACAATATTTTTATCCGTCTGTCACAGGGTTTTTTCTCGAGATCTCGACGACTGATTTTTTTTTTTCAAAAATATGCCCTGTACAGTTTTGACTTCGTTACTATTTCACCCTAAAAACCAATCATTGTGCAATATTTTTCATAAATAGCACACATCTACAATTAATAATAATAGCGACATCCTCAGTAGTTTATACATAATCCTACTAATATCCTCTCCTACTAATATTATAAACGCGAAAGTTTGTGAGGATGGATGTTTGTTACTCTATCACGCAAAAGCTACTGAACAGATTTGGATGATATTTGACACACAAAGAGTTTAAAACCAAGATTAACACATACAATACTTTTTATCCCGATATTCCCACGGGATCGAAACTTATGCGGGTGAAACCGCGGGGCGCTGCTAGTAAAAAATAAAAATCAATACACTGCGCGTAATAAAATAATACACCTAAGAAACCAAGTATTCTAAATACGCCTACGCGCGCTACGTGCTACAGGCTACGGACAACATGTGTAGCATTTTGCTACGAGAGTAACAATTAGCGCACATTCATTTAGATAAGTGCTTGTTTTATAACAATGTTATTGTACGGAATTGTGTTAGTAATTACAGCTAAAAAAATCATCCTGTACTTCCAGAATTACTTAGAAAGAATGAAAATGTTTTTAAATGTACCAGATCTATTAACAAATGTTGCAAATACATATACGTAAACACATATTTGCAACATATTTTCCACGAAAACCCATTTCGTTGCTGAAGAGCAACGCGAACATAAACACACACACTTTTCGAATCCCTACAGAGTTACAAAAATAAGTATAACATAAAACTAATTCTCAATCTCGTTATCATAAAGAGATTGTGTGACTCCCGTGAGATCCTTCGCTCACTTTCAATGAATCAGTCGTACCTACATACTCTATTACCTGAGCGCTAATTATGACATCTCGAGCTTTAAATGAAAAATGAAATGAAAAAGTGTATATTCATACAGACATATATGTATTCCTCCTTTTTTTTGTAGCTTTTAACAATATTTTTTTATAATAACTCTCCTTCACATAAAGGTTAATAAAACTATTCCTTCATTGTAACGTAATGTACATACTCACAGTTATCTACATTCATTCCTCCAGGTCAGACAAGCATTCCGTCACCGTTAGGTGCTGATCTAGCTATTCCTCACGACACCAGGTCACGTTTAATCATCAAACTTTAACATAATACTATGACGATTTAGTAACATCCAAGGGCTGGAAATTTCGCCCACACTCATTGATATCATTTTTCCTTTAAACACTATACTTTTAATACGCTTTTAATACGAAATAACTATATATTTAATTGTATTTTATTAATATATTTTATTATGACAGTTCTGACAACGACGTTTGTCAATACGTCGCCATGACAAGTTTGCTTATAAATTCAGCCTGTCACTTTTAGCTGAAAATATATTCAAACTATTGCAAATCAATACTGGCCATAATATTTCAAATTCATATTTATTTCTTCAAGTTGCTGTTCTGCGAGTTTACCTGTGGAATCGAAGCAACGCGGTGACAGTTCCAGTTTTGGTTCTGTTCTAGTTCGAGTTCGAGTTGGAGTTCGAGTTTCGCCTCTAAAAGGAACCCTCAAAGTAGTGCTGGTACTCCGGAGTCACCTAGCCAGGGAACTCTCCGACTCCGGAACCTGTCGTACCAGCGCTGCACCTCGTCCTCCGTCCTCCTGAAACTACTGGCCTGCTCTCAACCAGGGCCGTCTCTCCTGGCGGGCTGACCGCGTGCTGCCGTGCCTGCTCTACATGCCGCCGTGCCTGCTCCTTCACGCCGCCGTGCCTGTTCGCTCGCGCCGCCGTGCCTGCCCTCCCGTGCGGTCGTGCTGCGACCTACTACTGTCGCGTGGGCCCCTACCGTGCCTGCGCGCCTGCTGTGTCGTGCGGCCGTGCGGCGAACTACTACTGTCGCGTGGGCCCCCTACGGGTATCTCCACGCCTGCCTGCTCCTGCCACCGACACCTGCCTCGCGTCGTGTCTACCCCTTCAGCCTCCTCAACCCACCAATCACTCATCTTCATCCTTCCTCACCTACACACTACACACCACTGACCAAATCATCTCCATTTTTTATATAATCTTTTCTTTTATTAAATCTTTAATTAACTTCGGCCTCCCTTTCTTTAATTTAATCTTAGTTACTTGTCGCTACACGACATCATTTCTTAAATGTAAAAACAGACATACAATTTTTTTTTTTTTTTATGGCAGAATTTTTCACGTCCAGTAATCTGACAGTACAGTAAGTCAGTCCAACACTGATTTCCACTGATTGATCTCAAACACTACGCTAGTTTCAAACCAGTCCAGCGCTGACCACGCGCCTGCAAGCCAGTCCAGCAGATAGGTGCACTTTCTTGCTATTTTCTTACATCGGACTTTACGTTTTTTATTTGATCTTTGGTTTTTTTTTTGTTTTTATCGGATGTATTGTGTGTCTTTTAGTCTTTTTTACTTTTCGACCCAGTAGCTTCCCCCCTGTGCCGCCCAAATCACTACAGTGTAACTGACTTCGTCTATAAACCCATTGGATTTTCGTAGTGTTCACGTTTGAATGTATAAACTTTATAGGAAAAGGTTTAACAAAAAAAACGACGGTGAACAGCCTCGTCAAATGAATCGCGTCTATGCAATTACAGTGACTGTGGTCCAAAAACTGAGTCACTGGGCTCGTAAACCATTATTACTAGTGTTATTGGATTTTCCATTAGGACTTTCATAGTTACAGCCCGAAGTTTGGAAGTTGGCGGTGTGATACCTCCGTACCTCGGAAAGCACGTTAAGCCGTTGGTCCTATGCAGTAGCTATAGCTCACTATAGCAACTCAAAACACATGGAATTTCGGAAAATTTTTAAAACAAAATAATCATTACAGGTTCAAGTTGACGGGTTACGAAAATGTTTTTTTTTTATTGAGCATCAAAGGCAAACAAAAATCACATACAGAGGGTCATAACCCGCAAACTCATGCCATAACCTTCAGAATATTTTCTGTCTCTTTAAGAACATTGATTTTTCTTTTTGTACCCATTAGTTTTTCTTTCATCTCTCACTGAAGTTAATGACGAACGAAAGGGTGCTTGTACCACAGGCTAGACTGACTGTAGTGGGCCAAGACATATTAGGTAGTTTATTTATAGTCTATGGCGCCCTGTAGCACGACACGTTCCAAAAATATATCTGTGCAAGTTACTTGACACGTGTAGACTGGGGCGACTTCAAGTGTTAGTAAAAGATTATTCTGTTATCTCGTGTCATATGAGACGGGTGGAATAAAGTGAGAATTTCAGCCTTTTGGCATTAAGAAAAGGATACTTTACTTAATCTTGTGGGACGTAAATAATCTAGCATGTCACTTAAACATTAGCCAAACTTATCTTGTGTTAATGTCAACAAGTTTTATTTTTCTATGTCAACGCAGGTGTCTGAAGGTAATAAAAAGGTAATCATGTTTTTAGAAAATGGGCGGCTTTGTGTGCACATAAATACACATAAATTCTGATTTTCATAAGAGTTTACCAAAATATTTTTTATTCAAGTATCTTTGGCTGCTTTTTTACGGGTTTCTAGTTTGAGGTACTTTATTACATGTAGACTTTCGGAGAGCACAGGGGTAACATGATTTATCTATAATAATAAAAAGTCGCACAAAAACTACACATTTTTTTCTATAAAGTTTATGTTTATAATAGCATAGCATTTTTAGCCTATGATATTCCCACTGCTGGGACACAGGCCTCCTCTCAGTGAGAGGGAGATGTGACTTTAATGTTATGTATTTATTAAATATCTCAAGTACACAAATGCACAAAGGTGAACATAATGCCATAAGCATTTTCTACCAGTCAACCTTTGGATGATGCAGTCACAAACAGTGATGATGAGATTATGAATACGTTAACATAAAAATAGCACAGAAATTTCGATGTTTTGACATGTTCAATTTATTTATTTAATTTTTTCGCACACAAAAAGGTACAACGGCGGACTTAGGCATTCTCTACCAGTCAACCAAGGGTCGAATTCACCCGTGGGACGAAGGGAGGGGTCACTAGTCTATTATAAAATAAACACATGTGACGAGCTTAAGGAGTCTAGCTCGTCACATCCAGTCCAGTGCCAGTACTTTCGGTACGAGTACAGAACGAATTAGCAAGACAGAAATATGTGGAAAACGGCGAGGGAGGCCTTTGCCCTGCAGTGACAAGTCAGGCCAGTTAGATGAAATTAGATTAGAAACCTTACCTGATCCCCCATCCCAGTAATAATTGGTGTGTTCCAGTAGGCTGCTAGCCTGGCGACCGGCTCTAGAGCGAAGGCGCAGGCTGGGCCAATGAAGGCGATCACGTCGTCTTTGAAGTGCATGTCCGCCGCCAAGCCGGGAGCTATGGCCCCGGAGCAGGACGGGTAGCTGCGGAAAAATGAGAGATGTAATATCTAGACTATTCTGCAAAATTATACCGGTCTATTCTGTATAAATCTAACCGTGAAAACTTAGGTGAAGTGAGCTGTCATTCCACCCGATGCTAGCCCACTGAGCTCACTGATGTGAGCTCACTTCACCTAAGTTTTCACGGTGACATTTTTACAAAATCCTTAAAAGGGGCTCGTTGGGCAATGTATAAAGTACAACAACACTAGAGCCATGATTAGATGCTTATGAGCTATGTATGTAAAATAGCCAGAAATTCTTACTGTTTTACAGACCGAACAGAAAAAAAAGGAAGCTAGTCACTGATTTTCAAAATCGTTGAGAAAAGGGAAGAAGAATGATGATGGCACGAGTGCAAAAGTACTGCAACAGCGACCTTTTCATTACGGAAAAAGGACAAAACGGAAACACCACTTTAACCAACGTTGTAAAAGTTTAAAATTGAACCCTGTGAAAAGATTAAATTAATTTCTTAACGGTTTTTTAATCCGCTTTGCTACTAAACTCTTTTTGAATGAGCCGTTAACCTGGCGGTTGAAAGCCCGACAAAATAGGCGTCAGCGCAAACAAAACTTTTGTTTGCACGGTGCTTACAGACAATAGGCCTCAGACTCAAGCCCTAAATTTGAAAAATTATATCATATATGAGACAGGTAGACATTCACAACGTTAAAAGAACTATAAAATTAAAATATTAATTTGACTAAGCGAGGTCATTAACCTCTTGTATTAAAGCGTTATTTAACTAAGTACCCGCGGGTTTAAAATACGTGACTACTGGCACGTCCAAGTACATACGCTCTCGTGAAATTAAAAAAAACCTTAAACCCGACTCGGTTATTAAAATTTAGAAAGAGCTTTGAAGAAAGATAAATTTAAACTAGCTGTTCTGTCGGCGCCACTTTGTGTAAAATATTTTAATTTTCTCGGATAAAAGTTCCTAATTGTTTACATAGTAAGATACTTAATTTCTTTAAGATTGGTTTGGTAGTTTGGACCTCGTCAATTAATTTTAAACTACCTTGTTAGGTATGAGAGTGAAGCTGGGCCCTAATTCACTATGAAAACTTATTAAACGGTGAAGGAAATCATCGCGAGGAAACCGGCATGTCCTAGAACCAAAAATTCGAAGACATATGACATCTACCAACCCGCACTGGGCCCGCGTGGTAGATTACAGCCCACTCCCTCCCGAAGAGAGGTGGCCTGTGTCCCAGCAGTGGCAACAATATAGGCTGATTATGAACTTAATAATTCCTTACTTCAGAACCACGTAAATTCCTTAGCTAATCACGACATCTGCTAATAACGTATTCTCTACGTCATAATGAACGAAACCGCGTGAAATGAACGCGAAGTTGGCGTGATCTGAATTGTCAAAATATCACGCTTGACAACCGTACGTGGTAAGATTACGTGGGGAATAATAATTACCATACAGAATTGGGGCCCTCGTGAAAAGAAACCAATTAATGAATTTCATGTAGTCTATAAAAATTACGTTGAACATGAATTTCAGCGAGTATGTCGACACGTGCATACATCGATCTACTCGCACACGCATCCATCATTATTATTGACACCAACTTATTTCGTACGTGACCTTTTATCCTGTTAAACAAAGTGGCAGCGACCTCGACGCGCAAACTGTAACTGTGACCCAGACCTGAGCAATTTTTTTAATAACCGACGAAAAATTTCAACTCACAGAAAGAAAAGAAAGAAAAAGTATTTATTGCGACTCGTACAGGATTAGAAACTAAACTAAACACAGTTAAAAATAAAAATAGCACAAATACATACAAAAAAAAAGTAATAAAAGGTAAAATGAAACAGAAAGTCCTATACGGGGCCAAAAGGCTCCTATCTCAGCATGATGCTTCGACATTTAGAAATAAATGTCGCAGCGCTGGTATTCAGAACACAGGGTATTCAGGGTGTTCAGAATCATGTGCTGCATTCATAGTTCGATCTCCTTGCCACCCTGTATATTTTAGGTACTAGTTGTAGCAAATATCAGCTTACTACAATATCATTGACACAATTCAAGTAGCAGTCCAATCAATCTGCCTAGCCTTTTCCCAACTATGTTGGCGTCGGCTTCCAGTCTAACCGGATGCAGCTCAATACCAGTATTTTACATGGAGCGACTGCGTATCTGACCTCCACAACCCAGTTACTGGGTAATACGATACCCCTTGGTAAAACTGGTTGTCACACTTTCGGGCTACTGACGACCCGTAACGACTGTCAAAGATCCACGAATGACAGCCGGGATCACCGACTGCTTAACGTGCTTTCTGAGACACAGAGGGGTCTCGGTATGTTATGGATGGTCACCCATCCACGAAACAACCTCGGCAAACATTGCTTAACCTCTAAGTTCGACCCGTGCGACTGTTATTGTTTAACCACGAGCCCCTTTTGACATTTATTATTTTGTTATGATATGTTGATCCACCTGATGATGCCTAAGTGATCATCGCCGCCTATCGATCATCTGCAATATTAGAGGCGACGTGACGGTCTTGCCATTCCAGAGACAAAACTGAAATGCCTCATGATCTTGTGTGCCTTCAATATACAGGATGAAATTGAATAAAGTGAATTTAGAGCTTGTCATTGGTAAGTTATTGTATGCGCGCCGGAGAAGGTTCCTAACAAACAAAAATGAAAAAGGTATTGCAATGGCATTAGCTAGGAAATAATAAAACAAAAAAATACCAGAGGGGCAATTCTCGTAATTTTTTAGAACGTCTCAGTCTGATCTCAGTCTCAACCTAACAAAAATACCTCTAAAATCCTTAAATTTTTGACATTGATTGTCGCTGAGATGAAATTACGACTAGATTTTTAATTTCATACGGGAATTTGCCTTTTGGTTTCGACAATACAACAGAATTGAGAGCTATAACATTCCCCTTGGCAATCGAATCAAACCAACTACCTCTACAAAGAAAACCGAAGATATTCAATCACAAAATACATAAAAAATAACTACCAATAAGCCTTCCTTATCATATCTTAATCAAAGAGAGATCCATCCAATACGAATTCTCTCTGCGAAAATAAAATATATTCCATACTCCGTAGTCAAAGGTTTATTGAAACATCTGAAGGTAATAGATACTATAAAGAGAGGAATGTCAAGTAGATGGCTTTCCCTGAAGACGTAGTTTACGAGACCTAAACTTTAAAGACTAACGTCAGACGCTTCTGAACGTTCAGACCAGTTTTATTCACATTTCATAGTTTATAGTTTGATATTATGTCGAGTGTAGGTGTGATATTAGTTTTATTTTGTTGCTAACCTTTACTCGCGGGTGTTTCATTTACTTCGTTTTACCAGTAAAAGGTTTACGTATACCAGGTGCCCCTAGCATACCTACTTACTTTAAAAATATTGCTGGTAGAACGAGGTATAAACTTAGGTGAAGAAGAACCAAGGACAAACTAAAGTCAGTGGAAATTTAAACGTTTCATAATATCATAATACCTAATTAGTATATAAATATTTACATAGAGCAGTGGTGGCCCAGTGGTAACAGCCGCGACTTACGAGTTGTAGGTCGTAGGTTCGAACCCAGACAGGCGCTTTATTTTGTGTAAATTATAACATCACCACTGCTCTCTAAATGATAAAAGAAAACATCGTGAGGAAACCGGCATGTCCTAGCATAAAAATTCAAAGACATGTGACATCTACCAACCCGCACTGGGCCCGCGTGGCCCACTTCCTCTCACAGAAAGGAGGCCTGTGTCCCAGCAGTGGGAACATGATAGGCTGATTATGTATGTTATGTAAGTAAATATACATTCCTAATTGACAACGACGAGATACCACAAAGCTACAAAATGCTACGAAGCTACGCGATGCTACGTAGCTGCGCTATGCTACGAAGCTACGCGAGCTACGGAGCTGCGCTATGCTACGAAGCTACGCGAGCTACGGAGCTGCGCTATGCTACGACGCTGTATGATGCTACGAAGCTACGAGATACTACAAAGCTACGATAAACATTCGTGAGGGAATTAGTGATCGAATAGTACGGTAGGCCGTTCGTCAGTGGTATCAAAAGCGGTACAAGCTGGCCTCTTATTCTATTGAAACTCCGCACTGTTTGTCAAAGTGTTACCACACTGTCGTCCGGCCTACTGTACCTATAAAGCCAGATTATCTATTTTCCCAAACATGTATGTGATGGCCGCTTGAAATTGTCTAAGGATTAGTGATGTGGGTGGTACGAGTAGTATGAATTTTAATTTCTAGTGCTATCGATATCGATGTTCCAAATAATTTCCGCGCATGGAACAGATAGAATTTTTTTTTTTTAACTTTACATTGTTTGTAAGGTACAATAATAGGACTGTGTATTTTCATATCGGAGGAGGCTTCTCTTTGATAAATGTACGAAATAAGGAAAAGTTAGAGGATTCACTTCCTGCTCAGTAACAATAAATAAGAGTATATTTTATGGCAGCCCAAACAAAGTAACGTAAAACCTTTCCCGCTTAAACAATACAAAAATCCCTTTGTGAAACAAAAATTATACGCATATATTTAAAAAAAACTGTTTCGAGTTCCAGAAAATTTGTTGGCAACAATAAATTGAGTCTTTGTGTACTTTGAGTCGTTATAAAGTGGATAGTTATTCTTTCTTGTTTACCTTTTTATTTTAGCAGATCTGTGTCAAGTTAAATACTGGTATTCAGCTGCATCCGGTTAGACTGGAAGCCTACCCCAACATAGTTGGGAAAAGGCTAGGCAGATGATGATGATGTGTCAAGTTAAACGTTGATTAAAATATGACCTGCAAATTGCAAAAAACGTAAGAAAATATGAATTTCGAGGGCTACCCTGGCGCTTCCCTTAATTTCGCGGGCTACCCTGGCGCTTCCCTTAATTTGTTGCTTTTCGCTCGAGTAAAATGAGATGACCAATAACAATACAGAAAATACAGTTCTGACAAGTTTTGATAAGGTTGACATTATTACAAACATTTCAAAATATTGTATTACTAGCTGCGCCTCGCGGTTTCACCCGCATAAGTTTCGATCCCGTAGGAATATCGGGATAAAAAGTATCCTATATGTTAATCCTGGTTATAAACCATCTGTGTGCCAAACTTCATCCGAACGCATTCGTACTGTACATTAAACTTTGTGCAAAAATAATTGCTGGGAAACGACTTTAATTTTTGGTGTGAAAAATTGCTGTTTACGATAGTGCGCAACGGAACGCACGCAAAACATTGCGCTTATGGGTGCATGCAACGGTGCATGGGTATTTAAAGTAGTGTTATAATCTTTAAAACTTGCTTTCGCAAAAATCCGTCGGTAAAAGTTTGAATTTTGATCTTCAATATCTTCATAACCAGAAGGTTACGACTTAGGTTATCTTTAGTGTTCAATCAATTTTTTTTTTGTTATGTATTTTTGTGGTGTACAATAAAGTATATATAAGATTCCCGGATACGGTCCAGAACAAAAAAAAAATTTACAATGACGGGGAGTACAAGTGGCTCTCGACCCGTTATATTACTTATTTTATTTCGCGGCTCGGAAGAGGTTTAAAGGGTGCGGGTTCGGAAAACGGTAAGAATTAATGCGACTTCACACGTTGAAGAAACTTAGACTGTATGAAAACAGGACATAGTTTTCATGGGAAGGTTTCATCACAAACCTGCCTTGCACCTTCTGCAGCTCAATGCCGTGATGCGCCAAGAACTTTTCGTTGATCATACTTAAGGCTAAGTCCACAGCAGGGCCACATCGTTCCAGGTCAAAGGGGGAGTCCAGACGAGAGGCCATGAGGACCCCTACTTTGTACACAACTCGCGACGTTAGGGAACCGGTTAAAACCGGTGCGAACAGGAACACACAGGATAGGTGCAGGATATGCATTTTAATTGTTGTTAATTTTGAGCACTGATCATATATTTTTCGTACTAAGTTTTTGGGCTGTTCAACAGCAGAGTTTCAAACTAAAAGTGATTATGTTCACTGATGCTAAAATCTTCCATTTCTAAGATATAGTTATTATGTTTCAGAAAATAACACACTTCACAGCACAGTGGCCTAACTGAAAACAAAATTATTTGCTAAATTCAATTTAAAAAGATTCTAAACAAATATCTCAACAGCACACAAGTTCAAAAAATCACATGCGAAAAATGAAATTCAACATTGATTGTAATGCTTTCTACAACTCTTTACCTCACCCAAACAACAAAAATATTTATTACTACTATTTTCATCGATAAAATATTTCGCGGTACTCATACAATCGGGAGCGCGTGCTCCCTGAACCGCGTATGGCAGGCGACTGGGTCGGCTGTCCGGAGTGCTGGATCACCCCGAGATAAAGTAATAAAGGGCTGTGGACGCAACAGGTCTATTTTCCCACACCAAATATACCCAGGGAGATGTAATTGATACGAATTCTGGAAACTGAAAGTTTTAGGTAAGATTAGAGAGCGATAAAGGGTTCATATTTCTCGGATTATAGCTTAGGAGTTACTTTTGAAATGGCTCAAACAAAGGCACTTGTTTTCAAAGGAAGGCTGTAGCTGCGCCCCGCGCTTTTAACCACATAAGTTTTGATCCCGTGGGAATATCGGGATAAAAAGTATCCTATGTGTTAATCCTGATATGTGTGTCAAATTTCATCCAAATCCGTTCAGTAGTTTTGGCGTGAAAGAGTAACAAACATCCATCCATCCATCCATCCATACAAACTTTCGCGTTTATAATATTAGTAGGATAATTTTGACATCTTTTCAATATGATGACGAAGGAACCAAAACGAGACGAATTTTTATTCCGCACTGTGTTTTCAACTCTCGGTGTAGAGCTGAGCATTAGGAATCCAACAGAGAGCATCCCAGCGCATCAAGAAAACACAATGTTTGTACGAGGGCTAAAAGTCTCACTGGCGATAAAAAAGCGGCCATGTGTGGGTTGGACTCGCACACAAAGGGTTTCGTTCAACAGTACAATATTTAACACTAAGTTAAGTACATTTATTTTTTAATACTTTAGTAAAATAAACGCTTTTCTTGTTTAGGGACCATCTTTAATTTATAACATTTTTTTTTAATTTGTTGTTATAGCGGTCATAGTAGTTAGGTTGGACAAAGTGCTATTGAGTTTTCCATTAGGAATTTCGTAATAACAGCACGGAGTTTGGAAATTGGCCATAAAGCCGTTAGTCCTGCGCCTGATCTCTCCCCGGTCGTGTCGGATTGCCGTCCCATCGGACTATGAGATTAAAGGAACAAGGAGTACACCTGTGTTTACGCACACACATGTGCACTATAATATCTTCTGCGCACCTGGCTAATCTCCGTTGAGATTGGCCACCGTGACTGAAATCTGTCGGGAGGCAATTATTATACACACTCTGTATAATATCAAGTGTCTACCTATTAGGGTTCAAAATAGGGGATAGCCCTGTGACAGACGGGCGGACAGCGGAGCCTTCCCGTTGGCACCCTTTGGCTACCGAATCCTAGAAAACAGCTGCGTTCAAAGAATTCCACTCTTTCATCTTTGTAATTTTTCTATTCCTACTCAATATTCAAGCTTATAGCGACGAGAGTGAACGAGGAAAGTTTTACTGAATATGGTAATACACCTTCTTACTATCAGCCGTGGAGTTTCACTCTTGTTTTTATATTCCGGGACGAAAAGAACTTATCTAAAGTACTTTCAGAGGTAGATAAGAAGATATATTAAGTGCCAAAATCATCGAAATTGCTTTGGCAGTTAACAGTTATGAAAACGGGGACACAGACTTACAGACAGACTTTTAGTACGCTTCTTTTTATCCTTTATTATAAAGAAGCAAGTTCTTAATAATTAATTACAATCTAGCCTATAAGACTAATAATCAATTTTAATCTAATTTAATTTTTTACGTAATAATTATTTTAAAACTTAGAATAGTGTTGATTGTACTTTACAAAAGTCCGTTCCACTTTCTTAGAGTCTGATATGATGATATAAACACTTTTTTCATGTGTTATTGTGTGTGTCATTGGCACTATTATTACACTTTTAACACCACACTAACTCAAAAGGTTAATGATAGGATAAAGATATGCGCCAAAAAAAGAATACTGTTTAGGTAAAATTATTGCATCAGGTACGCTGGGTTATATTTTTAAAATGCCTTTAATTTAACAGCAGCCCTATCTTTCGAACTAGAACTTAGGAGTGCTGATATGGTTATTGTAAAAGGTAGGACCGTCCTGGGACCATGTTATGAAGTATTAATTCCATTATGATTCCAATCCGAAAAAGTGATGGCGATAGCACCATCACTTTTTCGGATTATAGTCATATACAGGGTTATTGGTAAAACACATTGTAACATAATGTACATACTCACAGTTATCTACATTCATTCCTCCAGGTCAGACAAGCGTTCCGTTACCGTTAGGCGCTGATCTGACTATTCATCACGACACCAGGTCACGTTTAATCCATAATCAGTACACACCCAGTCATCAAACTTTAACATAACACTACGACGATTTAGTGACATCCATGGGCTGAAAATTTCGCCCACACTGATTGATATCATTTTTCCTATAAACACTATACTTTTAATACGAAATAACTATAGATTTAATTGTATTTTATTAATATATTTTATTATGACAGTTCTGACAACGACGTTTAATACGTCGCCATGACAAGTTTGCTTTAAAATTCTTATCAGCCTGTAACTTTTAGCTGAAAATATATTCATCCTGCTGCAAATTAATACTGGCCATCAGCATATTTCAAATTCATATTTATTTCTACATGGTGCTATTCTACGAGTTTACCTTATGAATCCAAGCAATATTATGGCTGATTACCTCTCTCATCTAGTGATCGCAAGCTCTACTGCTGAGCATGAGATCCTTGGTGTCATTCCCAAGTCAGGCAAAGAGCTATTGGGTTACGCTGTGCTACGCCGTGCTACGCTGTGCCTCGCTCTGCTACGCCGTGATACGCTCTGCTACGCTGTGTTACGCTGCGCTACGCTGTGCTACGCTCTGCTACGCCCTGCTACGCTCTGCTACGCTGTGCTACGCAATGACTTCAAAGAATCCCATCTCGATGACCGTTCTGCGTGAATGTGACGCATGTTTACCCCAACTTGTTATTTTTTTTTTGTGTGTATATTCTTTTTTATGCGTCATTATTGCCGCGAATAAATGTATTTTCTTTCTTATCTCTTTCTATGTCTTTATCCAGATGATGGTCTACCCATACGAAATCAAATACTTACCACTTTAAATTGGGTTCCAATCGATTAATTGAATCAGTAGGGTCGTTAATGGAATTCGAATTATCTTTTTAGTTACATTCCCTTTTCAGACCTTTTCACACCCTTTACGGGTATAAACACCTACGTGCTAAGTTAGTCCTTCAAATTAATTTTCATACTGAACCAAAAGTAAGCAGTCCTCCAGTAAAATAATAACAAAATATTACCTACTAAAATTCTGACTGTCTGACTTATTTTGATCCATTTCCTCTTTATAACGTCTCTTCCTTTTATCAATTTATCAGTCAGACAGACAGACATTCAAAACCTACCGTCACTGAAAATAGAGCTTACATTGTCCGTCAAAATAGTCTTCTCATCACCACGAAAAAATTGTAACGCTGTTGTTTAAACCCTTGACATAAACTCCTCTTTTTACGACACTCCCAGGGTGAAGACAGAAAGACCTATATTTCTCCGGAACCACTTACAGAGAGTAGTAAGTTTTGTTGAAGATTTCCAACCATTAAGGATCCCCTCCACATAGAAATGATAAAGGTTCGTGGAGCATAAAGATGTCAATATCCCTTCGCTTTATGAGCTGTTCGAGTGATCATAAATTTTGACATTGGACGAGATTTACTAGGGCTGATGTTTCTTCGTGTGAACATTGTATTTCATTAATTTTATTATTTACTAGCTTCTGCCCGGGACTTCACCCGCGTGAAATTTCTTGTTTTAACATAAAATATATTCTATGATACTCCGCAATACTGTAGCTTCCCATTAGTGAAGGAATTTTCAGAATCGGATCAGAAGTTCCGAAGATTACCTACCCCCTACATTAAAAGTCACATGTATTACTTCTTTATAATATTAGTATAGATTGCAATTTTAGAATAAAGATAACTAGACAGTTTTATGTCTACACAGCTACGCTTCGAGTATTAATGTATCTGCAAATCTGCAACAAGAGTGTAGGGTTTTTCCGCGGTTATACACATTGACATCTGAAAGAAGCTGGAAATTGGGACGACCGTTCCAAACGTTCTTTATAAAACTGTTTTAGATAACGACAATATTAATCAGTCCAGATACACCGTGGGCCAAAATAACGTTGACAAAATATAAAATTTCAAAAATGGAATATTTTGCTTTTTCTTTTGTTTTTTGTTATTATATATGTAGGTACTCATTCTTCGGCATTTCTGACATTATTTGTTTGCTAAAAACTGTTCAAAATATATTTATTTCGCTATGTCAGTGCAACGCGTAATTAAAGCATTTTAAAAATCCGTGTCACCTTAACTAAACTTTTCTAAACGTTGAGTCTTGAACTTAAGCGATACGATAACTATCGAGAAAAAAAAGTATCGTTCGCCCACAGTGTTGACGAACGGAATTTTTTTTGCCTGATCGTCAACAGTGTGGAGTACAAGGTGTGACTGATCGGAAATATTCGGTTATTTTCGGTAGAACAAGCCTATATGATCATAGGCTTGTGATTTTGGTGATCCCAAATGACAGGATCTGGTCTTCCACTCATCCTGGAGCTGCTGCATCTGTTCCACATCGACAAAACGCTGAAACAGCAATGTTTCGAGGTGCGATTTGAGCCACAGGCTAGTTTTTGTAGAAAAGGGTGTCAAAATCAACCACGAAAACTACTGACGAGACATTCTTGAAAATATGCTTCTTCCTTGGAGTCAACAGCACTTTGGTGACCGTCCATGGATATTCCAACAGAACTGCTCCAGGTTACTGGACCTACAGTGGTACAAACTCAATTTTCCGGGTTTTATCAGCTCCAAAGAATGGCCACCCTACTCGCCTGATCTGAATCCGATGGATTACAGTTTATAGTCTATCTTAGAAGCAAAATCCTGTGCTACGCGTCCTAGAAGTGTTTCACGGGAAAGGGATAAAATATATGTGGAGAAAGTATGGAAAATTGTAGAAAATTTTACCAACCGTTTGTTTCTATGTACCTATCCGCGCTAAAGGAGGTTTTTTTGAAGCCAAACAAGGATTTTTGTTTAAAATAAAGTCTATTTTTATAATGTATAACCTTATTTAATTCACGTATAAAATTGATAAAATAATTCGTAAAACCTCTTATCAACGTTATTTTGGGCCACTCCCACATATTTTAGATAGAACCGACTTGGCAACCGGTCTGATCCCATACCAAGCATCACCATTCTCTTGTCCTTACCCCAGTTTATTTAAGGTCGGCGCAACATGACTTTTTCTTCCATACTCCTCTATTAATCGTCATCACGGTAGTCACCCCTTTTCTAGCCGTATAATCTTTCACACAGTCCATCCATCGTTCCTTTGGTCTTCCCCAAGTTCTCGAATGAGGCAGTAAGGCTGACAATTATAGCTTCATTACTTAGTAACCCTAGCTAAACAGTAAATCTGTGCCACATCACGAGTGTCTCCGAGTGCTGGCAGCCGCGGCCTCATAAACTTGTTTATGGCACCGTCAACCGAATGCCGTTAACTCGTTAACTGTGCTCACTGACCACTCGACGTGTAGGTGTTATTTACACAGATTATGTCATTATTTTATGTCCTGGATAGGGACTTACGGACACTGTTCTGATTTTCGTTATGTTAAAGTTTCATTTGCCAGCCATAGTAAGCCATTCAATCCTAATCAATCCGCCTAGTCTTTTCCCAACTATGACGCGGTCGGCTTCCAGTATAACCGGATGCAGCTGGATACCAGTATTTTACATGGAGCGACTGCCTATCAGACCTTCATAACCCAGTTACTGGGTAATACGATACCATACAATTCCCACGTGTGAAAAAAAATCTGTTGCCATTTGATGACATTTCTGTTCACACGACAAAATGTATAGAACAGCAGATAGTTTTTTCATTTTCAGTTGGTCGCGTAGTAAATGTTGTTTTTATTGATGAGGTAAATGGGTCTTTTCGGGTTCTGAGTATAAAATAGTTTTTTTTTTTTTTAATTTATCGATAAGACGCAGAAGAATGAAGAAATCGGATAATTAAGAACACAACATTCGAAACATGACATTTATTCAACAAAATCTCTACACACAGCTTACAATTCTTGCATTAAATATAAATACAAATCTGAAAGGTACTATTTGGTGTTATAAATTATTACACATAACAAAATAGGTAAATATCTAAATATGTATTTATAAATATATCGACCAACCAAAAATATTACAACAATTTTCTCAACATATAAAATTTTTGTACATAAAAACACGAAATATTTTTATTTATTATTGTTCAAATCACCTACTGTAGGGTAATAATATATTCTCTTAATAACCATCTAATCTATGGAATATATTAATTAAACATTAAAATTTAAATACGTTTTAAGCGTCAATTTCAAATACATAGGTACTGACTACGGGATTTGAACAGCTAGTTAATAAACGCTAATGAGTGCGCTCTTTACCGGACGAAACGTTACAAAAAATATATAAACAAGAGTCATTGGTACTGTTCACGATAAGCGTAATGCTAACATACTGTGAGCGAAAATCCTAAATGGAGAACAGCCTGTCTATTCTGTAAAAATCTCACCGTGAAAACTTAGATGACGTGAGCTGTCATAAGCGTCAATCCCTAGAATCAGGTAGAGTTCATGGTAGGATTTTTACAGAACAGAAGCGCTCAAGAGCCGACATTACGCTTGGCGCGAAACCAATTCATAATGACAACACTAGCTCAAATAAAATTGAGCACGCTTGCCATAACAGAAAAAATAGTTAACTTTTTGTTTTACCCATACAAACGAATGTTGCCAACATTAAACAGCAAATATTTAAAGAGCTAAAATTTCGCGTAAGAATTAAATAAATAGCTATATACCAATAAATACATACGACATAACACAAATTAGGCCAGTTATACTGTCAACTGATACCAAAGAACGAAATACGAATTTTCAAACATGGTAACATTCATTAAACCGGTATCAGACGCTTCACTCGAGTGAACGGTTTACTCGAGTGAAAGTTCATTTTTATTTCATTCCTTGTTCACAAGACGAAAAAATTATATAGGAATGTACGTTCATTTTCTCCTTTAATTTCATTTTTCGATAATTTGGTAAGAAAGTGAAAGAAATCCAACATGGTTGGATCGGTTCACTAATGAATTAATTTTTCACTATTGAACCATTTTGTTTTCAGACGTTTCACTTCGAGTGAAAGATGCCGAATGAAAGACAAAAATTAAACAAAAACTAAATCGTCTGATAACGGCTTTACGCTCATTCTCCGAATCTCTCTGTGTGGCTATCATATAAAACACGCAATGGGCAGTAAAAATATCAAAAGTTCGTATTCCGTAAAAGACAATAAGATTATTAGTACTCGTGGCAAAACTACTAGTGAACAACGAGGGTTTGTTCCAAATAACTCTAATACTACAATATTAATAATTAATATTGTGCTGGTTTACTGGCGAAAATGGTCGAAGGCTATAACCAGTTTGAGCCGGCTATAACTAGCTGAAACTGCTTCTTGAAATACCTGCACTTTCCATTTATTTTGTTACTGGGTGTTGAAATAGAGCTTTCTTACAACAGTCTGTTTTCACGTCAATTTAGCAAGAAGACTTTGACAATACTAAATGTAAATTAACGGAGTTGGATTTAAATGTTACGGCTAGTTTAACCCGGCTTAACTTAGGTGTAATCATGCTTTAGGCTTTGACCATAATGTAACTTACTAAAATAAAACTCCGATTTTTTTTTGCTAGACAAAAATGCTATGTATACTAAATAATGTCATGTTGACAAAAAAAGTTCGACCGCAGCTGTTCTTTTTGTCTAACAAATCAAAAGTCTGAGTTTAGCTGTTTAAAAATACCTTAGTTACAAATCATGCCATTTTCGAATACTCCTGTCGACTAAGGGCGAATTCCATCTAGCTTTTATACCGTACAATAAGTCTTATCCTGAGAATAAATTTTGAATTTTTGACAGTTTTTCCATACTAGAACTGTCAGACGTCAGTTTTATTCCACGGATAAAACATATCTGACTTTGGTTTCATTCAAAATTTATTCTAAGAATTACTCTAAGATAAAAGAGACAGACTTTTGAAATGCACCCTTAGACATGATTTCCTTTGCAGTGACGTCGTAACGTTTTGCTCTCACCTAGGACCAAGGATTTCAAGGACTGGTCTCCTCAATGAAAGCGAAGGACAATACAGACAACAGGCGTAATAAACGCTTAATTCAAGTAAATTAATTTAGTACATGGCGTGGGCTAATAAGTTCTTTTATTCAAACAAAAATGCCAAAAAAACAAGCCCTATTTCACCAGCAAACCACCCATTATCAAGTTAAGATGAACATCTATTAACAGCTATACAAAACAATAATGACTAGAGTTAGATCCTATTGATACGTTAAGAATACAAGAGCTCAACACAATCCGTGATGATACAAATTAAATTGTACTTTATTTAAACAGCGTTAAGGTCTATATTAGATAGTTATATAATCCCTTGTTAGGATAAGTAGGCTTTGTATGCCAAACGGCAAAGCTCGAGCGCTTTGGGGCCTCGAAACAAGCGATAACTGTGGTGAGTCGGCATTTTTTTTACATGCACGCTAACGACACGCGTCAACAGCTGAGGCTACAGCAGATATCGACGTGTGTCGACGGCTGCCGTTGACACCCGTCGACGCCCGCCGTGGCCGCTCGTGTATTTGACACTAGCGGCATGTTGTCGCCGGCAGCCACCGACGCGTCGACGGGTGCAGTTGCCTCTGCCGCTGACGCGCACTTAGTTAAAACGAAATTATCTTCCTCAAAGTCCAAAGACCTTGAATCGTCTCTGTGTGTGACAATTACATTTATATAACTCGAATAAACTCCTTTACTTAAACGCATAGTTAGTCAAAAATATCACATTACAATGTCATTCTAAACGCCAAGAATTTTACAGCTTCTATGCCATTTGTTTACAGCAAGTTTCCCCATCCACAGTTCCTCGCTCGTTTCGAAACCACATTTTGAACACGCCACTAAACGATAAATACTAGTTTGACACCGTCTTATTGCACTGAAGGTACAACACACGCAGTGCCACCGCAGTACGCAGCACTTATAATTCCCGGACGAAGCATTTGACAAACCAACTATATTAATAAAAACACGAGAAATACATCAAAATCTACGTTGAAACATCTTTAAGTGGGGGTAAAAACCTTTTCAGTTACACAAGTACTACCATTAACTATTAATTAAATGTTGACACAACTAACATCCACATCACAATTAGTTACCACATTAGGCGTTTAATATTGCTCGTATTTAGGAATCTCTCTTTAATATTAATTATTAACCTACTCCTGTATGTCAAATGTTCCGCCGCGAACCTAGCACACAGACGAACACACGACCGAACACGTTACAACTACACTAATATTTGTGCGTATCGACCTATAATTATACAAATTCACACTTCGTCCCACAACACTAAGGGAACTTCAATAATACATACACCAATTATACACTAAAGTTATACATAAATATATTTTTATATTTACTTCATATACTTATTGCTGTATCTGTTACACAGATAAAAGAAGAGCTCGACAAATCTCACTTACATTACTTAATTGTACTCCAAGGTTCAATGAGAATACCAAAACGTTCACTTTACAATAAAACTGTGCTTTGGTTGGGATACACGAATATGGCATTTATATAATACGTTTGGAATTTCGTTTTACCTACAAGGTCCCCTAAGATTCGTATTAAATAGGTGACTTATGGGCTAGTCTGAAAGCCAACTAGAAAATATCTACCTTACAAAATTGTTACTCGCCTGTAGTAATGTTTTTACACTAGTCTTATCAAAAAGAGTTCTAAGAAAAAATATTCGTATCGTCTAATCTAAAATCTTAGTGTAGACTAGCCATAGAAATTGCCTAGATTAAGTTTTTATTCACCACTTTTTTAGAAATTTATTATTTTATGTATAATTTATACCTCATCCCTAATGGTGGGAATATTTGTAATACTACATGTTGCACGAGTGTGGACCCACCTTAGTATATTTTACTGCAATATTAATACATTGTACAGGCAAGTTGTATTAAGCGTTTGCTACCTCATCTCTACCCGAATACTTCCTTCAATGTACAAAGTGGAAAATGACATTTCCACTTTGTATAATTCTCTGACTTTAATTCACAACTTTTCAAATACCAGAGTTAATATATTATGTACCAGCATTTCAAAATCAAGTATTCTATATAAATAATTAAAAAGGAAATGCTGTTCGTTGGTAAGCGGCATCACTTCAGAACTGCTGGACCGATTTGTTTATTTTTTTTTGTTTTAAGGTGTTTGTAATAGTCTAAATTATTTATTGACGGAAAGATATTTTGTTTAAATTGTCCGGAAAATTAGATATTCAGGAGAAACTGAAAGTGCTTATTTCTATGGATTTTTTGTATGAATTACTGAGATTTGTACAGAACAACATCTGTCGGGTCCGCTAGTGCATAATATAAAATACTGGTACTTGAAATCCAATTTTCCAGTCGGCTCTCAGGCTATACCTACCTACATATCTACAATATTATCTAAACATTCAAACTTGCCTCCTAAATAAAATTCTTTAGTCTATGGCTCAAAAGAAAAGTAATGTAAAATAATTTCTACATTTACTTATTGCTTTCTCGGATCCGTTACTCGGAAGACATTTATGGTCTAATCTATTAGGTACTGCAGCCCAAAGGTATACAAATATATATCATGTATTTACTCTTGTATAAAATAAGTATATTGGGTGTATGTTAAGGCATTATGAAGGAAATGCACGAGAAATGGCACTTTGTTTGAAATAAATAAAGAATTATTAAGTACGCTGAATGCAAGTTTTTAGAAATAATCATCCTTCAATAAAGGAGATCTTAAAGAAAACGTATATAAAAGAAAAGTCATAGAGTAAAATAGAGTTGAAACTCTTCAAAGGCGTGTGACATTGACGTTATCAATTGCCATCAACCGTCACATTAAGGCAATACCATCTGTCATAAATAAAGTTAAACATCAATAGAAACATATCATTTAGGCCTAGATTCCTTCTTACATAACCTACGATAAAAAGGGGGTCTTAAAGAAATTACTAGTAAGTATATCCAATTATCTAATTAGGAATTGTTTAAGAGGTAGAGGACCAAGGTATCTTGTTGAAGTAGCATTGTTATGGCAAGGTTTTATAAATGCATGGAGTAAAGCATTGTCATATGGCAACTAAATCATCATGGCTTTTGTATAGCAACACCTGATCAAGGAAATCAAGAATTGGAGCAGTCAAAATAGATTAAGAAGCTGATGGTATGTTAAATCAGCCATAACTAAGCTCTATGATTTTCCAAAATAGTTATCAACATCGACATCTGACACTTTTAGAATCGTTTTAAGTCTCAGGGCAATGCCACCGACAGGCATAGTTTTTTTTTTTTATTATAGAAATATTCATAGTTATTCATTTTGCTTTCATTTTTTTATGAGTAGTTGAATGAAAGACGTCAATCCAAAACGCATAGCCGTTTAAACATCTCACTTTAAATTAGGCCTTATTTGTTTGAAAACGTTAATGGCGCCGATTCCCTTGTTCACAAACTGAACTAAATTTAAGTTCAGTGCAAAAATTAACGAGTTTTATTGAAGAAGTTATGGAAAAGAGTGACTATACGTATAAAGTGGTGTCTAGAAACAAATTAATAATCTCTTCTCAGTCAGTCACAGAACACGTCCGAAGCCATGGTTTAATAGACTACACGTTTACTCAAAAAGATGAAAAATGTATGAGAATTGTGATCAAGCATCTACACTCACACCCAAAGAGGCAATTGTGGAAGCTATAGAGGAAACAGGAAATCAAGTGAAAGGAGAAATAGTAACTGCTCGTAAAAGAGGCACCAAGCAGCCTACAAATATTTTCTTTGTTAACATATTCCCACATGATAACAACAAGTATGTTAAAAACATTAAAAATATTTACAACCAAATGGTTATAATTGAAGACCCAAGAAGGAAAACCACAATAGTCCAATGTACCAGAGGTCAGTCAGCAATATGGACACATAAAAAACAACTGTATGGGACCATACAGGTGTGTGAAATGTGCAGGGTCGCACAATACCACAAAGTGTACTATAGATCAGAACACACCAGCAGTTTGTGCTTTATGCTCTGGAAGCCATCCTGCCAGTTACAAGGGTTGTAAAATATATGTATAAAGAAAGCCTCGAATTGTGCGTTTTGTTTGTGCAGAATAAAATATTTTTCTTTCTTTTTTTCTTTCAGGAAACAAGATACCAACAAGATACAGAAACAACAAAGAACAAAAGTATAAAAACCGATTGAAGATCTAAATGTACTTGCATTGACTAGATCTGAGTCTGCAAACAACATACATATGATAAATATATCTAAAAATCAAACAAACAATAATAGTAATAAAAAATATAGCGAAGTAGTTATAGGTAGACAGAGAACACCAGAAGTAAAATGACTTCCACAAATAAAGTTGACCCTACAGAGTCACGGAGAAAAAATGTAATGTAGCATAATCTGCATGAAAATACTCTTAAATTACTCATAGAGGCCCTCTTATTAAAACAGACCGAAAGCATAGATGTAAGAAAGAAAAGAAAAGAAAGAAAATACGTTTATTATGTACTTATCTCACAAATGAGATCTGACTACCCGTAACAACTGTCAAAGATCTACGAATGACAGTTGGGACCAACGGATAATGTGCTTTCCGAGGCACGGAGGGGTCTCGGTATGTAAAGATGGTCACCCATCCATAGACCAGCCGCGGCAAGCGTAGCTTAACCTGATTGATCGACCTGTGCGGCTGTTATTATTTAGCCACGGGTCAAAATGAACAACTATTGTGTATATTGCACAAATCACCCTGATAATTGTAAAGAATAATATTAGACATTACTTTTATGGCGAATTTAAGGAAGACTGACTACAAGCTACTACTGTCACAATAGAGGACAAATTTGGTCCTGTCAACGTAAGCTCTGTATACTGTCCGCTATAGCACAAACTTAAGCAGGACATGCTTCCTAAGTACTTTGACACTATGGGCCACTCTGCGGCGGTGATTGGAATAGCAAGCACACAGACTGGAGTTGCAGACTGACAACAACTAGAGGACGGGAGCTAAAGAAATGTATCGATAATCACAGATTAATAACCCTCTCTACAGGCGAACCAACCTACAGGCCCTTGCCGAACTCCAGATCTGCTCGATTTCTTTATAACAAAGGGGCTCTCAAACATACATCTAAAAATAGAATCGTCTCTTGACACTTTATCGGATTACTCACCTGTACTGCTAACACTTAGTGTAACAATAATACAAAAAGAACAAAGCTATAAGTTAAGCAATCATAAAACAGACTGGAATGCATTTACAGAATACCTACAAGAGGAAACAAACCTAAAAGTGAGTCTTAAAACAGAGGCAGAAATAGACGATGCAGAATTCTACATCACAAACCTTATACAGGTGGCGTCATGGCGTGCTACTCTGACTCTGGAAATCCCGTTAAATAAATATAACATACCTCTTAAAATACGCCGTATACTCGAGCAAAACCGTAAAACAAGGAGGCGGCTTCATGCAAGCAGATCAAATTATGACAGAAGAGAATTTAATAGGATCTCTAGAGAACTGAAAGACATGATAATTGAGAACAGGAATGCTACTTTTCAAAAGAAATTGTCCACACTGTCGGCTCAGAACAAAGATAACTACTCTCTTTGGAAAATTACCAAGAATTTCAAAAGGCCACTTAATTCTATACCCCCTCTTAAAACGCCCACAGGAACTTGGATTAAGAAGCCAAATCAGAAAGCTTAGGTTTTCGCAGAACACATAAGTAATATTTTCACCCCCAATCCATCTACAATGGTTGAATTTGAGAAAGAGTTGGATAATTTTATCAACAGTGATCAGCAACTCTCACTACCAATTAAATTAGTGACAGCGAGATGAAGCGTACCATAAATCATTTAAAAAACAAAAAGGCACCTGGATTCGACCTTATCACTGGCGAGATACCCAAACGACTTCCTAGAAAAGCAATAGTTTTTCTGACAATGCTTGTAAATGCTATATTTAGAATACACAATTTTCCTAAGCTGTGGAAAATATCACAGATATGCATGATGGCCAAACAAGGGTAACCTCCAACTGATCCTAATTCGTATAGACCCATAAAGTCTTCTCCCTACTTTATTCAAATTGTTTGAGAAGATATTCCTACGAAGACTAAAACCAATATTGGAGGAGGACAAAAGAAATCCCGACCACCAATTCGGGTTTAGAGAGAATCATGCCACAGTGGAACAAATACATAGAGTAGCGCACAAAATCAGGCAGTCCTTTGAGAAAAAAGAATATTGCTCAGCGGTGTTCCTAGATATTCAACAGGCGTTTGACAGAGTGTGGCACAAGGGATTACTCTTTAAACTAAAAAAACTTTTACCTAACTCGTTCTTCATGATCATGAAATAATACCTGTACCAAAAAAAAGTTTCAAGTGATGATAGAAAGTTTCATATGAAGACGAGTACTCCAACCTGTATGACATCGCTGCCTCAGTCCCGCAAGGATCAGTACTTGGCCCAGTACTATACTCCATATATACATCAGATCTGCCAAACACTGAAGAGGTAACGACAGCAACCTATACGGATGACACTGCATGCCTTGCGAGTGACAAAGACCCGGACGTTGCCACACAAAAGCTGCAAACACAAATTAGTAAAATAGAACTATGGCTCCGAAAATGGAGAATAAAGCCTAGTGTAAGCAAATCTGTGCAGGCAACCTATACCCTACGAAAAGGCGAATGTACACCAGTATATATGGAAGGAAAACAATTACCAACGAGTAACTGTGTAAAATATTTGGGTCTACATATAGACCGACGGCTAACATGGGCCAACCACATCAAGGCAAAGAAAAAAGAGGCAACAATATTATACAAGACCTTCTCTTGGCTATTGGGACGCAAATCACAGCTATCTCCGAACAACAAACTACTGGTTTATAAAGTCATCATAAAACCGGTGTGGACTTATGGTATAGGACAAAAAATATGGTATGAGGTTCTGCCAGTAACTCCAACATAGAAATCCTACAGAGATTCAAAATATAGCCTTACGATCAATATCAGGCGCAGGGTGGTTCGTGAGAAACTCCGAAATCCATGAATACCTAAAGATGCCTATGGTAAGGGAAGAAGTAAACAAAACCTGTACGCGATATAAGAAGAGATTACTAGAGCATACCATTGAACTGGCCAAGAACCTCCTAAATAACCAAACCACAACACGCCTAAAAAGATGGCATATACTGGACCTGGATCAGAGAGACTGAGAATGGCTCAATCATGAATGAATCATACTTGTGTTGATGTCGGCTCGATGGAGCCACATTGTCAAAAATATATAACCTACGGAAACCACATCTGATTATGGCTAGATAAACCGAATGCAGATTACTTAATAAAAAAATTAACAGTTCTGTGCATCTTTTTCTTTCTATTTCATTAAGAAAAGGACAGAAGATAAATATTAGTTTAGTCCTGTCAAATTAGCGCCTGACGTATTTTTAGTAGCCATGTTTTTAATCACGTCTAAGCTGTCTATGGAGTATCTTAATTTGACAGGCCTAAACTAATATTTATCTTGTGTCCTTTTCTTAATGAAATAGAAAGAAAAAGATGCACTGAACTTAAATTTTGTTTAATTTGTGAACAAGGGAATCGGCGCCATTGTATCGCAATATCTCAAAAGATTTAGTCATAACATAAAATAATCTGCAAGATTAAGTAAACATTTAACAATGACAGTGCTGTTGAGCAATTATTTTGAACGAATTAAAACAGTGGAGCAAAGATTTTGGCATATTTTGTTATTTTACACTTGTGTTAGCCCAAGTGATAAGGGCAGTTTTTCTCGAACTGAAATTAATGTGGCAAATTGTCAAGCGCGCGTAAACTCCAGCTACTGGCTGTGGTTTTTTATTCGACCAATCACAAGACAGCTTTCGCGCGCTTGACAATTTGTCACATACATTTTTCGTTCGAGAAACTGGCCGTAAGGCAATCTTTGCACTTACAGCTTTTTTTCAATGCTGATCATGTTTTAATTAACTGCAACGGACAATTCACTTGCACTGTTTCAACAGTGAAAACATTACATATTTTCATAGACTCAATATCATTTAAACACAAAGCAATGCTTTTTTTTCTAGTAACCATAAACAATAGCATCATTTTGAGGTAGAAGAAGGGACACTAACAATTCAATTGGTTTAATAAATGCATTAGAACATCGTGCAATCTCTATTTTTGGTAGATATTGAACGACATTATCAAAAGTTGTAAAATTTAAGTAGTAATTTAATGTAAAAGTTTAGTTAATCATAGAGGATAAAACCTTTTTTAGAAGACATAGTGTTACCAATTAAAAAAATAACTTGAATGAACGTACCTAATCCTTAATAAGTACATTATTTTCTATTATATTTTATCAATATAATTTCGTCGTTATAATTTTTTTACCAAAGCGTACATAACAAAAGTTATGTTACTTGGTGTGTTTACTTTCCATCGTGTTTCATAGCTAGAATACCAGCTGTGTTGAATATACTTCACGTATTTTTTCCTCAGTGGCGTCAATATAAAGATCTTACCGACTGTTCAACCCTGGGTGGTTAAGGCGAAGTGTGATGCCTTCTTCTCCGTCGAAAGACTAGCGCGAAGATGCTGCGGAGACGTCGCCACCGTCGGCGACCACCGCTCGTCGATATACCTGTCCCCAAAAGTGATGCCTGAAAGGTGAAGCAGTTTATAAATTGGACTGTTTCTGCGCCAATTCTATGTGCTGATTAATAAAACTTCAAAATGATTAACTATGTGAGAATATTTATATGACAGCTTTTTCTTCCTGATGTTCCTGCTCTTGCCCTTGATTTCTACGCACGGAACAGGCGTGCCCAGATGATGGCTGGTCACTCTTGCTTTGATGGGAGACGGCAAGAAACTTCCCCATATTCCTTACTAACATCTCTTTATGCTCTGGCGTTTTCTGCCCTTCAAACAGACCTAGGTCGTCACGCTACGCCTCGTAAACTAAGAAAGAGAACAAGAGTATACCTGTCTCTGTCTCTCCAACCGTCGTATTTCCCTGACGAGCGCATGGAAGGCATCGTCTACGAAGTGTCGGAGCGCGGCCGACGTCTCGAAGAACGGACAGCCGAGCTGCGTCGCGAGTGCCTTGCCCTCTTCTGTCGTCACCTGTGCAAATATACATCATAATATTGTTAATTGGAGTTACATTATTAGTCACAACACTTTAGCAAGCAAACAGGCCGCATGTCTGGTTTTTTGTCATAATTATTATTATAAAACAGGCTCAGGATATCACAGGCAATTAATATTCTCGCAAGGTTGAACAATGACCTGGTGAAGGTTGCTGGAATCAAAGCACAGGATGGGCTGATATGGCGAAGCTTGGCCTATGTAAGTACCACAAAAAAGCAAACTTCGGAACTGGTTGATGAATAGGTTGGGTGTAATACAATCCTAAACTTTTAGTAATCATCTCTTCTTTGAAGACAGTGTTACATTATACCTGTCTAAACCGTGGCGCGAGATCCAGCTTATTCCCGACCAGTACAAGTGGCAGCCTCTCGGAGGGCCTCGCCTGCGCTAGCAACCGCCTGTACTCGGCAGCGGCGCGGAACGAGCGCCGGTCCGTCACCGAGTAGCAGAGCACGAAGCCCTCCCCGCACCGCATGTACTGTTCTCTCATCGCTGTGAACTCCACCTGGTTGAGAAGGAAAGAATTTATTTTATGTAGTAAGTAGGTATTTGAACAAAACTTGTCTTTTTTATATGTATGTGTTTCTGTGACAAAGTAGACATTTATTTATTTAAACTTTCACCCAAAATGGTATGAAGGCGTATTTAATGCCTTAGGCATTCTCTGCCAGTAAACAAAGTATGGTGAACAGAAACATTTTGGTCTTTCTTTTCTATTTATCTGGCACGAAAGACTGCTAGATTTTTCTTAAACCAATTTTGTTTATATGGAATTGTATTTTTATTTACAACAGTATTATACTACAAGTAAATACAGAAATAATAATAATTGTACAGAAAGTTTTGTAGTCTGTAAACCATTTATTTTGCCACATGCATCAGATCTACCTACATAACTTTATTAATACAAATTATGAGTAATTATTAGTATTTCACTGCAGTGCTTTTCATTGTGCTTTAATAACGAAAACATGAATTTTAAAGCAAGTCACTTACAATATCAGGGCAACAAATTAATGTCCAACACTGGAAAATGTAGAGTGATCATTTAAGTTTTTATAGCTGCCTCTCTCCTACTACTCTCTCTTTTACTGTGCCCAACAGGGTCCATGGTGAAATCAATAAATTTTAATTTACCACCTAAGTACACATTGCGGAATGCAATAAATGATTGAATGAGATTGACCATAAAATGACCCTTTACTCTCGTGTTGATGTTAGCAATGAGTAGCTGTATACATTTAAAACAATGGCTGTTAATTAACTGCGTCTTGGACTAACCTGTCCTGCTGTGTCCAGTATATCCAACAACGCTGGCTCCCCATCTATGACCGCTTGCTGTTGGTATGAGTCCTCTGAAAGTACAACATAATATAATCATCCTCCTCATCATCATTCTCTTGGCCTTATCCCCATTTATTCGTATTTATATTTATTAAATATTAAATATATCGGGGAAACCACTTCACATTAAATATTGTAAACTACACATTTCAGTTCTTTTTTTTTAATTCTAATAAGAATGTTTTGGTTCAGGAACATTTTTAAATAAACATTTCCACACAAGTTTACATATAATATTTATAAAACAGCTATGACTGTTCAACTTACACTATAGAGCTATACTGTAGACTAAACAAATAGCAAGTGACAGTACTGAACTCAATCCATATGGTACCAAATAGACCATAAAATATGAGTATTGTTCTCGTCAAATCTACAAGTGCTTGTTAATTTAGAATGTAAACAATGGTTGGAATGTGTTAATTCCGTCAATTACCTATAGTAGGGTCATGGTAGTCCAAGAAGCTGTGACTGACGAACTGCAGCGTGACGGCGGACTTGCCGACGCCGCCGTCGCCCAGCACCACGATCTTGTAGACGCGGAGGCCGCGCGACGTGCCCGCAGCCTCGCCCGCCATGCCGCCGCATGCCTGCGCCCGAGAGCCGCGCCCGCCACCTTCACACCGCAACCACCGCCATGGCCCGCCGCACACGCCTCCGCCGATCACTAACACCACCGTGCCGAATTTTATCACACCACAACACTAGCAACGCCCTTTCATTTAACAATGCACATTTTGGTTTATATACAAATAATTTTACTACTATTCTTCAATAAAAAATCGACAGCTGATTGAAAACGATTGACATTTCGATTTTGTTTTGTTATGTTGGCTACTTTATCAATGCGTTTAAATCATTCATTTCCAATTGGTATCAGGTGATTTTATAAATCATGATTTCTCCTAAAAATATGACAAGCATGTAGTTGATGACTTTTGATATTATTTTTATAAAATGTTTAGTATCATTTGATGCCAATAAACTGTCATTTTTGTTTTTTATTAGAAAAATCTTTAATGAACGCATTTAGTTTGAAAGTTTTATACAGTTGGTAGAAGTGTTCTTTATATAAAAGCGTTCAAAAACCTGATCACTTCTTGGAACCATAAATATTCAGCTTTCAAAAATAAGTTTTTATAAGATCTTTAGTAACTTCAAACCATTAGACTCAGTTGTTAAAAAAATACTACTACGAGAAAAATACTCGATTTCATTTACAACGTTATATTATTACAAAATAATTACAAACCTTTCGTCCCCTATGTTTGTTTATTTTTATTGCACTTCCAAATGCACAATGTCATTATATAAATTGTCAATGTCAAATGTCAACAAAAGCCCTGTGGGCAGCTCCTTCGTTTTTGTTTTCACATTTGTATAAACAAAAATAAAGTTCCTATTTGATAATGGCCCACATTCAATTTGTAGATGAATTAGTTCGGGAATATCTACTGTACCGAGGGTTTACATCAACTGTGAAAGCGTTTGACAACGATTTGAAGGCAGATAAAGACAAAGGTTTTAGAGTGGACAAAATAGTTGAACAAATTGTACATTACATTAATGTCTCAGACCTTAATGGTTTAAAAGAGTATTGGTCACACCTCGACACTCTTGTATTCTCAAAATTGGAGAAACACGTTCTACCTGGTAAGTAGATATGGTATCTAATTCAAACCTTCCACTTGACCATAATATACCCAAAAAGTTCATATATTTGATTTTTCCAGCTGTGCGGAAGCTGGAATACAGCCTCTACAAGTTATATTTAGTGACGGCAGCGCAAAGTACAGGTGGAGTGCGAAATGAGCGAATTACTGACTTTCTATCAAAAATGTTACCTGAGCTGAGAAGAGGAGATAAAGAATTACAGGCCGAGTGGAATGACTGGTTCAGTAAGTTTAATAATAGTATTAAACTGACTGTTTATTAATTGTTGTATAGGATTAGTGTGTTATGAGCAAAATAAAAAAAACTATAATCCATTGTCTTCCTAATGGCTGTTTAGTAGTTTTTCTAGAATATGTCATACACCTAGAAAGATTTTCACTTTTTCACAGGCAGAAATTATTACTTATTAAACCTTTGTATAAATATATTGCCTTGCCAGTGATCTTTTAATTATTGTATCACTCCTTCCAGTGCTACCTTTCATCACTAAGCCAGAAGAGAACCCTGCATTCAGCCTGTACTTCACACGAGCATGGCAGGACAGTGTGCTAGTGTCGTTACACAACCTGTTAGCTACCGTCTTCCAATGCATGCCGCAGCCCACTCTCACCAGCTATGAAAGTGACGCTGCTATGGTTAAGAGGCTTCAGGACAAATTGGCTGCTGTTTCTGGCAAGGTAATCAATTTACCTTCTTAAATTAAACTTATACAATGATCCACCTGCATTTGTCTTGAACAAAAATAGCTGGAGGTAAGGGGGAAGCCCAGCAGCAGTAATGGTGGCTGACAGTGTGGTTACTGTGACAAACTATGTGTCAACTCAATATTTTATTTTCAACCCAGTTAAGATTATCAAACCCATATTTTATATAACATTTTTTTATAAACAAAAATTCCTGCAATATTTTTGAACAAGTGTGAAAGTACCTGTAAATGTAAGATTGTATACCAACATTTTAGATTGAACATTGAATGCAGGTGGTAAATAAAGTTACAGTAACATCTTTATCTGTCACATCTTTGCATCATCATTTCATCATCATTTCAGCCGATAGACGTCCACTGCTGGACATAGGCCTCCACCAAGTGTCGCCACATTGACCGGTCCCGTGCGACTCGCATCCAGCGGATTCCCGCAACCTTCACCAGGTCATCGGTCCACCTAGTGGGAGGCCTTCCAACGCAACGTCTTCCGGTTCGCGGTCGCCACTCCAGAACTTTTCGGCCCCATCGGCCATCCGTTCTGCGAGCAATGTGCCCTGCCCACTGCCACTTAAGTTTGGCAATTCTTCGGGCTACGTCGGTAACCTTGGTTCTCTTGCGGATGTCCTCATTTCTGATTCGATCACGCAAGGAAACTCCGAAAAACGAGTAATCATCACATCTTTGCAAATAAATGAAATTTACAAATAAAATTTACCATTCTGAAAGGTAACAAAATTTTCAGGCAAATGGTTTTTTTATTGGCCTATATTGTGTCCCACTGCTGGGCAAAGGTCTCCCCTTTCTTCCTTTCAAATCATCCGGCCTTGTCGAGCTCTGGCCATGTTGACCCTGCAAACCTTACCAGATAGTCACACCACCGCCGTGGTATACCTCGACAGCGACACAGGATGCACATGTCAATGAGTTTTCTTTTAACTCGTCTCGGACTCGTCTTTCGACGTCCTTGACTTGTCAATTCTTGAAAGGCACTATCTGGCTCAAGTATGTATACTCATCGATATATTGCAACACATGTCCCGTCTACATAGACCCTATGTTTCGTGCTGTTGGCCATGTCCTGTTTTGGGTCTGTTCATGAAAGTCTAACCTCAAGACTTGCTGTGCTCAATCAGGTAACAAAGTTATTTTTTTTCCTATTTCCAGAGTCAACCACAACAATCAATGGAGAAGACCTCACCAATAGGACACCAGTCGCGGCTATCACAATACTCCGAGCGGCTCAGCGGACCCCTACCTTTAGTTGACGATTTCTGCGCAGTCCCCTCCGAACACCTCGAGAGTGGGGTGCGCGAAGCTAAAGGCCTCCGAGGCCTTCTACGACAAATGGGAGGCAGCCCAGTCATGGGCAGAAAGGCCGGACGATCTCACAGCCAAAACTAAGCATTAAGCTATTGTATTATAGTATTGTAAATAAACATTCCCTGTAGTTTTATTTTGTGAGAGTCAAATTATGTGTTATTTTATTAATATAATGGTGAACTATTTTTGTTGTGTCATTGTTCACGTCCCCGTCGACAACTTAACGAATTGTACTGGAATGCGGGAATTACAAAGTGCCGAAATCAAGCCGCAATATACCTACAGAATGATTTTGCATCACTGTCCAAATCACAGTGGTATTTATTCGCGTTGCTGCCACTGACAAAAAATCATTATGATCTCTATTCTTGTTACAATAAGGTTGCTGTTCGGTTATTGGTGTCCGAGGTAAAATAACTGAGAACGGACTGTACTATGTTTGTCGGCCCTGGGTACTCCTTTTTCACAATAAAACACAAAAAAAAAAGGTAAAAGGCTCGTAAAGGTATGCCTAAACTACTGAATTCACATTGCCACGGACAGACTGATGGTCTAAGGTGGGGTAGAATAATCTCAATTTCTGAAACTTGTGGATTATGTAATGTTACCTACTTACTAGTCATTTCTGGTCATCATTCCAATAAACGAAACAATTCGCAAAACAAAATGTCACGCTCCAGACTGACAGTTGCACCTATCACCTCAAGCAACCAATTTCGTCTCTAAAACATCGGATCGTCAACTTCATCTGCCTGCCCTTATCCCAGTTCATTCGCGGTCGGCTCAGCACGTCTTTTAAAAAACATATTGAACTGCCTACACCACAATGGCGCACGCTTTTTATGCGGATGCGGAGAGAACGGCTGACCGCCGCATTAGATTGTGGTACCAAAACAACTTGCTGCAAGTATTGCAGGCAGCTAAGGAGAAGCAACAGAGGGAGATCGATGTATCCATCGCGTTAGCCGAAGAACTTATGCAGGTACGGTTGGATTCTCGTATTCAGGATCAGTAGCGATTAGCCATATCCAAACGAAGAATCTGTCACTTACACAAATGGTTGCATGAAATATAAATAACTAGGAACAATTTACACAACAACGTGGATACGCCCACCGTTAAAAAAAAGGCAGCTAGGAATTGTTTTTTTAATTTTTTCAACTGATAAAAAATATACAGGATGACTGGCTAAGTCACCCTATATATTATTTTTTGGTCTAAAGGAAAACAACAACTCAAATGTTGATTTTAGAAATTAAATGAACCTGTGGCAAAGCCGGTAGAAGTGCCAATGCCTAAGTTGAAACCGACTGAAGAAGACGCTGTGATGAAGCCTATCGAAAAGAAAGTCTTGGACATACTCCATAAGGCTAAGGAGAAAGGCGCCAGCGAAAGATATTTGAAGGAGAGATATAAAAAGTCGCCTGAGGAGAAGTTAGTAATATTGATAGTCTAGGGCTGGGAACTGTGTACCTAACATCGACATCTCACTCTGTTTCTGTTAACATGTTCCCACTGCTGGGCAAAGGGTCTGTCCCACATTTTTCCATTTTTCTTTGTGCCGTGCCTTTTCTGTCCAATTGGTTAGGAACGAGTCCAAATCGTCACGCCAGCGTTTCTTAGGCCTGCCTTGGTGACGACGCCCGTCATCGACACCGCACTATAATCTGACATTTAAGCCCATTATTCTCTTGAGTATACGTGTTCTGTAACTTCAGCTTGTAGTCTTTTGGCTGTTATGTAGTTATAGGTAGTTTATTCAAAATCATCATAACATTGAATAGCCGTAGTCACATAATTGCAGTAATAAATTACAATTATTTGAATGGAGAACTGACACCCACGCTTACAGATTCCTTTACCGTGTAGCCACGAGCTGGGACTACGGCTGGCAGCAGAAGCAGGCCAAGCAGCGCGCACGTGACGTGAACTTCGGACGCTGCCTCATCCTGCGCCACACCTTCTATCGCAAGAACAACCTCGCGCCCGACCCGATACACTACGGGCAACCCGCCGGAGGACAGGTCTCCATATGCAGCGAGTACGCTTGCACCAACTACCCATAACCACCCAACATTCCCACCTACTGGTTTAGCCTCCTCCTACTGCATGTAATGAACTCGAAAGATCCCAACTTGGGATACAAATTTCTTGTTAGAGTGATCCTGCTTCTCATCAAAACAGAAAATTTAGTGCCAGTAACTAGTAAACTTACCTTACCAATCATAAAGCGATTATTATTCCTTTTGAATTGTTTAAATAACCAACATTGTATAGCAAAAAACATATATTTTATAATTTTATTATTTACAATAATTCAACTTTTATTTACATATTAACAACAGCAAGTGTACCCTTTGTCTAAGGCCACATCTACTGTTCGAAAGGGAATTATTAAAATAAAAAGTGTGTACAGAACTCTTTCAATTTTGATTTACGAAAGATTGTGTGAATTAAAAGGTCAGTTGCGTTCGATTTCAATAGTTTCGTTTCTGGATAAAGGAAGCAGTTGTCTCTACTATATTACAAAAATAATTATGAACATGGAAAGTTTTCAACACTTATTGTGACACACTATATATTATGGTGAAACAATCTATTGAGATCGACAGCAACAAACAAATGCTACTATAAAATTTATTAACCAGCATATCAACAACATCCGCTCACTCCTAACAAGTCACTAAGAACATAACTAATAAAATAAAAATTAATATTAATAATAATAAATATGAGACGTTTTGTTCTTTCTCAAGTTCATATTTTGACACATTATGTACAATTAATTTATATATCAGTCCGTATTATCTGCATAAACACTTTATTTCAAAATTTGTCCACAATTCAACTGTGTATTGTGCAAAATAAGACAATTTATTATGCTCTCTCTCCTTTGGCGTGTTGTCTACGGTTATTCCGTTTATCCACCCTAAGGTGGATACGCGGAAACGCATGTCCGAGAATCTACGCTATAAATTCCGTTTATCCAACTAGGTCTAGGGTGGATTCTCGGACATCCGTTTCCGCGTATCCACTTCAGGGTGGAGAAACGGAATAACCCGTTGTCTATGTTTACAGGGTTAAGCGAGTTAAGGAGCCGGGCCGTAATATGGCACAGAGTTTTAGAAGTTGGCATTGTAGAGCGTTGTCTCTGTCAGTCCTGTATGACAGTCTCATTCTAAAGCTCTGTCATATTAATTCCCGGGTGCTGTACAGACGTGCGGTATATGCTTACGAACTATGGCCCCTTCACCACGGGTGGGGGAACACCGACGAATATAACTGTCACAATGAATTGTATCATCTGCTGTTACTTAGTGACACTGACCAAGCACTGCCACTCACTACCTTTATATAAGAAAGCAACAAAACAAAACTGTCATAAGGAGAGTATACAGACAGACTGCAAGTTGACCGAACACAGTTTGCTTTCAGCCTGACAGCATTGCACCTGGAAGCTGCAACCACACATAACCTTATGGTGGATGCAGCTGTAATAATTGATCACACTCTAAGGGCCCTTTTTCCCGTCACTCTGGTTTGCGCCTACGTGCGTGCCTCACCCGCACGCGTGAGCTCAGCGCGTGTGTGTGCACCCGCAAACTCCTCGCATGCTTGTGGCATGCGTTACTGGACAAGTATGTACGAAACGATAGGATACGGGCAGACACGCTCGAGGACACAAATCAGCATAACAGAAAAAAGGCCCTAATTTATCTGCATTTAAACTACATTTTGTTATAGATTTGCATTCGATTTGCTCATACAAACCACAAATATAAACTCCCACAACATAAAAGAAGTACTGAGACTGCCATTTTGTATCTAAACCCCATTATAAAAAAGAAACCATTACATATAAATGTCATTTGTTAATTTAATTTGATACTGATTACGGTAACTTTCCCCCTAGCGTCGCTTCCATGTGATGATGATAAATGAATGAGATCAGACATAATGAGAACCGATATAAACATTGTGTCGCGGTATCCCAACACCACTGTGGTGCACTCACGATACACCCAGACACATACTAGTCTGATATGATATTATTGTCACTTTATACAAACTCAACAATCACTCAAAGATAATGTTAGGAACAATACATAATCAACCAACTCACTGTCATGCTATAATGATTCGTAACCGCAAAGAAATAAAGTTGAAATTGGCTTCATAGTATCATTCTCCATAACTTTGGGGAATGAAGAATATTATTTTTTTCCAATTGAGCAATATTAATTGCCATATTCTACAGCCCTAATCACAACATAACAGATGAACCCAAGTGTGAGGATGTACAATGAGGATGATGTTAATTGACCGTATAAATCAAGCTTATATTATAATCACTAAGTTAGTCGGATCCCTTCGGCACCGAGAGCAGTCTAACGAACACGCACGTATTCACGTTATTTTCAGATCGTACACTTCACAACGCACTATCGCTATCCGTTAAGTCACTGGCGTGGAATATCACTGTCTGGTAAATGTTTTTAGCTACAAACAGTTAAACGTTGAAGTCGAATTGTGTTGTACTTGGTAGAGAGGGGCCGGGCGTAGCGCGCGGCGCGTAGTACTAGGGGTGCGGCGCGGGCGGCGCCAGCGCGGGCGGCGCGCCGCTGGTCCAGTGCAGCAGCGCGTGCTGCGGCAGCTGCGTGGCCTGGAAGTGGTCCTTCAGCAGCGCCTGCGAGAAGTTGCAGTGCATCTGGTACGCCTCGTTCTCTCGCTCCGTGTCGCCCGCCAGCCGGTACAGGTCTGTTACAGGGGGAAATGTTACTTAGTCCCGATCGGAACAACAGGCAATTCACACCATTATCGACCACATTATCACTTACCATCATGTGAGATAGTGACGAAATCTAATTTTAAAAACACAATTGCTACATCAAACAATTGCGACAATTTTTTTAATCTAAAAATGTATATAGCGCTACAAAGTTTTTTTGGCGCGTGGTGAAAATTGGAACTAACGCCATCTTATTTTTTAAATATATTTCAAGTGACATTTCACATTACAGCCCCCTTACCAGCGTCATTCGCGCGCCAAAATATCCTTGTAGCAGAGCATGCAATATTTTATAAATCCGTCAGTCAAATGTTACCTTTCAGTATCGCGGAAGCCCACAACTGCACATGCACGTCCGGTATCTTGCTGGCGAGCTGCATGGCCGGCGTGACCATGTTCATGCTCTCCCGCGAGTTGTTGATGGACAGGAAGATGTGCCCCAACAGCACCAGGGAGCATGACGTCAGTCGGTTCAGGTCTTCTGCGTTCGCCATCTTTAACGTCTCGCGGAGGTACCTCCTGCACACAGAGAAATCATTGTCCAGGAAATTACATAATTATCAGCCTATAGCTATTCAATGCTGGATATAGGCTAGTCTTATCCAACTGTTACCAGCGACCATGTCACAATCGACTGGCTTGATACGGTCTCAAAATTGTATCAATAGCCAGGCAAGATAAACTTAGATAGGAAATTATATTCAGTGCAAGCATATTTAAGAACGTTTTTAGCTTTCGCCTATACTACAGGGTTTATTAAACTAGTTGGAGACTGGACGGGTATCGATATAGAATCATGATGAAAGAAAAAAAAGTAGCAGCTGCAGGTCTATGAAAGATATGAGAATTTTTTTTGGAACCATTTTCTATACCAAAGTTCCTTGCGACAGGAGTTAACTAGCAGAAATCTTCACGTAACGAAAAGCTGCTAGGGCTGCGAGGGTTCAAAATAAAAATCAAGATGGCGGCTGCGAAAACTTTCAGAATTTTCTTCATGGGTGTCATTCTCATGGTTTTTGAGGGTGCTAAAGTCAAGGGCGAGGTCAAAATGAGAATCCAAGATGGTGACAACTTTTTGAGAGCTTCTAAAAACTTATACTAGATGGCTCTGTATTAAAAACGAGTATTACACTTCACTCGTGTCTCTTTTTATTTTACACGAGTGTGTATGCGTGCGAGTATCGCGTAAGGAACTTCGTTCCTGATGAAAAAACGTGTGCGGTCGAGGGAGGTCCCCCGACCGCACACGTTTTTTTACAGTTAGTTTCATTGGTGAAACTGTATACGAATAATCATTCTAAAACTCTGAACTTTTGCAATCACTACATAAGTACATATTATAAAACAATGTGTCCCCCGGCCGCGTCTGTCTGAACGCGCTTATCTCTAGAACTACCAGTCTGATTTGAAAAATTGTTTTAGCATTTGAATGTCCAAGGTTAGGCTATTCAAGATTACGCTACGGCCCTTACGAATCGAGCAAAAAATAAATCAGAAATAACGCTATGCGACATTGAAGTAAAAGCGCGGGCGATGCGCAGTGACGCAATGGGTCAGTTACCGACATTTCATGCGGACGAAGTCGCGGACAGAAGCTAGTAAAATCTAACAAAAGTAATATTATGTATTTGTTCTTTAATGTACTCACTTGGCTTCGTTATACCGCGCCTGGAAGAACGCCTGCAGTCCCAACACGTAGTAGGACGCGGCCCGTAGTCCGTGCGCGTATGTAGGTAACGATTCTGGCCTTACCTGGGTAATAAGTAAGCTAAATTAATATACTACATAATACATGCGTGATGATACATAACATCGTTTTAGTATGATGGAAGCAGTACCTATAACTAAATAAATATAATAATTTATTTCAGAAATTAAATCCATATTTTTGTTAGAATTCAAAGCACGGTCAATTCAATCTGTTGCCAAATCATGTTGTCGGTTATTGTTGTGGGTCAAAAAGTCACTATAGCTAACATCAGATTTAATGATCAGGTTTTCCGAAACTATGTTTATTATCTGAATGTGCTAAACACAGATGATCCCGAGTAGCAGTATGACGACTCGGGACCTGACGTGTCTTTCCGTTATTTGGAATTTAAAAGAGTCGGACCTTTGAATTTGTTTCGGCCTTTCTTCTTAGAGGCAGATAGGAAACCGACCTCATTTAGTTTTAAAATATGGTTAACGTGCAAAGGTGTTTGCACAAACCTACATACAGAAATAAAATCATTTATCGGATTGCGTACCGCATAGCTAACTATAACATAACTTACTTGTTCCATTAGTATTGTGAGTTCGCTATCTCTTCGCCCTCGTAAATATACAATAGCCAAGTTCAGTTTCGCGAACATCCATAATTCTCTTTCTTGTGACATCTGTAAGTAAAAGAAATCATTTGATAAATTGTGCAGTAACCGTTCGTGCTTTCGCTCTGAGCGTGGATGTGTCCTGTGAAAGCGTAGATCTCGTGCGTCGCATGAATGCACAAATGGATTACCTGTTTAAGCATTTCGCAGACGTGATCATGTTCAAATCTACGTCATGTTTATGCAGCGATAGGCCCGGTTCCATGCAGTTACGCAGCTTGTTTTTGGAACGAAGTTCCTTAAACGCGACTCGCGGTAAGAATTGACTAGTAGAAACATAAGGAAGAAAGCGTTATTCCCTCTTCATGCGACTTCTCTCTCTCTCTCTCTATTACGAGGGTGACACTGAAAGTTCGCAGAAAATAAAAAACTGAACAAACTAGCACGTTAATAGTTTTATTATATCTTTTCAAAATAGTATCCATTTACATCAATGTATCGCTTCATCCGATGGAACCACTGAGAAAAGCAGTTTGCCCACTCGTCCTTAGGGGTCTCTTCGACGGCATTTTAAAACGCAGCCATAAAACGTTTTCCTCGAAGTTTTTCTTTTATTTTCGGAAATATATAAAAATCGCAAGGTGCGAGGTCGGGGCTGTGGGGCGGGTAACCCAGTAATTCCACGTCTGACGTCGCCAAGTAGTCGATTGTTTGCTTGGCGGTGTGCGACGAGGCGTTGTCGTGGTGAAGGAGGATCCTACTGCGAGGTCGTTTCTCCCGAACTTTTTCCAAGACAAGTGGCAAACAATTGTTAGTGTACCACTCTGCAGTAACTGTTTATCGATCCTCTAAAACAATTGTTGCGTAATGACCTATCCTTCCGAAGAACGAGGTCACCATCAATTTTCCCACGCTTCGATCTCTCTTCACTTTAGTTGGCAACTTCTCGGAAGGAAACACCCAGACAACAGACTGTCTCTTAGTTTCAGGATCATAACAATAAATCCAGTTTTCGTCACCCGTAAGTATGTCGAACACAGCATTTGAGTCACCTCCGTTCTTTGAACCATTTCACGACACCAATCAACACGACGGAGCTTTTGGGCCTCTGTCAAATTATGAGGCATCCACCGGGCAAAAAGCTTCCTGACCGCTAAATGTTCATGGAGGATTTTGTGCACTTGACTCATACCGATGCCTAAGCTTGTCCGAATATGCTGATAAGTCACTCTTTTGTTAGTCTCTATCATACGCCGCACAACACTGATGTTATCTTCAGTCGTCGCCGTAGAAGGCCGTCCCTCACGCAGATCATCGGTGAGATTAGTGCGGCCACGTTTAAACTCATTAAACCAGTTGTAAACAGTGGCACGAGATGGGGCTTCATCGTGAAAGGCCAATCAAAGTCTATCATAACTTTCTTGTTGACTTAAATGACATCGAAATTCATAAAAAATCATTGTACGAAAATTATCTCGCGTTAAATTCATGCTGACGTGACGCAGACAATTTTCAATTTGCCGCCAAATCGTAAACAAATGACAAATGAATAAAATACATACACAATAATATTGGCAAAGAGTTCCATTTTCCAAATTTCAACTTGTTTTTTTATTATATCGTTTACAAGTGGCCAGTTCTAAAAACTTTCAGTGTCGCCCTCGTATATACGAGTGTGTGTGTGACTACGAGCATCGAGATTCGAGCAGACGAGCATTGTGCGCGGTTGTATAACCTCAATACTAAAACAAGTCGTATTTTTTTTAAATAATGCTGACGGAACTTAGTTCCTGACGGGGTCCCCCGAACGCACACTTTTTGTGTGAATGAAAACATGTTTGCTCTCAACGCATTTGCGCAGCGTCTACGTTCCGTATACGTTTGACGATTGCCACGCTGGTTCAACGCCAGATGCTAACATGCTGCATTAAACTCATAGTCAACTCAAAGGTTTTATTTGAATCAAACCATTCATGGGGCAGGCACGTTTGAACTGTCAAGGAGTCGGTCGGAATGATGTAGCCAGTTCTCCATTCCAAAGCGTAGTAGTTTCCTATGAAGAACGGGCAAGAAGCTCCATTATCATTCTCTTGCCTTTATCAAGAGAATGATGACGAGCAAGAAACTCCATGGATTACTTACAAGTTATAACAGTACTCACATTAATAGCAGTGTGGAACTGCGCCTCTGCCGCCTCCATGCAGTTCATGGACATGGCGTACAGGCCCAGCAGGCAGTGCAGCTGCGGCGTGTGCAGCGCTGCCGTCGCCGCTGTCAACATAACGTAATCATTATTACTAATTTGTGATTTCGAAAAAATTACTTTAATGCCTCCACATGTTTAGATTTCGCTAAATTTTTATTTTATTTTACAAAACTTTCATGTTAAGTATTTTTAATTCTGATATGCACTTTATTTATAGAGTTTTGAGAGGGGTCCGTGGCTAAATAACAACAGCCGCACAGATTGATCGATCAGGTTAAGCTACGCTTGCCGCGGTTGGTCTGCGGATGGGTGACCATCTTTACATACCAAGACCCCTACGTGCCTCGGAAAGCACGTTAAGCCGTTGGTCCCGGCTGTCATTCGTGGATCTTTGACTAGTCGTTACGGGAGTCAGAAGTCCGAAAGTCTGACAACCAGACCAACCAGCTTACTAAGGTGTTCCGCCCAGTCACTGGGTTGTGGAGGTCAGATAGGCAGTCGCTCCTTGTAAGATACTGGTAAGAACTGCATCAGGTTAGACTGGAAGCCGACCCCAACATAGTTAGGAAAAGGCTAGGCAAACTGGAATCGAAGATTTTTGTAGATTTTACACATTCTAGGTGAGTGATCTTCGAAGATGACTGGTAGCTTTTATAGTACGTCTTTGTGCAGGAATGGTCCTGTCATAACCGGACGAATTAGTTGACCTGATATTTATTGATATAACACAAAGGGCTGGAGAGGTTAAGGTCCAGGGATTGGCTCTTAAAAGAACCGTTTGGGATGGGTCTTGAGAAAGACCGGTTCGTGCCATCGTGGTGAAAGGATTGGTCACCTAGACTCGCCGTGGAAGTGGCAAAGTTTTGGGCCAACAAAATATGAAATTCAGTCGTGCAAGCGACACGAAGAAGAAGTTGATCTGAGCTCTAGGCAACTAAGATACGGGCGCCAGGATGTCAATGAACGTCTATTTCAATGTACAAAGTGAACTTTTGAAGCGAGCATGGATGGCTAAATCCGAAACTAAGAAATAGCTTAAAATACTCAAACTGTAAAACTGTACCATAATATTTTTAGAAGAAAAATATTCCTATCCGAGAATAGAATGAAAAAGAACACATCCTGTATTATTTCATCAGCCAATACTGTCGCTTAGGATCAAATTATGTGAAAACGACAAAGTTAAGGAAACCATGCAAACTTGGAAAGTTTTAAGGCCCAGAATGTAATGATAAGTACTTCTTTATTTATTTTTAGCCTATGATGTCCCGTGTGGGCCATAAAGGCGGGTTGGTAGATGTCACATGTCTTCGTATTTTTGTTTCTAGGTCATGCCGGTTTCCCGATGTTGTCCGTCACCGGTATGAAAGCAATGGTGATGAAAATAAATACACAAAGTAAAGTGTCTGCCTGGGTTCGAATTCACGACCTACAACTCTTAAATCGGGGGGACAAACACTGAGCCAACACCGCAAAAAAAATATTCTGTTATCCTTAAATTGTAATGTATAACTGTTATATGGACCCTTGCCGTCCGCCACCAGGCGGCACAGCGCCGCTGCTCCACCAGCGCCATGCGCAGGCGCCACGCCAGGGTGGCAGAATGTAGTGTATACTCACGCTCGGGTGCCTGTGTGAGCAGATGCGCGGCGCGCGCGATCTCGTGCAGCGCGTGCGCCTTGCCGCCCGCTACCAGGCGGCACAGCGCCGCGTGCTCCACCAGCGCCATGCGCAGGCGCCAGCCAGAGTGGCAGAATGTAGTTTATACTCACGCTCGGGTGCCTGTGTGAGCAGATGCGCGGCGCGCGCGATCTCGTGCAGCGCGTGCGCCTTGCCGCCCGCCACCAGGCGGCACAGCGCCGCGTGCTCCACCAGCGCCATGCGCAGGCGCCAGCCAGAGTGGCAGAATGTAGTTTATACTCACGCTCGGGTGCCTGTGTGAGCAGATGCGCGGCGCGCGCGATCTCGTGCAGCGCGTGCGCCTTGCCGCCCGCCACCAGGCGGCACAGCGCCGCGTGCTCCACCAGCGCCATGCGCAGGCGCCAGCCAGAGTGGCAGAATGTAGTTTATACTCACGCTCGGGTGCCTGTGTGAGCAGATGCGCGGCGCGCGCGATCTCGTGCAGCGCGTGCGCCTTGCCGCCCGCCACCAGGCGGCACAGCGCCGCGTGCTCCACCAGCGCCATGCGCAGGCGCCACGCCAGGGTGGCGCCCTTGCGGCTGCGAGCCTGCTCGCGTTCGTCTCGCTCACCCTTGGCGTCCTTGTCGCTTGATTTTGCTGCATAATAAACGTTCGTTTTCAAAAACTGAAGGCTATACTCAGGGCATAATTTGTATAAAATACACGAAAAGCTAATTTAGTTTTTTTCGGAATTAGAAACTGCAAAGGAATCAAGATCAAAAATCAAATGTCATTTATTCAAACTGGGCTGAGAATCAGCACTTTGTGAACGTTCAAATTACTTAAGATTGTCCCCCAAAACAGTCGCCTTTCACTATTTCCTAGTGCTTTAACTGGGAAAAGAAGTGGTGCAACAAACTCCCCAGCAGAACAGCTGTCTGTTCAGTTAACAAAAATTAACCTCTAGAGCTTCTTCTACAAGTACATAAGTAGTAAGTGAGTAGTAAGTGGACTCCATTTTCCGCACATAAACCTGTGTTGGTTTATACTGAAAAACATATTTTTCTAGTAATCTGCAGATTAGAGAATCGAAAGAGAAAAGACTCACACGTAAGTTTATCGATCTGCGCGAGCGCCTTTTCAGTGTACTTGTGCGCTTTCTCCATGTACCCTGCTTGCGCTGAGTGCATGACGGTGACAAGGTATACCAGCACGTACAGTTGCTGTCGGGACAGCCACACGAACAACTCGCCCTGGACCGTGCCACATACCGCTACGGAAATAAGGATCAAATTGTTACCAGGACTTCCCAATAAATGTTTGCAGTAAAGTAGGTACAAAACACTTCGTTTTTTTTTTGTTTTAAGTTTTCAAAAAGTCTGTTAAACTATTGTATCTTTTAATTAATAAATATTTTAAATTCATTCACTGACAGACAACGCACAGCCGAAACCAGGTCTAAGAGCATGAAATTTTGCACAAGAGCTCCTTATATAACAAAAGTGACCTCAAAGGAAGCAATTTTCAAAATTGGTCCCCTAAAGAAGATGGCAAGTTCATCTTTTTTGCCTATTTTCCGATTGTTTTTGTGACTTCCCGTCGACTTGCACTTTTTTGTGATTTCCCGTCGGGCACACAGCTTGTATGTCTATAGTTCACTGTATGGCAAAGGCCAAAAGCCCTGTGTTCAAACCGTCCATCATTTGAAAACCAAATTCATCTCTTTTTTTAGTGTGATGGTACACTGTCAGGAAAAACGTGAGGACAAAATATATTGTGTACTATCGCCAAAACCTTTAACTGACCATTTTGAAACAAAATCCCGTGCACATGATGACCACAGCTGCGTCCGTAAGTAAAACAAAAGAGGATCCTTTTTAGGTCGACCAATAATATGCGCTGCAAGCAGGAGTAGTCCTTACGGTGGTCAGATATAGATTTTGGCGATAGTGCGTATGCACTATCGCCCAAATCTATAAAACAGTAATATTGCTATAGTTTAAATGATATAAAAGTGTTACTTACTGTCATCGTCGGGCCAATTGGACGCCATGATGGTCTGTATACTCTGCTGCAGCTGCTTTAGAGAAGGCTTCACGCTCTTCACCTGCCCCGCCATTAAGTAGTGACATACCTGCAGACAAAACAAATAGGTGAAGCGATTTCTTCAAAGGTCAGATAAGTGAAAAGCCAACGGTGGCCGAAGCCACGGACAAAAGCTAGTTAGCTAGTTACAACCCGATTTAAACTTTATGGCGGCTTTGAAGTGCGTTACTAGCTGCGCAGTACCGGGTGAGGTACTGCGCAGCGGGTAACGCACTTCTCACCCCCGCTGACAGGTGAATTTGTTACTGCGCAGCGACTCGCCTCATGTTCAGAACCGCTTTGCGCAACTTTGAATGGAGCTGTACTAATATGTCATGTAATTAAGGAATAAATCATACAAACAATGTTGTTTTAAATACCTTTTTAGTTGGCGTTTTTGCTGTAATTGGGTTTAGTTTTTAATTTTATTTTTTATTTCCAATTTAACAGAAGCTTACCTTTCACAAACACGGTATAATGTGGAAGTGAGAAGGAATGATGAAAAACGTTTTTTTTTTTTTTTATGGCACTTTAATACTTTTTCTTTAACATGTTCCGGCTGGCTGTCAACATAATAAAAAAAATAGACAAAAATGTAATTACCTGTAGCACTAAGAAAAAAACTTTGATGTACTCTTTCTGGTGATGACTGCCAGTCCAGTTGTCTACTAGGTGACCCGCCTGGTTCATTAGAGGCAATACTTCAGAGATTTTCTTGTCTATTAACAACAGCTGGAACAAATGGGTTTAGAGTCAGGCAGTGAGTTCCTAATTCAATGCTATAAGACTGAAGTTGAGTACAGATCTCCCAAGAAAAGTCTTGCGCTTCGGAAATCATCGTATATCTTCGGAACTACGTGCACTGAAGCAACCATGGAAGTACTTACCTAATTTCTATTACCATGATTACAAAATGACAGATTAACAACACTACGCAATATCAAAAACTTTTCAAAACTTTTGAGTGACAGCTGACGCGAATCGAACATGAAACCATGTAATCAAAAGAGCCCTCTAAAAGTTGTTCACAATTCCAAAACCAGAAAATTTTGTCATTTTAAATCAAATAGACGACCGCCATTCTTCCGACAACTATTTACTGTCGGGGGCAAGCCACATTCATTCAAGACGACCTGTTGAATGGTTGCGAATACCTCATAGCTAGGTAAATCGGCAAAGAGAAAACTTCATATTATGAACACACAACAATGTGGGGGGTTACTCTGCGCCGCGACATTCGTGCTAATTCAGAAACACGAAGATTACCGAAGTACATAACCTTTCTGGTTTACCTGTACAAAGTTTACCAGAACGCACATAAGCATTTCGTCGAACATTCGCGCGGATTTTCTATTATATTATGTTTGATCACACCTTTACAAATGCTAAACAAAATCAGGTGAGTTATAAACAAGTAAAATAACCTAAGATATAATAGGACAGAAATCTATTGACTAAATCTCACTATTTAAATAAATAGTGAGATTTTATTTTATTTTTATTGTTATTATTTTCCATTTTAGGATTATTAAGCCATATAGGAATTTGAGTTTTGACAAAAATTCATACATTCAATATGAAAACTTGTGCGAAACTATTTTCATTATAAAAAAATATTTGGGGGATAATCTGTGTGTGAACACTTTTATCTTTATGGCAACCAAGTCCTGATCATAAAATATTGAAACTTGAAAGGATAAATAAAGAAAGAAGTATAAAGTTGACTTACCATAACCCTACTGAGTATGAAAAGGATGCGCGTGTAAGGTACATTGGATATCTGTGCGTAATCCACACCAACTCCTAGCAAGCTGCTCGCCACTTCATATTCTTTCTCTGTTGCGTGGATTTGCTGAAAATAAGGATATTATTGTCATATGGGTGCCTTTTGGCCTTGTACAGGGCTTTGTTTTTTTAAGTACTGTTGTTTTTTATTAGGTTTATGTTTGTGTCATAATATTTAAGTGTTCTTCCTGTGTAAATCCTAATAGATACTTTTTCTTTCTCTCTTTCCCACCTTTTTTTTTTACACTATCAGTGGTATATTGCTGGTCTATACATTACAGATACGGTATAAATATGGAAAAGTAAAAGTTTAATTTTGGAAGAAAGTATCTTTTCCATCTCTATAAGTATAGTAAGTCAAAATAATTATTTTGTTAATAATACCTTCTGAGTTTTGAGTGAAATGAAATGAAATTTATTTGCAAACATTGTGGTACAGACGCCAGCACATCAAGCTACTACAATCTGTCAAATTCTTTAATAGATTTTCAACTTTATCGCTAAAACATTAAGGTTCAAGGTTGATTGGGAAAATTTGACAGTTTCGGGTAGCTTGACCTGCTAGCGTCTGTACATAACAGATGGTAAATCAATTAGCTAAAACTAGCATGCAAAACTATTGATTACAAAAATTAAATAAATGAATAAAATTGGTACATAACTAATAGTTATTAAATTAAAATGTCAAGTATTTGTCAAATTATAATAGTAACATGTCAGTGTGAATCTTTAACGTCTAAATAAACACGTATAAACAGAATAGATTTTTCTATAAGCCATGTGAATAATGCTGTTTTAAATCGATTGACTGGCAGTTCCTTATATGATTTAAGAAGTTTATTAAATATCCTTAATAATTATTGGAAAGCAATTTCTATGATATAAATGGGTTTTTCATTGGAGAAATAATTAACCCATTGAAGGAGACTAAACAAGACACAGTTTATAAATATTATGTCAAAAGGTTTTAGCAAGTAAGTAAATTTTATTTATTTAAACATGGTGTACATGGTGCGCATGCAGGATAATAGTGGGAAAAGTTCTAACATGTTCAGCCGCATATCGTGGCATACAAATTGATAGGAAGAGATGATGCATTAAACTGTGATAATATTCATCAAAATTACATTTCATCATTATTCATTAAAGATTAGGTATAATTACAATTCAGTAAACATATTTTTTAGATACAATTCCAATGTCAAAGTAATCATTAAATATAAATTACTGTCATTAATTGCCTGCATTTATTAGTGTCCCGCAAAGTGTTTATCAGGATATCTTGTCTTAATCATAACAGTGTTACTTTAAAGTGTTTTATGTTAATAGAGTTGATTAGCTTCCTCTTCATCTTTTCATATTGAAGATACTTTAGTTAAACTAGATTACAATGTTGTAGCCAAGTAGGCTACAATTCTCAATGAAATAAAAAGAAACAATTTCATGCAAACTCATTCCATGTTTTACTTTCTAATTTTGCCATATTAATAAAGAAAAGTTTCGTGGACTGTCCAATAATTCCAATAGAAAAAACTGTTTTTTTTTTTTATTTATACCCAACTAGGAACACATTCTTCCACAATGATTAGTGTTGAAGCTTTAATTTCTGTAATTATCTTGTCTCTTTAGTTTTTTAATGCACAAATTATTACCCACAGCCAACTAGTATAATGAAAACATTCCCAATGAAAATCTCTGGCCTAAATAATAAATTCTTATGGCAATGACGTTGGTATGCATTCAATGTATACATTTTAGATTTTTTGTGTAGACCTACGATTTTAAACTTCTACAAATAACATTGATATGTATTGCTGTTTTAGTATTAAAAAACATAGACCACTACCATTCTGAACTTGGCCTCAAGTATTACAAAAAGCAAAAAAAAAATAACCACATCCACCAAAATAATAAGCTCAAAATTATAACAAACCTTGTGTAAAATATTTAACTAAGTCAAGGTTAAAAACAAACAACTAATTGAAATGATTAAAAAAAATGATATTGAAGATACCAAATAATTATATAGTATAATAATATTGACATTTTCATTAATGAAAATGTCTTGACCCAAAACATTGAGACCAAAAAAAACAATGTTTATGTTAGATGCAAACAACAAACTTTAAGAAAATTATCTATTTTGTCTTATTCTTTTTTTAATTTATTGGTATCTAAAACAACTATGACCATGAAACATTAGAATAATATCTACAGTACTGTAATAAATTCAATTCAAACAATCCTAACTTAACAAACGTCAGGATTGTTTATCTAACAATTCATAAGTGTCACCGATATTCTAATAAACATTCATAGCATTCCTTAATGAGCCAAAGGTTATGTAAATGACATAGAATAACACAGATTGTATACTTACTGCCAGCTGGAATATAAGTCTGCAGTGCCAGTAAACACTATGCTGTGACAACTCAATGGCCTTCCGTAGAATGGGCTTTGAATGTGATGGCTGGCCCTGGGCCTCAAACAAATCTGCGAGCACGCTTGCTGCCTCGAACTTAACATCGTCGAACCCATTGATAGTCTGTGACATGCACCACTGAAACCACAACACTGTTTAATCACCATATGACCCACTTCAACTTTGTTTACATACTTTGAGAAAGTAGTATCTTATATACCCATAAACATACATATGTTGCAGGTACTCCATTCAATTATTCCAACAGCCGCTTCTTCATAACACAATACACTCCCAAACTATAGGAATAACAACAAAAAAACTTACACTCTGCTCTAAATGCGTTCTCGCCAAGTCGATGTTTTTGGTGTGTGTCAAAAGAATATTTCCAAGTTGTAAATGTGTCCTGGCTTCGACTCTTTGTGGTGGTTTGAAATTAAATACAGCTTGTAGGCACTGGATACAACTTTTTATGTCAGGAGGACTCGATGTACGGAAATGTTCTGCTAAACCAAGTAAAGAAATATACCAAGCGTCCTGCGTTGACGCCATTTTGACATTTCTGCTTGGAGGGAACGATGTTGCCAGACTTCTTGTCTCAAGGTTTTGTGAGAAATAATAGAGGTAAAAAAAGATTGGTCATAACGAAATAAAAATACTTTGTAAAACTATTTCAATTTATTACAATAACGAATTTTTAAATTAATGAAGTTAGTTATTAATAAAATCTATAACCAAAGTATTATATTTTGTCAGAAATTTATTTCAACCATTATTAACGTCATGTTGGTAGTAGACTTTCATGTTTCATCGTATTTTTGATGTCATCCAAATATTTTATTTTGGTCACAGATATAAAATGCACATAACTTTACCGTCACTTTTGGGCTACTTGCTAGCTTATTAAAAAATCGGTATTAATTATGTTTTTAAATAATTTCATTGATATGCGGTTGTGCCCGGCCACAATTTACTATTTGTTCGTAGGTTCAAACCCGGACAGGCGCCTTTTTTTTACTAGCCATTAATGTCCCACTGCTCAGGAAAGGCCTCCTTACTCTCCTTCCACCTCTCCCTGCCAAGGACAGGCGCTTTACTTTGAGTAAATTATTTAATTACCACTGCTCTCAAAATGGTGAAGAAAAACATCGTAAGGAAATCGGCATGTCCTGGCACTAAACATTCGAAGACATGTGACATCTACCACCCGCACTGGGCTCACATGGTGAAATACGGCCACTCACTCTCACCGAGATGAGGCCTGCATCACCCGTTATCCAAAATCGTGATTACAACATCAACGCAATCTTGTAGGCAATAGCAAAAACAAATTGAAAATACTTTTTACCCGACTGCCTCAAGAGTAAGATAGGTAATGATTTTTAGTTCAAACCTATGCTGCAGTTTCCTAGAAGAGCGGTGCCGCCACATGCGGCTGTAATATCCAAATACAGAGCGTGACACCATAATGTCAAAACTGGTGAAAATTACAGATTTTCGTGACGTCCGTTATAAACATGACGGAAACGCTCTTCTACGAAACCGTAGCTTTAGGGCTCCCGTAAAAATTATCTATTGGAATAAAACTGGATGAATGAACTGACCATGTATGGGCGCTCTGATAATACCACGATTCAGGAATAGGATACCGTAACTGTAAATACATACCTACCTCTACCCGAATTTACTTTTTAGGGTTCCGTAGTAAAACAAGGTGTCCATATAGTATCGCCAAGTCCATCTGTGTGTCCGCGGACCCTTGGTAATAAAAACCTGTAATTTAGCATTGTAAAAGCGTTTCTGCACTGCATCCGATCCGAATCTAACTTCCACCCGAATTGGAAATGTTCTAAATCGGACGAATGGAATTTGGATCTAGTGCACAGCAACCCAATACAAATGGAACACACGGCGACACATCAAGCTATACATTTCCAGTGTTAGCTGACCTCGCATTGTATAGGTTTTTTCGTACAATCAGAAGTCAGCGTTTACTGGTTATGTATAGCTTGATGTGTAGCCGTACATACAACGTAAAACGCTCTTAAAAATAGTAATCATGCTTAATAAGTATAGGTAGGCGCGAGTCCATATAAATCGGTAGGTTCAGACGCCAGCAGGTCAAGCTACCCGAAACTGTCAAATTTTCCCAATCAAACTTGAACCTTAATATTTTATCTATAAAATTGAAAATCTATTAAAGAAATTTGACAGATTGTGGTAACTTGACGTGCTGGCGTCCGTACCACAGAGTACTTTGTAATATACTGAAAGTCCGTACGTGACCGACGTCAGCGCTGACTGCCAGTCGAGCACTAAATCCAGCCTGAAGCTTTTGTTAGTCACGTCCGTTCATCCGTCCCCTACCAGCTAAACCGTTGTATGGACACATGTGAAAGGAATCACATATTTCACGATAGTATTTTAGAGCGTGTATATTAGAAATGTGTGGTACAGACTAAAAATCTTCAATATCTACTCCACCCAAATGCGGGTCACAGCTGATACATTTTTCGTGATTACGATGTTGGTCCCATGGAGAAAGTGGTTCAGTTTGATGGTCTGTACCACACCCTTAAATATAACGAAGTTAAAAGAAAAACTGTCACAGCTAAGCAGGCCCTACAAGTTAACGAGTGACAAACTTATAAAAATAAGCCCACGTAAAAACATCGCGGCGAGGTTTTTTTGCGCACTGGATTTTCAAGACTCGGCGTTGAGCGCAACCGAATCCAACAGCTATATAAAAATGTACTCTGTGGCGCATCCCAGCGCGTTGAAAATATCAACCGTGCGAATTCGTAGAAATTCCATGGAAAAAAAGAGTTCTAGCCAGCTGCATTATAACTTTGTAATGTTGTAAAAACATTTAACATTTTAAGACGAAAAAGTTCAGACGCCAGCAAGTCAAGCTACCCAAAACTATCAAATTTTCCCAATCAACCTTGAACCTTAATGCTTTAGCGATAAAATTGAAAATCTATTAAAGAAATTTGACAGATTGTAGTAGCTTGATGTGATGGCGTCTGTACATACTACTACCGACTTTACTACGCGGGGTAGGCACTGTAGGCAGAGAGGATCGAGCGGCACATAGCGTGTGGTGGGTTTTTGTTGGATCCCATTTTAGTCAATAGTTCGAACGTATTTTCGGTAACAACCGCAGAAATAACTTTCGTTTTTCATCGTTTTTTCGAAGTGCTATGAAATACAAACTTATTTTTACGGTCGACTAAAAAAAAAATTGTACATGCTTAAACATTCATCCCCACTGCAGAACCCTTTAGTGCGTGAGCGTGGTCACACGCATTTGGGCGGTTTTTTTAAATTCGTTAGTTGCTCACACACCTTTCCTAATAAGCAATACCTATGCGAGGTGCATAGTATTTCATTCGTGGCTAGTTAATTTAAGATGCTCTTTAAGAGCAGTAGTGGCGCAGTGGAAACGAAAGGAAAAGATCTTGAGAAAGCCCACTCACTCTTACAGAGAGGAGGCCTGTATCCCAACAGCCATTTTAGGCTGATTATGTTCTTTAGATCTCTTCTTGGCCTTGAAATCCTCTAGCTACCGAATATACTCCATTTGTACAGTCTTGTTAATGGCCGTTACATAGGATAGTTAGCATGTGCTGCCCACTTTTTGATAATATTCTTCTAATGTGCCTAAAGCTAAGGCATATAATATAGGCTAATCTACTACATAGCTACTTTACCTACCAAAAGATCTCTAAATAAATAAAGTCTTGAATCTACTAGCTACTCTTGATTGTGTTTCCTATTTAAGCCAATTGCAGACCAAGAGCTAAGTTAGTTTACCTTGGTTCATATAGCTGAGGTAAGCTAAACTTACTCAGCTTAGCTCTTGGTCCACGAGCTTCTGCATGGGAAATAATGGGTGAACCATTAGAACAATAATAATAAAACAAGAATTATATTAAACTTAGATGTTAGGTTTATTCATCAATGGTAAGAGCACCAGTGTTGATGTCGTTGATCAGGTCATGGGGAGGCCTGCCCTCAACTGTGCATCCAACGGACTGTGCGGTACCAAGGATCTCCTTGACTGTGCCGGAGAGGTAGCGGGCCATTGATCTGGCTTTCATTGTCTTGGCAATAGTGATTACATCTTCGAGGGTGATGTTGCCATTGTGCTTGACTGGAATTAGGAGAAAATTATATTTAGATAAGTCATTTTATCATTCATAGAAAGATCGTTTATTCTGCATGTGTAAGATATTTCTTGGAAGGATACTTTTTGAGGTAACTCAAATTTTTAAATTATGGCTTTTACTTTTTTGGTATCTGGCTTAGGATATAAGAATTTAGGTTGTGGAAGAGAATGTATCAAAAGCGTAACAATTCTGTAAGCTTGTTGTGAAAGCCCTTAGGTAATACGGGCTGGTGTCCACAACTCCCTGTCCCCATATAATACAATAACAAAAATTTAAAGAGAAAATTAATTTAATTTTTTGAGTTGATACATACTGTTCTTCTGCTTCTTGCGGTCACGTGGGGGCTCCTTCAGGGCTCTGATGATGAGGGCAGCGGCAGATGGCACCACAGAGATCTGGGCCTGTCTGTTCTGTACAATCAGCTGCACAGTGATCTTGAGACCCTTCCAGTCGCTGGTGGCCTTGGCAATGTCGTCACCAACCTTCTTGGGGGACTGTGAGTGGAAATAAATGTTAGTAAGACATTATGAAAAGATTGAATGCTTGTAAATAATGGAAATTGCAATAGATCTTATCCAATTGAGATTATAGATTTTTAGATACATTACAGCATGTGGGCTCTTCATAGTAACATGTGTTTAAGGTAGTTTTATCCAGTACATAAATATGTCTCCTGGCTAGTTCCAAAGAAACTGTAATTCAATTTAAAGATTATTTATAGAAATAGTAACTTGAACGTGAACTTACTCAATCCCACAAGTAGTTAGATACCTAGAAAGCATGGCAGTCACATTGCCTGGTCCGCGACTCCTTATTGGACATTCGGAGTAGCCGCGACAGGGAAAGTATCCTGAGTCGCGGGTTCCTTCCATCCGCCACCCGGAAGGACGCGCCTGGTAGGGGGGCACCCCCCAGGATGATCAACTTTTGAGCGAGACAACTAGATTTGACTATCTCCATAGTGAACATTAATTTAGTAAGTAAATAATGTTTTTTTTTTAGAAAAGATACATCAAAGCCTTGCAGCACGAGGATACATCGAGTTGTCTCTGTGATACCACCAAACAATTGTATCATTTAAAGAATAGGTGTTCGGACTGCCATGCGAATTTTCTAGGTTAGGATTTTGGCAACTTTTACGAATAATAAAATGTATGCTCACCAGACCAAGGGGACCGATTTTAGGGGCCAACGACGAAGTGGCACCAACTTCTCCACCGACGCATCGCAAGTTTACTGCAAAAATACACACACAAAATTGAAGAACACTATCACTCAGAAACCGGTCATGTTTTTCACTGGTATCAACTCTTACCGATTTTAACTTCATTAGGATCGAACTTAGGCGGCATTGTGCTGTATTTTTAAAATACAAATTAACGTATTTCAAAGTATTCCAAGGTGATGAACTTGGATTAAAATTGGGAACTGCAATCAAACGTTTCGCAACGTTGACAGCTCACCGAAAAAGAAATTGTCAGAAATATTTTGACATTTTGTGCCTTTGGCTTTGGCATGGTAGTTTTTTTTTTGTTTATTGGAAATCTAGTCTTTTGGGTAGTTTCATTGTTCAACACAAATATAGCCTCGTTTCAAAATAACATCTCCCGCAAGCCACGATGTAATGTAATTTGCAAAATTCGCGCTTAGGCCAAATAACCTTTTCGCTCTTCATTTTGTGTCAATTTTATTTCGATGGTTCGTCATCAGTTTAAAAAAATAAAAAAAATAAAACTCTTTAGAATCCATCATTGGAACCGAAATAAAAATCATTTATTCGCATAAAACTTGGTATATACAATCGTGGACCACTAAATAAGAATAATTATTAAGTATTAAATTTGAGTTTTGGCGTTCAGAATTCTATGAACTAAATAACAATTCAATCCACTATCCAAATAATATAAATCAATTTCCAAATCAATACCAATTTGAATTAAAATGTTAAGCACATATTACAATGTAATGTGTGATTAAAATTTTCTACTAAAAAGATTTCTCGTAGGTTTTAACGTTCTTACAATCTAGGATTACTATCGTGACATCACCATGAGTAAAAAGAACACAATCTAGTACTACTGGTTGAGGGAGATCGTTAATATACACGAGGAATAATTAGGGTAGACCAGACTGTTACTGTTGGTCTACACCATCCCACTGCTTCGCAAATGCCTCTCCCCATGACTTCCAGCTCTTTCGATCCAGGGCTAAAGTAAACCACGGGTCGTTTGTTTGAATGGAAATACATGGTTTTTCATTAAGAGCGCTCGAACTTTGAAATGAAATAAAACAATCTGTTTAAGTGATATTGCCACAATTTTGATTTTATTTTAAAGGAAATTCGATGACATTATTTATGGAATATAATTTCAGTCAAATGGCCGCCGCGACTCCGCTTTAGGCGGTGTATTCTGGAGGACCAATTTTGGACGACATCTTCGCATAAATGGGGCTCAATTTCTCGAAGAACGCGAGTTATGTTGGCCTTCAGGCCGGCAATTGTCTGTGGTTTGTCTACATAGACCAAAGATTTTACATAGCCCCAAAGAAAGTTGTCGAGCGGTATTAAGTCACACGATCTCGGTGGCCAGTTGATGTCGCCACCACGCGCTATGACGAAGTCCTCAAACTTCTCATCCAATAAATTTAATGACGACACGGTTTAATTTCGACGGCACGGTTGGTGCAGTGGTTAAGCGATTGACTGCTGCGCTGCGTGTCGCGGGTTCGATTCCCGCACGGAACAAATATTTGTATGACCTACAAGTAGTTGTTCCGGGTCTGGCTGTTTGTGTATGTGAGTTTAAATGTTTGTAAACGCACCCACGATATAGGAGAAATTCCTAGTGTGGGGCAACGTTTTTCAAAAAAAGAGAAAAAAAAAATGTTTCCCGTGCAGTATGGCAAGTGGCGCCGTCCTGTTGGAACCACATGTTTGTGAGGTCCATACCATCTATCCTAGGCCACAAAAAAATTGTTATCATCGTCCGATATCGGTAGCCATTGACAGTGAGCGCGGCTCCTTGCGCATCTTCGAAGAAATAAAGGCCGATGATTCTGCCGGACCAAAATCCACACCAAACAGTGACTTTTCGGAGTGCAGAGGCACCTGATGAATCTCCCGTGGATTTTCGCCACTCAACCAGAAATGAGCCTCATCACTAAAGATTTTTTTTTTTTTTTGTTTTAAGTCTTGAGTTAATTGAACTTTGTATGGATGAAAACCCAAGTCTCGACGCAAAATACGCCAAGTTGATCTCGCAGAAAGACCCAGCTCTTGCGCACGACGCGGAATGGTGCTGTCTGGGGTTTTCTCGCACACTATCCCGAATGGCAACAATAATCTCCAACGATCTTGCGTTTCTTTGACGTACGGACGCCAGCACATCAAGTTACTACAATCTGTCAAATTTCTTTAATAGATTTTCAACTTTATCGCTAAATCATTAAGGTTCAAGGTTGATTGGGAAAATTTGACAGTTTCGGGTAGCTTGACCTGCTGGCGTCTGTACATGTACTCCTTCATCGATCACCGACCCAGTTGTCTTAAATTTATTCCTTAAACGACGGATTGTGGACTCTGTAGGACGGCCATACATGCCATAAATTGGACGCAATGCACGGAACGTTAGGCGAACACAGCACTGATTTTGATGATAAATTTTAACAATTTCTACGCGTCGTAGAAGCGTGTAGCTTTTCATGGTAAAATGTCACAACAAAATCTGTATTCCCGCCAAATTTGACAGCTACCGCTTTACAAAGTTCGAGCGTCCTATTAAAAAATCCCTTTCGCTTAATTTTTTTGTGGATTTTTGTTTTCAAGAGTGTTCAAGAGCTCAAGAACTGGCAAAAACAAATTCAACAGTTGCTATTTTATGTTGAATCAAATATACTCACAATCTGATAAAATGGTCCAAACCGATTAAAATGATTTTGTATTTTAGTCGATTTTATGAAAATCAATAATAAACATCTGACTATTTTGTTTGATGACATCACTGAAGCTGTCTATGAACGATGTGATTTTCTGATTGTGCGATTTTCTGTAATTTTCTTCAATTAGTCGCTGTATTTCGTTTATTAACTTATTTTATCAATAATTAATCATGGCTAACGACGATGTAGTGCTTAAGCAGTATCTATCAAAATACACACACCGCGACTATACAGCTCGTGAAGTGGTTAATTTGATTCAAGTGTACAGAAGTTTGACCTATCGTCTGGAAGCCTTTGTGTTCAACAACGGCGCCAGAAAAGACCTGCTGAACCTCGAAGGTACCATCCCCGTAAACTATAAAGGAGCATACTATAATATCCCTGTGTGTATCTGGCTAATGGACACTCACCCCCAAAATGCGCCGCTGTGTTTCGTCAAACCCACGTCAGACATGTCTATTAAAGTTTCAAAATATGTCGATAGCAACGGCAAAGTATACCTACCATTTCTACACGAATGGACGAAAAATGGCTCCACTCTACAGAAGCTCATTCAATGCATGATCTCTGCGTTTGGAGAGCTGCCACCGGTTTATTCAAAACCTCGCAATGAGACCAGGGCGCCCTATCCCGTGAATTCCTTCATGCCGCAACCGGCAGGGTACCCATTCCCTCAAGGTGCCCCACAACCAGGGTATCCAACTCAAGCTCCTTATCCAACAACATCAAATCTGCCATATCCTAGCTATGGGGCTCCATATCCCGGTGCAGTCAGCACCAATGGCATGCCTTATCCACCTGCTGCACAAGCTACTCCTTATCCACCAGCAGCAGGCTATGGTGGCCCTGTTGCAACGGAAGTAGCTGGTGGTACTATCACAGAGGAACATATTAAAGCATCAATTTTATCTGCTGTGGAAGATAAGCTACGGAGGAGGCTCAAGGAACAGTCTCTACAGTCTCAAGCAGAACTGGAGACTCTTCGCCGCACACAGCAGGAGCTTCGTGAAGGCAAGTCTCGTCTTGAGGATATTCTTTCAAGACTGCAGAGGGAGAGGGCTGAGTTAGATAAGAATGTAACAATCTTGCAGGAGAAAGAGAAAGAATTGCACACAGCTATTGAACGCTTAGAGGAACAAGAGGGCATTGATGTAGATGAAGCTGTTGTGACCACTGCTCCATTATACTCACAGCTGTTAAACGCTTTTGCTGAGGAAGCTACTCTGGAAGATGCTATTTACTACATGGGAGAAGCTCTACGCAAAGAAGTGATTGATTTGGATACATTCTTGAAGCAAGTGCGTACCCTGGCTCGGCGGCAGTTCACCCTGCGTGCTCTAATGCACAAGTGTCGGCAGAAGGCCCAGCTGGCGTGCTAATAATGGTGTCGTTTCTGGCATTGTACCCTTAAGTACTTGCCAGAAATGAAATACTCTGTGATTTGTATGTAATTGATGATGAGTCATACTCGAATGTTGATGCATCATGTGCTGGACTGACAGTGGGCAATTGTGGCTAATGCCTTCAGAACTATGATCCTACCTTGATAAACTTCTCCATGTGTCTGTAATCATAAATGACTTGGCTTTGAACCGATTGTATGTGTTGTGTAGAACATGCTATATTAACTACTTTTGTATCCTACATAGAACAAGAGAACATCATATTTGGGGAAGATAAAGCTTTAATATCTACAGTACTAACTAAACAATAATATTACTGTTTTGTTAATTCAATGTGTAATTTGACACCATACAAAGTAGATAGTAATTTGTTTACTTTGAGTCTTTTACTTCTATGATAATCTGTATTATATGGAGTAATTATTGTAACTATGAACAATAAAATGTAAATATAATATCAAAAAATGTCTTTCAAATCCTTTTGATTAGCGGCATTGAGATTAAGTATAGTTCAATACAATCCTAAAAGTCACATCACAGGATTGACTAATATTGATCTACAATATAATGGGGTTTACTTATAAACAATGAAAAATGTGTGGTTAAACAGTTGCTAATCGCTATTTAACTTTAAGCAAAGTTTATGAATAAAGTTGATTATGTATAGTAAGTCACTGACTCATGTTTCATTGATCACATTGAATGTTAGAACTCATTTTCTTTCAAATTAAAGTGCGTAATTGAATGTTATGTACAAGTAATTACACCAGTTCATGCACTATGTATCTAGGTAATTTGCATTTACTCTATAATCATAAACTAGAACATTAGATGTAACTTCACTTGTCCTCATTATCGATGTAGTTTGTAAACAAAGTTTAGTTAATAACAATGTGTAATCAAAAGTGTAGTGACATTATGTAGGTAGTTGTAATATATTTATAGTATGTTAATGTTAACTTGAGACCCGTCTTAACTTAAATGACACATATACTTCTAAGGGCTGATTTTTCCAATGCCAGATAATTTTATCCGAGGAATAACTTTGATAATAACCGCCGCACGGGTCGATCGATCAGGTTAAGCTACGATTGCCGCGGTTGGTCCGTGGATGGGTGACCATCTTCACATATCAAGACCCCCCCGTGCCTCGGAAAGCACGTTAAGCCGTTGGTCCCGGCTGTCATTCGTGGATCTTTGACAGTCGTTACGGGTCGTCAGTAGCCCGAAAGTCTGACAACCAGTCTTAACAAGGGATATCGTATTACCCAGTAACTGGGTTGTGGAGGTCAGATAGGCAGTCGCTCCATGTAAAATACTGGTATTCAGCTGCATCCGGTTAGACTGGAAGCCGACCCCAACATAGTTGGGAAAAGGCTAGGCAGATGTAGATGAATTTTAAATTTTTGACAGTTCTTCCATACAAAATCCGTCAAACGTCAATTTTATTCCACGAATAAAAGTTATATGGCGATGGAAAAATCAGCCCTTAATCAATAACGACTTCCTTAAAAATTCTGAAAGTCTCTCCCAACAATTCTCCATAAAGTGATAGAAGTTTATAGAGTATTGTCAGTTTATGGACTACAGAAAGACTTTAAGAATCATAAGAACGTGTCCTAACTGAAAGCGCTTGCCGCGCGAGTATATTATATAAATATGACATAGTCGCGCGATGAATCAAGTCGCGTTTGTACGTCATAGTCACGTAAACGATCGCGTATTCGCGCGACAATAGCTTTCGGTTAGGACATAGGGTAAGACAGTAGAGACTATACAATTACGAATAAGAATCCGGCTGTATATTACAAAAGGCATTTTCAGTATAAAAGGCTAATTTAGTCTATTTTTATTGGTTTGATGCTGTACCTGTTAAGTGATTGCGTAACACACTAACAGTAGGAACGGCTTTCATTTTGGCAGTTCAACAACATTCATTGCGTTAATTACGTTGTTGAGCAGATAAATTTTTCGAACATAGCTATGGATTAGCAATATCTTCCAAAATGATACAATGATTGGAGTTACGCAATTGGGGTGCCGGTTAAGTGGTGGCGGTTAATGGTTCCTAGGGTAATGTACCCATTACCCTAGGAACCTTTTGCGAGTCTCAAGTTCATCTTTTCGATTCGATGGTACTCTTTAAAATGCCCGGTAGCCCAGAGGGTGGCCACGTTCATGCTTTACCGCCATAAGTAATTTGCCATTTAATATTACCGGTAATTTGCTATTGAGCAAGTCTTGGTCTCAAGTTAACATGCACTTACAGTCAATATAAATCGATGCGTACAGTAGTTTAACTTGAAATAATATGTAGCTACCATTAAAGTAATTGATATCGCATATGACACGTGCTAGGATAAAAAGTGAGCGAGGGAAGAGGTAGACAGACAGTTCAGAAAATCATGAAATCTCTAAACACGTTTTATGTCAAAGGAAATAGCTTAGAGATTACAACTTGACCTTATTATAACGTATTTATTTGAACATTCAACTAAATCTTTTGATGCACTATAAATACATTTTTAATCGACATATAACCTTGTGACCTTGTAACTTTCGACTGATAATATTTGTGACTTTTGCTGTTACGAATTTTTGAGTTCATATCGATAAAAACCTCTATGGGATAATTTAGTCGTAATTCACACCAACGCTGCTTGCCAGGATTCTTTACAAATGGCCAGATATAGTTACGGGCACGTAAGGTGGCAAAAGATTTTGTAGTGGGGGAAGTTCGCTCACGCACAATTTCATACATTTTTACATGCGCGAACTGCCCCCACTACAAAATATTATGCCAACTTACGTGCCGGTAACTATACTAAGCCTCATTTTGCATAAAACATGGCGGTGTGCGACATTTGTGACTGGCAATACAATATATCCGATACATCCCAGATACGTTAGGCTTTATTAGAAACAAGTCTCGGTAATTAATGGCAATATGCTCTCCCCTGTTACAGGGAACTTAAGGTAATTACATGCCGAAGATGCGTGCCTGCGATACCTCGCGCGCGGGTCTATTAGCAAGTATTTGTTTTACATGGAGGTCACATCGAGGTAGCGAGCTAAATCGCGACCGTGAGATATCAAAGTGACCGACTAACTTAACTGTCGAAATGTGCAATCCTATGCATGATACACTGTAATGTACAGACGGCAGCAGGTCAAGCTACCCGAAACTGTCTAATTTTCCCAATCAACCTTGAACCTTAATTCTTTAGCGATAAAGTTGAAAATCTATTAAAGAAATTTGACAGATTGTAGTAACTTGATGTGCTGGCGTCCGTACTACCTCTGCCTTTGGAGAATACAAAGTGTTACGTAAACCCCTGATAAGCCAGCGCTGGTGTGCATTGCACACAAAATGCAGGGTTCTCATATTGAAGTGCTAGACAATAATACAAACATCGTCGTCTGAAGTGCTTTAGGGCGTTGTGATCTGGTTGTTAATCATTGTGCCATGTTGAGGCAAAGGATGTATAGTAATGTAATTAATATTTACTGTTTTTTATCCTAATATTTTGTGGGCACTACACTTTGTGGATATTTGTCTAATAGAAGACTTGTGCGCACGAAGTAAGTAATAAATATACAGGTTGTGCGTGTGTTAGGCACAGTATTAGCATCCATGATTCTTTTAAATACCTATGGATTGTATAACTGCGTCATTTAAATGCACTGCTATTATCTGTTCTTCTCTTGTACAGAAACAACAAAAAAAAAACGTTTGCCTTATGCCTATTCACTTTTAAAGGACTCTTCTCTTGGACAACGATATAAGTGTACTGCCCTGTATTATAATATGAATAAACTATACCTACCCTAATTAAGTGGCACATTAATTACGCATTTGATTATGTAGCTTTAACTGTAACGTGTTGTTAGATATAATGTACGTTATTTACGCTAAATTCTTGTATTTGATATTATGTATTTACAGTCGGCAAAAGAATTATGTATACAGGTAGCTTACTACAACTCATTGTGGATCCATTCGCGTGTTCAGTAGTTAAATCTTTGACATTGTTGCTTTGCAATATTGTGAAGATACTTTATTGGGCCCAACCGGCCATAGATGGATAAACTATATATTATTCATCCATGTGCTTGTTTGCGTACCCTCAGCAGGCAGCCCCTTAACCACAACATGAACTATTTTCAGATATAGTTCATGTTGATTGGAAAGACGAAGATAATGAATATTGTATAGTTACCGGCAGGTAGGTTGGCAAAAGATTTTGTAGTGGGGAAGTTCGCGCACGCACAATTTCATACATTTTTACATGCGCGAACTTCCCCCACTACAAAGTCTTTTGCCAACTTACGTGTCGGTAACTATATCCTACTTTTTCGTGGTATATTGTATGTACGGACGCCAGCACAACAAGTTACTACAATCTGTCAAATTTCTTTAATAGATTTACAACTTTATCTCTAAAACATTAAGGTTCAAGGTTGATTGAGAAAATTTGACAGTTTCGGGTAGCTTGACCTGCTGGCGTCTGTACTTTGGTCGCTTAGCAGCGCGTCACGGCAAGGATAATTACACTGTTCATGTCGTAGTCATGATGTCATCTATCGATCAGTCTGAACTGCGATAGGAAATAATTCTACTTATACCTAATGTACTCTTAATACTTATAATACTGAAGTTGTGATGATGAGATGATGATATTGGAGTTTGAAAGAATTTGCAGGCTAGCCCGTTTACTATTCGTAAAAGTGTGACGATTTTTTTATTGGGTACTGTATTTTAAACTCGGGTATTGAGACACAGATCACTTGAAAAAAAAAAATACACCGTTGAATTTACAAATCTCGGCGCTAATTAAAGCAGTGTGTTAAAAACCCAGTGCGCAACAAAAAACCGCTGCGATAAAAAACCGCCCGTGAGCACGAGGGCTAATCGAATGTGAAGATGATGCGTGAATCTAGCAATTAACGATCTTTGAAACATAATTTATACGTAGATGTCGATATATGTACCACAGATTTGCACGCAATTTCTTTCAATGTCTGATCCATTGTTTCTCGATTCTAATAACGAGTTACCCAAGAACGTATGTAGGGTTTTTTGCACTATTAAGACTGTAAATAAGATCTTATAAATAAAATAATATATCTATCTCAATATTACTCATTGAAAATTCTTGTAGTAGTGATAAAAATTTGGAGTTACGGATTGTTTATTGTAGCGTTATTTCATATATTCTTGTTTATCATATGTTTATATATATTTAAAAATATAAGTCACTGTTTTAGGTGTTTCGTCTCACGAGATAAGTTCCTCGTCAATAATTGGAAGTGAATCTATTCATTAAAAGGCTGAAGAGTTTGTTTGAACGCGCTAATCTCTGGAACTACCAATCGGATTTGAAAAAATATTTTTCTATTTGATAGCCCCCATTCTTCAGGAAGAATTGGGCTATCAAATAGAAGATTGCATGACTAGCGCCGCGTCTGCGAGACTTTTTTCGTGAGACGTACTTTATGTACACTTAGCCCTTGTAAGCTCAGGTACGCACGGGCGATTTTTTTTCGCAGACTCGATTTTGAACGCATTGCTTAGCACCGACAGTTGAAAATCTAACAGTGTGTTTTTTGACGCGATGCGCTCCGTTGAATCCTCAATGCTTAGCCTTAGCTCAACAACGAGGGTTAAAATACTAGGGTGCGATAAAAAATCGTCGCGTTAAATTATCGTCCGTGAATAAGAGCGACGGTTTATTGAAAGTGTCGTAGAAACCACTGTCACGTTGTAGAATTATAAATGCAATTTATTTAATCGTTTTAGGTATGAAGATTGCTTTGTTGCTTCTTTGTCCAGATGTATTGTAATTTATGTATAGCTTACAATTAGACGGGATTTTTGCAGGACGAGTATTTAGTTAAATACTGTACCGGTAAGTTTTGTAGTGATTTATTTAAATCAGACAGTGATTTAAAATAAATGCTTTTAAGATGTGTTATGTTGTCATGCGAAAGTCCCGTCGTCAGGGGGACCCGTTTGTGTATTGTTAAAGGTGATAATAATGGTTTTAGAGTTTTCGTTTTCACGGTACATCTATTTTGGTTATAGGTACTGTTTTGGCCCAGTAGGTGGTGTCAGAGGCGACTATGTCATGTGCTAGTGTCCCAATTATCCATTTACCTGCATAATTCACGATCAGAACATGGTGATGTTGAATCTTTATCATATTTTTCTTTCCATAAAAGTGGACCGGAAAAAAATCTAGTCCAAATATTGAACTACCCACTCGTCAAAAATAATCTTCAGACAGCAAGGGTCGAGCAAGTTACATACTAAAGGATAGTTTTCGTAGGTTGATATGTCATTGGCCAATACACAAACGGTGCCCACATTCTGAAAGATTATTGTTAATCATTTTGTATCTTGACGAATGTAAATAGTTTTAAGTTTGCATTGCATATAATCGGCGCTGACTGAAATTTGTCACAATAAAGGCGAAAATAGCAAGATGATGTTTTATTCAGAACTAACATTTGCCCGCGGCTTCGCCCGCTTGGATGTCGGAAAATATCCCACGGTAACCTGCCGGGATTAAAAGTACCTTATGTGTTAATCCAAGTTATAAACTTTCTGTGTGTCAAATTCTGTTCCATTCTGTTCAGCCGTTTTTGCGCCAGTCCAGATCATCTGGTTTGGCGCAAAAACGGAGATAAACGGACAAAAATTCTAAAAACTGACAAATATTCGGCATCCGACTCGTTCCCAAACCTCGCAGTTTTTTAAAAAATATTCAATGTACAGTTTTGACTTCGTTATCTACTATTATATTATATGTATAAAAGATTGCATACGTATGTCCTCGATTTCAACTACATATTTAGTCATGTCATGTAGGTACTTTACTCACTGTTAGTCCCAGTGATAAGATAATTCTCTCCGACAATTACACAACTTTGCTATCTCTAATTGTTTACAATGCGTTTGTTGTTGCAGCTATTTAGAATCGACTAAGGCTGACAGCAACTAAAGTCCGTTTCACAAAAGAAGTCTCGTAGACGCGGCGCCACTTTCGTAGGACGGAATCATAAATATTGATTTATTTATTTATCTCGACATCATATACGATTATTGGTTAATAAAATGCACATTCTTAAATAGAGAAAGGTGTCTGGGGTAGGAGAGTTGTTGTTGGAATGTTGCTAACTATATAATAATAATTAGTTCCACTTATTGCCGCGGGACTTCTTTCGGGAAACAGACTCTACTTATTAAATTCATGATCGAGATGCACAATAAAAATCTCGTAGACAAGTTTTTTCATACAAATTGAAATATGCGAGCAAGTATGATCAGCGGGGTAATTGCGTAACACGCTATCAGTAGCAATGGCTTTCAATAAGACAGTTCAACAACGTTCATTGCGTTAGTTCTGTCGTTGAGGAAACATTTTTCGAACATATGAAGCAATAGATTAACAATATACTTCAGAATGATTCAGATTGAGATTGATAGTGTTACTCCAATTAAGGTGGGTATGAATGAACGTAAACGAGGCAATGTAAGGATCGTAGCAGCTGACGTTCTGTAGTTTCTGCGTACCCCCATGGAAAGAACGCTTGAGTTTGTGTGTGTATGTGTGAAACGGGCATTATGCAAGACTAGTTTTGTTACAATCAGCGCGATGCTTGCGAAGCTAATCCAATAGTGGACTCGCGCACCGAGGGTTCCGTACAAAGTAGGTACCTATGCAACTACAAATTTACAGTATTCGGGTTTTTTCCTTTACTTGTGCTACATGACATTACTTCTTGCCAAATTTCATGATTCTAGGTCAACGGGAAGTACCCTATTGGTTTTGATTCCCTTGCGAGTGTCAAAATATGCGGCATAAACGGAACATAAACGCCCGTATCTTTTGATTGCGTTGACTTAGAAGTTTGATTTTTTCACTGCTTCAAGGAACTGCAGCCCCTAAGTATTTGATATTAATTTCGACTTGATAACTCGACGCGTTTCTGAAAAAAAGGGTCTTGATAGACAGACGGCCAACGAAGTGATCTTATATAAGGGTTCCGTTTTCCTTTTGAGGTAAGGAACCCTAAAAAAAACAAATAGCATATTGATAGTTTATTTGGTAATTGTTATAATCTTAGCGTAGCATACAATTAGATACATTTATATTGGAAGATAAATTGCCCATATTTAGGAATAAAAAACATTATTTTTGCTTATCAATGGGTGCTGGCTTCACGAAGGGGATCAACTCTTGGTACTGTTCAGGCATCCATTGTTGCAAGGCTTTTGGGACCTGCGGGTTACAGAAATAAAAAACTTAGGGCCAATTTTAAATTATCAAGCTCCCGTAAACTGCTGCGATAGGCTGAGGATAATAAATTCAAACTATCTCAGCAGTTTACCTGCGATTGATAATTTGTCATAAGTCAAGTCATTTATTCACTACACATCACCACCATCTCCTTTTATTATTATTTTTTTATTTCATTGTCATTTTTTTGTCACATTAATTTTACGATAATTTTCATTCGAAAAACTCGCCGTTAGTGCCATAGACATAAAAGGTTATGAAAAATATGGTCAGAATATTACAGTAAGCAAGGCAAATTATGCCAAAACGTTTAGCCTCAGAATGTGTTTCAAATTGTCTTAAAAAAAAAAAGCTCCTAAAATATACCTACTGGGGGCTCCACCAGCTCTTATAGCAGGGCAGAAGTTGAACTGCACTGCTTTTTTTGATCTATGACTAAGTGCAAAAAAGAAGTGCAGTTAAATTTCTGCCCTGCTATAAGAGCTCGTGGTAAGCCCCCTGGCCTTTACCTTTTGATGCCGTGCCATGTTCAATCTACCTGCGAACTGGGAAGTACGCAAGTACAGACGCCAGCAGGTCAAGCTACGCGAAACTGTCAAGTTTTCCCAATCAACCTTGAACCTTAATCCTTTAGCGATAAAATTGAAAATCTATTAAATAAATTTGACAGATTGTAGTAGCTTGATGTTCTCGCGTCTGTACAAGGAACTTATAGCCTCCTTTATTTACCTTGATGCCCTCTGTAACCTGGTAGACTTCTAGCACGGCGCAAATGACACGGGTCATAGCACACATGGTCGCGTTCAACATGTGCACGTACTCTGTCGCTGCGTTCATCTTCTTGGTCTGTCCGTATCTACAAGAAAATATCATAAGGTACTGCAATGTTGACTCATTTCGGCCGTTGTTTTACGGAATAAAGACGTGATCTTATAACTTTATGTACAGACACATCAAGCTACTACAATCTGTCAAATTTCTTTAATAGATTTTCAACTTTATTGCTAACCATTAAGGTTTAAGGTTGATTGGGAAAATTTGACAGTTTCGGGTAGCTTGACCTGCTGGCGTCCGTACTTAATATCATAAACAACAACCATAAAAAAAGAGATACCATTATTACAACTTCCAAACAACATGACCTAAATAAAATAATGACTTATCGCCTTTTCTCATCTGCGTAAGAGCCCGAAAAGACACTTAGTTTAATTCCAAATAATTCATGAGAGTAGCAACCAATAATTCATAATCCATGTGAGTGTACCTAACACGAAGGCTCCTAGCCTGATAATCCAAACAGTTGCTGCAGGACACCAGCTCACGGAAGGCCCCCGAGCCGGGGAACCAGGCCTCCAAGTCGAGTTTTTTGGAGGCCGCGTGGTTGAGGGACCCCGATACGATGTTCACGACGCGGTACGGGATGCCCAGCAGCTTGTAGAAGTCTTCCGCGTTGGTGATCATCTCGTCCATCATCTCCCATGAGGCGTTGTCGTGCGGGGAGGTCAGCACGAACTGTTCCACCTGAAGAAAAAGGTTGGTTTAGCGTTAGGAAAGTTGGTTTACAGCTTCCACACTGTGTTGGCATCGACTAGATAGACCTTTCAAAAATAATTTATTATCCTACTAATATTATAAACGTGAAAGTTTGTATGCATGGATGGATGGATGGATGTTACTTATTCTTTTTCGCCAAAACTACTGAATGGATTTGGATGAAATTTGGCCCACAGATGGTTTATAACCAGGATTAACACATAGGATTTAATCCTGTGGACTGATGAACCCGATATTCCCACGTGATCGAAACTTATGCGGGTGAAACCGCGCGGCGCAGCTAGTGAGTTAATATAATTAAGTTTTATGACTTACCTTTTCAAATTGATGCACCCGGAAGATACCACGAGTATCTCGTCCATGGGAACCTACTTCTTGACGGAAGCATGACGAAATACCTGCATACCTGGAAACAGAATTAGAATCTAAAATCGAAGAGAAATAAAAAAGATAGGAAAGTGACATACTGTGACTTGGAAACATGATTACTTACAGTTAGCCTTTCTAGGAATCTGCAAAAAGCATGGTGTGTTCTTAACACTTCTTAGTAGGTGGTAATGTAGCCTACCTAAGTGGTAATGTAGCCTCAGGCAGCCACTCGTCCATATGGTACGCAGCTATAGGCTGCTCCGAGGTGGCGATGAGGTACTTCTCCTCGACGACACCATCCCCTTTGTTCTCAGGGCCTTTGCCAACCACCTTGTATAGCTCTTCGTCGAATTGAGCCAGTTGAGCTAATTCTTGCATCACCTGTAAATCGAATATGGTTAGAAGAATGCCTTGTGTATAGGTACAAAATGAGCATCGTATTTGCCACTTGTCGCTAAGTATCGGTTTCTGTTCGCTCGCATTGGTGATTTCACTAATACTAAGCTCATTGAAACGTAAAATGTGCATTATGCTGCTATTTTAAGGTTTTAAAATATTCCGAAGATGGTTCTCGTTTGATAATTCGAGTGAAATGTGTACCTACTCTATAATTTTTTTCCTTACTGCGCAAGTGTAAAGTTATATCATTGGCAAATACCTCTTTCCTCATGAAGAACGGGGTGTAAAGTGGTGTGTAGCCTCTCTTCAGCAGCATCCTGAGAGACAGTTGTATGAGAGCCTGCTCCAGGAATACTGCGGCTCCCTTGAGGAAGTATCCGCGTCCACCAGCCACTGCAATTCCTCGCTCGCCGTCCATACCTAATGATACATTAGCGATTAGATAAAATATGACGTACCAGCTGCTTGCCACGTTCTTCTTCTTCTTCACTTCAAAAAAAGGTAACAGACGTTATCAGACGTATAGTCCAAGTTACTTTCGCATTTTAAAATATTGCTATAGTTTGGAAATAGTGAGACCTATAACCAAATTAGAAACTACATATGTCTCTGAAGCGAGATCCGTGAGGTATGGTGTGCCTCAGGGCACTGTACTCGGGCCCCCACTTTTCTTGATATATATCAATGATCTCCCAAGAAATTTGAGAAACAAAATAGTACTTTTTGCAGATGACAGTACAGCTATCATAGAATGCACTGATCCAAACGAATATCGAAATGAGACCAATAACTTGCTAAATAACATCATTAATTGGCTAAATAATAATAATCTTGTGATCAATTTGAGTAAGACTAAAATTGTACAGTTTCTTCAACGACGTGAGAATCCACCCCTTAATATTACCTACGATGAGTGTAAAATAGAAGAATTTACGAGTGCAAAATTCTTAGGCATAACTGTAGACCATAAGTTGACTTGGAAACCTCACCTGGAAGTGGTTTGTAAACGACTGAGTAAATCTGCGTATCTATTGTTTCAATTATCTAAGAGAGTTAATTCTGAAACACTGTTAACAGCCTATCATGGACTTGTAGCCTCTAATCTCCGTTATGGTGTTGTTTTCTGGGGGCAATCAACTAATAGGGACCTGGTATTCAGGATGCAAAGAAGGTGTGTAAGATCCATGTGTAATTTAAAGTCAACAGATAGTTGCGTTCCCTACTTTAAGAGATTAAAAATATTAACATTACCAGCTATATATATATTAGAAACTGCATTATTTATAAAATCAAATCCACATTTATTTACAAAATTTTCAACAGTTAAGAAGACCCCCATTCGGAGTTAATATGAAAATCAACTATGTACGTTGAAATGTAATACTGCGTTAATGAAAAAGAGCTTCTTTGGTGTTGCACCAAAATTTTTTAATAAAATACCTGATGCTATAAAGTGTATGCCATTAAAGAAATTCAAAAAGTGTCTTCACAAGTTATTAGTTGAGAAATGTTATTATACCCTGGATGACTATTTTAATGATAATACTATTTGATTAAATTCTGTAATTTTATAAATTTATATTATTAATGTTGACTTGATGACTATTTTAATTTTGGATGACTATTTGATTAAATTCTGTAATTTTATTAATTCATGTTATTAATTTAACGAATGAATAATTTCTCGCATATTCTTTTGTTATGATCTTCTAGTGTGTTTTTTTTGTTTTTCTTTCTTTCTTTCTTGTAGTGGACATTATTAAATTGATTATTTTAATGTATTTTGTTAACGTAAAATTTTGTTAACTTTGACGAACCTGACTTTAATATTTGTATGTCAACAATGACAAAGCATAGTGCAACACTTATCTATTTAAGACCTTGACATGTATGATTAATGTATATATGTTCTTCACCTATGTTTCACAAATAAATAATTCTGATTCTGATTCTGATTCTGAAAATTCTGAGAGTTTTGAGGACAAACATATTAGACGATAAGAAAAGGCAAAATATTACCTATGCGAAAGCCTCATCTACTCAGTGCGACAACTGTTTATGGGCTTATGGGTCCGATCCCCCTTGGGAAAAATGTTAAGCGGCTTCTCTAATAGAAACTCAGTAGCAGCTCAGTAACTCAGTGCGGTTTTATGGCCCTTCGGCTTTTAGCAAAAGTTCGGCTTTGTAGGTATGTACCTACTCCACGTCTCGTGTGTGTGGCAATCTCTTTACAAAACATTACAGTCCGGCTATCGCGAGAATGCGCTCCTGACACCTGTCAGCTTTATGCAAACGAATACGTGTTTTGCGAATTTGATCTTTATTAGCTACTAGAATTGTCGCACTGACAGGTGTCAGAAACGCATTCTCTCGACGGCCGGACTGATTGTGACAAATATTAACACTTGTGGGTACGGTCAGAAATACAATTTGCCGTGTTATAGCCACTTCATTCAAATGCCAAAGAATGACAGTTGTGATTCGAATATACATACTTACGTCGGACGAATTTATGTAGGTACTAAAGTTGCTTAGCAATGAATTTCCGTTAATTTACATTAACTCACCGTCAATCATACAAATGAGGTCCACATGAGAGTACTTAGTCCTATAGGTGCAGTCTCCGTGTGTCCTCTCCACCTTGTTGTGGTCTTCATGATCATCCACTGGGACGGACTCATGAAGGTGGTTGCCTACTTCTCGGAGAGCATTTAAACGGGCCTTCTCCGCTCCTATGAGTGCCTGCTCGTTCTTTGTTAAAGCTGCATCTAGTAATAAACTGACCTGAAACAAAAACGGCTAGTTTAAAAAAACCAAGTAAGTCGCATAATTTGGGTTCCAAACCAACATAAATATACTACAATGAGCAGTTAATAAACTAAACTGATTACCTAGTTAATTGTTTTGCACGCTTAAACCGCGCCAAGTTTGCTGGTCCGTGGAATGCGCGATCTCTCCGCCGCACGTCATCAATCATCATCAATCGTCGCAACCGCGTGTGATTATTACTTATTCGGCACCTTAATATTCTTGTAAAAAGAAGCAGAAATCTCGATTTTATGACATATTGTACACCCTTTATACACGTATCTAAAGACCATGGGTGGGTCGCTAGTCTATCTATATAAATAGAAATGAATCACCGAAATGTATCTACGCGCATAACATACGATTGACTGCACCAAATTGGATAATTCTTTTTTTTGTGTTTGTTATTGTCAGGACAAGGTTTGCATATGCAATTGGACTCGGTTGGTGGCGCTGGCGCTAATTTTTCGGGCAGGACGACGTCTGCCGGGTCCGCTAGTAGTTAATAAAAACTAAACGTTTACACTGTGGTTGGGTGATGTATTATTATCAAAGTATGTATGACAAAGTGTGTTATCAAGTGCTGGAAGTGGACACTTAAATAGAAGTGTCACACTCAACATTGTTATTGATTTGACAGTGACTAGGTCATGAGCTACTAGCGCTTCGTCCGCGACTTCTTCCGCGCGGATTTAGTACTTTCCCGTACGAACTTCAACACTCCCTCCACTTAAAGGGTAGTTTTGGAAATCAATCATTACGAGCTTTCCTATTCACTTAAAGAAGTATTTGTGACAAGTTTCAAGTTTATAAACCCAAGTAGGTATTAAGATTTTTCATATAAACGAATTCTCCCTTTTCACCCCCTTGAACTCCATTTACAGGATGCAATATTCTTGCCTGTGGCATACTTACAATAATATTGAAGCAACAACTGATTTGCGCCGTCTAAACACTTACACACCTTTGTTTTAAACTGCAACTCATCCGCCTAGCCTTTTCCCAACTATGTTGTGGTCGGCTTCCAGTATAACTGGATACAACTGAATACCAGTATTTTACATTAATCGATTGCCTATCTGGCCTCTACGACTCAGTTACTGGGTAATATGATACCCCTTGGTAAGACTGGTTGTCAGACTTCCGGGCTTCTGACGACCTGAGAAGACTGCCAAAGGTCCTCGAATGACAGCCGGAACTAACGGCTTTACGTGCTTTCGGAGGCAGGGAGGGGTCTTGATATGTAAAGATAGTCGGCCATCTACGGACCAACCGCGGCCAATCAAATTAGCTAACGAACTCCCCCGAATGATGGGTGTCGATATATAAGCACGTTAAAAGAAAAAATGATTTGATCAGTTATTATTTTTTGGGGTCCACGATGGTAGGTTACTTGAAATATCAGTTTCAAAATGAGTAGTAGTAAAAGAAACCCCACAAATTCATTTTCAACGAACATACATAACTTAACGTTAGGGAAACACAAAAGAACGTGGCGGGACATCCGCAAACAAAAATCTATTATAATAAAATGTTCCCGATTTAAATTACAGTTAAAATATTAGCTTACCTTCTTGATCTGGTTAACAGTAAGGGGCTTCAAGTCATCTCCGGTCAGGTCAACCAGCTTCTTCGCTACATCAGACGGTACTGGCTGGTCTTCCGGCCCAGCCGGCTCCTTGTTCTTCATCTTGAGACCGATCTCTTTGCTGCACACATTCTTCAGCTTGTTGTAATTGTCGGCATCGTGGCGCAATCTCCTCCAGAGGGTATGTTGGTCCACCACGGTGTCGACGAGGGCCACATCTTTGAACCTCTTGCGTTGGTTTTCGCGGATTTTGTCTGGGTTACCGCCGTCTTTGTCGGCACGGAATATGTCCAAGTCTAACACCATGATGTGGATTTACGGACGCGTGTTTATTGTATGAAGATGTTTATGAAATGCACTGTACGTAGCCCCGCATGCGTTATATAAAGAGCGAAAAATTGATAACGTTTCAGGATTATAAACTCAGTGTGCTCAAAATTCGAAAACGTTATAAAGTTTTGTTGCGATTATAAATTCAACTCCTCTATTATGAAAGTTTTTTTTTGTTAAAGAATTGTTTCTGAAAAACACAAAAAAATCCCTAAATCATTATTTTGCGACCGGTGCGATTATTCGGAATAGAAAATACCATTCGCAAGGTATTTTTTTTCAAGTAACAGTAAGGCAAGGTAAAACTCACATAAGTTCAAGGATAATACAAAAAATCTCCGTACCTCTAGCAAAGCTCACCCAAAGTCCAAGGTCACATCTGAGATCAAGGTCAATCAATCAGCCCAGCCTTTCCCAACTATGTTGAGGTCGGCTTCCAGTCTTACCGGATGCGGTTGATTACCAGTATTTTATATAGAGCGACTGTCTATCTGACCTCCACATTACAGTAAATGGGTAATACGATACCCCTTGCTTGGTAAGACTGATTGTCAGACATTTGGGCTTCTGACTAGCTACCTGTAACGACTGTCAGAAATGTACATGACAGCAGGGACCAACGACTTAGCGTGCTTTCCGAGGTACGGAGGGGTCCCGATATGTAATGGATGGTCACCCATCCACGGACCAATCTTGGCAAGCGTTGCCTTGACCTTGAAGATCAACCCGTGAGGCTGTTATTAATTGAGATGAAGAGCAAACAAATAAAAGCAGGTTTTAAATAGTAGTCGGTCATTTATTTAATTTATAATATTTTTAAGCTTAGCGTAACAAGTAAATAAAATGCTTCATGTGCGGGAATGAACAATTATTTTTGCTAGCAAAGTTACTTCTTTCCTTCTTTATTCTTGCCCTTCTTAGCAGCGGCAGCTGCTTCCAGGTCGATGGGTGCTGGCTTCACGAAGGGGATCAACTCCTGGTACTGTTCAGGCATCCATTGTTTTAAGGCTTCTGGGACCTGAGGGTTATAGAAAAAACGTGCTTAGTACAGTAGATATAAAGGGCATTTTTTGTTTTTTAGATTCGAACACCGTTGAAAACTGCTGTTTTACGCGCTGAAACGTTTAGTGAAAGTTATCGCTACGTTATTTTGAAGCCCTGTTCAATAGGCTAATGTAAGTTGGTGATATCCGTGAAGTTACCTTGATGCCCTCTTCAGTCTGGTTGACCTCGAGCACGGCGCAGATGACGCGGGTGGTAGCGCACATGGTCGCGTTCAACATGTGCACGTACTCTGTGGCTGCGTTCATCTTCTTGGTTTGCCCGTACCTGGAAGAACGGTAAAAATATTGGTATAAATATTTGAGTCCCGTTTTCTGACGAGAGGAGAAGGTAAGTTTATACGAATCCATTATTTGAATGAAACGTAAACACATAGGTCATTGTGCCGATCGTGGGAGGTTAAGTGATAGCAATTTTAGCGTGAATTTTAAGTCGTCAAATAATTAATTTATCAAAAGAAAAGAAAAATACTAATATGTATTTTTTTTAATTTTACCTGACGAGTAACCTCCTAGCCTGATACTCCAAACAGTTGCTGCAGGACACCAGCTCACGGAAGGCCCCCGAGCCGGGGAACCAGGCCTCCAAATCGAGTTTCTTCGAGGCCGCGTGGTTGAGGGCCCCCGACACTATGTTCACGACGCGGTACGGGACGCCCAGCAGCTTGTAGAAGTCTTCTGCGTTGGTGATCATCTCATCCATCATCTCCCATGAGGCGTTGTCGTGCGGGGAGGTTAAGACGAATTGTTCTACCTGAGAGAAGGGTTTATTTAGAATAATTCGCGCCAAGAATTCGTGAAGTCAGACCACGAACATCAACCACTGCGCCTGCGCTCAGGACCTGTTGCTCCAGAGCGTGGCGCAGTGGTCGATTAACATCGCCGTGGTCGCTGAGCCGTACTTTGTCCCGCCCAGGGATGACTGGGTGGAGGACCTGAGCGGCTCAGTGGCCATAATTTCGTCGGCCGCCGCCGGCACCCCGTCCCTCGAATGCGTCACGAAGGGACAGGGGTGCGTAGCAGCACGGTTCGGAGAGATGGTAGTAGTGGGAGTGTACTTCTCTCCGAGCCGAACTCTCGCCGAGTTCCACAACTCTTTAATAGAGTTGAGTGTCGTCGTCGCCGGAAGCCATCCCTTCCCCGTTCTAGTGCTCGGGGACTTCAACGCCAAGAATTTGGCCTGGGGTTCCCGTTGCACGGATGTGCGGGGCAGGATGGTGGAGGACTGGGCTCTGGAAACAGGCCTGGTCGTCCTAAATCGGGGCTCTGTTCCCACGTGTGTGCGGATGCGGGGGGAGTCGGTGGTGGATATCTCGTTCGCCAGCCCCGCTCTGTCACAGCGTGTCATTGACTGGCGCGTCATGGAGGAGGTGGAGACCTACTCCGATCACCGGTATATCCGGTTCGACGTCTCCGCCCAGACCTCTAGCGCGCTGGTCCGACAGGCCCCGAGTGGTCCGCGGTGGGCGCTGAAGCAGCTGGACCGGGAGCTCCTCCTGGAAGCCTCGATCGTGCAGGCCTGGGTGTCATCACCGGACAGGCCTGCCGATATCGACGATGAGGCGGAGTGGTTCCGGGAGGCCATGTCCGACATTTGTGACGTGGCAATGCCCCGAGTCCGGCTGGGACGCGCCCGGCGTCGGGTGTACTGGTGGTCGCAGGAGTTAGGGTCGCTACGCAAGGCGTGCGTCGACGCGCGACACCGGTACACCAGGCACCGCAGGCTCCGCATTCGCCCTCCGGATGCGGAAGCCACGGAGGCGGAGCTGTACGAGGGGTACAGAGCGGCGAAGACCGCCCTCCGAGAGGCTGTCCGGCGGGCCAAGGATATGGCCCGCGAGGAGATGGTGGAGACTCTGAACAGAGATCCGTGGGGGCGCCCTTATAAAATGGTGCAGAATAAACTCCGCACCTGGGCCCCCCCGCTGACGCAGAGTCTCCGCCCCCAGCTGGTGGAGGAGGTGGTGAGCGCTCTGTTCCCCTCACGGGGGGTGCACACACCCCCGCCCATGGCTCCGCCAATTGCGGTGCCCGAAGCGGACCACGCGGACGACGACGACATCCCTGAAGTGACCGGGGTAGAACTGAGAGTGGCGGTAGGAAGGCTGAAGGCCAAAAATACCGCCCCAGGACCCGACGGCTTGCCAGGTAAAGCCTGGGTCCTGGCCTCGAGGGCTCTCGGGCCTCGACTGGAGGCGCTCTTAAGCGCATGTTTGGAGAGAGGCCAGTTCCCGCTTCGTTGGAAGACGGGGAAGCTGGTCCTCATTCGGAAGCCAGGGCGCCCAGCGGACTCTCCGTCCGCATACCGGCCCATCGTGCTGCTCGACGAGGTGGGCAAGCTCTTTGAGAGAGTAATTGTAAACCGCCTCGTCGGGCACTTGGTGAGGACGGGGCCGGATCTTGCGGACAGCCAGTTTGGCTTCCGCAAGGGGCGCTCGACGGTGGACGCCATCATGCGCGTGAGAGCCCTCACGACGGGGGACGCGGTGTCCCGGGGTGGGGTCGTCGTGGCGGTGTCACTCGACATCGCCAACGCGTTCACCACCCTGCCCTGGAGCTGCATTGTGGAGGCACTCCGGTATCACCGAGTGCCGCCCTACCTCCGTCGAATAGTCGAGGCGTATCTGACGGACAGAGCCGTCAGCTACCCCGGTCGCGATGGGGAGTGGAACCGGCGAGAGATGTCGTGCGGTGTCCCGCAGGGATCGGTTGTGGGGCCGTTCCTGTGGGACATCGGTTACGACTGGGTGCTGCGGGCCGACCTCCCTGATGGCGTCAGCGTGGTTTGCTACGCTGACGACACGCTGGTCCTGGCGCAGGGGAGGTCGCATCAGGCGGCGGCCGACGCGATGACACGCGGGGTTGCGATAGTCGTGGAGAGGATCCGGCAGTTGGGTCTCGAGGTGGCATTGCACAAGTCCGAGGCCATGACGTTTCATGGGCCCCGGAACGCGCCACCACCGGGATCCCAACTAACGGCAGGAGGGGTTCACATCGGCATCGAGACGACGATGAAGTACCTGGGTCTCGTCCTCGACAGCCGGTGGAACTTCGTCGAGCACTTCCGACGTTTGGCCCCCAAACTGGAACGGGCTGGGGCCGCCTTCAAGCGGCTCTTGCCCAACCTGGGGGGGCCAAACGCCTCCTGCCGGAGGCTTTACGCGGGGGTCGTGCGGTCCATGGCCATATACGGGGCCCCGGTGTGGGCGCGTTCACTGCGGCGGCGAGCCGCCCACTACCTGAACGCGCCCCAGAAGGTGGTAGCCGTAAGGCTAATCCGGGGCTACCGCACGATCTCGCGCGAGGCGGCAAGCCTCCTTGCCGGACTGCCGCCATGGGATCTGGAGGCGATAGTCCTCGCGCGCCTGTATGAGTGGCGCGCGGAGGCACTACGCCGGGGGGAAAGTCCGCTCCCGCGGCAAATTGCTGCGGAGCGGACGGACCTCCGGCTCGATCTCATGGCGACATGGAAAGAGCGACTGTCGCAACCCAGCGCAGGGCACGCCGCGATAGCGGCGATAAGACCCCTCTTTGAGGAGTGGCTAGAGAGGCGCCACGGCGCCCTCACCTACCGCCTGACGCAGGTCCTCACCGGACACGGAAGTTTCGGGAGGTTCCTGCACATCATCAGGCGGGAGGAAACGCCCGGGTGTCACCATTGCCAGGATCGCCCAGAGGACACGGTGGAGCACACGGTGGAGGTCTGCCCCGCTTGGGCGGAGCACCGCCGTGTCCTCGTAGAGGCGATCGGCAGCGGCGGCGGCCTCTCGCGCCCGGACCTGGTGCAAGCCATGGTCCGGAGCGAGAGGGAGTGGGAGGCAGTCGCCTCCTTCTGCGAAGCAGTCATGCTAGCGAAGGAGGTGGCGGGACGGATGAGGGAGAGAGCCTCCCGTCCCAGCCGCCGCGGGAGACGCCCCGGGCGTCGGGAGTCGAGCGACGACTACCGGCCACCGTAGGCGCGGGCCTGCGGGCGGAGAGCAATGGGTAGCTCACCGCCCGATCAGGACCAGGCCCGTGCCGGACGGCGCGTAAGTGTTCCACGCGCGCCTCAAAGAGATGTCAGCATAATCAGAGGGGCCCCTTAGGGCCGAAGCCTGCCGGGTCAGCGGGATTGTCCGAAAGGGTTACCGCTGCCCCGGAACATAAAGGGCGAAGGAAAGAACATGGGTGGGTTTTAGTCAGTAAGAGTCTGACACTCCCTTCCGCTCCACCCAGAGCGGGAGGGGTCATTTGATGATTTCCCAACCCAAAAAAAAAAAAAAAAAAAAAAGACCATCCATTTTTGTGTTGGGATTTTTAGGTAAAAAATCCTTGTAACTTGGTCCTTGGCGAACCAGCAGTCGCCGGCACAGAAGAAGCCACGATAGTTCTACACAAAAACCCCGACGGCCTGGCCACCAGCAAATGCGTCAAATAATCTGATGACATAGTAAATATGGGAGGCCTATCTGTCAAGTGGTGAAAAGTAAAACGCTCCATAAAGATCAAGTTCGACGCCGTAGATAATAACATTATTTAACCCACCTTTTCAAATTGATGCACCCTGAAGATACCGCGAGTGTCGCGTCCATGGGAACCCACTTCTTGACGGAAACATGTCGAGAGACCTGCATACCTGTAAATAGTTTATGATTAACTAGCTATCGTCCCGCATCCTGGGGAAACTACTACAAGTACCCAGCCGGATAAAAATTATCCTATATTAACTCAGGGTATCTAGTCTTCCTATGTGTCAATTACCATCTAAATCTCTTTAGCCGTGTTATAGTGTGATTGAGTATCGAACATACAAAGTCATTACCAAACATACATAGTCAAAAACATCGGAATTTTACAGGAACAACCATTTTCTAACTATCGCATTGATTTAGTTATAGCAAGCGCAACAGCCGAGCGTGGGAGCCTGGGTTAAATTCCCGGATTTGGTATGGTAATACACAAGTTTGATAAGGAATTTCTCAGTAGCAGCTTAATGTCTACTTCTGTGTTCGGTTATGTAAAGACCCATATTAAATGAGCTTTGAACATAAGTCGTGACAAATAAGTAAACAATGTACAGACGCCAGCAGGTTAAGCTACCAGAAACTGACAAATTTTCCCAATCAACCTTGAACCTCAATGCTTTAGCGATAAAGTTGAAAATCTATTAAAGAAATTTGACAGATTGTAGTAACTTGATGTACTAGCGTCCGTACAAACGCCTTCTGTCAAATTTCTTTAATAGATTTTCAACTTTAACGCGAAAGCATTGAGGTTCAAGGTTGATTGGGAATATTAAACAGTTTCGGGTAGCGTGATGTGCGGGCGCCTGTACATCACAACTCTACATGCCCCTTCGGTGAATATAGTCGTGGAGATACGTCATAAAACCATTTTGCTCACCTAATTGGTAATGAAGCCTCAGGCAGCCACTCGTCCCTGTGGTACGCAGCTATAGGCTGCTCCGAGGTGGCGATGAGATACTTCTCCTCGACGGCGGCGTCTCCCTTGTTCTCAGAGCCTTTGCCGACCACTTTGTATAGCTCCTCGTCGAATTGAGCTAGTTGCGCCACTTCTTGCATAACCTAAAACAAATATGGTCAGAAAAATCCTTAAATTGAGATCTATTAAAATGAGCTTTTCGAGAGTTTTCTCTTTGCTATTGGAACCTCGAGTCCATTGCTTTTTGTAAGCACCTTTGTACGGTAAAACCTCGTTGACATAAATGCGAAGAGATAGTTTATCCGTCGTCGATAGGCCGGACAACTATGGGAGACTCGCGGTAATCGAGAGGTGGTTTAACGCACTCATGTGCTTAATCAACGATGCTTAAATATACAAGGTCAAATCAAATTAGCTGGCGAAACTCCGCAGACGTGATGGGTATCGATATCTAAACATAATAAATTTAAAAAATATATGTTTTTATTGACATCAACTACAGCAGGTTGTGTAGTGAAGTATGAGTTTAGATTTTTATTTTTCGTTCATTTAATTTGGGCTAAGAGTATCGAGGCAGACCCAGGCGTAAAATCGAAATCAAAAAATATAATTATTAAAAAAAAAAATCAAATTAGGCTGAGAATCAGCACTTTTCGAACGTCAAAATAACAAGAGACATTCCCCCAAGAGACGCCCGCCCTTCACGGGATAGTAGATGGCGGGACGACCTTGACTTGACTTGACGCCTATAGACGGGATTGGGCCAGCAGTGCGATTCTGTAACCATCTCACTGTGAAAACTTAGGTGAAGTGAGCGTGGAGTGAACTGTTATTCCAACTAATGCTAGGGATTGACACTATTGACAGCTCACTCTAAGTTCACTTCACCTAACTTTTCACGGTGAGATTTTTACAGAATCGATCGGCAGATTGGCGCAGGGTCGTGTTGAAGGGAAAAAGGGAAGGGAGGCCTTTGGATTTTCATTTTATTTGACCTTGTGTAGACATAACAAGTGCGAAGTTTCTCCAGCTACTTATTTTTTTTAAACATGTGTTGTTGATGCCGATCGTGAGAAACATACCTCTTTCCTCATAAAGAATGGTGTATAAAGAGGAGTATAGCCTTTTTTCAGCAGTAACCGGAGAGACAGTTGTATGAGCGCCTGCTCTAGGAACACTGCAGCTCCCTTCAGGTAGTAGCCGCGTCCACCAGCCACCGCAGTTCCTCGGTCGCCGTCCATACCTGAGCAGGAAACCATCAGTTGTGTATTGTTTAATTTATGAAAATAGATGGGCTAGGTAGCGCGCGAAATTCAAATTTTCTTACGTTTTTTATTTTTAACATTAATTATGATACTGACTGATAAAATAAAAAAAAATTAATAAAAAAAAAAAAAAACAATAAAAAAATTTCGCTGGCGCGAGTGCTTCCACCTTAATAGATTCATTGATAGGAATAATTTATGAGATTTATTTAAAATACGCCATTTATTGATCATCCATAAATTAAGTTACACGTTAAGGAGGATGCAAGGAGCCACAGTGCGACAGCAGGCGCGGTCGCAGGCAAGTTTGGGGGGGGGGGGGGGGGTGGTTCACCAAGTAGTAAGTTAGTAACTTAAATTAGTAAGGCAAGTAAATCATGCAGACTCTCGAGAGCTTGAATGATTTTGGAGGGGGGTCACGACCCCCACGACCCTCCCCCCCTTCGGACCGCGCCTGTGTGACAAGGAAGGGAGGGGTCATAAGCTTCGGGACGTTGTAAGTATAAATGTAAAGTATTAAAACTGTAACGAAAAACTTTAAATTTTTACCAACTCTGTCAATTTCAGTAATTTTATTTGCAGAATAAATGAGCCTTCATTTATACTGCAAACAAAATTAGAAGTACTACTTTTTTATCTAGGTCTAGGTTAATAAGTATAGGTAATTGCATCAGCACTAAGTTGTACCATAATGGGCATGATAAGATAATTGAAAACTTGAGGAAGTCCTGATCAAGTACAATTCAGTCTGTCCTATGTTAACATAACTCTTAATGACACATTATTATTAACAGAACCATAAGTACTTCTAGATTATATTTACACAAGTGGGCTTGAAGGAATACTTAGTATACTGTTATGCATGTTGTTCGGTTGCATGAAACGATAACAAGTTGAGTAAATAATTATGTATTGCTATGATGCAATGGGAATCCCTTATCAATAATACTATAAACTGCAGTGTATATATATATATATTCTGTACTTTCCTCCTCGAAAGGTGAAAGCCAGCTTCATATGTTAATAGTTTTTGGAAAAATATTACAAAACATTAAGGGGAATGCGCTAACGTAGCCCGAGAAATTCAATTGTTTTTTTACGTTTTATGCAATTTGTTGGTCAGAGACAGATCGTATGTTGATCTAAATATGATTTGTGACGGTAAAAATATGTATTTACAAAAATAAAATCATTAGCATAATCAATACAAATATCTTGAAATGGCAAAATTGAGAAATTACAAAAAAAAAACCTAAGAATTTCGCAGGCTTCTCTGGCGCTTTCAACTTGAACTTTTCACCTTTAAAGCTTAGCAACGATCGCGAGAGAATTGTAATGGGCCATAATGAAGCATTAGAAGCAGTTGGACTACATACGAATAAGGGATGATTATGTTATTACGAATAAGGGACGATATTTAAAATCGTTGTTTTCTATGGACAAAAGCTGAACAGAGCTGAATAAGTGTGGTTAGTCTCTAATATCTAATTTATGTATGTAAGATTTCGCATATAGCTGACGTAGCTAAAAAGGCTGCCCAACACAAATCGGACAGGTTAGAACATGTCCGCGGCATGCGGGATAAACTGTGCGCACTAATATTACAGAACTGGTGCCTTGAGACGGCGATGCGGGGTGGCGGTAGGCCACGTAGGAGATGGGGCGAACTGGATAAGTTCCGACAAAACTGGAAGGAGGGCGTGCGAGCTAGCGAAAGATGGAAGCAGAGGAGGCGTTTGTCCAGAGCAGGTTCAGAAAAACAAGAGTAATAAATAAATTAATTATCAAAATGGATCAAAGATCTATATTAAATAAAGGATCGTCAATCGTCAATAAATTAAATAGCCAACCTTTCACCAGTCAGTTCCGTAAATAAACTCACCGTCAATCATACAAATGAGGTCCACATGAGAGTACTTAGTCCTATAGGTGCAGTCTCCGTGTGTCCTCTCCACCTTGTTGTGGTCCTCATCATCATCCACTGGGACGGACTCATGGAGGTGGTTGCCCACTTCTCGGAGAGCATTTGAACGGGTCTTCTCTGCTACTAAAAGAGCTTGGTCATTCTTTGTTATGGCTTCATCTATTAATATTCTGACCTGGAAAATATTACAGAATTTAAAGATTTCATGACGTTGACCGAAACAGGATTTTCAACAGAAATGGAAATCGAATATTCGGCTCATTTTCTAGTTTCGGCAGAAACCGAAACTTATGGAAGTTGACTAAAAGTAAGTTGAATTGATTATTTTCTAAGGCTCATAATTTTTCGACGGTTTGCAACAAATTATTTTTATTAAGGACTGATTTTGCAATTATCAGATTTCATTTATCCAAAGAAAAAAAAAATACTTTTGGCAGATTTTGTGTAAAAACTGTCAAAATTTCGAAATTATTATTGAAAAATCAGATATTTTTAGTTAAATAGGCGTTTTCTAGAAGCGCGATACAGCGACTGAGCTCTTCTAAACACCGCATAATTTTAGCGTCAACAATCAGCAATAGCTGAAACGTGTGATTGCTATAACGACCGGACGCAGGGACGCATCTGCTATTGCTCTTAGAACTTGTATCAATCTTCCGGTAAGCGATTTCATTCTTGCTGATACTAAAAGCAGCATGGCTGCTAAGAACCTAAATAAAACGGGACCCCATTATCAAGTCTACGCAATCTGTCTGACTGTCTGCCTGCCAGTCGTTCGTATTCTATCAAAACCGACTGCTCAAGAACGACCGCTTCATCCAGGCCACTTTTAGGCCGAAACCGAAAACTGCGGCCGAAACCGAAAACTACGGCCGAAACATGATTTCTTGGCCGAAGCCGAACCTTTCGTTGGACACTTAATAAAAATCTTAAATTCATTTACTCAATCTGTCTGGCTGTCTGCCTGCCAGTTGTTCGTATTCTATCAAAACCGACTGCTCAAGAACGCCCGCTTCATCCAGGTTACTTTTAGGCCGAAACCGAAAACTGCGGCCGAAACATGATTTTTTTGGCCGAAACCGAACCTTTCGTTGGACACTTAATAAAAATCTTAAATTCATTTACTCAATCTGTCTGGCTGTCTGCCTGCCAGTTGTTCGTATTCTATCAAAACCGACTGCTCAAGAACGCCCGCTTCATCCAGGTTACTTTTAGGCCGAAACCGAAAACTGCGGCCGAAACATGATTTTTTTGGCCGAAACCGAACCTTTCGTTGGACACTTAATAAAAATCTTAAATTCATTTACTGAAAGACAACGCACAGCCTTAACTGCTGGGTCTAGAAGCTTGAAATTTCGCACAAGAATTCCATAAATAACGAAAGTGCACCAAGGAAGGATTTTTCGAAATTCGAAATCACATATTTTCTCCATAAGGGGTGAAACAGGGAGGATTTAGTTTGTATACAAAATCTTATTCCTTAGGTTTCTAAACTGATCTTTGAGCTAGAGTCTCTTACAGCACTAACATCGGATTTTCTAATATCAATCATCAGAAGGGCGAAATAGGGGATAAATTTGTAGGGAACTTCATTAATTTCGCAGATGGGATATCCCGTCAAGCACATGGGTAGTTGAAAGTATTTTATTAAGATTGGGCCACAGACAGCAACAACATATAAGTGAAAGGAAGACAGGCCCTGCAGCATGATGTTTCAGTTTAATAATAAATGTTATTTTTAAAGTACATTTATTATTTTGATATTGATGCAGAGTATAGAAAGTGTTAAATTTAATTAACAGCCAGATTTATTTTTCAGTTTTTATAAATTCTGCATCTGTTTAAATAATGAAAACTGAAAAGAAAATATTGGTGTCTTCTTCATAATGACTTTATATACATACACAAACAGCCAGACCCGGAACAACTACCTGTAGGCACTACAAATATTTGTTCCGTGCGGGAATCGAACCCGCGACACGCAGCGCAGCAGTCAATCACTTAACCACTGCACCAACCGTGCCGTCATACTACACATTGTACTACTACTATACGTCACTATACATTGTAATTGATTTGAGTGAGTCAAAGACAGCACATACTTTGATAATATTGCATCACCCCAATGTACAATGCAGTACAAACACATGCATAGCTTTTATTATACAACATTCACTTTTAGTTTATTTTTCACATGCACTACTACTATTCTCTTTCACTTTTGTTTAGAATCATATAAGTATTAGGTTTTTTTTTGGTAATGCAGTCAGCATTGTTATTGATTTGACATTGTCTAAGTTCTAGGTTTATGAATGAAACTGTGCCTGTTTTCTACTTTGGAGTTACTTATATGGATGGAATTTGAGATATAAAGAAGCTAGAAATTGATACAGGATTAATAAAGTCACCATATGGAAAACATAAAAATATGCATGACACAAAGCAGCCTAAACACAAAACTAGTTTATATTACTCCAAACTTTCTCTTACTTTTTTAATCTGGTTAACAGTGAGAGGCTTCAAATCATCTCCGGTCAGATCTACTAGCTTCTCCGCTACTTCTGATGGCACTGCCTGGTCTTCCGGCCCGGCCGGCTCCTTGCTCTTCATCTTGAGACCGATCTCTTTGCTGCACACATTCTTCAGCTTGTTGTAATTGTCGGCATCGTGACGCAATCTTCTCCAGAGGGTATCCTGGTCTACCACGGTGTCGACGAGGGCCACATCTTTGAACCTCTTCCGTTGGTTTTCGCGGATTTTGTCTGGGTTACCGCCGTCTTTGTCGGCACGGAATAAGTCCAAGTCTAACACCATGATGTGGTACTGGGTGGGACCGAGTCTTTATTGTATAAAAAGGTAAAAAAAAAGTAACAGCGTTACTTATTTTGTGAAAAATCGGCACGTATCACTGCATGCGGTAAAAACTATAAAGAGAGGCGTGTTCAAAATCCTAGAACGTTGACTGCAAAAGCAACAAAATATTTTTTTAGTACGAATTATGGCATGGTTGACGATGTCGATTAATTTATAAAACTGTATTTTAACATTAAATAATTTTATATTGTTAATTTGGCTTTATGACGATGTGTTTTTTCAAATGGAAAGTAAAAATCATTTTAAAAAAGTTTCCAGTTTTCTAGTTTTTGAACGAACATGGTTAGTTGTTGTAGTGACGTTTGACCTCGTTTGACACTATTAAAGTTGTGTTCAAGAGAATTGTTGCGTTCTGAATATCATCATCGTACGGACGCCAGCACATCAAGCTACTGTCAAATTTCTTTAATAGATTTTCAACTTTATCGTTAACACATTAAGGTTCAAGGTTGATAGGGAAAATTTGACAGTGTCGGGTAGCTTGACCTGCTGGCGTCTGTACATAAACTCACACCTTTTTTCCCATGGGGGTAGACCACAGGGTAGACAGAAACTATTATTATCTCTTGCCCTTATCTCAATTTATTTGGGGTAGATGTAACATTAAATGCAGAGGGATAATGATGATGATGTGAACGCCGAGTCCGTGATTTTATTTTTCGCTCACGGCAGTCCGTTTATATAATATCGTTTATTAGAAACTATCAGTTTATAATTTTTATGTCGTAATTATTTACTAAAAGCTCGACTAGAAGAAAACCGTTGAATGACTTTTGTTTTTTGTTTAGAAGAAAATCTGACGTCAACCCATTATTTATTTTGTACGTGGCCACACTGCTGAAATTGTCAATTTGTCGAACGATTGGTCGGTCCTTTCTCGAGCTCTTGTTCACATTTTTTACGTTTATTTGTATAATATGTGGCTCTTATCGGATACCAGCTGAGAGTATTGAAGCTTGTTTATCCACATACAGTTTGTGAGTATTTGCTTGAAGCTCCTGTTGCCGGTTCCCGGACAAAAATGTGTCGCACTGTTCCTTGTTTACACGTATTCGATATCAATGGTCTCCCGATCTATTTACAAAGGGGTGGATTGTTCTCATTAATTTCTGTTCAGGTTTCGATAGGAAGGTTTATGTTGCAAAATATTATTATTTGTTCGACGTCACTAGGAGACACCAGTAGTTAGTGCAGTCCAGATTATTTTATAAACGGGTTTGTTATTGTAACCCACTTATTCATATTTCGTACAATGTATTGCCGGTTGTGGTAATCTAATCACTGGCAATTTTTTTATTGAAAACAATTTGTTTACAAAATGTGTGTGTTAATACATAGCTATGATTGTATCAAAGTCTGGATACAATACTGTTCCTGATACAGTAAGAGATAAGCACTCTGCCCCCAAACTTGTCTGTTATTTACAAATTTATAATAGAATCTAGAAACAATAATTTTTATTTGGACACAGTTCTTGAAACACAAAATACAAATAAAAAAGTGAAAATAATGATTTAACTACAATATTATGTGCCTCAAGACTTTCTATTATTTTTATTTGTATTCCCCACGCAGATGAAGTTATAGTAAATACCAAATAACAGAAGTTTTTCTTTTAATTAAAATATATTTATTTATGTTGTTTTCTATCTTTTGTTTTACTTAGGTTAGGATACTGTTTACTAATAAATTAAAGTTCTTACTTGTAGGCAAGTAAGAAATAATAATATAAAACTAGAAATTTTATTTTTGTATGATGAAAAATATTTAAATACTTTGGGAGCTTCACTGCTCCCACCCCTTAATCATCCACATACTATGGTTGTTTAAACATTTTCTCCTATAATACCAATTTTAATCATAACTAATCCCTTTATTCATAAACATTGCTCAAAGTTAAGTAGTGATTAGCAGATGTTTAACCAGATATTGTTGATGTTTAAAACTGTAATCATGGTTTATAAATAAAACCCTAAGTATTTCAGGATATTGTAATAGCATTCTGTAATTTATGACTAATCATGTTTACTTAATGTTATGTGAGATCTACATTTAATTTAAAACACAACTATAACCAGATTATAAGTTGAGTTCTGATTCAGTTAAATTACCTGAAATAAGTGATTCACCAAATGTTAGTGAAAGGAACAAATTACATCACACATATAACTGCAGAAAGTTAAATAAACAATACAGTTTTTAATTCATAAATTAGGTACTTAGTTAAAACTGTTTTGTATAGCAAAATAATTATGTAATCGTAAAAAATAAATAATCTTTTTTTCACAGTACCTAGTTAAAACGTCGGCTACTTTCAAAGTCTTTTTCATTTGCAATGGAGTCTTTTTGTTGCTTTAGTCAATTTATCTTTTATTCGTGTACAGGCGATGTTAAGATGATGCCGTTAAAAGACAATCAGGATGTGGCATCGTTCCTTGTCACCAAGCACTCATGGAAGGGCAAGTACAAGCGGGTGTTCTCAATCGGCACCCATGGAATCACTACGTACAACCCGGACCGTCTGGAGGTGACCAACAAATGGCTCTATGCAGACGTAGTCACCATTGTATCTTCAAAACATTCAAACTCAACAACCAACCATGACTTCACACTTGTCATGAAGAAGGAAAAAAAAGTGGATTCTATGAAGTTTTCATCCGAACACAAATGTTTGATTCTGACTGAGGCTTTTAAGTACAGGCATGCATTTGCTGAGAAACCTAAAGATGTTTATGTAAGTATTTTTTTTTATGGTGTAAATAACGCAAAGCTTAACAAAAAATTTGAAATGTTCAGGTTTTTTGTGAAAAAGTACTGTAATCTTATGGAAGTACTTCCTATTTTCATGTAATTTACATATATACATACATACGTAACATCACACCACTAATCCCAGAAGGGTTAGGCTGAGATGTATTTAATACACCCACATTTCGCCAGTTATTATTAAGCCCTATGTAATAAAGGGCGAGCCTATTGCAATCAACCGGCCACAAATCTGGACTCTAAGCTGCTACTGAGAAATTCCCGATGGAAAACCTCAATAACACTGCCTGACCTGCGAGTCAAATCCAGGATCTCATGCTCAGCAGTAGCACTTGCAACTACTAGACAAACGAGGCAGTTCATGTGTATTTGTTTGTTATTAAGGAGACACAATGCATGCTTATTATACAAGGTGTCGTTTTGCATCCTCGTCAAATTCAAGGAGGTAACTATGCTACTGATTCTCTACACGAATCAATAATAAAATAAGAAGGTATTTTTTTTTTTTCTAATTTTCGGAAATCGGTATGGGACACGTATTTTGAAACGCGGCCTGTGTGAGACCGCACTGTAACTGCCCTTTTACACACACATAAAAACGCGGCCGCTTATACGATCCCATAACGCGATTCTGTTCTTTGAAAGTGGTGTATTCTGAAATACTGTCAAACATAAATAACTAAAAACACAAGTATAGGATTTTATTTGATTATTTATGTCTTTCATAACAGCCTCCTGAAATTTGACGATGATGCAAAACAACAGCTTGTATAGTTGTAAATTTTTGTGAAGTTTGTCTGAAGAATGAAAGGGCTTTGAAGGTCCGACCTTTCATTCTTTAGACAAACTTCCGACCAAACAGCGGGATTGTCCGAAAGGGTTACCGCTACCCCGGAACATAAAGGGCAAAGGAAGAAACATGGGTGGGTTTTAGTCAGTAAGAGTCTGACACTCCCTTCCGCTCCACCCAGAGCGGGAGGGGTCATTTGATAATTTCCCATAAAAAAAAAGGTCCGACCAAATGGCGGCCACGCATGAAACCTATATGTTCTATGTTTCGGGTTTGGTTTCCGCACTTAGTCCTTCAGGTGGACCATTGTGCGTGGGTCATGGCGGCCGTCGGTGGTTATTCCAACCAGCCCACCTCCCTCCAGAAGCTTATTAAGTCTCTGTTGAGAACATCTGTGTAAGATCTGGGTGTCCCGAAGGTTTCCGACCTAATCTGGGTGACGCCTGTGCACTCAAAGAGCACATGCGCGACGGTTTCATCAACCTCCATGCAGGCTCTGCATAGGGGGCTGTCCGTTATGCCTATCGTGTGAAAGTGTTTGTTTAGGGGGCAGTGTCCCGTGATGGTCCCCGTCATCAGGCGCAGGCCTTTCCTATCCAGGCGTAGTAATCTTTTGGTTAGTTTGCCATCTAATGATGGCATGGCCTCCTTGGACTGCCTGCAGCCCGGTGACGAGGACCACTAGTTCTCTGCTTGTGTGTGGGTGTGCTCCTGTAGCCACCTGCTTAGTTGATTGAAGGGGATGGGCACGACTGGTTCCGGTCCATAGACTGACGTGCTGGATGCCCTTCTGACCAGCTCGTCAGCCGCGTCGTTACCTAGTGATCCACTGTGTCCTTTTATCCATTGTAGTGTCACTGTGTTGCGGTTCAATACAGATACCTATTCAAGCGCCTTGTGAGATTCTAGTACCTATTATATGTGATGTGATGCATCCCCTCTTCAGGGATTGGAGGACTGAGGCGCTGTCAGAGATTATACGAATATGAGTGTCCGTAACTCTCCTGGCTGCTATGGCATGGGCAGCTTGTATTATACCCACATACTCCGCTTGGTAGACCGTGTTGAGCATTCCTAGCGGGCTGGATATGTTTTTGTTGAGGTCGTGTGAGAAAACTTCGACTATAGTTCCGCAGTCGGTCTTTGATCCATCAGTGTAAACTCTCAGCTCTCTCGGGCCCGAGTAGTCGCGCTGCTCCTCTTTAAGCACTACGTTGCAATGCTTTTGGAAGCAGTATTGCTTAGGGGCTTTGTCGCAGGGTGCTGCCATCATTGGCTGCCGTTTGATCGCCCCATCCTTTAGGCGTAAGTGTTTGATCCTCGAGTCTTTGCTCAGAGTTCCTGATATATGGAGTCTGAAGGTGTAGGGGAGGCAGTCCAAGCATAGCCTGTAGGGCAACGGTGGGTGCAGTTCTCATGCAGCTAGTGATTGTCACACAAGAAAATCGCTGCAGCTTTTCGAGATCTCTTTGCGCTGTGCTCAGGTCTGTTCTGGGCCACCAGACTAGTGAACCGTATGTGATAATTGGTCGGATAACTGTGGTGTAAAACCAGTAGGTGATCTTGGGGCTAATGCCCCAGTTTTTCCCAAGCATTTTCTTGCTTTGCCACAGGGATATGCTGGCCTTTGTGGTGATGTAGTTGATGTGCTTTGCCCAATTCAGCTGTTTGTCCAAAAAGATGCCCAGGTATTTGGTTTCAGTTGATAGGCTTAGGGTAGTGCCAAATAATCTTGGAAGTTGTAGTGTAGTAAGTTTCCTCTTTTTTGTGAAGAGGATCAATTCGGTTTTTTTGGGTTCACTGATAGTTGGTGTGTACTACACCAGTTTTCTACTATTTTCAGGGCCTCTTGCATTAGGTTGCACAGGGTGTTTTCGTGGGTGCGATTTATTATTATGGTTAGGCGTAGCCTACGGTAAAGTAGCCTTTATCGTTTAGTGCCTTTATCAGGCTGTCTACAACCAGATTCCATAGAAGTGGCGAAACGACGCCCCCTTGCGGGCAGCCCTTGTGGTGTGTGGTCGTTTACGGTCACTTGTACGGCTCTCTGTTTGAGCATATTGGTAATCCAGCCGCTCAGAGACGGATCTATACCATGTCTGTCTAAGGCCGTGCTGATACTCTTGAATGTGGTTTTGTCAAAGGCGCCCTCAATGTCGATGAAGGCGGCCAGTGCTGAGCATTTGTGGTCCATTGCGCATTCAATCTTGGATACCACGCTGTGCAGCGCGGATTCTGTTGATTTGCCTGTGGAGTACGCATGCTGTTGTTTGTGGAGTGGTTTTGCCCTAAGGAGACCGTCTCGGATGTGTCGATCACATGATCTCTCCAGGGTCTCTAGTAGAAAGGATGTGAGGCTTATGGGTCTGTACGCCTTGGGTTGCGGGCTTTACCAGGTTTGGGTATGAATATGACTGAAACCTATATAAATCGATTTAAAAAAAAATATCAAATTGATGCGACAGTAGGTATGCAAGGCTTCACGTTAGAATCATCAATCCCCTTTCACAGCTTCTGTTTGGAAATATATAAATAACAGAGTTTTGTTTTGTCCACCTATTAAAAACATGTATTTCTTCACAGAGATACCAAGCTTACAAACACCATTGGAGTGGAACAAGACTCCCCATAGTCCTAGAAGTTGGTCCATGTGCACTAGATCAATTGGACCCTTCCACCCACACACTACTAGCAAGCTACCCATACTGTGATGTGCAAGGAATACTCCCCGTCCGAGACGTACCTGGAGGGTTCGTACTCGCTGTAGGAGGATACAGCAGACTCCACCTGTTCTCCAATGCCATGGACCATCAGATCATTATCAATAAGATGCTGGAGATGGCAAGCTTGACACTGAGCATAAGTATCAAGGTCCTCTCAACTATGATCACGTTGGACGATTATCATGACCAGAGATTTGGGAAGTACAGGTAAGTTTTTAAGAATATGTGAAAGTTTTATCTTTGAATAATGTGAGGTATTTTTAAATATCGATCGGCTATCACTCTATAATTAAATAAAAAAAGAAAAGGTTGATTAAAAAAAAAACTTAATTTAAGGTTTTAGTGACATTTCAACCCTAAATTAATACTTATGGACTCTAGGCGTAGTGGCATTGCGGTCGTGACCCAGACACAATATGTTCCTATTGATTAGCTACATCATAGTAACACCACAAATGTTTCGTTTATAACTTACTGTATATTACACTATAACGTACCTACTTTTACCCAAATAATAATGTCATTGTCCCTGTAAGTTAGCTACACGCTTAATTAATCGCATTTCATTCACGCATATTATTCTAACATTTGACTGTCCGACTGATTCAGACGACCTTGGGTTTGAACTCATTTATCTATCTAACGCGATACACTCGTTACATGTATCAAATTCTGTACGATTAGTTCATCCATCGTGTCTGTATTAGATTTTACACAAATATAAATAATGTGAATAATGTACATTAAAATGCCTCCAACAGTGGCGGTGCTTTAAAAGTACGCGCGTCGCATCCTGGACTGTCAGCCAAGCTACTTCCTTCTTACATATTTATATAAGGTCAAATTAAATAAGCTAGTGAAACTCCGCAGATGTGATGGGTATCGAAAAATAAGTGTTTTTTTTTAGGGTCAGCGACCGCTGGTGGTTACTTGAAGTATGCGCTCATCTGTGAAGTTCACCTAAAAAAAGGAGTCTTTGAACTGATATTTCAAGTAACTACACTACCTAACCTACTAAGTAGGTAACTAAGGTTGTAGTTGTAGCCCCAAAAATAACCCCACTAAAACATTTTTTTAAATTTATCCTCTTTAGATATCGATATCCACCATGTCTGCGGAGTTTCGCTAACTAATTCAATTATGATCATTACTCGATACGAGGGAAGACGAATCATGTTTTTATATAACTCTGCTAATGTCTTATTGAATTATCAGCGTGAAGGTTTCTTGACAACATGCAACAGATATAGATATTAGCTATAGACTTTGTCATACCAGGATATTGTTTATTAATGGACTCGAATCAGCGCATTGAGCACCAATCAACGATATTTCCTGCTTCATGTGTACCAGGAAAAATAAATAGATGCTTTGATTTGTGTCGTGAAAAATATCGAATTTATTTTACTTTTAAAATGTTTGATTTGCATCGTGTAAAATGTCAATTTAATATACTTTTAAATTTCTTTGTCGCGTTATGCAGTTCTTCTCAGTTATCTTGTAATCCTACTATTCTACATCCTACTAATATTATAAACGCGAAAGTTTGTGAGAATGGATGGATGTCTGTTACTCTTTCACGCAAAAACTATTGAACGGATTTTGATGACACTTTACAGTAATATAGCTTATACATTAGAATATTTATAGGATATTTTTTATCCCAATATTCCCACGGGATCGACACTTATGCGGGTGAAACCGCGGGGCGCTGCTAGTAATTAATATAATTATAATGATAATTTAATTTAATCCTACTATAATATTTTATAATTCACCAGCGAATGACTTCACTGAAACATTATTTATGAAAATATTGTTGGTGTGTTTTCCTAGAGAGCGTTTTTGACAGCGTAAATTCAAAACCCGGTGCCATCGTCTTCATGACAGCCGCCACTGCGGCCGCTATGTGGCGAACACGGCAGTCTTAGGAAACTCTTGCTTATCATTCATACGAATATGAACCATATTCTTATGTTAATAATGTTCTGCTTGGTATAGGCCTCCCTTTTTTTCTGCCATACTTCCCGGTTCCCTGCGTCCCTCATCCAGGTGTTTCCCGCGACTTTGACGATATTTTTCGATATCATCAACCCAACGCGCTTTTGGACGGCCCAGGCCCTGGTTTCTCTAGCCTAACCTTGGTCACCATTCGGTCACAGCTTTACTCCAGCGGCCATACTCTCGTCTAACTAGTCCTGCCCAACTTCACTTGAGACGCTTCGCCCTGTCCCCGACGTCGTAGACTTTCGACCGGCGACGGATTTTGGTGTAACGCAAACAGCAATAAAAGTTTATTTTCCTTCACAGTGGAGATCAACACCAGACCTCGCTAAGCGAGTTTATAGTGCACAAAGTGAATCCAGCGCGCCACATGGAGCCGATGCGACGCACTCTCTGCCTCTCCGACACCTGCATACTCGAGAGGGACCCACAGACTTACTCTGTAAGTATAGTATATGCAGCTATAACGTTATCTGATCTTGTTATTGGTGTAAATTCCTTACACCCGGTTTCTGATTACGGGAATTCCATGTTGAGAACTTATGAAACTCCACTTTTGTATTACTTAAGGTAATAAAATAACCCGCGATTTTTTTTATAATTTCATGCTCTCAAAAAGGGTGAAGGAAAACATCGTGAGGAAACCAGAATGTCCTAGTACCAAAAATTCGAAGACATGTGACATCTCCCAACTTGCACTGGGTCCGCGTGGTAGATTATAGCCCCATCTCTCTCTCACGAAGAGAGGAGGCCTGAGCCCCTTTTGTTATACTAAAGTGGAGATTGACAAGTTCGCAACTTTAAATTCTCAATTCAGAAACCGGGTATTAGGCTCAGCGTAAACCAAATCAAAACTCAGGTTTTGTATGACAATGAATAATAAACCTTATTTTCACGGACTTACAGTTCTAAGAAAGGCGCACGAGCGGAGTCGGGGACGACGAAAGTCATTTGTTTGACGAGCGTTCGTTGCCGCCCGAATAATCAGGAAAAGGGCTTCAATGCAAATGATACACTTTTTCTTGTCGCGACATACATTACATGCTATTCAAGCTATTGGCGACAAGACCGCCTATTGTATCACCTTATGTAAAGTGGTTGAAGATTTTTATATGGAGCCTGGCATACCGGCTGCCGCGCCATTTTGTTTTTTTTTCAAAATAGTGGCCACGCATGAAACCCATATAAATCCATAGCTGACATCAATGCAAACAGAAAACATAATAAGACCAAACCCCGTAGTGTCACGTTTCCCAGATATTAACATTCAAAGTTGTTTAAAAAAAATATGGTTGGCCTGTGAACAACTTTGAACGTTCAGCTATCGATTTAAAAAGACTAATTGCGTGACCGCTATTTTGAAAAAAAAAACAAAATGGCGGACAGGGTATTCATGCAACGGATCTTCAAAGCCCTTTCTACATTTAATCTGTAATCCATATGGTGTACATATTAAAGAGTATTCCAATTCTATTACAATCCACATAGCGAACCTACTCTTTACTTGTATAATTTTGTTTTCAGGTAGTATGCCTTCGTCCATTAAGCGATGTCTTTGCATTAGTGAGAGACACAGAGCATCCCCAGAAGTTCTCCATCGAATACCTCAATGGACAAACACGCACATATTTAGCCGGAGAAAGGTATGAATGTTAATAATATTCGACTTTAAAAACATCTATCTAACTAACGAGCCTGTATTGTCGCACTGCAGGGCAAGGGCCCCCCTCTCCCTTTTCCACACCATTCTGTCTTTTTTTTTTTTTTAGTTCCTTCAAAACATATAATTGTTGTTTATTTATATATACACAATTAATTTGTGACACATGCTAACCTAACCAAACCATTGTTTTAACCGAAATATAAAGTAAATTACTTACGAGTTGTGGGTCGTAGGTTCGAACCCAGACAGGCGCTTTACTTTGTGTAAATTTAATTAATTTCATCAACACTGTACTTAAAATGGTGAAGGAAAACTTCGTGACGAAAGCAGCACGTCCTAGAACCAAAAAATCGAAGACGTGCTACATCTACCAACCCGCACTGGGCCCGCGTGGTAAATTACAGCCCACTCCCTCTCACCAAAAGGAGGTCTGTCTCCCATTAGTGGGAACATTATAGGCTGATTATTCTATATATTATACTGGCAGAACAATTTTCCAAAAATATCATTTCCCGTGTCACCTTTTCAAACTGTCATTTTCATTCATTACGTTGGCAATACGTTTTCGAAAAAAAAAATGTAGTATGATGCACGATGCGACTAAAAAAAGATTATCTATTCGTGCTTAACTTTTTCGACGAGTATTTGCTTGATTCAAAATGTAAATGTATGTATACCTACTGCAGAATAAATAAATAAATCACTTCTGCGGCTTTTCTACAGGGATGCATTACTAGCCTCTTTGCTTGACGGAGTAAGATCCGCAGGCCAGCGTGACGTGCATGTCCGGTCTGTGCCCACACCGCGAGGGTACCGACTGGGGCCTCTCCACCAGCCTGTTGACGAGGAGACGGAGTCCAATCACCTCAGGTATGAATCTATCAATTTTAGCTTCAATGTTGGACGGCGCAAGGTCTAGGTCAGCGTGATGTGTACGTCCGGTATATGCTTATACTTCGACATTTTTTCCAGATGATTACGACTGCATTTTCTAAGGGTGCTTTAAAATTGGGCAGTCAACCCTGCTACGGTACTGACTGGTTTATGTTATTTGCCCAAAATTAGCTTGAAATAAAATAAATAAAATTAACTTCAGTCATAATTCCATCCTTTGTCAGAGTAATCAGAAGTTATTTGTCTAGGTAACAGAAAGATATTGACATCGGTTTACATGTGAAAACTTAAGCTGTTCTATTGCGATATTTAGAAGCTTTGTGTCCGGACATCTACTTAATCATCATCTGCCTAGCCTTTTCCCAACTATGTTGGGGTCGGCTTCCAGTCTAACCGGAAACAGCTGAATACCAGTATTTTACATGGAGCGACTGCCTATCTGACCTCCACAACCCAGTTACTGGGTAATACGATACCCCTTGGTATGACTGGTTGTCAGACTTTCGGGCTACTGACGACCCGTAACGACTGTCAAAGGTCCACGAATGACAGCCGGGACCAACGGCTTAGCGTGCTTTCCGGCATCTACTTAGTAAAAATCTTAAATTCACTGACAGATAACGCATTGCCAAAACCACTGGGTATAGCAACATGAAATTTTGACACAAGACTTCATTTTATTACGAAAGTAAGCACTAAGGAAAGATTTTGGAAAATTCATCCCCTAAAGGGGTTAAATGAAAAAAAAAATGTCATTTTTGCCGATGGGAAATCCCATCGGGCACACGGCTTGTGAATAAATAAAGTTCGTTTTCTTACAGATTATTCCAGAACCCAGTGGGAATGTCTCGCGCCGAAGTGATCGAGAGGTTCAACTCGAACGTCGGCTACAGCGGCCTCATATACTCTGTCAGCCAAGACGTAAGACATAGTCATATACCTAGCTGTATAACTGCACTATACATGCATACTTTATACTAAACTAAACGCCAAACCTCGTGGCCGTTGCGGTCATGATACGTGCGAGTAGGACAGTGAATATTTAGTAGAAGTTTATTTTGGTCCCACGTTTTATGTCCAGAGGGTACCTCGCTCCAACATTTTTTGACTAGAGGGTCATCTCGCTTCCACATTTTATGAGTAAATGGTCGTATCGCTCCAACATTTTATGTCTAGAGTGTTATCTCGCTCCAACGTTTTATGACTAGCGTCGTCTCGCTCCCACCTTTTACAACTAGACGGTGGTCTCGCTCCCACATTTAATGATCGCGTCTGCCACGAACGTTGGCGTATGCTATAATTTTTATTAACCACTTCGATTTCTCCTATCATTCCGTATTTTCATTCTGTAGGAGTATTAACAATAGTATCGATTTTGCAACTTGATTCAAACTCTTGTACAAATTCGGATGAAAATTACTTCTGTTAATAATATCAGTCTGTGCATGAAATAACTAGTTAAGTTTTAATGTATGTAAAATAGATTAGTTTTAAATCCGATTTTCTTTGACGTTTACGTTCGTGGTACTAAACTTCAATCACATCGACTTTCAGAAAAAGTTCAGCGTTGTAGAGCGTTGTCTCTGTCACTCATACCTGTGTGACGGTCTCTTTCTGAAACTAGATGTATCTATCATACAGAATGAGATTTAGGGCGAGTGACATCGTTGCCATATCGCTTGGCTACGCGCACGTATGTATCCCTTTCCGTAATGACATGCACTAAATTTTCTTTATAACACGTTGAATTAGATATTTTAATTTGGCGCATCTATTCAATGTCATCCTGTATAATGCCCGGGCACTGTACACACTTACGTATAGTACGAGTCTGTTTATAAGGCACAATATCGATGGACCGTTACACATGTGTGATTGACAAAGGCGATGCTTTTTCTAAAACTCTGCGCTATATCTACAGCCGGTTTTATTTATACATTTACATAGTACTCATCACGCTACTCTCATTTACAGTATTTTTGTCTCACGAAACGACGCGCGCTTTACTTGTGGTTACCAAGCGTAAAAACACGCTGTGAATGTGTGTAAACGCAGGAGCTCTCTGTACCTTCCGAGACAATGGTGAGGTTGGAAGTGTGTGTGTGTGTTACGTGCTGCCACTACTCGACTTCACGCACACATCCACAGCGTGGTGTACGCTTCGTGAGATAAAAATACTATACAGACATACCTATCACGCTTCGTTTTGTATTTATTTTGTTAAATTCCTGGGACATATTAATGTACGTTGTGTGCCTTGTAGGCCCGTCCCCTGTTGTGGCTGTTTCTTACGTGGGATCTAGTAAGTCCCCTGTCAATTTATTATTTTACACCCTTACATTGCTACTCTTTATAAAGCTAGGTAGAGGGAATCGACAAATTGTTCAAAATGTATTAGGTATTTTTTCCATAGCTTTTTAGACACCATGGTCGTGGGTTAAAATTCATCTTCATTACATGTAAACACCATAGTTTCTATGCGATGCTGCACTAACTATTGGAATGTTGTACATTTTGTTGCATAAGTATTATATTTGTTAAGTTAGAAAAGTATATCATGAAAACTTTCATTTGGGATGATTGGCGTCACTATTTGACAGACTGGGACATTCTAAAATCTTGCAGTAGTGAAATTACTGGGTAAAATCTTATTTACTTAAAATCAGTAACCGTAGTTACCGAAGTGTCTATTCTATGCTGAATGTAAATATAAAAATGCACGATATAAAGTTCTTTATTATAAAATAAGGTCGAACGCAAACAACCGTAAAAACAGCATGCAAAAATGATGCGGTTTCAAAACTGATGTAATGTCCCAATAATTTCGTCATCAACAAAAAAAAGCGGTTGTCTGCGTTCTCTCTAAGCGTTTCAAATCGTGTGCTTAAAGCGAAAACACCAGGGGGTCTACTACGAAGTGCAAATTGCGAATGATTGCATCGGACCGACACATGGCCGAACCGAATATTATTGAAAAATGCGAAAAAAGTTCGGATCGGCTCAGTTGAGTCGGAACTATAGTCAATATTCGAAAGAGTGTAGGAGTGTAGGATCGGGACCGACCGAACCAAATAGTAACTTCATAGTAGGAAACGGCCGAACATTCGGCCGATACCACTTCGGAGTAGACCCCCAGGGCAGCCCGCGAAATTCAAATTTTCTTTCGGTTTTCGGTCAGTATCACGATGTATGTTAGTCAAAATGTGATCCGCGACGGTAACAAGTATGTATTTACAGAATTATAAATAAATCATTGAAATCATCAAATAAAAGTTCAATTATTACCTTATTTAATGACAATTTAATGAAATCGTGAGAGCTGTATTTATGATTCATATGATAATAATTATGTAGAAACATATTTTTTACGGTCGCGAATCATATTTTGGGTAACACGCAACCAGAAACAAACCCGCAAATTGAATAAACCGAAAAAAAAATGTAATTTCGCGGGTTACCTTGGCGCACCCTCCTTAACAATAAAAGACGAAGTGCACTAAAATGTTGCACCGCAGCGATTGTTTGCCGAGAACAAAGAGAAGCTGATCACGGGCGCACTGACCGCGCTGGTGAGCTCAGCGCCCTCTGGCAGCAGCTTAACGCCCCGCGAGCTTGAAGCACAATTCCACGCGTTGAGAAGACTGTGTGCCAGCAAAGTTGGATTCGCTGCTTTTACTGCGTTATCTGGGTAAGAAGTTTTTCTTCTATTATATCACACGTAATAAATGAACCTCCTACTTTTTTTCGTTGGTATAAAAACGTAGAATTTGTATAATCGACCTCGTAATTCCTTTCCCATTCTAAGGTTGAAAGTCACACGATATAGAACGACACGATGTGTGGAATTGTGGAAGAGTTACATGACTTACTAGCTGCGCCCCGCGGTTTCACCCGCATAAGTTTCGTTCCCGTGGGAATATCGGGATAAAAAGTATCCTATGTGTTAATCCTGGTTATAAACCATCTGTGTGCCAAATTTCATTCAAATCCGTTCAGTAGTTTTTGCGTGAAAGAGTAACAAACATCCATCCATCCATACAAACTTTCACGTTTATAATATTAGTAGGATTGATGGACTGTGTTCGATATTAGGTTAGGACTGAACTAATTATTAGTGAAGTTTCAATTTACTGGGAGTTTTTGTCAAAAGTGGTATAGCAATTACAAAGTCCTCTACAATGCTTTGATTGCTTATTTAGATTATAAAGAAAAGTGCTAATCTTATCGGGACCGTTTGAAAGATTGTGTCGTGAATCATTGGGGGTGTGTACCTAATATTAATACCACACTATCGCATTAGGTGTAAGACCTAGAAAGATAGTAGTAAAGAGGATTAATAAATAAATGACAATTTCCTAACGAATTTTATATTTTGATTACATAATGAGTCATGTGTGTCAAGGTTCAATATTATTTCCATTCAGGATCGATAGGAATAGAAAAGTTTGCATGTTGCTTGATGGTAACCATGAGATTAAAATCTTTGTAGACGCACTATCTGAAAACTAGGCCAACATTCTGATCTGTAAACCTAACTCAAAGCTAAACTAAACTAATATTATAAAGAGAAAATATTTGATTTTATGTATGTTTATTTATTACGCCTTCACGCTAAAACGGCTGAACGGATTTAGATGAAATTTGGCACATGAGTAGACCATAATCTGGATAGACTATATAGAATACTTTTTATCCAGATATTACCACAAGTTCTAAACGTATGCGGGTGAAACCGCGGGACGCAGCTAGTCTTAAGATACTGTGATTGGTTGTAAAAGTTTTGAAATAACAACGCCCCATCAAATATTTTCTCCTTATGAAACTGGTCTGCATCAAAATTTGTAACATAAACGACAAAATTTTTTTAATACGGCTTTTTTAACTATGTACTTGTATTCTAAGTAGGCTCGCCCCCTATTAGTAAGGACATAATGTGGGTGTACTATAGGTGCGTCTCTGACTAACAGAAATCAGGTATGATGTAATAGTGATGATGTATTTTAAGAAAGACAATATAGTTGTAGAAGAACTCATACGAAAATTTATTCGTCCTCGTCAGTTTCCGCGAATGGATCGGCACTGCAACTGTAGCGGCTCTCCGCCGAGGTTCGCCCGCGTGCGCGCACGCCGCACTTGACGCCGTGTGCGCACTACTGCAGCCGATGCACGCCGAGCCAGATCTGAGGCAGGAGCAGCTGAACAAGGCCAGCATGTTGTCTTCCTCCACCTTCCTGGACGGCCTGCTCACCATGTGGGCGGATCACGTGGTGAGTACTGTGTGCAGCGGATGCACGCCGAGCCAGATGATGCACCTTGAAAGACGTGCGTGTGGTTAATCGGGTGTGCTCAAAGAGTTACGAACTTGATCGAGCCCTTGAGTCATGAGCTCCGCGACACGACTTTACCTACGATTATAGGGTTCTCACGAAAGTAGGTTTTATAAACTTGTATTGTACTTGTAATCAACTGTTTTTGTTGTACAACATTTTAAAATGTGAAGACCTATTATTGACATAAATATTTATTAAATAAATAAAGTAATTTATGAAAAAACTTCTTTATGGCAGTACATTGAGAAAGGGTTTTCATATGCAAATTACTGCATTCCTATTTTTCTCACCCACAATCTTAGAAAAATAGTTGTATCTCACGGGGATCTTATTCTATCATAAATCATATCCCCCCCGTCAGACCGGCTGCAGCGGAGCGCTAGTAGTGGCCGCCATGTTGGACTTCCTGACGTTCGCGCTGTGCGTGCCCTACAGCGAGACCACAGACGGCAAGCAGTTCGACCAGTTGCTGGAAATGGTTTCTAAGAGAGGACGAGTGCTGTTTAAATTGTTTGAGGTAAGGCTTGTGAATTTAGTGGTAATAATTGAAGAGAAGAGAAAAAATGCTTTTCCTTTTATCTTATTCTTTGAAAGGGAGATTGGATGGAGGACATTTGAAACCAAAACTATTCACAAACTTTTATAAAACACTTACCCTTGGGTACCAAAATTCTGATCATGTCTCTAACTAATAAATGTTTACTTTGCAGCACCCATCAATGGCGATAGTAAAAGGCGCAGGCCTAGTAATGCGAGCCTTAGTCGAGGAAGGGGGCGAGGGCGTGGGCTCTCGCATGCAAACACTAGCCTTGGCCGAGGCAGCCCTACCACGTCACTTGTTATCAGCATTGTACGCGCCACCGCGGTTACATCACCGCCATCTAGCGAGACATCTAGTGGCGCTGTGGTTGGTCGAGCATGCGCCTGCGCACTCTCTAATGCGGAGGATTATGGTAAGTACGAGCTTTGATTTGACTACAAACAAAGTGAAGTTAAAAATTTACCTTTCATCTTCATCTACCAGTTCTTTGTGTGTCTTCTGAGTACTGTATCGGAACAGCCAACAAATGATAGATTTTTACGCAGACACCATGTTCTCTAACCTTGTACAAACGTGCAGACAGGGTACTTACTGCGAGCATTTGTCGTTGTGGTGAAAGTTGGCTGCGCGACGTACCAATGACCGGGTCCAGACCGGCCTCGCGAGACTGCTAGATGAGGCAAACGCGGGTGCCTGCCGTTTTGCCGAAAAGATTTTGCCAAAATTTCATTACCCAAACAAATTTTAGCAACCTTTTTTTATACCATTGCAATATTTCGAATGATTTTAGTTCGCATATTTTCATTTGGTCAAATTTTTACTTGGCAAAATATTGCCAAGTATAATGTCATTATGGCATTTGGTCTATAATCAAATGATTTATTACAGCAAACAATCTTCAGACAATAAACGTTTGGTGAAATGATTTGTTAAGACAAAAAATGTTAAGGCAAAAATAGCATTTTTTGGTAATTAGGTTAGATTAAAACTGTGACCTCCTACGCACGAGCCGAGCGAGCGAAGCGAGCGGTGCCGCGGTAGCGGCTGGCGAGTGCCAGACACGACTTGCATTAATAGGAAAAAGATATTGTTTTGAGTAGGGTACCCGGAACTCAACTATTTAGATTAGGTTAATTACTTATTTAAAAAAAAAATGGTTAGGTTAGGTTAGGTTAAAACTGTGACCCCCTACGCACGAGCCGAGCGAGCGAAGCGAGCGGTGCCGCGGCAGCGGCCGGCGAGTGCCAGACACGACTTGCATTAATAGAAAAAAAGATATTGTTTTAAGTTACCCGGAACTCAACTATTTAGATTAGGTTAATTTCTTCTTTAAAAAAAATGGGTAGGTTAGGTTAGGTTAAAACTGTGACCTCCTACGCACGAGCCGAGCGAGCGAAGCGAGCGGTGCCGCGGCAGCGGCCGGCGAGTGCCAGGAACGACTACATTATATAGAAAAAAAATAGTTAATATTCATATTATTATTACCTGTTTAGAATTTTTGATTTACCTCCTACCCACTTAGCAGTTCACATTTTTGTCATTGAAGCATTTGACTGAATAGGAAAGGGTGAATTGAAAACTGACGATACTAAATATTTGGCTTATTTGATTTTGCGTAAAAACTGTTATTCCAACTGAAACATTTGATTAAATGAAAAATGTTAAAAGTACTAGTTGGTAAACAAGTTATAGTTTAGACGGTCATTTGCCAAAAAGATTTTTTGCTAAGTAATAATTTGGCAAATGAAATTATGCGAAACATTTTTTGGGAAATGAAAATTTGTCAAATTCCTTTCGGTCAAACAAGGGAGACCCACTCCTCGTGTCGGGATGGACGATTACGAACTTTTGTACGCCGCTTTAGAATTTTGTCGATTTAGTCTCTTAACTTACTTTTTATCAACTTTTTCTAAACCCCACTCACCTTCCGCAGCCATCAGGCCTCCTAGTCTTCTTAGAATCAACAGAGGCTCCCCCTGCCGCCGCACTAGCGAGTGAACTGGAACCCGAGCGCGACAACCTGTCGCTGGCGCAGGCGAGCGTCAAGCAACGCGCGCAGCACTGGGAAGCGCTGGAGAGACAAGTCAAATACGTCGAGAAGCATCTGGAAGTAAGTGTCATCTGTATTTATCATCATCATCGTCATCAACGAAGCCGAGAGTAACTTATACTCCCCGTCATTGTATTGTTTTTGTTCTGATCGATATATAACCTTCAGGTTACGGAGATATGGTAGGTCAAAGTTAAAACAAGTTTTAAATGTTAAACCTTAACTTTAAATACACCCACCCAACTTCTGGGGGTGTACTACGAAGTGCAAAGTGCGATTGATCGGATCGGACCGACACATGGCCGAACCGAATATTATTGAAAAATGCGAAAAAAGTTCGGATCGGCTTAGTTGGGTCGGGACCATAGTCAATATTCGAAAGAGTGTAGGAGTGTAGGATCGGGACCGACCGAACCAAATAGTAACTTCGTAGCAGGAAACAGCCGAACATTCGGCCGATACCACTTCGGAGTAGACCCCCTGTACCGTTTGCATCCATAAGCACAATGTTTTCCATGCGTTAAACTCTTATATCTGAAGAACAGCGCCAAAAAATAAAACCAAGACAAATTTTAACAACATTATTTTTGTACAGCATTACGCCCAACTAGCCCTGCAGCACTGGGCAGCGCGCCTCGGCCGCCCGTCGGCCGAGCGCCGCGACGCGACCCGCGAGCGCCCCGTAGTGCTGCGCAGGCGCCGCGAGCGCGTCAAGTCCTCCGCCAACTGGCCGCTGTTCTACTACCAGTTCCACAAGGACCATGCGCTGCCGAACTTAATATGGAATCATACGGTGAGTCATCGTGATTTAGCTGAACGCTAACGTTTACTGCTGGACATGAGATGGGAGCTAGCATCGCCACAACGACCGGTACTGTGACCATGCAAAATTACTGGTATATTGTGACAGAAGGCTAGCTAATAGGGATGATTATTAATATTAGAAATGTTCGAACAAATAGCATTATTTCAGGGAAGGCATAGTAAACCGAGATAATCGAAAAAAATAAACCGTAAAATCAATGCAAATTTGGAAGGCTACACGCTTTAAAAGTTTTCGGTAGGGATTATTCCCGTCCTTGTCGCGCTAGTGTGAAGTTACGTAGTCGTCCGATACTTTGATCCGACAAACAGAAAGAAATGGCTCCTTCCTAATTAAGAGATATAAAAGTGTCGAAAACGTTACGTCTTCCGTCTTCCTAACTTACCAACCACTAACTTTTCCTATAGACACGCGAAGAACTACGCAACGCTTTAGAAAACGAGCTTCGCGCGTTCACATCAGATCGTGAAGTGGCTGGAACTACTCTCACATCCTGGAACCATGCAGAACTGGAGGTCCACTATCAGTGTCTGCAGAACGAGGTCAAGATCGGAGACTACTACCTGAGGATACTACTGGAACAGCGGGACAATGATGACAGTCCTATTAGGAAATCGTGAGTGAAGTGTAGTAGTTGTGCTATCTGGTTTGGTCAGGTCTATCCATCACCAATGTAGCTTTGATAAAATATTTTCAATGATTATGTAAAATGAAAATAACGTAGACCGTTTTATAATAAGGTATGATATTTAATCTGCATTTGCGACATATTTGTCAAAAATGTAAACAAATACGTTTATGGAAAAAAAACTTTAATTCCTACACAATAAAGTTCAGTTTACCCTACGACTTCAAACATTTTTATAACTTTTTTCAATAGTGCTAGTCACTCTGAAACCAACTTAATAACTATTGAAATAAAGTTGATATTTGTTTAACTTGAAATAACGTCAATTTGAATGTAGAAGTTGCATTTTATGGGCCTGTTATAGGTCACATTCAATACCTACTGTCGTTTCTAGCAATATTTCTTCAAATAGCCAGTGTGCTATGGTCACTTCAATTTTTAACTTTTTAGCTCAATTACTTGCTCAATGTGAGAAGGAATTAGTTCGCCACTGCACACGTTCAGTCGATTTAGTGGAGTGGAGTGTAAGAAATTCCAAGTTGTTTTGCAGTTATTCAGTATTCTCCTAAAACTTATCTTTCAGTTACGAGTTCTTCAACGACCTATACCACCGGTTCCTGTCAACCCCGAAGGTAGAAATGAAGTGTATGTGCCTACAAGCTATGAGTATAGTGTACGGACGATACTTTGAAGACATCGGCCCCTTTGCAGACACCAAATACATCGTGCAGATGTTGGACAGGGTAAGAGCTAAATCGGACTCGTGACTTTATGGTCAGCGTAGCAAAATCTCGAGCATGATCTTTGTTGTCAAGTTTTGGGTGGCAATATGTGCGAGCATGCTCAAACACACCTATTCTGAACTCATGTACGCTATTTTGAACTCGTATTTTAGTTGCGATTTAATTCATTATCAATGAAGAACTGCTCGAACATTTTGGACCTTTGTTAATAAGAATCGGTTTCCGACTATAAAAGCTACCGTCTTTTGTTTGTCGAACTAATAATTGTGTTTTGTTTCAGACCTGTGATAGAATGGAACGGGATAGACTAGTGCAGTTTTTATCGAAATTAATATTACACAGAAGAAACGTTAGCGATATATTAGAATGGAATGGAATTAGGTAAGTAGTGTTTGGAATAAGACGAATGCTGTCTATTTTTGGCTCCTTTAACCCACTTATCTACTGAGTTGCTCTCGTTACCTCGCTCCGTAGACTAGACGCACATCTTCACTCATCAAACGGGTCCTCAGCTACGCCGCCTTCTTCAAAAACGTTTGTTAATGTCTTGTATAAATAGTGTTATAGAGTGAAGTCACAGATAGACAGATAGAAGATAGGATATGCATACAGTACTGTTTTCTCAGTTATTTAAATCAAAATGACTAGGAAAGGTAGAAGTTGTAAGTTTTACGAATAATAGGTAGTTCTGACATTAATAAAATCTTGTTTTCACCAGGATCTTAGTCGAGCTAATGACCCTAGCTCACCTCCACACCTCTCGAGCTACCGTCCCAACACAGAGCAATGTGATCGAAGGTCCGCAGCAGCAGACGGGAGGGGACCGCGAGTGGTACTACAACGTGGACACAGCCGACAAGGTGCAGAGGAAGGGACCCGTCAGCACACAACAGGTCTGTTACTAGCGTTTCTTGAATATTTTATACTTGATAATATGATATTTCTAGATATCCGTAAATCATTAACATCAGGTGATTGGGTAGGGTCTGTTGGCTATCCAAAATAGGAAAATGGTTTAATAGCCTTGCGGTTCGGCTTCTCTGTCGTTAAAGCGCAAGGTTGTTTTACGCGCGAAAGGTTTTGGGTCCTGATATCAACCCTATTTGAGGCATTTTTGGATTCCAAAATCATAGATTTTTTTTTTCAAGTTGTAACTTTTCTCCAATACCAAACAAAACAAAAACTAATAACTGTGCTTTACTGTTCAGAATTAACCATGCATTTCTCTTGTAGCTAAAAGACCTGTACAAATCAGGCGAGATCAACAACAAGACGAAAGCGTGGGCCAACAGTATGGAAGGATGGCGGGCAGTGGGCGGCGTGGCCCAGCTCAAGTGGACCTTAGTGGCGCGAGGCACGCCGGTGTTCGACGAGAGCGCACTCGCTGCTACTGTACTGGACCTGCTCATTACTTGCTCGAGATATTATCCTAGCAGGTATACCACCTTATTACCAATTATTTTTTATAGAAAGGCTTAAGTGAAGAAACAACATGCTTCCCAATTTGATACCTAAACTCTATAAATAAAACATAGACTAATTATCTTTGTAGTTTTTCTAGTTCTAAAATCGTCACTCACAGCTAAGCTACTTTTTATCCCAATACTTTATCTTTTAATCCCTGTAGAATGATTTTCATTTCACTTATGAATCTCGCTCACGCGGCGTGTTCAGGGCAGCGTGGCGCGGCCCGCCTGCGCGCCAGCCCGGGAGGTTCTACCTGCGTTCCTGGAGCCGGGATATTTTAAAATCTAATGTCCTTTTTCTGGGAGTATTCCGGAATTCCGGTAGAATTTGCAAACCTAGGTGTAAACTGTAAAGTATGGCCAGAAAAAGTTTATAACATTAATCTGAAAAAGTTTATAACATTAATCTATTTTGCAGAGACGAAGAAGACGCTGTGATAAGACCATTACCAAAAGTAAAGCGGATGTTATCAGAGCCGGCCTGTCTAGCACACGTTGTACAGCTCCTCCTTACTTTCGACCCTATACTCGTTGAAAAGGTAAGCTTTCACCACGAAATAGAAAAAACAGTGGAAGTGCCACGCAGCTATCGCGCGTGTGTCACAATTATGCGGAGCTCCGCAACACCGGCTCAGTCGGGATTAGCTACTTGCTGTGATATGACGTCTCGAACGTAACGAAAAATATTACAAATATGCCTTATTGTGCAATTTTTACATGCAAAAACGATAGCAAGACAAAAAATGTATCTTGCGGAGGTGTATCGTATCACCGGTTATTATAAAACTATGATATATTTCAATATAATCGTTTTTATTGACAAAACCATATTTATTACTTTGTTGCGAACTAAAAACTACCTTATGTCCATTGTTCAAAGTCTAAATCAACTTGCTCGCTGTCTTGAATATCATCGTATACATTCTAGAAACTTCGACGCTACTCGATTAGGGATAGGACACATTCAAATAGTTCGGTATCGATAAAATAATAAAATGTGTATTTATATAGTGAAACTTACACGTTACCATGACATATTATATGCTCGTTGTCGTTCTTCTCGATTAATTGAAATAAATGGTTGGAGTTTGAGTACTCATATTCTGACAAATAAACCAATCATTCATTCATAGCTGGACGTAGGCCTCAAAAGTAACTAATACTAATAAAGTATATAAATATTTCAGTTTTCCCTAAGATCCTTTTACCAAGGAGAAATGGATAGAAGCTACGAGAAGACGGAACTGTATTCCGTCAAAATCAAGTACATAGAATCTGTTCAGACCATTTTTATGAAAACAATTTAAAAACTTCAAAAAAAGGCTACATATTTTTAAAAAAGATAACGCAATTCCGACAATTATTAAACAAATATGTTTTATTTCAAGTACAATAAATAGTTTAAATTCACTATTTATCGTTTCATTTAACCATTTTACCTTTTATACTAATCGGACTTTGGTCCGTTACATAAGATAAAAAAAATTAATTACAATTGTACAAACATCGATATTAAATTATCGATATCTTGTACTCATCTCTAGCTGAGTAGAAAAATAGATAACAAGTGCATACGAATATGACATCTATTTCAATGACGTTAGGGTGCTAAATAGAGTAAATTGGTTACAGCGCCCTCTAGCGCTGAGTAGCTGAACTCGTTGTGGATTACTCGAATTTGATTGTTACATGGAAAAATGGACTTCATTGATTTTGACATGTACAATAAAAACAACACTCATGAGTTGTAATAAGATTTAATTTTGAACAACAATAAATAAACTTGTCGCCAAAGTTGCGTTTATAATTAGTAGCCAATTATATCATCGTTTTCTGTGTATTGAAATTTTGCAAGTGTGTGAGTTTGGCGACACTGGTTCCCGTACTAAGGAAGTCTAAGGGCACTTCCACTGTTTTTTCTATTCCGTGGCTTTCACGTAATCAATAGCTGTAAACGTCAGGTCATTATTGGCTTTTAGCTGATTATATTGTTACGTTAAAGAATGAATGACATTGAATTCCGACCTTGACCATTTTAGAATTATTGCTCATACGATATTCTCATTCATGTAAACATTGAACAAGATTAGGCCACGAAGTAGCCCCTGTGGGACTCCCATTATAACAACACACTTAAAAGAACTTTTTTCGATTATGTTAACTTCTAAATCTTAACACAGTTACGTATGAAATCGAAACCGCGAACATGTATTACATAAGAATCACTTCTGATAAATCCTGACTCCTGCGCTAGCTAAAACACTTTTGCTACATGAGCCAGACAATGATGAACACTATAGAATGCTTTTGACAAATCTAAAAAGAAACCAACAATAAAAATATGCCTTGTAATATTTAAATATTTTCAGGTAGCAACCCTTCTGTACGAAGTAATGCAAGACAACCCTGAGATCTCGAAGCTATACCTAACAGGCGTGTTTTACTTCATGTTACTGTATACAGGATCAAACTTATTACCTATCGCACGGTTCCTTAGATTAACGCATATGAAGCAGGCGTTTAGAGCTGACCAGGTATGTGGAACATATACTTTGATGGGTTTCAGATTGCATACTATTTTTCTTGAGTGTGTTTCGGGATTATCTGATTATTTTTGGGAGTCTTTATATAGTGGTACGGTCGTCCAATCAAAACCTTGACTATACTAAAAACTTACTCATATTTCACCATCAGTAGTAATGATTCGCCAACGAACTAAATTCAGGGCGTGAACTCGTTAATGTCCAATTGATGTACAAATTAATGAGTTAAATGTGACAAAATCAAAAAGTGATCAAGGTTTATGTACCTAACTACGACGTACAGCTCCATTCAAACTTTACGGCGGCTCGGAACATGAGGCGAGTCGCTGCGCAGTAACAAATTCACGTGTCAGCGGAGGTGAGGGGTGAGGTACTGCGCAGCGAGTAGCGCTCTTCAGAGTCGTCGTAAAGTTAAAAATGTTTCGGTAAAAGCGCCATAAAGGTAAAAGCGAACTATACTATGTACAAGTAACAAGCATGTCAGTAAAATCGTGGGCAATCTATGAATCCATGTATCGATTGTTTCTATGGATTTTAGAAGATTTAAAATATCTTTCTTTTTTAGTCAAGTTCGGACATAATGCAGCGGTCGATACTAGGACAGTTGCTACCGGAAGCGATGGTGTGTTACCTAGAGAACCACGGCTCGGATAAATTCGCGCAGATATTCCTCGGAGAGTGGGACACGCCAGAAGCTATCTGGAACTCTGAAATGAGGTTTGTGGTTTTTATTTATGGCTGTGCTATTTATTTAGGATCTCCAACAAAATATATTCACAATATATGACACTTAAATAATGGGCAACATCAGAGGGGCAATTCTTGTAATTCTACGTTCACAGTCTGATCTATCTCATTCTGTCAAACATACCTCCAAAATCCCTACATTTCTGACAAGTTTTTGACATTGATTTTCGCTGAGATGAGATTGAGTCTGGATTTTGAACGTTTTTAATTACGGGAATTGGCATTCTGGTATTAAGTAGGTGTACTCCTTCACTTATGTGTTTCTTAAGTGTCTGAGTTATAAATTGACTAATAGAATTTCGAATTTCAAGTTCCAAACACATATTTGCTTTTTCCGTGTTTCTACGCTGACAAAACACTACACGAGTTGCTTGAATGTATACAGAACTGAGATTAATGTAGGAGAGTTACGCGTGCACTTTCGCAGATGTTAACATCCATGAAACATTATGGCTATAATTTTATACAGGATGCGTAGAAAGTGTAATCCAGGAATTTAAGTTAGGATTTCTGTGTCGAGTTTAGAACTCGGAAAAAAAGATAAGATAAGATTTCTTTATTTGTTTCATTTTTGTATACATACAAGAGCATGGAAGATATTACGTCGTTTGAGTCCAATTATGTTTAAACGTAAGTATAGGCGTACAAATATTTCTATATCAATGAAAAGAATTAAAAATAATAAAAATCGAAAATGCACTTACAAAGTTTTCTTCCATGCTGTAATAAATAAATAAATAAATTAAAAAAATATCAAAATAAGACAAAAACTTTAATGTCAGTCAAATACAAGAATAATGTCAAAGTTACTACATGTATGTCAAAATTAAAACATTTATGTCAAATTTACAAAATTGATATCAAAATTAGAAGATTAATGTCAAAAATTACACGATTTATATAAAAATTACAGCCATATTCATATACATTTAATATCATTGCCATAACTGCAAGTCGTACTAACCTTGGTAGCACCGCACCCATGAACCGTCTAATGGGAAAGTACAATAAAATCGTTACATGAACCAATAGCATCGACATCTACTCTAACCCTTTGCGACAATTCCGATCGAAACTTCTAACCATCTCGAAGTCTCGAGTAACCAGCTCTGAGTCTCGAGTCGTCTGTGCGACACGTGCCACCCTTTAGTAATTGTATTTAAGTACTTCCTTTACCTTCTTTACCAGCCTTCTTTTTGTTGTTTTTTATTATTATTATTATTGTATTTTCGATCGTATTTGTGAGCATTGCTCATTTTAATTTGAATTTTACTTTAGTTTATAACTTTTAAGTAATTCAACTAGCGATGTCTTGTATGTACTATTAATTTCTGTGCTAGTCTGTGCACTTCTTTAAGTGACGAATTCACAATTCCTAAAACTGTATGTGTTTTTAGTTTGTGTATGTCCTAGTGAGTAAGTCGTTGAAGTGCCATATAAATAAATAAATAAATTAGTGTCAATAAAAAGATAAAATTATTAAATCAAAAACTTCTTTGGCTAGAAATTCGGAGACACTTTAATATGCTTTTTGGGAAAGAAAATTTTTTAATTGACGCTTGAATGCATTACTATTTAGCTCCTTCCAACGTTCAGGCAATATGTTAAATATAGTAGGCGCCATGCAGACGATACTTTTACGCACGAGTGCCGTTTCTGCTGGGTAGACGCGAAGAATGGTCATATCCCTTCTGTTACGCGGTACAACGTCCTGTAGACATGATATATACCTATAGACACGGAAGAGTTACGATTAATATTATAAAATATGATTTACGATCAACCATTTTTAGACCAAACATAGATCTAATGTATCTCTTTTGGGTCTTGAAAGCCGTGTTAGCGTCGGTAGAATTTCCCCAAAATATGTTGTCGTGTCTAAGGTGAGACGCAGCTAAGCCATGGTGGGCCGCAATCAGGGTATCTACATTCACAACTGCAGCTAGAGTGCAATGCAAATGCAGAACGACAAAGGTTCTGGATTTGTGATTTCCAGTCAAATCTTTTGTCAATTATTAGTCCAGGAATTTAGTAGTGTTAAATACGTGACACAGGAGACAAGTGAAACACTTAGAGGTTGATTACGCACTGACGTTTATTCGTTACCATGTAGGTGTGTCAGTATAGCTAAGTAGCTACACATATAATATACAACATTTCCCCAACCTTTAGATGACAATAGGTAGACATTAGATGACAACATGTTATTATAAATCTATACAAAAGAATGGTTTATAATTAACCCTAGTAATGGGACGTAACGCTTTGCCCGTCAACTCGGACCTGTAATGAGCGTGCGCGTGTTCCGGCTCAGTAGCTTGGCCGTTTCCACTAGTAGTAGGAGCGTCGTAGAATTGCTCCTCATTCTCCTCTGCAGACTGGGGTTCAGGGCGTGGTGTTTCCGATGGTAACAAAACTTGGTCGCACTCTCCCTCCCCCTCCTCAGTTTGCACCTCACTGACCTGTGTCTCAGCGGCTGACTCGTCGTCACATGTTGCCAGGTCATATTCCGGTGTTGGATCGGGTCTGTGCACCGAGCTAGCTGGAAATTGTTTGTCAACCCCTTGGTCCATCCCTTTGTAGGGTATAAGTTGATTTGTATGCTTTTTCAACTGACTTAATGTCTCACTATCCTGAACTAAATAAACTGTTTTCCCCATACGTCTTACAATAATACCCCTAATCCAAGTGAATTTTTTATTCTGACTTAACTTTTTAAACATGATTTTATCACCTGGTTTAAAATATTGTTTATTTGTTCCTCTGTAGGCTTTACTCTGTAAACACTGATTGTGTTTCACAACATTAGTGAGCGTGTCAGCTGATGACAACGGTGGCGGGTTTGTATTTAATAAATCCAAGCGCGAACGAAGTTTTCTGCCAAACACCAATTGTGCAGGCGAAGAGCCCGTTGTGGCGTGTATTGAATTTCTATAATCAAATAAATATTTTAATAAATTTTTGTGACTATCATTCGGGTTAGTACTCATCATTAAGCTAGACTTTATGCCCTTCTTCACCACTTTGACGTAGCTCTCCGCCTGCCCATTACTGGCTGGATGATAAGCGGGAGATGTCACATGCGATATACCATTTGACTTGCAAAATTTTTTAAAATCGTCTGATACAAAAGATGTGGCATTGTCACTGACTAACGTGTGTAGTAATCCGAACCTCGACATAAAATCATATAGGATCGTTATGACCACGGCCGAAGATGTGTTGTTCACTTTGTAAACTTCGGGCCACTTTGAATGCGCATCCACTATCACTAAATATGTTTGACCTTTAATTGGTCCGAGGAAATCAATGTGCACACGCCAAAAAGGCTGATGCGGGTGCGGCCACACAGCAAGCGGTGCACGCGCCGGAGATGGTCTGAGCTGTACGCAAATATTACAGTTCGCGATCATTGATTCGATAGTTTTATCGATTCCCGGAAACCATACCCTACCTCGCGCCTCCGCTTTGCATTTTACTATGCCTAAATGGGATTGATGAAGTTCGGACAATATTTTATCCTGCAGAACTTCTGGTATGACCACTTTGTGACCACGCATGACTATACCATTCTCTACGGAAAGTTCACTTTTACATAAAAAATAAGGGGAAATACTTGGATCAGTTATTTTCCTAGGCCAACCATTTAAAATATATTCTGCCACTTTAGCTAATTTCACATCCTTTTGTGTTTTTTCAAGTAATAAATTCCGCGTTATAGGCAAACTAGCGTCTACTACGAAATTCACATAAGTAGCCCTATCTTCTATTTCTGATAATCCGCTAGCTGTGCAACCCTCCGTCTCGTCGCTTAAGCTCGCGCGGGACAAGTAATCGGCACAATTATCAACACTACGGATGTACTCTATTTTAAAGTTGTAACCACTTAAAAATATTGCGTACCGCTGCAGCCTATTTGCGGACACTTCGGGTATGCCGCGATGCGGCCCAAAAATAGTAATGAGAGGTTTGTGATCAGTTCGGAGAATAAATGGAACAGATCTACCGTACAGATATTGGTGAAATCGGCGTACACCAAATATAATAGCTGTCGCCTCCTTTTGTATCTGGGAATACCTGTGTTCGGCTGCGTTCAACGTACGTGAAGCATATGACACCGGGCGCTCCACCCCGTCAACATCCACCTGCGACAACACAGCGCCGAGACCGCTCGGAGACGCGTCAACGGTCAAGATAACTTCCCTAGATGTATCAAAATGCGCCAGAACCTGATCCGATACAAGAATCTTTTTGATTGTATTAAATGCGTTCATATGTTCTGAATCCCAATGCCACTTACATTTTTTTTGAAGCAACCTATATAAGGGGCTAAGAATTGATGACGCGTTAGGCACGAAATTCCTATAATAATTGACAAGACCCAAAAATGACTGCAAGTTGCCGACATTCTTCGGAACTGGAGCCTTTAAAATGGCAGAAATTTTTTGGGGTGACTTTTTCAACCCATGTTTATCTATAGTATCCCCTAAATATTCTACTTCATCCTTAAAAAAATCACACTTGGATTTCTGCAGTGTAAGCCCTGCGTCCTGCAACCGTCGCAATACTTCGTGTAGTCTATTTATGTGTACTTCTCTGGATTCCCCCGTGATTAACACGTCATCATCGTCATCATCTGCGTGTCGCGGGTTCGATTCCCGCACGGAACAAATATTTGTATGACCTACATGTATTTGTTCCGAGTCTGGGTGTTTTTCTATCTATAATATGTATGTATTTACAAAAAAAAAAAATTGTATATAAGTAGTTTATCAGCCATCTTGTTACCATAACACAAGCATTAGGTTGCTTAGCTTGGGACAAATGGTGCTGTGTGAAATGTCCAGGGATTTATTATTATTATTATTATTATCCAACATGCACAACACTCCATCCATGCCCGACAACACGCCTTCCATAATTCGCTGAAATATAGCGGGTGCGCTAGCGAGACCGAACACTAATCGAGTGTACATAAACAAACCTTTATGAGTGTTAATGCACGTTATTTTTTGTGACTCTTCATCCAAAATACACTGAGTATATGCTTGGGACAAGTCCAGCTTGCTAAACTGCTGTCCCCCGTGCAGCTTTGTAAACAATTCATGCGCAGTAGGCAAAGGATATTGGTCGACTATCAGTTGTTTATTAATTGTAACTGAATAATCAGCACACAAACGTATCGAGCCGTCGCGCTTTAACACCGGCACTACGGGTGACGCATACTCTGAGTACGAAACCGGTTTTAATACACCGGCGCTCACCAGTCGATCTATTTCCTTATCTATTTTATCACGTAAAGCAAATGCTATCGGCCGTGGTTTGAAAAAAATTGGCTTTGCATCTTTCATCAAATTTAATTTGATTTTACATTTGTTAAATGCCCCAAGCTTATCCGAGAAAACACTAGGATATTTACTTTGTAACTGTTTACTGATATTAGTTGAATAACCACAATAATTTACTGGCAGCATTGTTAGTTTATATTTCGATATAAAATCCCTACCTAAGAGCGGAGGGCCGCCGTTGCGAATTATGTATACATCTAGTGTATGTATATTGCCTGTATAGGTAAATGGCAACCGTACGACTCCTAGGCAGTCGATCTTGTTCCCGGTATACGTAAATAACCGCTTATTAGTCTTGGACAATGGCACATCATTAAAAAAAATTAAATAGGTTTTTTCGGCAATCGCCGTAACAGCTGAACCACTATCGATCTGAAACTTCATTCGCACTCCTCGGACATCTACTACTTCGGTCATCGGTTCGCCGTCATAAGTACAAATATTGTAAAACTCACCGTCATCGCCGTCATCACCGACACTCTCATTTGCTACATAGTTAATTTTCTTACACATACGCCGCAAATGGCCCTTTACATTACACTTTTTGCATTTATAATTTGCAAACCGACACTGCACTGAAGTATGATTTTTAAACCCGCAAACTGAGCACGACACTTTATCACCGCTACCGTTTTTCGACGCAATCTTGAAGAGCTGATCAGCAGGCGCGGCCGCCGCCGCAGCCACCGTCGTAGGCGCGGCCGCCATGCGTGCACATCGCACACTCTCCGCCCATTCCACGGCCTTTGTCAGCGATAAAGTCTTCATGTCCTGAGCGAATAATTTCTCTCGTTCTGCTCCCGGCAGCATTCCCATTATAAAACGGTCTCTTAATGCTTCCTCCACGTTTAAAAATCCGCAATGAGCAGTCAACCCGCGCAATCTCGCTGCCCACTGAGGGTAGCTTTCACCTTCATTTTGCCCCGCTGTATAAAATTTATACCTTTCGGCAAATCCACACTTTTGTGGCGTGAAATGATTGTCCAATAGTTTTAGTATGTCTTCGAATGGTACCCCCTGGAGATCCTTAGGCAGCGCCAGGTCCGCTGCAAGCTTGTACGTTGTCTCGCTGAGTGCGCTCAACAAGACCGCTCGCCGTTTGACACCAGCGGCATCGCTGGCCTCGCTGATGTCGTTGGCGATGAACCATTGTGTCAACCGTCCCTTATACTCTTGCCACGCTTGAGATTCATGGTTGAAACTCGTTAATAGTCCAAAAAGGGCCATGATTCTTCACTTTTTTTTTATAATTTAATTGCGAGGGTATCTCGTCGCCACTGTTAAATACGTGACACAGGAGACAAGTGAAACACTTAGAGGTTGATTACGCACTGACGTTTATTCGTTACCATGTAGGTGTGTCAGTATAGCTAAGTAGCTACACATATAATATACAACAAGTAGTATTCACTATTTCAACAATTTTATTTACATAATTAACTCCCCGTTAACATACATTGCGAGACAAAATATTACACCACATTTCATAAAACAATTATTGTAAAACGTAGAATATTTTTTTTACCTAATGAATCACTCTGCTTAAAACTTTGACAACAACAATAGCCCCATGTAAAGACAGGCGTTGCGACCAGGCTACACAGGGGGCCTACTCTGAAGTAGTATCGGCCGAATGTTCGGCCGTTTCCTGCTACGAAGTTCCTATCTGGATCGGTCGGTCCCGATCCTACACTCCTACTCTCTTTCGAATATTGACTATGGTCCCGACCGAACTGAGCCGATCCGAACTATTTTCGCATTTTTAAATAATATTCGGTTCGGCCATGTGTCGGTCCGATCCGATCATTCGCACTTTGCACTTCGTAGTAGACCCCCGGGTATCCACTACTCACTAGTCACAAACACCGGTGCGTTTAAAGTGTGTTTTCACCTACTTTTCTACTCGTTGGCGGTTTTTTGTGAGCTTTTCATTTGTGCGTCACGCAGTAAAAATGTTACAGGTTTAATTTTACACTTTTGTTTTGGTTTTGTTTGGTTTTTGCAAGGTCGTTTGTAAATAGAGTGATTGCAGTTTGCAATTTATCGTGTTGTTCTAAAGGATTTGTATTTGGAATGTTGTTTTCTGTGTCAGGGACAGACTGTACAAACTCTTCCTCTGGGCGTTTGAATAGATGTGTAGCTTGATATTTAGAAAATGGGAGTATCTAAAGCAGTGTGCATAATCTCAGATAATTTACATTCCAACATACAAAAACAACATAATCAGCCTATAATGTTCCCACTGCTGGGAAACAGGCCACCTCTCTGTGAGAGGTAGTGGGTCGTAATCCACCACGCGGGCCCAGTGCGGATTGGTAGATGTCACATGTCTTCGAATTACGTTTACATGCCGGTTTCCTCACGATGTTCTATGTTGTGGGTTTGGTTTCCGCATTTAGTCCTTCAAGTGGACCATTGTGCGTGTGCCATGGCGGCCGTCGGTGGTTATTCCAACCAGCCCATCTCCCTCCAGAAGTTGATTAGGTCTCCTGGTCTGTTGAGAAGATCTGTGTAAGATCTGGGTGTCCCGAGGGTTTCTGACCTAATCTGAGTGACACCTATGCACCCAAAGAGCACATGTGCAAGGGTTTCATCCTCCATGCAAGCCCTGCACAAGGGACTGTCCGTTATGCCTATTAAACATCTAGCATTAATAATAAGCACACTACGCGCTAACTTGACTGTATGGTTCCAAAACTAGTGTGAATTCAAAGGAATCTGCATACTTGTCTTGTATTAATAAGATCCGGTTTCATAGTGCTTTGTGACGAGTAACTTAGTGGACGCGTGTCAGTACTCATCAGCGCATCAGACTGCTCATGCGACGCTCACCATGGCCGACAACAACATCAATATTACCACCCCACATAACTTAACCCAACTCCTTGGTGACTCTTGGTGGGCCATCATTATTAGGTCGATTTTCTTCGTTCTGCCTCTCGCGGGGGATTTGTGACGATTAACATTCCAAAACTGGTGACCGAACCGAAGTTCATTGATAGTTTCACGTGTACATCATTATCTACATATTAACACGTGAAAAGATAAATGTCATAACACCAGAAACCAAGTGTTTAAATAAATGTTACATACATTTTAGATTCATGGATAAAACAATAGATTGAATTACCTAACCTTGTAACCTTGTTTATCCAACAATAAATACAATTCTACTTAAGTATTTTTTTTTAAATCATCATCTGCCTAGCCTTTTCCCAACTATGTTGGGGTCGGCTTCCAGCCTAACCGGATTCAGCTGAATACCAGTATTTTACATGGAGCGACTGCCTATCTGACCTCCACAACCCAGTTACTGGGTAATACGATACCCCTTGGTAAGACTGGTTGTCAGACTTTCGGGCTTCTGACTACATGGCTGGCTGATGACAGCCGGGACCAACGGCTTAACATGCTTTCCGAGGCACGGAGGGGTCTCTATTCCCTCGGGATCGAGACGTATGCGGGTTAAACCGCGGGCAGCTGTGTAAAATATAAAAGATACAGCTAAAAAAGAATATCGAGATAAACTAGGTGTGGCATTAAATTTTTCCAGTACTGTACACTATACATTTTTCGTCGTTGTATCAGAGGGGCAATTCTTAATTTTAAGAACGTTCACAGTCTGCGGAGGATTTGCGTAATACACCAACTTACAGTAGCAATGGCTTTCATTTGGACAGTTCAACAACATTCATTGCGTTATTTACGTTATTGAGCAGACAACTTTTTCGAACATGTGAAGCAATGGGTTAGCAATTTTCTTTTTTTCAAATCCTTTTTTTTTATTTTTTTTTAAAGAAAACGTTGCCCCACACTGGGAATTACTCCTGTATCGTGGGTGCGTTTACAAAAATTTAAACTCACATACACAAACAGCCAGACCCGGAGCAACTACCTGTAGGCTATACAAATATTTGTTCCGTGCGGGAATTGAACCCGCGACACGCAGCGCAGCAGCCGATCGCTCAGCCACTGCGCCAACCGTGTCGTCAAATATTAATTAAACTAGGTGTCAACCTAGGTTATTGAGGGAAACAAAATATTATGCTGGGAGCCTGGGTTATACAACATGTCCCGGAATTAACGTACGCCACCAAACACCCAAATTAGAATATTATGTTATAATCATAATACATACACTCAGAGCTTGTGGCTAAGAAATAAGAGCCGCACAGGTCTATCGATCAGATTAAGCTACACTTGCTGTGGTTGGTCGGTGGATAAAAAATGCAATAACAAAAATAATCAGAAGTTACGCAGGTCTACAATGTTATTTTACAACCTTTTCCATTGTCCACAGACGTATGCTAATAATGAAAGTATCAGCCCACATCGGTGAGTTTACTCCCCGATTACGAGCTCACATAGCCGCGCGCTACCCGTACCTCGCAATCCCGGCCGTGTGCTACCCGCAGCTGCAACACGAACTGTTCTGCAACACGTTCTACCTGAGACACCTGTGCGACACGCAGCGTTTCCCCGACTGGCCCATACCGGATCCGGTGAGTGCACAATACCTACGTACTGGACACGGTCAGTGTACAATGACTCACCATCTCGATAGCACCATCATCTGAATCACCCGATAGTGATGAACCTAGCTGATAACCAATGTTTGTCGTTTGCAAGGCATTGCATGCGGAAAACATACAACTCAGATGTCTCCAGGTGACAGTGAAATTTGCAACAAAATTATTTACATACAAGTCATGCGTCTTCTACCGCTTTTGCTTGGTTCAAACAAGTCCAGCGACCTAAATACTAATATAAACAGCTATGAATTCCAGAAAGCTTAGTTTTCAGTCATTGACCCTTCAGCACGCAATCATGTAAGAAAAATATTCTAATTTCTTTTGTTTTATCCACTAGGTTGGCCTTCTAAAAGACGTGCTAGACGCATGGCGACGCGAAGTAGAGAAGAAGCCTCCATCCATGACAGCAGGCGAGGCCTATGCAGCCCTAGGGCTCGCGACGGGACAACACGACGAAGCGGCCGTGCGCAAGGCGTACTACAGGCTCGCGCAGCAGTTCCATCCTGATAAGAACCCTGAAGGAAGGGTAAGTGAATTTACTTTTGACGTCATTTGTTTCTACATAGAAAAAGTCAAATGAAATCAAATCAAAAGCCGTTTATTCAAATTAGGCTGAGAATCAGCACTTTTCGAAGCTTTTAATTACTGAATATATGTTGATCATAAGAATTTTTAGAAGTAGGTGGTTGATTAAGGAAGGTGCAGGTAAATTATATCCTAGAGAAAGCAGTAGCAAACCACGCAACGCATTTTTTTATGAGACCTTATTTCTTTCTTACTTGATTTGTGTCGCTTTTGCATCCGGTTTTTTATCATCTAATGTCTTTGATCAACTAATTGTATGCAAATGAAGGTTCAGCTTTTAGGTCATAATGAAACCAATCTCGAGCTCTAAAGGCAACAGCGTTAGTTTTTCTCTAAAAAGCGAAAGCATAACTTTTGGGGATTTCGTTAGAATCATCAGTAATCCTATGGTAGTTCTTGTTGTTTTTAAATGATCGTACCAAACTGCACTATTTCGGTTTGGTAAGCAGCGTGTGCTGTCGACTTCTAACAGGTGTCTTATATCTAAACATGTTTACACAGGATCGTTTCGAGGCCGTGAACCAGGCGTACGAGTTCCTGTGCAGTCGGAACGTGTGGACCGGCGACGGGCCCAACACTAACAACATTGTACTCATACTGAGAACACAGACTATACTCTTCCAGAGATATTCTGAAGGTGAGTTTATTCGCAGAAGTGGTCATAATACCAGCCGATCGATTCTGTAAAAATCTCACCGTGAAAAGTTAGGTGAAGTGATCTTAGAGTGAGCTGTCAATAGTGTCAATCCCTAGCATTAATTGGAATGACAGCTCACTCCGCGCTCACTTCACCTAAGTTTTCACTGTGAGATTGTTACAGAATCGCACTGCTGGTCCGCTTTGAAACGTATCAACTTATTTTTTTAAACTTGCACCTCATATCTAATTTGACTAAAACTACAATAACGTATTTTTAATTATAAAAGGGGATAATTTGTAAAACGTCGTTTTCTCAAGGAACCATAGAACAAGCGCGCGACGTTGCAGATGCAGCACAAAAAGTCGTGCTGCTTCTTAGTTTTCTAATGCAAAGGCAAATTCACTTTTAACTTTACAGAAACGTTTACTGACATGTAAATCTTCAAAATAATCTATCTCCCCAGTGCTCGCCCCATACAAGTACGCGGGCTATCCTCAACTTCTCCGCACGGCGCGTTTGGAAGCGGAAGCGGAACAGCTGTTCGCGGAAAAAGACGCCGCGCCATTACTGCCGGCCGCGTGCGAACTGGCGCATGCTACTGTGAGGTGTTCTGCTTTGAACGCCGAGGAGTTGCGCAGAGAAGGAGGGTTGCAGGTGTGTGTTATGATATGGTGTTATTGTTGATGAAACTAGTTTTTTGTGATGTTAAACAAAAAGTTATGTTGAAAACGAATATATTGTTTAAAAAAATATGTTGGATGTGATGGTCGTTGCCACAGAACAGATAAAAGAGGTTAGAAGGGCCTTGTGGGCGGGGCAGGCGCGCCGCACTTTTGAGCAGACGCTCAAAAGTCAACCGAAATTTGAATCACCGGTCAACAATCGCGCTCTTGTTGTGACAGCGTTCGAAGCTCCGCGGAAAAAAAGAATTATGCCGTCTTGCGCTATTATAACGTGTCGGAAAAGAAGTCAGGAGTGTAATGTGAGGTGAGGGATTTCTTTTCACCGGTTAGTCCAAAAACCTTAAAATACGAGTGATATTTGTAATTATTAAAAAAGTATTATGTAGTTTGTAGACAAAAACGATAAAATCGCATTCAGATGCAAAATTATACATTGCTTGCAATACATGGGTACGATCTTGTACGTCATGAGCGGTCGCGCAATGTATTGCGTTCACTGCGAACATCACGTGCGTCGAGCCAAAATGCGCGTCGATAGTGTTGTACCAAATTGTAAACAATGTCGATATTAAGTACGTGTATACGAATAATTATGTTCAGAAATATGTATTACAATTAAAATAACTTTGTTTTTATTAACACCAATTATTGTGTAATGTGAATTATTAATTTAATTTCTTAGTTGGTTTTTCGTCTAAAATTTGGTTTGAGGTTAGTAATTTACGATGAAAAATATTTTTTTTAGTTTTCAAAGAGATAAAAAGAGACAAGAAAACTGTGGATTGAGGCAACTGGTAGTATTGAATGGATACCTACTAAATGTAGCACAATTTGTTCGCGACATTTTTCAGAAAATGATTATGTAATTAAAAAGTTGAAATTGAGTCTAAATTATTGTTCAATATAAAAATATTCTTGTATTTTTATTTGTGTCATTTATTTGCTCACTTACTTACTTTAGCCCATGTCTTTGTACGCTTGAATGACGTTAATCACGGACACAGACAGCCCAGAAGGCCAATTCTTGTAATTAAAAAAATTCAAAATCCAGTCGCAGTTTCATCTCAGCGACAAAAAAAAATGTCAAAAACTGGTCAGAAATGTAGGGAAATTAAAGGTGTTTTTGACAGATTGAAACTGAGTTAAGACTGTGAACGTTCTTAAAATAAAGAGAATTGCCCCTCTTAATTAATCCTTTCCAAATAAATACGTTACTCATCACAAGTATTTAATTTTGAACAACCCCTTGACGTCATTGGATTTCAATGAATATCTTAGGAGATATCATGGTTTTAAAAGAACTCCGCAAGGCGGCCGGTCATTAGCTTCCTATAGTAATGTACTAAGTGATAATCGTAAGTAATACTCTTAAAGTAATGGAATATATGTATTATTTTAGTAGGATTTTTCCTAAAATTAATGCGAGTGAAACCGGCGGGCATAGCTATTATTCATAAATTAACATGATAAAGTTAATAAATACATTTTTCACAGAGTAATTCACAATAAATTAAATAGATTATATTATGTTAATTCGACTTAGCATTCGATATGGCCGTGAAATTTAAAATTTATTTTTAGTTTTTTTGCAAATTGTAGCTTTGTTTTACATTTTATGTTATTCAAAATGTTATTTTTCTTTCTTTCTATTATTATGACGTAAAACAGAGCTGCAACTAGCATAAAACGAAAGAAAATTTAAATTTCGCGGCAGTATTGGATGTTCCCCCTTAATTTCACTTTGATTTAATTTAATTTATATGTAATTAGGAAGTCCACATTATTCGTACCGTACCCGCAACTTAAAAAATTGCAAAACTTTAATTACCAAAATTACAGTAATTTTATCGATATGATCAATCGACATGAAAAACAAAATTGCTTTTACACGTATGTGAGTGTACGTCCAGAGCAGAATTTGCGTTAGTGTGACAACCAATAGCAAACACGCGATCTAAGTGCATGTGGTTTATTTGTGTGCGTAATGCGCGTACGTATTGATCTCTTGCTTGTAGTGGAGAGTGAGAGTGGGAGACATGCGGCGACACGCGTTCTAATACAAATCAGGAACTATTTCCTTTCTATCCTCTTTTATCTGTTCTGTGGTCGTTGCCAACTTCTAGAGGCATAGTTTCGTTGCTGATAGATTCTGTGTTGTTGATTACGAATAGACTAAAGAGAATGTGATACCTGAGGGGCAATTCTCGTAATTTTAAGAACGTTCACAGTCTGATCTCAGTCTCAATCTGTCAAAAATACCTCTAATTTCCCTACATTTTGACAAGTTTTTGACATTTGTTTGTCGCCGAGATGACACTGCGACTAGATTTTGAACATTTTAAATTACGAGAATTGGCATTCTGTTATATACTGCACCACCCTCTCGATCGTTCTAAGGATAGTTTTGTGTGCACAAGTCGATTATACCGCAAAAACTATGATATGCATAGGCAGGCGTGCGTTTGACGAGAGAATCGAATGTTTCGAAAGTAGGCTCTATCCGAACAGCGAGCACGCACTTCTTCATTTCATAGCTTAATATTGTGACATTCCACACAGGTCCTTCACGAGGCCATGTCCCGCTGCGTGCCCGTGCTGTCAGAAGCCAGCAAGGCGGGCGACATCAGCGCGCAGGTGTGTGCGCACGCGGCGCGCTGCTTCGCGGTGGCCGCCACGTTCCCCGCGTGCCGCGCCGCCTGCGCCGCCATGCCGCAGCTGTGCGCCGACCTCGTGCCGCTGTTGCGGCGACCGGTGAGGCACTACGTGTATAGCGGGGTTCATCATCTCAGATAACTTACATTCCATCGCCGCCTGCGCCGCCATGCCGCAGCTGTGCGCCGACCTCGTGCCGCTGTTGCGGCGACCGGTGAGGCACTACGTGTATAGCGGGGTTCATCATCTCAGATAACTTACATTCCATCGCCGCCTGCGCCGCCATGCCGCAGCTGTGCGCCGACCTCGTGCCGCTGTTGCGGCGACCGGTGAGGCACTACGTGTATAGCGGGGTTCATCATCTCAGATAACTTACATTCCATCGCCGCCTGCGCCGCCATGCCGCAGCTGTGCGCCGACCTCGTGCCGCTGTTGCGGCGACCGGTGAGGCACTACGTGTATAGCGGGGTTCATCATCTCAGATAACTTACATTCCATCGCCGCCTGCGCCGCCATGCCGCAGCTGTGCGCCGACCTCGTGCCGCTGTTGCGGCGACCGGTGAGGCACTACGTGTATAGCGGGGTTCATCATCTCAGATAACTTACATTCCATCGCCGCCTGCGCCGCCATGCCGCAGCTGTGCGCCGACCTCGTGCCGCTGTTGCGGCGACCGGTGAGGCACTACGTGTATAGCGGGGTTCATCATCTCAGATAACTTACATTCCATCGCCGCCTGCGCCGCCATGCCGCAGCTGTGCGCCGACCTCGTGCCGCTGTTGCGGCGACCGGTGAGGCACTACGTGTATAGCGGGGTTCATCATCTCAGATAACTTACATTCCATCGCCGCCTGCGCCGCCATGCCGCAGCTGTGCGCCGACCTCGTGCCGCTGTTGCGGCGACCGGTGAGGCACTACGTGTATAGCGGGGTTCATCATCTCAGATAACTTACATTCCATCGCCGCCTGCGCCGCCATGCCGCAGCTGTGCGCCGACCTCGTGCCGCTGTTGCGGCGACCGGTGAGGCTCTACGTGTATAGCGGGGTTCATCATCTCAGATAACTTACATTCCATCGCCGCCTGCGCCGCCATGCCGCAGCTGTGCGCCGACCTCGTGCCGCTGTTGCGGCGACCGGTGAGGCTCTACGTGTATAGCGGGGTTCATCATCTCAGATAACTTACATTCCATCGCCGCCTGCGCCGCCATGCCGCAGCTGTGCGCCGACCTCGTGCCGCTGTTGCGGCGACCGGTGAGGCTCTACGTGTATAGCGGGGTTCATCATCTCAGATAACTTACATTCCATCGCCGCCTGCGCCGCCATGCCGCAGCTGTGCGCCGACCTCGTGCCGCTGTTGCGGCGACCGGTGAGGCTCTACGTGTATAGCGGGGTTCATCATCTCAGATAACTTACATTCCATCGCCGCCTGCGCCGCCATGCCGCAGCTGTGCGCCGACCTCGTGCCGCTGTTGCGGCGACCGGTGAGGCTCTACGTGTATAGCGGGGTTCATCATCTCAGATAACTTACATTCCATCGCCGCCTGCGCCGCCATGCCGCAGCTGTGCGCCGACCTCGTGCCGCTGTTGCGGCGACCGGTGAGGCTCTACGTGTATAGCGGGGTTCATCATCTCAGATAACTTACATTCCATCGCCGCCTGCGCCGCCATGCCGCAGCTGTGCGCCGACCTCGTGCCGCTGTTGCGGCGACCGGTGAGGCTCTACGTGTATAGCGGGGTTCATCATCTCAGATAACTTACATTCCATCGCCGCCTGCGCCGCCATGCCGCAGCTGTGCGCCGACCTCGTGCCGCTGTTGCGGCGACCGGTGAGGCTCTACGTGTATAGCGGGGTTCATCATCTCAGATAACTTACATTCCATCGCCGCCTGCGCCGCCATGCCGCAGCTGTGCGCCGACCTCGTGCCGCTGTTGCGGCGACCGGTGAGGCTCTACGTGTATAGCGGGGTTCATCATCTCAGATAACTTACATTCCATCGCCGCCTGCGCCGCCATGCCGCAGCTGTGCGCCGACCTCGTGCCGCTGTTGCGGCGACCGGTGAGGCTCTACGTGTATAGCGGGGTTCATCATCTCAGATAACTTACATTCCATCGCCGCCTGCGCCGCCATGCCGCAGCTGTGCGCCGACCTCGTGCCGCTGTTGCGGCGACCGGTGAGGCTCTACGTGTATAGCGGGGTTCATCATCTCAGATAACTTACATTCCATCGCCGCCTGCGCCGCCATGCCGCAGCTGTGCGCCGACCTCGTGCCGCTGTTGCGGCGACCGGTGAGGCTCTACGTGTATAGCGGGGTTCATCATCTCAGATAACTTACATTCCATCGCCGCCTGCGCCGCCATGCCGCAGCTGTGCGCCGACCTCGTGCCGCTGTTGCGGCGACCGGTGAGGCACTACGTGTATAGCGGGGTTCATCATCTCAGATAACTTACATTCCATCGCCGCCTGCGCCGCCATGCCGCAGCTGTGCGCCGACCTCGTGCCGCTGTTGCGGCGACCGGTGAGGCTCTACGTGTATAGCGGGGTTCATCATCTCAGATAACTTACATTCCATCGCCACTTTATCAGATAACTACTTTACTGAAATGTATTCTAAGTTCATTATTGAGTGACCATTTGCAACAAAAAGGTCCTGATAAGTTTTTAGTTGCAATAGAATTTGAACTTTGTTAAGTATGACATTCAGTTTGTTGTTCCATAACTTGGAAATTATCTCAAATTCTTAATTCAAATATATTTCTGTATCTATACCATGCTGTTTTTTAGTATAGATAATCTCCGTCTACCTGCCGTGGTCATAAGGTAGTCAGGGTCGACGCAATGTTTTATGTTTTCATTTTCTCCTAGTCCTTATTTCCGTCCCCTGCCTTTTCATTCATATTATTATACTATTTCATTTTAACTTTTCTATCACTAAGGCTCGTTCGCACGACAAATCACTACGTTTACCGCGAAACATATGTAAAATATCATTCTGTCGTGTTCAGAAACAGAACGATGTCTCAAATTCGTTTAGCGTCATGCGCATTGTAGTGATTTGTGTCGCAAGCAGGCCTAGATGCATATTATGTATGAGTACAGATACTAACATCAGCGTGTCCACTCCCCAGCACCTAGGCGAGACGGCGTGCGCAGGCGCGGCCGCGGTGGGCGCGCTGGCCGCGGAGCCGGCGTGCCGCGCGCAGCTGGCGCGTGCGGGCGCGTTGGGCGCGCTGCTGCCGGCCGCGCTGCGCTACGACTACACGCTCGCCGAGTCGGGGCTGGATGCAGACGCGCAGCTCAACAAACAGGTCAGATAATACACTTCATATTTTGAGAGATTTCAAGGTAAAAGCCATAACCAGTCTGTAAAAACCATGTACTGACGAAATTGCCGAAACTATGAAAGTTAAAGTAAAGGTGGTCCAGCGGACAAAGGTCATAGGTCATAGTTGGAAATGTAGTTTAGTTTTTTTTTGAAAAATATCCTACATACGATCTTTTTTACGTTAAAAAAGGCCATCCTTTTTACATCACCTTATCAGAATCAGAATCAATATACAATATGTAACTGAATTAATTCACATTATGAAAGTAGTTTCTTCAGAATCGTTTACTGAATCGATTTCTGTCATTTTTCATATAGGTAATTTTTTATTCCAAAAATAATTATAACGACGTAAATTACTGTCACACTTCCGCTGTACAGTCAAAACAAACCAAAATGGATGAAGTACCGACTACACTAGACTCTTATACGTGTGCGACTGTGTGCATACGCAAATGTGTAATCTGACCACAATTTTCTCCCACAATCAGTATAACTAATTTAATAAAACAATGTTTTATACGTAATAATAAAAATTCGGTGTATGTATTATGATTCTAACATAATATTTTAATCGCGATGTTTGGTGATGTGCGTTAATTCTGGGACATTTTGTATACAGCAACCCAATCATATTTCTGATTTAAATAAAAAAAACATAAGACAAAGCTAATTACCTAATATTATTCCACAGGAAGTAGCGAACCAACTAGCCAAGCAGTGTATAATAGCATTAGCAGCTATGTACGGTCCGCACACACAAGCGTCGCCTGATGACGATAACATTCGGGACTCATTGCATACGCTATTGACGCCGTATCTGTGTGGAAGATTAGCTGAGCCTGACCAGCATGAGGTAAGGCGAAGATAATTATTATGTACCTATTTCGATTGTACAGACGCCAGCAGTTCAAGCTACCCGAATCTGTCAAATTTTCCTAATCAACCTTGAACCTTAAAGCTTTAGCTATAAAGTTGAAAATCTATTAAAGAAATTTGATAGATTGTAATAGCTTGATTGATGTGCTGGCGTCTGCACTTAAAATAGTCCAAATAATAGATAATGATTTAAAGAAAACTTAGAAGGAATAAAGTTACGTCAATAAGTTATGTGGAAGTTTCGACGTCTCCTACAAACGCAACTTTTTTAACTTGCAAAAGTGTTCTAAGAACCCTGTAATGATTAGTTATTATTTTGAAAAGATGACAGTAAATTGAATCCCGATTTAGTACCCTCCACCTAATTTACGATATCGAAGAGTGTAGAAAACAACTTCTTTCAACTGCGGGTTATCTGAAGAAAAACTGTAGTAGTGGTTCATCAATATTGTGCTTTTTTGTTTACTGGACAGCGTTCTTAATAAGAACTGCACTAATAACACTGTTAAAACAAACGATATCAACTTTAAATTGTTTTTCTAGCTCCTAAAAACCCTAACCTCAAACTGGCGCACGCCGTACCTCGTCTGGGACAACAGTACGCGCGCCGAGCTGAAGGACGTGCTGCGTCACGCGCGCGCGGTCATGGAAGATGAGGGGCCGCTTATCGAGCCCTTCACGTACTCGGCGCACGAGGGGCTCGTGGCTGTCGGGGGGGTTTATATCGATATCTATAACGAGCAGCCTGAGTTCCCTATTGAGGTAAGAAATAATTCGCTTTATTTAACGCTATTTTGTCAAGTTTAATTTTTTTAATTTAATTAAATAAAAAAAATAATCTTTGATGAACGCGATTATAATCGCGTACCTTACCTTATAGCTTTGAGGAGTATGATACGCCTTGTTTTACTTATTACGAAGTATTTTCTTTGCCTATGATACGCAGTAAGTAATTGGCTAATCGAAGGTTTATAAAGATATCTTTATGATAGGGTGTTTACATCTGTGGAATTTTACTTAATCCTAGGAAGGTATAAATTACGAATTTCAAATCCTTAAAAAAAAAAAAAACGATTAACAAAGTGGTTTTTTCTTCTATTAATATCTATGTTGTCTCATCGTTAATATTGTTTTCATTTCTTCTGTCTAGAACCCTCAGCAGTTCATCCTGGACTTACTGCAGTTCATTCAGGCGCAGACACAGGGCGACATGACGTCAGAGAGAGTGCAGCACGTCACGTACGCACTCACGGCTCTCGCCAACGTGATCATCAAGAACCCAGGTATGTGCGTTAGACCCAAAATAGTGGTTCAGTTATAGCCTAATTCCGGCCAGTAGTGGTGATGTAGTTGATGTGTTTTGCCCAATTTAGCTGTTTGTCCAAAAAGATGCCCAGGTATTTTGTTTCAGTTGATAGGCTTAGGGTAGTGCCAAAGAATCGTGGAAGTTTTAGTGTAGCAAGTTTCCACTTTTTTGTGAAGAGGATCAATTCGGTTGTTGTTGGGTTCACTGATAGTTGGTGTGTACTACACCAATTTTCTACTATTTTCAGGGCCTGGTGCATTAGGTTGCACAGGGTGTTTTCGTGGGTGCCATTTATTATTATTTATTTATTTGAAAGTAGGAGAACCAACAGCTGAACCAAATTAATAACAATTGTATAAGCGACTCAGAGCCAATTACAGGTTATGACAAGTAGAAACGGATAAGGTAGTAGAAATCTTAGGATCACTAAGTAGCAAGCACGATAAAAATACAAATAAAAGGAATTAAAATAAGCAATAAGCACTAAATACAATCAGACGCCATGTTAGGCTTTAGTGACATGGGGAAAAATTAAACTAAAAAATAAAGCACTACGCGCTGTTAAAAAAGTTGTCATTCAGCTGAGTGCGTGCAGAATGGGCTTTGGTGGTAAAAGGGTCAAAAGAGAACTCTTTACATAGAATATTATAGTCCTTGCTCGCTCGCACCATGTATGAGTTTTGCCTATGATTGGATGAGGAAAAAGGAATGGAGATAGGTGGATTAAATCTAACTGATCTCTGGGGTACATTGAAATGCAATGTGTGCAGGAGATCAGGACAGTCATTCGTTATTTAAGATTTTTAAAAGCAAATTGCAATCTGCAAGTCGGCGACGATCTAAAAGTGGCTGTAAATGGAACTTCTTGCAGAGATTTAAGTAATTATCAGAATGATATGGTACACGTAGCCGAAAACAAAGAAAACGAATAAATCATTTTTTGGATACTCTCAATACGATTTATGTATTTGCCTTAACACGGGTTCCAAATTTGTGACGCATATTCAAGATGAATTCTGACAAAGGAGCAATAGAGAATCTTAAGGGTTTTGGCCTTCTTTAAACACCCAGCGAGTCTGATGACAAAACCCAGTGACTTCGAAGCTTTTGCTACTATTTGCTCAATGTGCACGTTAAATAAGAGTTTAGAGTCGTGAAAAACACCTAGGTCGCGAATTCCGTCACATCTCTGTAATAACTGCCCTTTAAGTATATACGTTGTGGGGAGAGGGACGCGTTTCCTGCTAAATGAGACTACTGAACATTTAGCAGGGTTCAAATCTAGTTTATTAATTAGACAATACTCATCCAATCGCGCCAGGTCACTCTGAAGAGCACCCATGTCATCTGATGATATTACAGAGATAATCTTCATATCATCAGCGAAACATAGTAAATTTGAGTTGTGGAAACACGAGTCGATATCGCCAACATAAATAATAAAAAGTAACGGACCCATTAAGGAACCTTGAGCTGAGACCCAGCTCGACATGTAGTTACTGATAACGACAGCTTGCCCCTGCACGCGTGGTTCCGCGTCCGGCCGCTTTCCGCTCTGGGTTGCCCCTTTGCGTACTTGCGGCCGTTCCCTTTCTTTTCTTCCTCTCCTCTTCCCACTTTTCGCGCTCGGTTTCCCCGTCGCGTAATCGAGGCTGGTCGCGTACTACCTCTTCGGCATCCGATCGCGCTTCGCGCTGGCACTTGACTTGCCTTCGCAAGTGTTTCGCTTTCGTCGCCTACTTTCCTCCCCCGGCCTGTGATTTTTCCGCGCTTCTTCAGCTGTCGTACTCCATCTACCGGGAGAGTGGTAGGGCCGCTGGGCTCGTTAACCTTTCCCGTCTCGGTCTGTCCATGTCTTTCAGTGTCAGGGTTCGTGATGCTGTTCCGCACGATGCTCTGTTGCCAGGGGCTCGCGGGAGGCATACACGTCGTAGCGGGTTTTGGCGCGTTAATTGCTGCCGGAGTTGTTTCCATGGGCGCGTTTGTCGCTGCCTGTGTTATGGGTGCTAAGTCCACAGCCGGCTGTGCTGGAGAGCGCGGCAATGATTGGCAATTAGTTGCCCCCCCCAAAACACGTTGGGGGCTGACCGCCTTAGCGCTATGGGATTCCCCGGCTTGGCTGGGACTTACCTGGGTAGTGCTGTTCACTTCCTGCATTTCATGTAGTGGGGGGTGGGCTTTTTGGAATTGAGGTTACCCGTTCTCAGGGACTGACAGGATGTAGGGATAGGAGGGAGGGTGTTTGGTAGTAGGGTGTGGGTTACTTGGGGGGTCACCCTAGGTCTAGAGGTTTTGTGGATTGACAGGATTTATGGACAAGGAAGGGTTGTGTTTGGTTAGGTCATTAAGGTACATGGGATAAGGTGTATTGGTTACCCTAAACCTGGGACTTGGTGTTCGGGCACTTCTCTTGTCCGGGATCTCTTTCGAGATGCTCCAGGTGCGGGATCGGCTGTAGGTAGCCGGTCCCGCAGCCGGAGTTGGACTATCCGCAACCTGCCCACCCGCTCGGTTGCAAGAGAACCACCACGGATGTACGTATACATTTCCGTCGGTACGAGCCAGCTAGCCCTTCATTATACCCTTAATTCCAGGCGCAGAGATCCAATGCATAGGCCAGTTCGGCCTCATTTTCGGCTTGCTGTCGGCGCGGCCGCACCCCGCGCTGCAGGCCGCGGCGCTGCGCAGCGTGCTGGCGGCGGGCGGCAGCCGCGAGTGCGTGGAGGACGTGGCGGCCAGCGCCGTGCTCGGCCACCTGCTGGCGCTGCTGGCCGAGCGCCCGCCGCGCGCAGACGCGCTGGCGGCGCTGGCGGCGCTGCTAGCCAATACTGCGCTAGTTAGGGAGGCGCTAAATAAAGGTAAGCTTTTTTGGCTAACTTTTGCTTCCCATCAGGCGATATCGAGTTCAAGGGTGGGCCCATACACAAATAAAAATGTTACTATTAAAAGTAATTTTGTTAAAGTAGGGTTCGTGAGGAACGGCCCCAAACTTAAGTGGCAGTAGACGGGGCACGATGCTCGAATGTTCTCAAGAACAGACGATAGGGCTGAAGTGGCGACAAGTACCGGAAGCCACAGCGAAGTTAGAGCCCTATTATCAAACTATTTCTCTTTGTCCAGGTGCTGTAATATACCTGTTAGATCTATTCTGCAATAGCAAGCTGCCGGAGACGAGAGAAGCAGCTGTAGAGCTACTCGCTAGAATGATGTCCGACAAATTACACGGACCCAAGGTATGTTCATGATACTCGTATTATTTATATTGTTTACTTTTATGGAAACGTGTTAGAATTTTTTTTTGTAACTTTCTTTTGACCCAGGTCCAGATCTGATTTAACAAATTCAATGTGTTCGGGGTTTTTCGTATACAGGGTTACTGGTAATTCGACGTATATCCGTCAGGGGCTGATAAGGGGGCCAAAATGCAACAAATTGAACCCCCCATATGTATGGCCGAAATTCAATAGTTTTCGAGATATTTGAATTTTAAGGGTTTTTCGATATTTACCCAAAATTTGACATTTAATTCCAAATAAAAAAAAACTACATATTTGAATGGGTACCATTAAAAATGATGTTGTAGCTGGCACTTCAATTAAGCTATGGACATAATTAAAACTACTTAATTAAACAAAATAATTAAAATAATGAGCGATATGAGAATAATATCTTACCAATATTTTCATGTTCCGCTTCAAAAATGTTGTCTCGTCACAAAAATTTCTATGACATTAATCGTACAAATAACTAAAACAACTTGCCTATTCTGTAAGCTTTCCAAAAAGGTATAAAAGTCAATTTTAAAATACATAATTCGTGGCTTGGCATGTGTTTGAATCGGCGCGGGGAGAGAAAAGGTCATTTGTTGTTTGTGTTTCCTGTATACGCGTCAATTTGACCTACCTACAAGTTTTGCCATTTTATTATTTAAGGTTAATTAATTATTGTTTGTGAAGTCAGAAAAATAAATAAAATTTATCATAACATACACCCCAAATCTGTAGCTTATAAAAATAACAAGAGTTCACTTTTATTTGCAAGACTTTGAATGCGTTCAGAGCAGGAACTATTTTTTATGCCATTAGACCCTCACACCTTCGGATGGTTTTTTTTTTGTTCCCAGGTCCGTCTCACAATATCTCGGTACATTCCCGGAGTGTTCGCTGAAGCGATGCGTGAGTCTGGAGCGTCGAACGCAGTCCACATGTTCGACGCTCAGCACGAGCATCCCGAGCTGGTGTGGACGGACGACACGAGGTGTCGGCTGGCGTCGCATATCGCGCAGTTGAGAGACAAGTTAGTATTATGGCGTAACACACTATCGATCATAATCTGAATCATTTTGAAGGGTATTGCTAATTCATTACTTCATATGTTCGAAAAATGCGTCTGCTCAATAACGTCAATAACGCAATGAATGTAGTTGAACTGTCAAAATGAAACCCATTGCAGATTTGAGTACATATATTGAACATTCATTGCTATTGCTGTTTGTTGTTTTTAGGGCAGGCTTTTTATGATTCTTTTTTATTTCGCAAATATCAATATGAGGTATTACAATCAAGGGAGGTCAATCTCTTACTTTTTTTATCTTACTTTCACAATTTTTCCTATGACAACAAGAAAATAAGCAAGGTTCGAGCTTCATATTGAAAACAACACACACAACAAAAAATAAACACAATATGTACTAAATAACAACCTTTTCACCACCAGACACCAATCAGACCAGCTCCGCAGTCCAAACGCGACATTTGAAGACCGCGAAACGCTCGAACGTGCGGCGGCAGGTGAACAGGCGTGGGCGCCGGCGGGCGAGGTCGTAGTCGACGGAGTGTACCTCAAGCTTTATCTGCAGAACCCACACTGGAACCTACGGAGCCCTAAGCGTTTCCTACAGGAGCTGTTGACTGAAACTATCGCGGCGCTAAATAAGGATTCTTCTGAGGTGAGTTTGGTTTTAATGTTTTTGAGACGTATGTTCGTACTTTAATCGGGCGACTAATATGACACATCCACACACGAACACACAGGCATGGGTGACAGAGACGATGTTCTACAAAGCTAGACATCTTCCCAAACTCTATTTTATATACGTCTAGCTGCGGCCCGCGGTTTCACCCGCATAAGTCTTAATCATATGGGAATATCGGAATAAAAAGTATCCTATGTCCTAATCCAGGCCATGGTCTACCCATGTGCCAAATTTCAACCAAATCCGCTCAGCCGTTTTAACGTGAAAGCGCACACACAAACATAAAAAAATCAAATATTTTTTCTTTATAACGTTAGTTTAGATATAGTACTGTAACTTTAAAAAAACACGAAATGATAATATAAGATAGATAATAGCTTTAGGTAACTTTGTTAAAAATTACGATAACATTGAAGTATAGGACACAGTTTACGCATTGAAGCATAGGACACAGATTACGCATTGAAGCATAGGACACATTTTATGTACTAAAGCATAGGACACAGTTTATGTATTGAAGCATAGGACACAGTTTATGCACTAAAGCATAGGACACAGTTTATGTATTGAAGCATAGGACACAGTTTATGCATTGAAGCATAGGACACAGTTAACGACGTGAGGCATAGGACACAGGCTACACATTGAAGCATAGGACACAGTTAACGACGTGAGGCATAGGACACAGTTTACACATTGAAGCATAGGACACAGTTTACGCATTGAAGCGTAGGACACAGTTTACACATTGAAGCATAGGACACAGTTTACGCATTGAAGCATAGGACACAGTTTACGCATTGAAGCATAGGACACAGATTACACATTGAAGCATAGGACACAATTTACACATTGAAGCATAGGACACAGTTTACGCATTGAAGCATAGGACACAGTTTACACATTGAAGCATAGGACACAGTTTACACATTGAAGCATAGGACACAGTTTACGCATTGAAGCATAGGACACAGTTTACGCATTGAAGCATAGGACACAGATTACACATTGAAGCATAGGACACAATTTACACATTGAAGCATAGGACACAGTTTACGCATTGAAGCATAGGACACAGGTTACACATTGAAGCATAGGACATAGTTTACGCATTCCGAAACGGACAAACTCAAGCTCAAAGCATTTATTTCAAATAAACCAATTACAGGCACTTTTGAATTGTCAAAGTATCCTAACAAAAAACCCTGACAAAAAATAACAGGGAAAAAAAACTTATTTTGTATTTATATTTTCTAGTAGACGATCGATTTTAAGTAAGGTAGGACGCCCACACGCTGGGTTGAGTGACGATCTTCGCAGGGTGGCTGGATGAGAGTTGCCCATAATTGTTGAATGGCGTGCACTTGGAGAGGCCTATGTCCAGGAGTGGACTGCTATAGGCTGATGATGATGAATCAATTTGAAAGCATCTGCTAATACTGAAAAGTTTACTTAATCCGTACTACTGCTTTTTACCCCCACAGGGAAGCCGCGGCGAAACATGTGCCTTAGCCCTAAGCGCAGCCTTACGCGCGCGGCCGGCGCTAGGCGAGCTGTGCGCGCAGCTGGGCGAGCTGCCGCGGCTTGCGCGACTGTTGCCCATCGCGCCCAAACTTGCCGTGCCTGTCATTACTGCACTTGCGCCTACGCAGGTGAGATTTTTAATCGACTTAAAAAAGTTGGAGATCTATTTATCGGAATCTTTTTTTAATGTAATGTATGTTCAGCGATAATTATTTATCACGTCGACCGATTTTAATGATTCTTTTTTTACTTGAACACACAAAACACTACATAGTGCAAAATAAACCTTAGTTTAAGAAATGTTCCAATCATTCCAATATTAAACTGAGCGAACATTAAATCAAGGGAATATCACCTACTTGTCTGGGCAACGGGAACGGCTTTTTTTAATTTCCTCATGACCCATAATCACGTATGAGTCCAATTTGAACCTTATGTCAGAGTCATAAGATCATATTACTCTTATTTCAGGCATGTGTAGTGGCACTATCCCAGACAGAAGTGATGTCAGGCCTGAAGTCTGCGGTACAGTCGTGTCGAGAGATCATTGGCAGCGCGTGTGAGGCGCTTGCGCTTATATTCTCTAGTAATGCTAATACAGACCGGCTGGTGTTGCAGGTTGGTTACTTATTTATGTTTTATTGGTTTAATCTTATTAATATTTTAAAGATATTGTGTCTGGATCCTTGGAAAATTAAAAGTCCACAGTTATTTTACCCCTGACAGCAACAACCGTATGGTAAAGAAAAGAAGATCACTGTGATTTTGTGAAAGCTCAACATCCACCAGCACGTTGGATAATAGCATGTCGACTGCTGGACGAACAAAAGAACCATTCAGAATTCGTGTAGTTTTTTAATGTTTTATCAAGTTTAATGGTGTTTTTATATTCACTGCATTTTTTTTTTAAACAGACTTCTTTTCATTTATAGTTATTTAAATAGTACTTTAATCCCGGTACTCGACAGCTGTTATGTTACAACTTGTTTGGAAGTGCGTATGATCCTTTATTTATGTAGTACCCATTGCAATAGACTTTCACTAATTCTAATATCCCAATCTGTACAGGCGTTAGAAACGGACTTAATCGGGGAACTCCTATCGCTCCTCGAGACCCGACTAGACGGTGCATCGGCTGCCCAGCTAGTGCGGGCGCTGAAGGCGATGTCTCGCTCCACGCTGCACGGCGAGCGAGTGAAGGCAGTCCTGGCGCGCTCGCCCATATGGGAGCACTATGCCGCCCAACGGCACGACCTGTTCATCACTGCTGCGCCACAGAATAACTTGCTTACAGGTAAAGTTGGATGGCAGACCTTTTATTTGAATCGCCCATATTTCTCAATGATGCTATGTCTTGATTTTTGTTGCAAAACTGCCAGTTTTCCAACTAATCTATGGAGAGATCCGGTTTTTAAGCGAGAGACGTCTTCACTTCATTTTATTGTTTACTAGCTGCGCCTCGCGGTTTCACCGGCATACGTTTCGATCCCGTGGTAATATCGGGATAAAAAGTATCATATGTGTTAATCCTGGTTATAAACTATCTGTGTACCAAATTTCATCCAAATTGGTCCAGCCGTTTGAACGTGAAGCAGTAACAAACATACAAACACACACACTCACGAATTTTCGCCTTTATAATATAGTGGGGATTTTGTAACTTCTGTAAACAAATGTGTTCAGTAGCTAATAACCAGAAATAGGCTAAAATGCGAGATTGATTACATTCACTAGACCAATCTCTCAAAAACCCAGTTTAATTTGTTTAGAATTAGAAACACTTAATATATTCATTTCCCGTACAGCGGCCCCCCACACGGCGGGCTACCTGACAGCTCCGCCCTCCAACATCCCGGCGCAGCCGCCACCCATCGACTGACCGACGCACGCGACACTCGCGACACATACGATAGTTGCGACAGACGCGACAGTAGCGACACGGGCGATAGTCCCGACACAAGCGTGCGGTCAAGCTGCCTAACTACACATACACGCTACGTTTCTGAAAGGAGAGTACAGCTGACCCTAGTTTGGAAGCTCAAGTAAGTCCTATGTAGAATCTCTTATGAATTACTCGAAATTTTTGGTATTAAGCAACAGTTGAAATTCATGAAATTCTAGCAATTTCACGCGTAAATATTCGATTGTATAAAAAAAAAACACGTAATATTAAAAATGATATGCATCGAATGTCTGTCACAATTCTAAATTGAAAACGTTTGCCTTAAATTCTAATAAGTATTAGTGCATCACAATAATAATTAGATGACTAGATGTCGGTATAGCCATTATTTATTCAAAGTTCAGCTTTGCGCACCTTTCAGAAACTAACCGTGTCAGAGAATTTGCCTTGGCGTACACCGCGGCCTATTACAGATATTATTTCGATGTAAGATATTGCCTCATTTTAATGTATTATAGCAATAATTCTAATACGCTTAAGTACTAATTTTGCGTGAAATCTTTCGTGGGGTTGTCTCAGCTGACTGTACATAAGGTTCAGCCAATTTAAGTACTAACAAGGCAAATTCATATTTGTACTTATGTAAAAATATAATTAAGCTGCTAATGTTGTACTCCTAAGTTTTGTATCGATGTCTCATTGTAAATTTAATGTACTATGTTATTATTAACCCGATTTCATCACTAGTGAATGGTACTCTCGAAGTATTAACAGCCAAAGTTAAGTTTGTGTGTGCATCTCTGTTGGTCGTCTAAAATAGAAGTGTATAGAAATTTGATCTCTAACGAAAGGCATATTGTTTACATCATTCCTAATAACGTTAGCGACATAAGGTTTTTGTATTAGGATTCGCACTTTTTTATGAATTTAGAATTTAGATTAGTGAGTTTTCAAGAAATGTTGCACTAAACAAATTGTGTGCTAAACAAATATTCTTCGTTTGCAAGTAAAATATTTAGAATTGATTTATGTACTCAGTTGCCCGCGGTTTTTTTTATGTACTCCTTAACAATAATTGTGATTTAATGGTAATATAAACTTAGCAATAACAATAATAGAGTGACCTGTCTATGGTCATTGCTACACAGTGTTCGGTTTTTTTTAACTCTACATCGAAATAGAAAATAAACATTTCAAGAATCGTCGGGTAAATTGAGTTAAATGTTAATTACATGCTAGAATTCGCACTTTTATAAGAACATAGAATATTAGTATTGGTATGTATCTATAGTATGTGCGTACATGACATAGTTCTCTTTAGTACCCGTTTTATGTGTGTATTCATTACATAAAGGCTTTCTTGCCATATTTAGTTATTGTATTGAGACTGAAAATCATTGAAAATACAATTTAATATTTTTATTTGAGTTTTGGCACTAAAATAAATGTTAGGTATACGAGGTCTGTGAGGCTTTCTGAGGGAAATATATATTTTGTCAAATTATGGTAACATTAAGTCATGTTAAATATCTCAGAAATTGTTGGCTTGATTCATTAGAATCGCTGTAAAAACTTACGGAAATTGTAAGATGGATTTTCTTCATAAAAATGGAATATTTTAAAAACGTAAAAAAGTGCTAAAAATTAATTGAAACATTACACAAAATATATAAAGCTTCTTTTAATTATTTTAACCACTTATTTTAATCAAAATTATGTGTGATAATATTGTAAAGGAAATTAAAAATGATTGTTTGGTTTAGTCATATCATAGAGTTTTAAGGCGTCTATACTTTATGGAAATTATGATGCTCTTATGTTAGCTCATTAATTATTGAGTACGTCCTAAAATATATGTATTATAGTATATTTAAAGTATGTTCTAACTACCGTGTTAAATCCATTGCTGATATTTGCTTGTCTTTGGTTTCATTGTTTTTTTTTTGTGCTTTCTGTAAAAAGCTTTGTCGTTTATTTTTCCTTATGCGCCAGTAGTAAAAATAATATCGATTAATTACGGTAGTTGGTACATCACTAGTAACGATATTAAAGGAATGTATGGTGGTGGTGTTTGTGTGTTCTGTTGTTTCCAGCAATGTTTAAAATAAAGTTTTCCTTTTTAATTTACACTTTAACTGTCCGGGAAGCAGACTCAATATTTAAATAATCGGTCATAAATAGGGTTAGTAAAAAACACGCTTACAGTCTAAAACTTTTTTCACGTAAAAAGTTCTACTTTGAATTATAACTACACTTGCTTCTGCCCGCGGCGTCGCCCTCGTGGATGTCGGAAATTATCCCACGGGAACGTGCTACAGAGACGAAAACTAGCCTATGTCCTTCCCCCGGATCCCATCCGTCTCCTTGCCAAATTTTATCTAAATCCGTTTAGAAAGAAAAAAAAAAGAAAAAAGTATTTATTGCGACTCGTACAAGATCATAAAACTAAACTAAACACAACCAGTAGACAAGCACCAGGCACCATCAGCCGGGCGGGGGGTTGGCGGGTGTCTGGCCAGTGGTGGTTAGTGGTTTAGGCGTGAAAAGGTAACATACAGACAGTTACTTTCGAATTTATAATATTAATATGGATTAGTATGGATAATATCTGCGTGGATACAGAACACGCATCACGAATGGATAATATATCGATGGCACCATGTTGAAGAAGCGAGGTGTGATTATATGGATATTTTTATATCTAGAGATAAGTCATATTGCTGTAAAATATACGAAGTTAATATATCAATCTATAGTATTGTTTTATTTGATGGCGGTGTCTCAAAAAAATGAGAGAAAGAGAAAAGAAAGAAATGAAAAACTAAATATTTAAATTTTACCAATAATTTTTAAAGTTTTTGAACGAATTGGATTAAAGTCGAAGTCGAGTAAAGTTAAAGTCGACGTTGAAAGTCGAGTCAGGTGAGTAGTAGGCACAACCGCCGTACGTGTATGACCAGAGGGTCAATTCTCGTAATTTTAACACCGTTCACAGTCTGATCTCAGTCTCAATCTGTCAAAAAATACATTTAATTTCCCTACATTTTGACAAGTTTTTGACAGTTGTTTGTCGCTGAGATGAGACTGCGACTAGATTTTGAACGTTTTAAATTACGAGAATTGGCCTTCTGATGTATGAATGTAAACGAAGGAATACATACCTACTCCTTATGTAAGGATCGCAGCAGGTGGGGTTGTGTAGTTTCCGCCTACCCTCATGGGAAGAAGGCGTGTGATTACGTAAGTGTGTTAATTTGAAATAAAATGCATATTGCTTGTACACTTTTTTTTTTAATGGACACAATTTATGCGTAATTTTTTATCGACAATTTTTACCTGATTTCTAAATAATTACAAACAATGTCATTCTAAGTTAGCTAAATTACACTAATATCTTACAAAAATATTATAATACATATGTAGTTTGGAACATTACCCTCTGAAGTAGAATTTATACAAAAATATGAACTCCATAATACTAATTTATTATACCTACTACTACTACTATGTATTACTATTCACACTTGTATCATCTAACTAATTATATAAATTCGTAATTTCGTTTTGTGTATCAAAAATAGGTCGAAATCTCTTAGTTTTATAATAATAGCGCCTTCTGTATTGCATAAAACATTAGTTTTACATACATACTATAAAACAAAGGCGTATATTTAATTGATCCTCAAAAAATCTATTTTGCTCTTCTAAAAATATTATTGAACACCCCAATATAATGATTGCGCCCCCTTTTGTGAATCTCTAATAATTCATATTTTGTGGTCCTCAAAATACTAAACAGCCAAGTAACTGTGGCCATCTTGGATCTACAGTCCTTTCACGGTTATTTTACTTCTGACAGCAGCAACCCAACTACGACCTTATTTTACAGTGAATAAAGGTCACTGTGATTTTGACAGTGATGCAAATTCAGAGGTAAAAAGAATCGTTGTCGTTACCGTTGACCGTTAAGGAGTCAGTCCTGGATGTAGAATCAGGTCGTGCGAAATGCAAAAATGCACTGTCTTCAAAACAAAATCAACATGGAAAATTTCAACTCCGTAGGATAAAAGGAAGAGGTTTTAATTCAGCTTGCAAGATTTGGCTCATACATATTAACTAACAAGGCAAGTTAAATAAAAGTTTGTAATAACTGTATTGCTCGCCGGCCGCTCACAAGAAATCCAAAAAAAAATGTCCATCATCTGAAAGTCAAGTTTTTTGAGGATCAGTTAAATATTTCCCTCAAACAAATAAAACTTAATTTGTTTCTGAATACATGGGGATTGGGAACCTCTTAAAACGCAATTAATATTAATCGTCATTTAGATAAAAGATTTCCTACTACTGTCCGGCCGAGCGTCGTGAGAATGCGTTCCTAACATCTGTCAGTGCGACAATTCTAACAACTATTAAAGATCAAATTCGCAAAATATGTATTCGTTTGTACGAAACTGAAAGGTGTCAAGAACACATTCTCTCGACGGCCGGACTGTAATGTACTCTACAAATACGTATCACAGCATAACACAGCAAGTAGTGTTTAGTTTGAACTCAGATCTAGGCATCACATTCACTTTTTTTTTGCTAACAATTTTCTGTTAAATTGTTTCAGATTCGTTTCCCAAAATAACAGGGTAATATATTTCAATGGGATAAAGCTCTTATCAGAATGACAGGTGTCATGTGCTGCTTTTCTCACTAAAACACCCCCTGTGCCATTTAGGTAAAGTCTAGTTTTCAGACCATTTGAACAGTCAATTCGTCGCGAATTTTTTGATGCTGAAAGGACCTCGTTTATTCAGTTTCCTAATTGATGAATAAGTAGATGAAGCCTCTGAAGTGAAGTGTTGATGACGTCACACGGGATGTGCGCTGAGCGAATCTGGTGGAGTTGTGTAGTGGTTGGTGTTGGGAGCCTTTAGAGGTCGCTCGTAGGTCTCGCCTCGGGTCCAGCCGCGTTTGCCTCTGCAGCAAACAACAAAATCAGTATCATGCAATATGCACACTGCATCCAATATCCTCGGCATGATCAGCACCCTAATTGCGTACTCAGTCTGAATCATTTTGAAGGATATTGCTAAACCATTGCTTCATATGTTCGAAAAATTTGTCCGATCAACAACGTAAATAACGCAATGAATGTTGTTGAACTGTCAAAATGAAACCCATTGCTACTGATAGTGTGTTACGCAATTACCCCGCAGTTCAGCGAAATGAATGAAATCCGCGATGAGCGAGGGGTTCCCAAGAACACTACCTACTACTACTACTTTAAATTAACCCTAGCTGAATGTTAGAAGTGGGAATAGTCATGGTATTATCCCCTGATTTTAATAAATTCAGATTCGTCAAAGTCGTAAAAGCCTGTGTTAAGTATCGTGTAAAATTCTCTCATTTAGATGGCCAGAAGTCCGACGACCTGAAGAAATAGTGATGCCCGCTTGAAATATGAAGAACCGGGCGTAGAACCACAATGTTAGCAGAGTTCAATGATAAAAGAGTAGCAGAATCACCGAACGTAAAGTCTTGCTCGTAGCTCCTCTGTCGCCAATTTTATTTGTCCCGGGCCTTTCACTTCAGAAGAACTCAAGCATCACTTAAAATAGACAAAATATCCTCACCTCATCAACATCTTGATGTATCTATGGTGCTTAGGCGTAGGGGGTGCATCGTCTGCATCTATCTCTAATGAAAGGTACTGGTTGGCGCACGCGCTGTTCAGTAGCTCATCAAGACGCTGGTGTAATTCTACGAAGTTCGGTCTGTCGCGGGGATGCGCTCGCCAGCAGGATAGCATGATGTCGTAGCTGTAGATAAATAGGCACGGAATTAGGTTTTCTATTTAAAAACAAAAAAATTGATTGGAGATAACAATGTAAGTTTTAATTAAAACATTAAACGCTTGATTTTTACTTCGTCAAATCGAGGTAATTAATTAGTTCAGGAAAAAAGGCGATAATCGAATTATCAACTTTCGATTCATGTTATGCCACATTTGGCATGTGTGATTTTGTAGAGCAATCGTCATAAAACTGAATAGAGAATGGTAATTTTCTTGCAATTTAGGAACAATAGCTGCCAGACTGTAAACCTTGAAAATGTTACTGAATTTTATGAACCGCCTTTCGTTTTCTCAGGGACATTCATATTTACGATGAAATCTGGAGGTCGTTAGAATCTGATGGATTCGGGTAGCGCAAGACCGGTTGCTGTGGCGATGCCAGCTCCTATGTCAGTAGACGCCTTGCTGCTATCATGACGAGGACACTGTTCTGGGATGTAGATACTCACAGCTGTGGACTGCAGTTGTTAGGTTTGGGCATGCGGTACCCGCCGCGCAGCAGTCGCGGCAGTCTTGCTCCCGGGACCGACGCGTACGGAGCTCCGCCCACTGTCGCTATCTCCCACACCACCACGCCGAATGACCATCTACACACAAATTATTTCTCTATTAAAATTTCTAGATCTGAAATTAATGCAGCGGGATCTTCAATACCAATTTTGTACACTCCCTTGTCGAACCGATTCGATTTGTTTTAATATGTTTTCCAGTTTTTCTTACAATTACGACAAACGTGTCGTTTTTCGTAATTGTAACGAAAACTGGTGTTTGAAAGTGGCATGAATTCGACTCTTGCATACAAGTCGTAAGCCTAACCAAGTGACTACTACTGACGAGATTGAGATTGATCGCAGAATAAAAAACCATGTTGGAGCCAATTTAAACAAATACTTACACATCACTCTGCGTCGTATATATCCTCCTCGTCAGTGACTCCAAAGCCATCCACTTAACAGGCATTTTTCCATTACCTTTCTGCTTATACTGATTCTCTTCATAAACATCTCTTGAAAGTCCAAAATCAGCTATCTTCAACGTTCTATCCGCCGTTACCAATATATTTCTAGCTGCTAAATCTCTATGAACTACTCTATTAGCAGCTAAGAACTCCATTCCCATAGCTATTTGACGGCAGAAAGACAAAAGGTCTAAAGCCGTTAGTTCTTTATCACAGATCTCTTGGAGCTCATAGAGTTTGTTCACGACCAGTTTGGAGCTCTCCATTTGTGCTTTACATTTGAACAGGTCGTTTCTGTAGTCTGAAATATCTATGTTGTTATTGTAGTATTTCGCGTTGCGTTTTGATAACATTACGTCCCATGTGCATCTGTAATTAAATCAACTCTTTAAATAATAACCAAGTATTCTCGTCACAATTTAGAATGTTATATTATGTTAAAAGTATGCATTCAACAATGTCGGGGGTCATAAATTTCTTAAAAAAAAAGCGCTACTAATAAAATGAGGAACAAATTAAGAAACCTACCTGACTTCTCTATCGATAGAAATAATAAAAATCAAAGGAGGTAGGACGTAAACGTATCTGTTAGATTTAGGGTTATCATGGGCGTTCTACAGGGTTCAATTCTTGGTCTAGTATCGTAAATTATCGATTTATAGGTACTAGTGCAAGTAACGCAGGTAAGAGATAACTTTGAAGTATGAATAAAAATTTCTTTAAATGTTCTCCTAAACTATCAGTATGCTATACCTCAAGTAACTGAGCAGGTCTCCCCGGCTGCAGTACTCGGCGACAATGAGCGGCCTCCTGCCGCTGCAGCATCCCACCAGGCTCACGAGGTGCGGGTGCACGCCCACGCTCTTCATCAGCTCCATCTCCGAACGGAATGACCTGATTTCATCGAGCGATGGGAAGTCTACAATGGAAGAGCCGCGAGGTTAGAAATAAATAAGTATTACTGTTGGACTCAGTCCACGAATATTATCAATTCATTGTGTTGCGCTGTTGTTATAAACTTTAATACAACTATACAAGCTTATTATTTTTATAATATAATGAGCATACATACGTTAGATTATGACCGTTTTCAACTATACGTTTTTGGATATTAAACGAATTTGCTTACAAATTCTATTCTTCTACATTACTCTACATCGATGATATGATTATATCATCAATTCGAGGAGCGTTACCTTTCAGCATCTTAACAGCGACTTGCGCGGAGTGCGGCGCGAGCGTGGCTCTGCGCACGACGCCGAAGGCTCCTTCTCCAATAACTTCGTGTAATACTAGCTTGTCTGCTCGCACCTCCCACCGGTCTTCTGTCTCGCTCCATATTTCTAGCACTTCTGTATCGCCGTCTTTCGAAGTTTTGTCGGCCTATTGGAATAATTGGAGTTTTAGTTGATGGTTAGATATTAGACGGTGAAATTTTGATTAGAGACGGAGTATCACGCTCTAAGTCGGTCTTGACGCAGAACGTCACTTTCGCAAAACGAAATCGTGAAAAATTTGGTCACTTTCGCATAATGTCATTTTCGCACAACGTCATTTTCTCAAAACGTCATTTTCTCACAGTGTCACTTTCGCATAACGTCATTTTCGCAGAATGTCATTCAAGCCATTTTTTTCTCCGGAGTGACCTAATACTAACACTGCAGAATCGGGTAAGTTTCATTTCGTAAAACTCTATCAAATTCATGACAATTATATTTTATAGTAAATCATTCAATTATGAAAAACAAATAAAAATAAGCAATGGAAATGAGTAACGAAAAGTAAAAATGAGGGTATTTCTGTAATTTAAGCTTGCTTAGATCTTGGTTTTAGCCATTGTTGCATACATCTTTGAGTATTTCATTGTTTTGTGACTTGTGACAGTGTACATAAATACATTTGCGTTATTGGAAAAGTTTGATGTTTGATTAGGTCTCTCCTGAGAAAAAAATGGCTTGAATGACATTCTGCGAAAATGACATTTTGCGAAAGTGACATTATGCGAAAGTTACCAAATTTTCCACGATGACATTTTCCGAAAGTGCCGTTCTGCATCAAGACCTACATTCTAACCCATGTATTGTGGAAAAGAGAGAGCTAGCGGTAGAAACATGTTGTGAATGAGAGGAAGTTAATCGGGATGGTAGAGAAAATGAAGAGTTCTAGATATGATCTGTACTGAGAATAACGAACTTTTACTAAGTGTTCGATTAAGCGTAGACCTTGTAGTTGTAATTTTGTGAACCAAACTTTTTACTGTAGTTGTCATCATTAATATTGTTGTTCGCTCTGGGTGATAATCTGGTCGAAACCTATGTGAACCTTGTGATATACTGTGATTGTTACCTGTTGTAGTTGCCTTGTGAATAAATTAATTAATTAAAATCTGGCTTGAGACCGTGTTACAAAGAAGAATTGTTAAGTTGTCTAGGAAATAGTTACCGGTTTGTATGATGGCACGGGAACGTGGTGTCTTCGTCTTCGACAGCGACACATCAGCGCCAGAGCGGCGGCGGCCGCGCAGCCCACGCCGATGGCCGCGCCACCCGCTCCCCCCGCGCCACCGTCTGACGCTCCATGCCCGTCCCCGTCCCATATGCCTGACCACGTGCAAAACTATACCACGTTATTCTCATTCTATTGGGGAAACTGGTTAAGGATTCTGACGACTGTAGGCAGAGACCTAAATAATCTTGAAGACAAAATACCACAGAACCAAAACTCGAAGCTGTCAATGATGATGTCTAGTGTAGTTACCAAGCCGGTCCATGACGACGGCCATTATCGACTCGATGTAATCACAAAAGGGCAAGGGTCTGGCTATCTAAAGGTGTGTGCTATAGGTGTGAGTCTTATTATTACGTATACGTAGGTAGGTAAGTTATTGCTCTAGCCTAGGAAAAACTTGAAAATATTTTTTGTGCACCAATATTGAACTGTAGCAAAAGAGTTTGAATATCAGTACATGCCTGATGCATGCTGTTACACTAAGATGCACTTTAAGAGTGAACTGCATATGAATTCATTTAATATTGGGGTTTATTTAAAAATATTGCTTGAATTAAAGAAACGTTGAAACGTCAAAAATGTAGCGTTTTGGCAAACGTTAAGCAACGTTTATAAACCCTATTATGTATAGGTGTGGTGGACTCGGAATAAAACAAAGTTATAAGTGGAATGTCTAATGGAATTCATACTTCATTTATTATGCTTTGAAAATTCTAGTTGTTTCCTTTTCCTAGTGTGTAGGTACTTAGTTTCTTAGCGGTCAAGTGGATTTAATATATTCATCACTTCAGCTGGTTGTGTAGGTATTTGCATGAGTAACTTCCTTTTATGCATGTTAACCGTGGTTAATTATCTTTGCACACGGTAAAAAAAAAACATCAAGTATTTCGTGAAATATTTTTATTAATAAGGGTTTATTGGTGGTGTTGGTATAATAGAAAATGAGAAAGTCTTGTATAGGGTGAAAAAAATGTAGACGTGTGGGTTGTGAATTTTGGTTTTATTATTTCATATTAAATTTTCTTCTCAGCAAACCGGATCATGCTACCATGTCGATACTGTAAGACGAAGGAAGAGTGTGCTTTTTACTAGTTCATTGTCGTAGTCATTCATGAATGAGACATTTTTGTTTACATGGGCTGATTTTTCAATTCTGTATTTTCAATGTGGCGATGGAAAAGTCAACCCTAAGGGCTGATTTTGCCATCGCCAGATAACTTTTATTCGAGGAATAAAATTGACGTCTGACAGTTTTTGTATGAAATAACTGTCAAAATATCAAATAATTCCCGGAATAAAGTTACCAGATGATTGAAAAATCAGCCCTTAATCAACAATTTTTTTTTAATTCGTGGAATAAATTGACCTCTGACAGTTTTTGTATGGAAGAATTATCAAAAATTCAAAATTATTCCTCCGATAAAATTATCCGGCGTTGGAAAAATTAGCCCTTACAGATCGTACAGTTATTTGTTTGTTTGTTTTATTTTGTTAATAAATCGTTTCTTTTCTTTTTCAATGAAAAGTCATGAGTACAGTTTTGTGTTTAGTGTGTCAATTGTTTTTTTTTTTCTTTGATTAAGTAAAACGATGTTAGAGAGAAGGGACTTACCAGGGAACCGAGCTTGTCTACTGGTGTAACCAGTTATGTTGCCTAGTGTTGCTTGTACCAATACGTGGTAGTAACCTTCGCCAATCACGTCGATGAATACCGCTTCTGTTGAATCCTGTTTAATTGCATTGTCATCATTAATATCATCTTTAAGGTACCTATCGGCGACTATTTAAAAATTTAGATTTTCTTTGTTTTAATATTATCACAGTATCTTAAAGAAAAAGAAAAAGGGAAAACGAGAGATAAGATAAAGAGATAAAGAGTATTCTATTCTATTCTATCTTATATATTAACTTTATTATATCTTATTATTAATATATCTCAAGATAAATTAATTAGCGTAGTAGTTAGTGTCGTTTGTTAAAGGAGACCAGCCATGTTTCATACAAAGTTGGGCTCAAAACCCAAAATGCAACTTTAAAAACAGCTGATGTAATGGCCGTAGAGATTTGGCGCAATAGTAAAAAACCGGCCAAGTGCGAGTCGGACTCGCGCACGAAGGGTTTCGTACCATATCTATAAAAATTACGTTTGTTGTATGGGAGCCCCACTTAAATATTTATTTTATTCTGTTTTTAGTATTTGTTGTTATAGCGGCAACAGAAATACATCATCTGTGAAAATTTCAACTGTCTAGCTATCACGGTTCATGAGATACAACCTGGTGACAGACAAACGGACAGTGGAATCTTAGTAATAGGGTCTCGTTTTTACCCTTTGGGTACGGAACCCTAAAAATGATAAGGAGGACTTCCTCGACCAGCACCCTAATTGCGTAATACACTATCAATCTCAATCTGAATCATTTTAAAGGATATTGCTAATACATTGCTTCATATGTTTGAAAAATGTGTCTGCTCAACAACGCAATAAAAGTTACTAAACTGCCAAAATGAAGCCCATTGCTACTGATAGTGTGTTACGCAATTGCCCCGCTGGGTAGTACATTTTTTTTCGTTGGCTTCTAGATGAAAGTATAGAGGCTTTGACAGTCGTTTAATCTAAAGCGTGTTGAAACGAAAGCGTTATTTCTTTGGCAGTACATTTAAGTGCTCATCATCTGCCTAGCCTTTTCCCAACTAAATTAGGGTTGGCTTCCAGTATTTAAGTACAAGCTACTGCTCCTTTACTAACTCAATATAAATAGTAGGTTTGAAGGCTTTAATTCCCTGGGTAATAGTTACCACAAGTACTGGTCTAGAAACACAATTTAGTGACCAACTGATCTATTTCCTAGCGGTCCAAAACGGCACAAAAAAAGGTTTTTTATTTAGTTACACTCACCCCTGGTAACACCATCGTCCGGTTATTGCTTGTCGCAACTAATATCACAGTGTAGTAGTCGGGCAGGTGATGCGGCAGCGCCCAACTCACGTATACATCAAAAGTGTCGTTGGTTTCTTTAATCGCTTCGATATGTATGGCGCTTGGTATATCTGGTTTTGTTACCTCTGTAGAAACTGCTGAAAGAAGTATCATTAGGAGTTTGAAATTAAGTAACTGAATTGCGAACATTTTCTAGCTGTTTATTTTTTTTGTCAGATCGAACAGATTTAGTACTACCCACACAATAGAATGAAATTGAAGACATGCGACAAATCGAAATAGAAGGTAACTGAGCAGGGGCTGGGGGCAGTAACTGTTACATACCTACTCATTATAAATAGTCAATGTTCAAATGTACATTCTAGAAAAAAATCTTGTAACTATTGGTCTTAGATACTGCAAACGAAGTTATTGCCTTCAAGTAGACACGAATTATAGTCATTCCAGTGAGTAAAAGACTATGCCACCACATCCTGCCCCAGCTATTTACAGAAAAAAAAATAAAATAAAAAAAAAGAAGAAAAAAAAAAAAAAAACGAAAAAGAAAAAAATAAAAAATGAAATAGAAAATAATTGTAATGAATATAATAAATTGTTTTTCTTTTGGGCCTGCAGATTACATATCAATGTTAAAAGGAATTCAACCTCTGAAATTTCTTTTTACCATGTCCTGTTTTCAGCCGACCATCTGCGTTACGAATGATACAAAACAAATAAAAAGTTTGAAATACCTGTCAAACAAAAACTCATATTACCTAAATGAGGATTCTAATAATTATGAGATAATAGGTATGTGTTGTTTAAAACACTTAAGATTATTATGCGAATAGTAATGAAAATGAAATATGTTGTATTACAATCATAGTTTCGCTTTCGCATTTGTGGATTTTTTGTAAATTAAACGTTATTGACGCGCGTTTATCAAACTCGAAATCTCAATGTCAGTCATTCGCTCTCTGTGTTCATAGATGCATATGTATTCCTCACTGTTTTACTGTGCTTTTTATAAATTTTCCCTACCGACGACTTTTGCTTTTGCCTGCGGATTTCGATTCTCGCTTATTTGTTGGCTTAGTGCTACTTACCACGGATTCTGATCATTGCTTGTGATTTGGTGAACAATTTTGCGGTGCATACATTGTTACCAAAGTTTCTACAGGATGTTAAGACATTTTGGGTCTTCATTACAATCTTCAATGCAAATTCTTCTCGCTTCGTGGGTATTGTTGTAACAGCAGTGCGATTCTGTAACCACCTCACCGTGAAAACTTAGGTGAAGTGAGCGTGGAGTGAGCTGTCATTCCAACTAATGCTACGGATTGACACTATTGACAGCTCACTCTAAGCTCACTTCACCTAACTTTTCACGGTGAGAATTTTACAGAATCGATCGGCTGGTAGGTATGTATAGTCAATAGTTATTTTTAGCTAGCATAGTACTGTCATAGCTACTGTTTTGCTAGTAACCTATTCCAGTAAAGAATACTAAATAAATAGCATACGTAGCGTGGTATACAGATTTTTTAGTTCAGTTTTGTAATTCATGTGATTGCCTCAAACTAACATTACACATTATTTCTTCATAATAGTAGCATAAACAATACACACAACAATACTATTATGAAAAGCATTATTGAATACTACCAAGTTAATTACATCTTTCTATTCTCCTAAGAAAAAAAAAAACAAATAAGTACAGACGCCAGCACATCAAGCTACTACAATCTGTCAAATTTCTTTAATAGATTTTCAACTTTATCGCTGACGCATTAGGTTCAAGGTTGATTGGGGAAATTTGACAGTTTCAGGTAGATTGACCTGCTGGCGTCCGTACCTTTCAAAAATCAAAGCCATTGTTATGCATTTAAATAATTATTTTCTTTGCAGATGACATCAAGTGATGCATAATATATGTTAGCCATTTATGTTGTATACGCGCTACTTGCCATATAGCACAAAGTGTAATTAGAGGACAACCGGGCACAGATAAACTTATAGAGCTTCAACCAGTTGGACCAGAGCAATTGCTAGTACCTCAGCAATACCAGAGCCTCCACCACCACCTCTGGACCAACAGGTTCCAACAGCATCAACTGATGGAATAATTCTGGTCATACTTTGTTATTATGATAGGAACTGACACTGAATAAGCAGATTCTGTATTCGCAGAATGGTCATAGGGATAGTACTATAATAATAACACATTTATTTTAGCAATTATAAACTGCACCTAACTTAAAATCAATGTCATTATTGTTTTTAGATTTAAACAGAAACCGGAAGCTCTACAGGCATTTGGACAAATGTTTAGTTATCAGTAATACAAAAGCAATAAGATGCTGCATATTGCATGGTTGTAAATTAATTTTATTGAGTGGGGCAAAGTTCTATAGAGTTTCTGGCATTAAATAATAATAATAATAAATCTTTATTTAGCCAAAAACATACAGAGTTTAAAAGACTGTTTAAAATACACTGAAACGCTTAAGTTGAAAATTATGTACAAGAAATAGTACTCTACCTCCTAAGCTAATATCTGTATTTTAAGAGGTAGTTTACGGTCGGGGTTTACCTGATCAACAAAAATTAATCTCAAGTGGACTGTGTCATATTACTGTATGGTATACAAGATTAAAGTACCAATTTTAGTGCGCGCCTGTTAATCATTGCATTCATTGCAGAGTTCACAACATGGAGCAAGTTGGCAACACGTTGAACTAACGGTATTTACCTAATTTTGACTGTCCTACGAAATAAAGGGCGCGTGACGACGTTGGCAAATTGCTCGCCTACGCGCACGTAGGTACCTACGTGATTCCCTTTCCTTAATGACATGCTCTAAATTTACTTTATAACACGTTGAATTAGATATTTGTCGCACCTATTCAATTTCATTCTGTATAGTTTCCATCTTCCACTGGCTCATTCTTCAATTGTGCACTTTTATAACTTCTAACGTGACGACATTATTGTGGACGTCCACCGCATCAAGATAACACAGGGAGGTTAACACCTTTTTATTCTTGTGTGTACTACTTTTGCTAGTCCCGACCTGTGTTTTCGGTAGGAGTCAAGCTCGTCCGACACTAACAAAATATAGAACTCTGTGAAAAAGGGAGAAGGAGCCTTCGCAGATTAAATGGCAGGGGGTGACTTGCATACTCAATAATGGGCCCCCGGAAACTTTATTATTATTGTGATGATATACTTACTAGATGTACAATTGATTTCGTCGCAGGAAAGCGTGCGGTACTTGAAATGTGTGGTTCCGTAAAAGCCCGTCACATTGATGTGGCATTCATCCTCAACTGGTAGGTGGTCGAACTCAACTAGTGGCTCCTCTTTGCTGTTGGGCTGAAAATTATACATTGATAGTTTATTTAGCATAATCAGCCTATAATGTTCCCACTGCTGGGACACAGGCCTCCTCTTCGGTGAGAGGCAGTGAGCTGTAATCCACCACGCGAGCCCAGTGCGGGTTGGTAGATATGTCACGTCTTTGATATTTATTTTTGGTTCTGGCGCTTTAAAACGGGTCGGGAATGTCCTTCCCGACCCGTTTTAAAGCGCCAGTCTGGGTTCGAACCTACGACCACACAAGTTAATTATAAAACTAGAGCTCTTTGTTAAGGAGCATGACCAGTGAAAAAGAAAAAGTGGGCAAAGAAGTTTCTAGAGTGGGCTTTGCCCATCCTTGCAACCCCCCCCCCCCCCCCCCTAGCTACGCCCATGAGGACCATGCCTACTCACGGCGAAAAAATCGCAGGTTTTCAGGGCAAGAAAAATGTTTGCGTACAAAGAGCCTTTCTGACCTACACCAGTCTTTAAGTATACATAGATTATGATAGATTGTTACTTTTGTGATACATACCCTTACTTTGGTGGACATAAAGGTGTTTTTCTTGCTGCAAGAGTTTACAACGTCGAAACATACGTCGCCATCTACAAAAATAAGAATGAAGGGTAAACTGAAAGTTAATTCTCGTAATTTAAAACGTTCAAAATCTAGTCGCGGTCTCATCTCAGTGACAAACAAATGTCAAAAGCTTGTCAAAAATATAGGGAGAATTAGATATTTTTGACAGATATAGACAGATCAGACTGTGAACATTCTTAAAATTACGAGAATTACCCCTCTGATTAGAACTGATTGGCAAATAACGGAAGAAAGGGTTGTGCTAAGGACTTCTTAGGACCCTGCTGGACCCTTCATGCTTTAAGTGCGCCTCACTAAATTTGTGTGAATAATTAGTTGCCGAAGACGTAAGTCTGACTGCTGGTCTTACCTAGATACTCTGGAATGTACCAGGGGGGGATCCTATATCCCCCTGGCATATAACTGCAATTATCAGACTGTTAGCTGTCAGTCTGTTACAGATCTTCTCAGACTTGACTTATTTTATTTAAAGGTCCTACGGGGTAATTGCGTAATACACTATCAGTAGCGATGGCTTTCATTTTGACAGTTCCACAACATTCATTGCATTATTTACGTCGTTGAGCAGACAAATTCTTCGAACATATGAAGCAATGGATTAGCAATACTCTTCAAAACTATTGAGATCGAAAAAGTGTTACGGAATTATAGTGCTGGTGCTCCAACTAAAAAGTCAGCTTGATAATGTTCTAATTAAGTTTGAAACATCGATAATACAAACTTACCACCACTGGCATTCCAAGTAAACTGTCCAAAAACATCGGAACCTTCCAAACTAGGGCGTAGCAACTTCTTAATCTCGTATGTTCTATGAACCATAGATTTTTTGTATTCTGGCGCCTTGTCGCCTCCTCGCCATACTACAGGTGATCCCTCCTTGAGTATTGCACTCCATAACGTGTAGTTTTTCTGAGGAGATCGGCTTATCTCGCCGTATTCATCCATAGGATCTATTATAACGTAGTCTATCTGAAAATAATGGCCTGTATAAATTAATGTTCGAATACCCAAACAGTGATATTTTCCACGTCGGATAAGCCAAGGCCGGTGTAAGATTTTTCCTGCGTTTAATACCTACTCGATTTTTGATCATGCAGGTAAGTGGGCATGTATCTACCGTCAGTACTGGCGGAAATTTCTACAAACAAGAATGAATAACAATACGACCTAAAACTGTTTTGTCCAGGAGGAGGCGCGTGCGCATGATTTGTGTTTATAATCGAAAACTTAGAATATTATTCATTTTATTCACGTTGAAGATTCTGAATCTGTAGAGTCAAACGAAACATATTTTGTCGGGCCCGTAGCAACTATAGTTATCATAAAAGTCCTTCACTCTTCCTGGAGTGGAGCGTTCGGTTACCATATAACGGTAAAATCGATGAATTGGACAGATTGTGCCGCAAATTAATTCACTTTCTCGTCGGCTTTTTGTTATCAGCGTTAGAACCCGCATTGACGCGCGTATTACAGACATTTACAGAAATATTAGAACAGAATTATGAGAATATGGGTAAGTAGGAAAGGGAAAAAATATGTAAGCAACATTGTGACCTGTAGGTACCGGTGCTGATGTAATACGAGGCATTTATGGCGCTTTCCCATTCATATCATATTAGGCTTAACAGGACCATGGAAGCGTATCACAAAATGGAGGACCGCCAAATCTTAACCGTGTGTGGAAAGGTCGTCAGTGATGATGATGAAGCCATTTCTGGGAGAGGTCTAGAATATTTATTTATCTATACTAATAATCTATACCTACTTATAATAATGCTGAAGAATTAGTTTGTTGTTTGTTTGAACGCGGTGATCTCTAAAACTTCCAGTCGGATTTGGAAAAATCTTTTTGGTTTTTATAGCCCAATTCTTGAGGAAGGCTACCCTTAGGCGACCCTTAGGAGCCGAGCAAATAGGAACAAAGTCAGAAAGATAAATGAAAACGAAGTGACACTGCGGTCAGGTGATGCGATGCAAACGGGGTGGGTCGAAGATAAAAGAAATTTCACGCAAGTAAAGTCGCGGGCAGAAGCTAGTTTATTTATATATACTTACGTACTTGTACATCAGAAAATACATTAAAAAAAACACTACAAAATATACAATGGCGGCCTTATCGCTTTTATGCGATCTCTTCCAGACAACCTTGGAATGGACAACCTTGGACTGACCCTTAGCCTACGAATAATAAAATTCCTTAGCTGAAAATAGTTAATGACTGATGCAAAAAAAAAGAAATGCAGCGAGGATAATGTAACGTTAGGTATAACAGACAAAAGTTCACCTAATCGTAAACATACAGTACGAATTCTAAGCCATGTGTCGTGGAACTCTCGATGAATGAATGTCGTGTTCTCGACTTCTCGTTATTAACGGGAAGGTCCTCGACTAATTACATCATGCAACAGGTGCGACTGTACTATGCAAGTCGAGCTGTACGAAGAAAATGCGAGTGCCGCATTACCAATTATAATATACCCATAAGGTTCCTTGTTGTGCACATCATCATTCGAGCATGCCTCGCTTGTGTTCAAAATGCTGAAGAAAAACATCGTTAGGAAACCAGCATGTCGTAGAACCAAAAATTCGAAAACGGGTGACATCCGCCACCAGCACATGGTACGCGTGGTTGATAAGGTACGGCCCATTTCCCATCACAGAAGGTTTCAGACGTTTCAGTGTGGTGCAAGAGAAGGAAGGACACCGCAACAGCCATTTGCGCACTGAAAAATCTGGTTGCTTTAGGTACTTCTTTTATCCCTAAAAATAACCAGCTCGTAGTGACGTAGTTCGGCAATAGGAAATAAATATGTGAATGGAAGCTAACCAAAGCAGAAACACTAAGCTTTTTGTCAAGCGTGATTAATGAGTTTCGCTTCGAATAAAATGCAAATTCTTTTCTTCTAGGACTATTGATGATGATGAAATAGAACCTTGAAGAGTCAGACCAAAGAAAAAATAATGGATTTTGAAAATAAGAAAATATGGCCGGGAAGGAATGGAACTCTGCATTTAATAACCAGCCTCTAATGTTCCCACTGCTAGGTCACACGCCTCCTTTCTGTGAAAGGGCGTGTGGATGTCACATGTCTTCGTATGTTTTGGTTCAAATGTCGGTTTCCTCACAATGTTTTTCTTCACCGTTTTGAAGTGAACTCTGAGATGATGTCTAATAGAGATGAATTTATATATAGATGGAAGAAAGAGACGGGCTGCGTGACCCCAACTAATTTAGTCAAGGCATGAAGATGGGTTATGCTTGGAGTTTCCCAACGTGATTGAATCAGAAATGAAGAGATCTGCAGGAGAAACAAAGTAACCGACATAGCCCGAAGAATTGCCAAACTTAAGTGGCAGTGGGCGGGGCACATTGCTCGCAGAACAGATAGCCGATGGGGCCGAAAGTTTCTGGAGTGGCGACCGCGTACCGGGAGACGTAGCGGTGGAGGAGGCCACCGCTACGTGGTACAAGGCGGACCGATGACCTTGTGCAGGCCGCAGAAATCCGTTGAATGGGGTACAGAACCGGTCGAAATGGCGGTGCTTGGTCCCCCCTATGTCCAGCAGTGGACGTATTTTGGCTGAATGAATGAAAAGAATGAAGATGCCGTAGTTCGTATGTACTTACATCAGTAATAACTGTGCTGTCGTTGGTCACGTGTGGCACTAACGCGACGAGCTGCAGGCTCTCTGAAGGGTCTATCTGAACCCTCATGCTCGTTTTCGTCTGACATCGTATCCTTACGTGCGATTGCCGTTTTGGCATGCTTATATCGGGAGCTGGGGAGATTAAAAGATGTATCAGTTTTAAAGCTCTTAATGACAAAATATATGTCGTGTATTGTTTCGCCTACAACATCGCGCCGCTTCACTGCATTTGACGAGACGTCGCTGTACAGCAGAGTATACAGAATGAATTTTCCAAATGTGTTTTCCAATTTAAAGCTTTTATTCAGCATCGAATCGGTATAGTATAACATAATCAGCGTATAATGTTCCCACGGCTGGGACACAGGCCTCCTCTCGGTGAGAGGGAGTGGGCCGAAATCCACCGCGCGGGCCCAGTTCGTAGATGTCACATGTCTTAGAATTTTTGTTCTAAGACATGCCAGTTTTCTCACGATGTTTTCCTTCACCGTTTTCACCGAGCAGTGGTGATGAAATAATTTACACAGAGTAAAGCGCCAGTCTGGGTTCGAACCTACGACCTACAACTCTTAAGTCGCGGCCGTTATCACTGGGCCACCACTGCTTATCCTATATGAGATAATGTTTATGTTCAGGGTATATCTAAGATACCTATTGTTCATGTTTAATAACGATCTCTGTTATCAGTGGCAGTTGATTACATGTGTACGATTATGGACTCATAATATTGATTGAAGGATACTGACCCCAGTAGCTTTTTTTGCAGGCCTCTTCTGTCTGTAACAAAAAAAGGTAAGGCTTAACAGTCATGGTAAGAATCAGAATGCTTGCATGATTTTATGCTTGCTTGCTTGCTTTGGTATTACATTAATATTGCAATCCTTGTTTGAAGTGTTGTAGTATTCTGTTTAAAGCTGTCTTAAAACTATTGAGTTTTCAGACTGTTAACTTTTAAAATGCCTATTTCAGTACTCATAATCATACAAAAGTTCTGGGAAACTAGAAAGAGAAGTATAGTGGGTACACAAAGGCACCCACAATAAAATTACTTTTGAAAATATTTGGATTAATTTGGTAGAAAAGTAACACATTAATGTACAAAAAAATTATTCCTACATGCCTCGTTTAACACTATTGCAGACATCGAAAATAAAAATCTAGAGTGCCTAGACCAGACTGATAAAAAAATAAAGTGATCCAGCAATGTTTTTTGCTAATGCAATTGAATGCTCTGAAGAATTCAACACGCTTAGGATTATTTTGCAAAGTAGAGCGTCTAGCAAACTTCCGGACACGAGGTCACTACCAAAATACATCCTATTACGAAGTAATTAAGGTCTATTATCATAGATCAAGGTATGAAAGTGGAAGTACTCCTTTGTTTGGGACGTAAACCGACACGTTCTAATATGCGCGATTGAATCATTGCCGCGATGCACAGTTTGTCAACAAACAGAAATACCACGAGGCAGCGAACCTAGGGGTAATAAAGGACATTCTAATTATAACTAATTATACTAGAATGATACCTAACTACATACTACCGTAAAAAGTAAGAAGTCTCCAGCTTAATAAATATATCCACCCTGAGTTAAATAACTGATCTTCGTAGACTCAAGATTTATTTCAGGTTTTTTTTCTATAGGTTATGTCAGATCTTTGGAATCTGTCTACGTGCCTAGAACAGTCCTAGGTATGCAGCCGCCGTCTAGGACTAATTTTACAAGCTTTAATTTTGGCTTTGTTGTATCGGTAGCAAACTGCTTGTAACGTTGGCCGCCCATACTCCGTAGTTTCATGTCCACAAACCTCCTCATATTTTTTTAATGATCAGCCAGCGTTTTTATCACTATCGCCGCTGAGCAAGTTTTTTGATGATGACCATAGAGGCAGCTTTTGCATCAGGGCCTCTTTCAAAATAGAGATGTGCTACAGAGTTAGATGTTGTAAATTCTTACACCCCACGTAATGTTTATCATCGTTCATCAGGGGGCTTACCACCAGCTCTTATAGTTGATCTGCACTGCTTTTTTGTACTAAGATACCTCATCTTTAGCTGGGGATTAGGGATGCAGTTCCAATACTCATCGATATACCGTGTGCGTACATTTCTCCTACATGACATAAACTTACATAGAAAGTAGGTAAACGTTTGTTGCAATTGCAATCGTTTAAAAAGTATTTATTCAAACAAGTCACACTCACACCGTTGTAGGTACTGTACCTACTTATTACAAATCATTTGCCTATGTTTACATTGAAAGTTAGCCTGGACCATTTGCCTTCCTAAGTACATAAAAAAAAAATCGCGTGCGATCTGCTTTTGGTGCAATATGCAATAAATTAACTGTTTACTCAGAGTCCGGACACGCCGCGCGAATGCACCCGGAGAGATGGGCAAAGATCGGCACTCACTGGACACCTGAGAGATCACCATCGCCGTCGAGGTAGACCACGGCAAACTTGATGTGACGATCTGATAAGGGCTGCAGGGTCAACATGGCCAGACATCGCGCAAGACAGAGAGGTTTGGAAGGAAAAAGGGGAGGCCTTTGCCCAGCAGAGGGACACAACATAGGCTAACAAAAAAAAAAAAAACAGAATTTAATGAGTTACCTATATGGGAAAGAATGCAGGTGATGCATTCTGAACTATTTCTGCAACGGGAATGAAAAAGCCACTTGTGAACGTTTTAAAGCTTGCACCGCCCCCACATTTTGGCTGGCTGGGCAATGACTATGACGTTCAACATTCCATTTAAATGGTCGACTTCTTCTGGAGTCTAGATATCTACTTACTAATCTACACCAATCTACATGATCTGACCAAGATTAGGCCTAGAGACTGTATCCTCTAAGTTTGTTTCGGCCTTTCTTCTCAGAGTAGTCAACTCGGAAACGCTGACCTCATCTAGTTTTTAAAATATGATTGACGTGATCGTTTTGTACAGACGCCAGCACATCAAGCTACTACAATCGGTCAAATTTCTTTAATAGATTTTCAACTTTATCGCTAAAGCATTAAGGTTCAAGGTTGATTGGGAAAAACTGACAGTTTCGGGTAGCTTGACCTGCAGGCGTCTGTACAAACGTAATTACAGAAATAAAATCATTTATCTTTTACCTTATAAAGGTAGTTCTTGTTATGAAGCGGCAACTGGTCAATGGCTAATTATTACTTAGGGAAAATTACTTTAAATCAAACAATACAAATGAAAGTATACCGGGATAATCTCGACATGAAAAACAATAGTCTCGAAATTAGAAATATTTTTTTAAACAACCACTAGTCACATTAGTCCCCACTAATATGCGAAAAAAATTAAGGTCAAAAATAAGTAGGTAGGTAAGTAGTTTATTCTGCACGAAAATGGTATCGAATACCTGCACTCTAATAGCCTAACACACTTTAAATCACAATCTGGAATCATTTTGAAGGATATTGCTAATCCATATTCAAATAAAAATATGTTCGAAATTTTTCGAACACATGAAGCAATGGATTATAATGTCTGCTCAACAACGTAAATAACGCAATGAATGTTGTTGAACTGTCAAAATGAAAGCCATTGCTAAGTACTGTCAGTGTGTTACACAATTACCCCACTGTACGGACGCCAGCACATCAAGTTACTACAATCTGTAAAATTTCTTTAATAGATTTTCAACTTCATCGGTAAAGCATTAAGGTTCAAGGTTGATTGGGAAAATTTGACAGTTTCGGGTAGCTTGACCTGCTGGCGTCTGTACCTACAAAATTCACTTAGGGCCAATATTACTCCTATGGCTTTGCCTTCCTGGCGCCATTGGGATAAGGTTTGGGGTCTGTGTATCTATTTTAGTATATTGTAAATTTTAATGTATTATTGCACCAACGACAACTCCATTTTATGTCCAGGCTAATCACTGTCCATTCTAAGGTTGCCTAGAAGAGATCGCAGAAGGCGATAAGGCCGCTCATTGTATATTTTTAAATTTCGATCAATTTTTTTTTTATAAGTATGTATTTTTGTGGTGACCAATAAAGTATATCCTACTAAAATTATAAACGCGAAATTTTTTGTGGATGGATGGATGAATGGATGTTTGTTACTCTTTCACGCAAAAATTACTGAACGGATTTGGATGAAATTTGGCATACAGATAACCAGGATTGACGTATTATAGAATAATTTTTAATCCGATATTTCCCGGGATCGAAACTTATGAGGGTGAAACCGCGGGGCGCAGTTAGTAGTAAATAAATAAGGGCAGGAGAATGATGTCAAGTCAAAGTCATAAGATTTTATCTCCTGATACGAGTTCAGGAGATAAAGTCTTATGACTTTGAGTATACAGTTGTAATCTCAGAATCCCAGCACACGCTGTAGCACGTAGTATCTCTCTGTAGGCACGTAGGTAGTAAAATTTGCGTCACTGTGATCGTCAATTGATTTGATAGCGAAAAATAAAACAGTATATTCAAGTTCGGTTATTTCAGTGTCAATGCCGACAGAGTGAATACGATAAACAATACGAGTCCAATATGTATATACAGGATGGAGTTAACGAAAACTATTAATGTATCCAAACTGAGGAGTATTATGTGGATCAGACAAAGTCAAATCATTTATTTGAAATAGGCACATAAAAGGCTAATGGAATTGCATCCCCTGAATGTAAAAAATAAAGTAATTAAGAACTATATTTCTGCCTTTTTAACAAGAGCTATATAAGTAGGTACATGTTACGTTCCTGCAGGAGCTGCAGGTATAATCTGCCTAGCTTATGCCAACTATGTTGGTGATGACTGATGATTTAATCTTAATGTTTTAATTTTGATTCTATTGGTAATTTTGATTTTAATTTTTGATTCTAATTTCGATTATGATTTTGCGTCTTACATAATGTTTTGCTTTTTGTTTCTAATTAATTTTTCTGTCTTCACTACTAGTAAAAAATCTTGTTAGAACGTAATATTTAAGAAGCTATTTTTTATGTAAGTGCTGTGTACGCCTGTAAATGACTGATTCACTATAACTCAATGCTTATGTTATTTTCTATTTTGTTAATGTTTGGTGACGTTTTGTAGTTTCTGCATACCCCATGGGTGAGTTTATTTATTTATTAAATTTTGTTTATAGTTAATTAAAACGGTACAACACCAATTAAGTACATCAATTAACATAGGAGACAGTGATTACGTTGACAATAATTTTATTATGATTTAATTTAAAACTAACATGGAACTCACTCCATTGCATACTAACTTTCTCTCACAGAACACCAGGAATATATGCATAATTTTACTCCATTCATTTGCAAACCCATTAGATTCAGGGTTGGGAGTTAGAGCGGCATTTAGCACCGTTAGAGTACAACAGACTGGGGATTCCGCACTGGCTACAATTCTAGATTGCAGTTCAAATTCAAATATTTTTATTTGTAGAACATAGGTAAACAAAGGGTACCTAGATGTCTAAATTTATAAAAATGAACGCTAGTATGTCTTGTCGCCAACGGCTTAAAAATTTCTAATTAATAGTAGATAAAAAGAAAATAAAAAATAAAAATAAACAAAAACCTACTAAAACATTCAAAATTAATAAAATGTCAATAATTACATAAATATCATTAAATTACAATTAAATTGTCAAACCAATAAAATGTCATTAAATTACAATTTGTCTTCCAGTAAGCTTTCTCGCCCAATAAATCAAGAATAGACCTTTTGAAATGGTGTATGCTGTCAAGATCTTTTATTGTCATGGGTAACTTGTTATATACAATGTGTAACTGAATTAATGCACATTATGAAAGTAGTTTGTTCAGAATCGTTTACTGAATCGATTTCTGTAATTTTTAATATAGGTAATATTTTATCCCAAAAATAATTAAAACTACGTAAATTACTGTCACACTTCCGCTGTACAATCAAAACAAACCAAAATAGATGAAGTACCTACTGCGCTAGACCCTTATACGAGTGCGACTGTTTGCATGCGTAGATTTGTAATGTGACCACAATTTTCTCCCACAATCAGTGTAACTAATTTATGAGAAAAACAATGTTTATTACATAATAATAAAAATTCAGTGTATGCATTATGATTATAACATAACATTCTAATTGGGGTGTCTGGTGGTGTGCGTTAATTCCGGGACAAGTTGTATAACTTGGGTGCCATTCCCACATATCTCTCTATTGCGTCTTTTTGATCTTAGTGTTTGAAACAAATGCAAGTTTTTTTTTCTTCTTTGGCAACTGAGAAATGCAAGTTTGATTTTGCGAATACTGCTGTCTGTCTGTCAGTTGCGCAAACAGCGGGGCAATTGCGTAACACATTATCAATCGTAATCGGTTTCATTTTGACAGTTCACCAACATTCATTGCGTTATTTACGTCTTGAACAGACAAATTTTTCGAACATATGAAGCAATGGAGTAGAAATTTGCTTCAAAATGATTCAGATTCCGATTGATAGTGTGTTACGCAATTAGGGTGCTGATGTCCGATATATTTGTCGGGCACAAATATTCGGCAGAAAAGGTCATTTATGTATGTGTAAGTATTATATTATAGAAGACTAAAACAGACAAAACCTTTTGAGTTTGTGTAGTGTAAAAAGTGTACAAATAATAGTGCCAATTACACACATACCTAATAACACATGAACAAAGTGTTTAATATATCAGACTCTAAGAAAGTGGAACGGACGTGTGTAAAGTACATACAATCAACACTATTCTAAGTTTTAAAATAATTATCACGTAAAAAATCAAGTTAGATTAAAATTGCTTATTGGTCTTATAGCCTATAGATTGTAATTAATTATTAAAAATCGGCAACACTATCAGTCTCAGTCTGAATAATTTCTAAGGATATTACTAATCCATTGCTTCATATGTTCGAAAAATGTGTCTCCTCAACAACGTAAACAGAGCAACGAATGTTGTTGAACTGTCAAAATGAAACCTATTGCTACTGATAGTGTGTTACGCAAGTACCCCTGGTGCCTGCTGGTTCTTTTTAAAAGTGGATAAAAAAAAATCCTCAGCCTGTAAGTAAGTATATTATCACTGTTATCAAAATATGAGGGCACTTACTGCAGTCGATATTTCGGCCTATTGATTACGTGCTATCGGGGATATACTCGTAGCTCATATAGCCACTACTCGCTAACCCAGTCTGCAACGATCGCTGATAACCATCACCTTTAGCCTATGTTTGAGCTGTATCAGTTCTAACTATCAATAAAAATGTTTTTTATGCACTTATTCGTGTCAGTAGATTCTGCAAGGAGTATAAAATCGGCTGTCTGATTCATTGTAACAAAGAGTTAATAAATTTTTGAAATCTTAGTTTATTGAAAAGATATGAAAGTAGGTATTTGTTTTGTTTGTGTTAATTTATGTAATCATCGACTATTTCATAGAAGCCTTGCAAATTCTTTTAACTTCACGATTTGAGATCATGATTTTGAAAGATGATTTTGACGCTTTTTTATCCCGTGATATGCCCGTTAATCAGGTACCAATTTTCAGATATTGTTTTTTTTTTTGTTTGACACACATTGGACAAAAAATATTTGTCAGAACGAATCATACCTAAACGAAAAAGAGATGTTACCAAAAAAAAAAATGGAAAATTTCTGAAAATTTTCCGGAGCTTTGCTTTTTCTCTTGACAAACAAAAATGAGTATAATGTAAAAAAAATCTTGTATTTGTAACCCTAGCGATTATTTTCACTGTTTTGTATCCTACAGTTACCAAATCTGTGAACAGCGTTGTGGGCTGTAATGTTGGCTATAAGTTTTGTATTTCTTGTTTCTGAACTGTTTTATATTAAACCAGTTGGTTACTGTACCTTTTGAATAAAATATTAAAAAAAAATACTTTTAGGAAAAGGTGTAGGTACCCAAAGACCAACTTCTAGGTTGGGTTTTTTGAATTAATATTTCAAATGGTCGTAAATATACACCAAGTTATTTTATTTTTCAAATAGTGCAGTTTATTTATTTAAAACAAACTTCAGTACCTACTAAATTAATTTATGCTAGCTCCAATAAACAATTAATGAAAAATAATCTTACCACATTTATATCAAACCCCAAGTCAGAACACACACTTAGCGCTAAATATTTCAACTGTTCGTCCGTAAACAACTTAGTTTTGTCACTGTCCGTCGGTCTACCACTCACATACAGTATCATAGTCATTTGTTTAATCAAACAAAATATTATGTAGTGCTTAAACTTTGTGTAAAACATTTTAATTTTAACTTTTTCATAAATATGTAGGTTTATCAAAATTAACTAAATTATAAATTAGGTTGCACTCAAATCCTTCAATCAATAAAAATCACGTAACTAAAAACAATATTGCAGAATTCGAAATTTAAACTCAAATTTCTTCTTTTTTTCTACGCATTAAAAAAGTAAATATGCGTTTGATAAGATTAAAAAAAAAAGCTATCCAAAAGTGAATTGTGATACCAATATTTAAATTGCGAACAGTTTGTTGCGATAGTTCGCGTTTAGTCGCGTGCGGTAGCGCGGCGCTGCGGTAGTTGTGCCTTCGCGCCGCCCCTCAAATCGTAACTGGGGCGCCAAGCCACTGAGCTTTACAAATATCCGTACCGCAGGGTGCTCCCAAAGCTGTCTTATTAGAGTGGAACTTCAACCTACGTCATCCGGTCCATTCAAGCTGTTGGTTCTTTTCGAACAAAAAATCGGTCCTTCGTGTCAAAAGATTAATTATTGCCGAAAGGACCAATGTTGTTTTGTGATTATGCATTATATCTTGTCATCGTTTTTTATAGGACACTGGAACTTTTCCAGCGACTTTGTCTGCGTAGGTTTCAGATTTTCCCAGATGAACTGAAAAATGCTGAAAAATAATGTTTCCGGACTTTTATTTTAGATTTTTTCATTGATGTTTCATAAAATCTTTTATCCTGAATTTTACTCCACCATAACAAAAATCCTTTCTTAGATATGAGTCACAAAAGGACCCTTTTTATAAGGCTCTACATTAATTAATTAAACAGGTCAGGACATTTATTTCTGTTTATCGTTTTTTCCTATAGGATATTATCGTCATACTCTTGACATTCAGTTGACGTTTAACAGCAATTTAGTAGTAAGCCTTCATACCCTGAAGGACTAGGTAAGCAGTTTCAGAAAGCAAACATATTGCCACTCATAAGTAGCCCGCCCAGATTAAGGATTTGTATCCTTAATCCGGGCGGGCGACTTCTAAATATGTAGTGAGAAATTGTAGAATGAATCAATTGAGAATCAATCAATCAATCATCAATTGAATTGATTGATTGAATTTTTTTTTGATTAATTTGTATGGTGTACAATAAAGAGTATTCTATTCTATTCTATTCTATTCTATTGAGATATTAAAAAAAAAAAACACAAAAGGTGTTATTGGGTTTTTCGATCTGGAATATCTCTGTTGCATTCGTGCTCGGTTGATGGCAATAGGCTCGCCCCCTATTACATGGCACTTACACATAACTGGCAAAATGTGGGTGTATGTAAGCACACCTCTGCCTAACCCTACGAGGAATACAAGCGTGGTGTTATGTTATGTTAATTAATTCCCCACAAAGCAGAGTCATCGATCTGCTCCGATATGTCTTAGTTGATCTAGAAAAGTCTCATTTCAGCGCGAGAAAATGCGGTGACTAGATTTTATTTTTTACGCTGTGCATGATGTTAGCGGGTGATCTTCGTCGATGGGACAAAAAAACAACCGAGCGTTCGCACAGGTTCCAACGTGTGTAATTCGTATAATATGTTTGACGATCATTTAAACTTTATTGTTTTTTTTACTTCCTGTCTTGGCACTTGCTTGCATCCATGCAAGTGCAGGCAATAAAGATTCGTCATCATTAAAATATCTGTCACAAACACCTTCTTACTTTGAAGGTTGTAACATGGGCCACCAACAATGCCCGTATGTACCCACAATCACATTGTGAACACATATCGTTCACATAGCATTCACAGCATCAAGGAATACAACCCCTAATCATAAAATTATCATATCATCATCAATCATAAAATTATATTGTCATAATCATAAGTTGTCAGGGATTTCATAAAATGCGGCATAATTAATCCAAGCCCAAGGATCATGAAATTAGATTATTTCCTACCGGGCATTTATTGTTCTTTGATCCCAAAGCCAATTCTTTGGTACAAAAATATATACTACAAAAATATATTAAGCCATAATTACGCCACATTAAACAAGGCTATTAATAAAGTGATTCATCTTAAAATTCGTAGTAAACGCGTCACATACCAAAATATTTAATGAATGTATCCGTCGATATGGTTGCGTGATCTGAATGTTGAATATATTAAATCCCGCGGAAGTTATTGAACTATTGTAATTGCGCAATCGGAGGCTGTGTTCTTATAATTTAATTTACTATACTATAAAAAATCTGATCAACGATGGATGGCGACTACTTAATTTAAGTCATCCTTCGCGCCATTTTGAGTCCATAGGTTGAAATTGATATTTAAAAGCGGTTAATCCGTTTATCCACCGCAAAAATCCACCCTAGGCCTACAAATTCCGTTTATACAAATAGACCTTGGGTGGATTCTCGGACATGCGTTTCCGCGTATCCACCGTAGGGTGGATTTTTTTAGGTGGATAAACGGAATAACCCTTTAAATGGTTAAAAGAATTTTCAAAGAAGTTACAGAAGCTATCTTCTTCAGTGCTGAGAATCCAATCAAATCTTCCGAATAATATTTAAACAACTACAGGGCTAAACTAATGTACCTATTTACTTGCTTGTAACTCAAGTAAGTAATAAGTATCTATTTAGGCACATTATAAAGTTATGCGTCAACACTTTAAAAGTATTCGGAAATCTACGCGTCAACATGTTTTTGTCGATCGCTGTTATATCTGTTTCCGGTCTGTTTTCTATTGTGTTTAACGTTAGATAAAGAAGAGCAACGTCTTGGACACCACTCCACCATTACTGGACACTGAAGACATAACACCTTCCGTTAATAAAACAATTAATTAATATAAAACCTCCTTTCTCACTCACACGTAATATTTTTTTCGCACCCAACCAACTACTTTCTGTTTTTAAATCAATTAATTTTAAACTAACTTTCGATTACGACTTCGATAAACCGTCGATAGTGCAGATAGGTTACGTTGGTACATTGGTTCATAAATTTTATTACCATAAAAACACTGGTCAATCAGTTTTTGATGTTGCAACTTGCATGTATAAAACTATAGAAAGAAAAATAGGTTTATTTGTCACAGAAACATTTGCATAAAAAAAGATAATTAACTCTTATAATAAAGAAAAATAAACACAAAATAGATCTATAATAACGAGCACAAAACAGAAATAGTCGACAGCTGCACGTCATGACTGTGACAAGAAGGCTTCCACTCAGCATGATGCTATGCTATGGGAAAATCAGCAGAGTGCTGATTTTCAGTGGTTACCCGAAAAGGACGCACCGAAACCAAGTTAGGTTAAATGATTCGTACTATAGGTAACAAAATAAATAGATTTATACTAAACATCGTGGTATTGGTGTGCTACCAAAGAAATTAATCTAGATGAAGACACATATCGTTAGTCAACGCCTAACAGTTTCCACATTGGACTTCACGTCATCAGCTTTTCTTGCCCTAACTCTCTCCAGTGGCTGTGTTTCGCTCACCTACCATTAGATCAATCATTTTCTGAATGTATGTCTCTGTGGCCAGTATCAAGATATTATCTTCTTCGGATTATTCCGTTTATCCACCCCAAAAATCCACCCTAAGGTGGATACGCGGCTACGCATCCGAGAATCCACCCTAGGCCTAATTGGATAATCGCAATTTGTAGGCTCGGACATGCTTTTCCGCGTATCTACCTTAGGGTAAACGGTATAACCGTCATCTTCCATTAACATTATTAATCTAGCAAAAGCCTTACCAAAATATCATGTTCTCCGCGTTGGTCATCTTATGATCTAGGTACTGCCACCCAAATAAAAAACTAACTATTAAGTATATTATATTCATTCGTTTTTCCTTTCTTTTTCTTAAGGTCGTTGCAGATATAATCATTAATTCGGACTGCGGGCCCCTTCATACCTGTGTGGTCATCTAGGATAGAGGCAGAAAGATCGCCGCGGTCACCTTCGGGTGGCATTCCACCTTCTATTATTAATTATTTTGATAATGTCAATAAATCTTATTGACATTTAAACTGCTTAATAATATATAACCATTCATTTATATTTCTTTAGGATATCATGGGATGGAAAAAACTGGTCCTCCGAGTCGTGCGTCCTTAACTCCTTTAGGTACGTGTGAATGATCAGATCACGTAGTGACTCTAAAATAATAATACTGGTCTACTACTATCCCACTGTACGGCAAAAGCCTCTTGTCATGCAGAGAATGCATGAACATTGATCACCATAAGTCTGCTCAAGGCGGGTTGGAGATGTCAGACTTAAATTAATAAAATTAAAGTGCAGGTTTCCTCACGATGATTTTCCTTCACCGATGTCAGTGATGTCCAAGATAACTTAGAAAGTACATCTTATGAATTGAAAAAGTCACATTGGTACTTGCCCGGATTTGAACCCACAACCTCGTGGCTTGTGTTTTTTTATGTCGTGCCGTCACTGTGCTATCACGACATACAAAAACTAATAATGAATTAAAATGAGATGTTATGGACAGGTCCTATTTCGGATCATCTTAATTGGGTACAAGAATGCGATGCTTTAGCTAGCTAGGTCTTTTAAGGAATGAAAATAGTAGATGACTAAGCTTGAACTAGGACCGATGAAGTGTGTCGCATTTCATCAATAAAACAGCGTCGTGTGCTGTGGGTGACATGAGAGAAGTTGATGTTCATACAAGGGCAAAGACGAATAAATGTCTTAGTCTTTACAAAGACATTTATTCGTCGGATATGGTAGGTACAGACGCCAGCAGGTCAACCTACCCGAATCTGTCAAATTTTCCCAATCAACCTTGAACCTTAATGCTTTATCGATAAAGTTGAAAATCTATTAAAGAAATTTGACAGATTGTAGTAGCTTGATGTGCTGGCGTCTGTACAAAGATGGTTAGTACTTGGATAAGTTTGACACATGCGCCGCTACTAGCGGCATACGAATATTTACAATGTGAACCTAATGTACACGTGGGTATAAAACCTAACTTATATACTACTTATACTCTAGTAAAGAATACAAAACACTTATACTATGGACATTTGTACTCTAATATACAACATAAAATAAAATAAAAACACAACAATAACAACATTTCTATTATACAAAAATAAATCTACTTTATTATAAAAAAATAAAAAATATTTACCTACTTATTAACCTGTAATGATAGATTTATAGTGTTATATTAAATAAATATAGCAGATGCTATTATAGTCTTTCCATAGTCCTTGATACCCAGAGGAGCAATTCTCGTGATTTTAAGAACTTTCACAGTCTGATCTCAGTCTCAATATGTCAAAAATACCCTATTTTCCGTACATTTTTGACATTGACTTTTAATTACGAGAATTGGTCTTCTGTTCACTTTAGCCACCCAAACCTATTATAATCTTCAATACCTTTGTTTCCATATCCTACAATAGTCCTGCACTAACTGGGGGTTGTCCTTGGGCCAGGTCAGGTCAGATGTAGATACATCACGCCTGTATTTCCCGAAGGAGTAGCCAGAGTGAATTCCATAGTAAACCCATAAATCGCGAGACATGTTCTTGTTCCTTACAGGATAGCTGATAGCCCGACACTAAACATTTATTAATAAGCTCACCCCCTATCAAGGGCGGGTGAGTAACAAACACGATTCCACACGTGAGCGAAATTAGTATGACGTAGATTGGTTAGTTTTTTTGCGTAAGTACGTCATTCAGCAATAGTAGACCTTCTAGTGTCCGATCTAATGATCGAAATCTAGCCCTTTTCCTCTTTTATGTTCGGTTCGTGGAATGCCTAGCGCGCGATTACGCACATTGAGCTTCGAACTGAAACACTGTACCTGAGAATAGTGTCAATCCCTGCCATCAGTATTCTGTAAAAAAATCCACCGTCTAAACTTGAAGTGAGTGCAATCTCACTTCATAGCAATTCAATCAAGGGATTGACAGCTAACTTCAAAGTCAGCTGTCAATCCCTTGACTCCCTAGCGTCAGGTAGTAGTAAAAATTGCGCACACTCCTGAAAATGTAGGTACAATCACAAACAATAGTGCCGATTCGGAAGTACAACACCGTATGATCTCTCATGACCGTCATACGCAGAGTTCAGTGCCGAATGCCATACGCCTGCCCTGCGGTCACCATAAGAATATCTGAATGAATTTGCCTTCATCGATACCCAGGAACAAATGCACGATGTTTTTTTTTTATTTTGAAGCTAAATGCACGATGTTCTTTTTATGTTGGAGCTAAATTATACATTACACTATCCCATGCGGTAGGTATACTGAATTAATCTCAACGCAGCCCCTGAAAACTGAATTTCCAATTCGATTTGCAACAAGTTTTTTTGTAATCATTGATTACTTTACGGAGATTTTTTTCTTTTTTATAAGCCCGTTTTGTCCCACAGGGGAAAGGCCTCCACTAATCTTATTCCACCTTCCTGTTGGAGATTTTAGACTGAGTTTAAAGATATCACATAAAAGATTGCAAAAAAAAAATCTCGAGAAAATTATTTCTTTTTTGTTTAAAAAAGAACAACTTTAATTGCCATCTGCATCATTTAACTTAATGACACTGGACCACACATCTAAGGTCGATTTGTACGGAACGCAGTGACTCCACAACGACCTCTAGTGGACATTTAATAGATCATAATAATGTTACACGAGCTAGATTTGAGATGAGAATGTTGTAGTTATATAGGTGGTTAATATTCGATCGGCGCCGGGCCCCACAAAAACACTAGATTTTGAAATTATAATGTCGCACCTCGGTGCCGGACGAACGAAACGTTCGACTTTGGTATAGGTCGACGACTTATTGTCTGTCATTTATAGTTTATAGTTGCTTATATATTTTTGTATAACGTATTGAATTTGAGAAAGAAAAGTTAGGTAGATTCACCGTAAGTAACGGATTGGTGTCTACGGTACTTCTTATTTATAAAGCTATTACAATGTTGAGATAGAAATGATTGCCAATTAAAAAGGTAGTGACAAAGAAAGAGCTCGAATCAGTAGTGATTGGCCTCTTGCTTCAAACTAGTTACTTATTTATGATGAGAGAAAGCAGTTCAGCTTCAGAACAAAAAGAGCGCTGTGTCAAAGATGGTCACGTATAAGACTGATTCTGGAGAGAAGGTAAACTCAAAACTGTATGGTTCTTTCCTCAAAAGACCATCTCAGATCTGCATGGTCTTCAAATGGCCTGACCAAGATCATGTCTGGACTTTAAAAGAGACTGCGACCTCTGAGTTTGTTTCGATGTTTTTTCTCAGAGTAGTCGTTAGAAAACACCGAACTCGTCTAGTTTTAAAAATATGATGTGCAAAAGTGTTTTTTTTTAAACCAATTCACAGAAATAAATATCATTATCATTTACAGGCCGGCTGACCCTCGGTATTAGGATTTATGTGGTTGCAGTTATACCTGAAAAACCTGTACTTTAGGCAGGGTATAATTTTAATTGGTCACTGTACTACTAATAACTGCACGTACCTACTGCTACTAAAACTTCTAGCGTTTACTCTGGTGAGGTTTTTGGGTTACGTATCTATATTATTACCAAAACTTGATGTTATCAAACTAATTATAAGTTCTTGTACTGGTTCTTACAATTTTTTTTTTAAACAAATAAAATTTTGTTCTTCACGGTAAAATTTCAGGTGCCGGAAAGATTGAAAACACATTACAGTGTATCAAAACTTCGTAAATCAGGATCGATCGAGCATGCATAAAATATTAGTGTTTGTCCCTGATATGCCGGGAGATGGATTTCTCTGACGGACGTTGTATTGAAATGATACCTAAATGATGTTGCTAAGACAGGAATATATATATATATATAGGATATTTTTATTTTTACTTTTGAATTTTATTTTAATCATATTAAGGGCTGATTTTACCAAAGTCAGATATCTTTTATCCGTGGAATAACATTGACGTCCGACAGTTTGAATATGAAAAACTGTCAAAAATTAAAAATTTATTGTCAGTTTAAGACTTATTGTAGGTATAAAAGTTTGGTGAAATTCGCACTAAGAAAACTTATACATAATTTATGATTAAAATTTTAAAAAAATATTACCTATTCTTCTTTATAGCTATCTGCAGGGACGAATAATTATTAGGGGCCAATTATGAAAATGCAAAGAGTTTTTATTGAATTAAACTTTTTCTGGGCAAATATAAGATTAGACGGTAATCTAAAAATGTCTTGTAAAAACATGGAATTGCATTTTCTGGAGGAGGAACTCTATTCTAACTCCAACGAAGTAAGTAAAGTACACGCTTTTGATAGAAATCGCTTTAATTCTTGCAGCAGGTGTCGAACTCAGCTCTTTCACTCGACAGTCCGCATCTTAATTAATAATAATAATAATAAATAATAAAAAGTCGTGTAGCTAACGGAGAGTATTTGCATAGACACAACCTTGTAGCCAGGATAATCCATCAGCAACTTGCTCTGAAATACAGCCTTGTGGAATCTGAGGTGCCGTACTACAGGTATGTGCCCGACCCAGTTCTCGAAAATGGAAATATCACGTTGTACTGGGATCGATCCATCATCACTGACAGGACTATTTTTGCCAATAAGCCTGATATAGTGGTGGTGGATCGATCAGAGCGGCGCGCAATGATTGTTGACATAACCGTCCCGCATGATGAGAACCTCGTGAAAGCCGAGAAAGATAAACAAATCAAGTATCTTGACTTGGCTCGCGAGGTTGTTGACATGTGGGATGTGGACTCAGCGATCATTGTGCCAATAGTCGTGACAGCCAATGGCTTAATAGCCAAGAGCCTCGACCAACACCTGAGGAGGCTCTCGTTGGGCAGCTGGATCAAGGGCTTGATTCAGAAAGCGGTACTTCTGGACACGGCTCGCATTGTCAGGAGGTTCCTCTCTCTGGAGCCCTGACCGCCGGTAGCTTGGACCCTGTTCCCGATACCGGTGGGCTACTATTTTTTATATTTTTAAATGTTTTTTTTTATCTTTTTGTTTATAAAAATATTTAAAAATATAATTTGTAAGTATGTATAAATGAAATAAAGGAAATAAATAATAAAAAAATTGTATAGTAAATTGTTGGACTATTGCTGCTTATTTTGTTAAATAACAAGAGTAAGTATACCTACATAGTGTAAAAAATAATGAAATTACAATTTATGACGTTCAAAACAAATAGGCATTAAATTATTATTATATTCCTGTAATTCTGCGTAATTCCGCTTTCCCACGGGATTACCGTAGTAATTAAATACTTTATTATTATCAGAAACCTCAGTGCGATATTAGCTCGAGCACGAGATATTAGTTAGGTATTCCCCTTTATTTATTTTCTCCTAACACAAGCAATTTCTCCAATAGCATGTATCGAAATGCCCTTTGTAATATGTACCTATATTTTTTTTTTTAATTCCTTTAAGGTCCGGTTTTTTGATCCGTAGTTAAACTCAACCAATTGTTAAAAATAGTAACTAATGGAAATTTTTTTGCAAATTGTGTTTTTCGATCAATGTTTAGTTTATCTATCTAATGATATAATATCATTGCTAATGGTCAAATAATTAACTATTAGTAAAAAAAAAAAATAACCATTGAAACATTTTGCAAAAATTTAACCATTACTTAGATAGGTACTATTTTTAAATGTGCGTTTGGATTGAGTGAACTTTTTTTTATTTCGTGACAAAATGTGATTGTGCAGACGCCAGCACATCAAGCTACTACAATCTGTCAAATTTCTTTAATAGATTTTCAACTTTATCACTGAAGCATTAAGGTTCAAGGTTGATTGGGAAAATTTGACAGTTTCGGGTAGCTTGACCTGCTGGCGTCTGTACATTTAGACAAAAATAGTCAAAACTCATAGCCCAAAGTAAAAAATTTGTCACTCTCAAGGGTCTTCAGTTATTGCCCAAAGTATGGATCACTCAATTTTTTGTTTTATGTTCTGGGTCTTGTAATGTTGATTACTTAACACAGGTCTAGGTACCTGTGTTAAGTAAAAGTATTGTATACAATCAATTTTCTAACTGAACAGACAGCTGTCCTGCTGGGGAGTTTGTTGCGCCAATTCTTCCCAGCGATAGCACTAGGAAGTGGTGAAGGGCGGGCGTTTTAGGAGGACTGTCTTTTGTAAATTTGACATTCGAAAAGTGCTGATTCTCAGCCTAATTTGAATAAATAACTTTTGATTTTGATTTTCAGACATTTTGCAAAAACGACTATGAGCCAATTCTCAACAAAAACTTACTCTACTGACTAGACTATATCTCAAAAATTAGTTAACAAATTGTCACAATATTTTTAAAACCATCAAGGCATTTAAATTTAATTCCAGGTATCTATGACAGTATCATTGGATCACTCAGTACAGACATCATTTTGTCTGAGAGATCGTTGTAATAAGGTGTAGGTTGACTTTTTCTTTAAGTAGGATCTATTTTTTATCCTAAAATGTATGTCCCGAATATATTTGTACAATAAATATCATAACACAAATACTTACCTTTGTTACTTACTTAAACTTATTGACCTGTTTCGTATTGATTTACACAAACTACTATTCATTTTTGTACAACTTTATGACTAAAGTTTTTCATAAAAAACCGGTCAAGTGCGAGTCGGACTCACGCACCAAGGGTTCCGGACAAAGTAGGTATCTAACTAAACATTTACGGCTTTCGCAAATGTTCCTTTATCTGTGCTATAAGACGTTGCTTCGTACCAAATTTCAAGATTCTGAGTTCACGGGAAGTACCCTGTAGGTTTTGATTCCCTTGCGAGTTTCGAAAATTTGGGGAAAATTGCGGAATAAACGGCTGTATCTCTTGTTTTTTTCACAGCTCCAAGGGACAGTAGACCTGAGTATTTGATATAAATTTCAGTTTGATACCTCCACGCGTTCCTGAGAAAAAGGGTCTTGATAGACGATAAAAAAGTGATCCTATAAGGGTTCCGTTTTTTCCTTTCGAGGTGCGGAACCCTAAAAATCATTTACATACAGGGTGGCAGGGACATCGACGCGCAAACGTCGTGAAAAGGTTACACCTGATGCCATAAATAACATTACGAAAGTTCATTCATCTCGGAAATGACCGGTTAAAAAAATGGTAATTTTTGAGTGCGCAATGTATTGCAAACAACGCGATCAAAACGCTCCGCGGATGGCGCGCGCGCGCGGGCTACTCGTACCTACCGCGATACCGCGCGCTGCCCTTTCGAGTTTTATTTACATTGCTATTTTACGTGAAATAAGTAAATTTACTATTTTTTTATTAAATCTCATTGGGTTAGATAGAAATAATGATTTTATACAGTTTACAGTAAAAAAAATTGCAGAAAAAAAACGTAAAAATTAAGAAAAAGCCGACGAAAAAATTTCAACGCAGGGGGTCTAGAAGCGCGGGCCTGCGGGCGGAGAGCAATGGGTAGCTCACCGCCCGATCAGGACCAGCAGTGCGATTCTGTAAACATCTCACCGTGAAAACTTAGGTGAAGTGAGCGTGAAGTGAACTGTTATTCCAACTAATGCTAGGGATTGACACTACTGACAGCTCACATCGAGCTCACTTCACTTGAGTTTTCACGGTGAGATTTTTACAGAATCGACCGGCAGGCCCGTGCCGGACGGCGCGTAAGTGTTCCACGCGCGCCTCAAAGAGATGTCAGCATAACGAGGGGCCCCTCAGGGCCGAAGCCTGCCGGGGCAGCGGGATTGTCCGAAAGGGTTACCGCTGCCCCGGAACATAAAGGGCGAAGGAAGGAACATGGGTGGGTTTTAGTCAGTAAGAGTCTGACACTCCCTTCCGCTCCACCCAGAGCGGGAGGAGTCATTTGATGATTTCCCATCCCAAAAAAAAAAAAAAAAAAAAGGGGGTCTAGAATCATGTGTTGAATCCATGGTAAGCGGTTGCGCGTCGATGTCCCTGCCACCCTGTATGACAGCTTAATTTACGAGATATTAGATTTTAATTTTTTTAAAGATATTGTGTGTTGTAGGGTTCATATGATTTTAACTTTTAAAGTACATTTTTCTTCTACCGACATATTTTATTGTTATTTCCTGCATCGCGTCGCATGTTTCATTTAGTTTTATACGAGATTTAGCGCACATACGTGAGGTTACGTGATAGTAAAGTAAGATAAAGTTACACGATGTGCCAGAAATAATTTTAATAAAAAGAAGATCGTACAGCAGCCTAATTGCGTAACCATTTTCGGCAAAAGATTGAGATTAATTGGTTTCGTTTCGATCGCTTTTTGTTTCATTCTACGATTTTCTTAAGCACATATCGTTCATTCTTTAGCGTTTCAAACCAACAGCTATTGCTATTACATGATAGTGGAGTTATGCAATACGAAAATCGTAAAATGAAACAAAAGCGATCGAAACGAAACCAATTAATCTCAATCATTTGCCGAAAATGTGTTACGCAATTAGGCTGCAGGTTACTTGGAGGTATTGAAGTTATACCTTCTCAACATCCTGATGGCATTGGTCATTATCGAGCGCATGGCTATGTACATAAATGGACGAATAGTTTTCTATGACGATAATTTGGCTAACACTTATTACTTATAGCAAAAATTAACCACTTTATTTACATACCCTTATGTACGCAGTTTATGGTTTGTAAATAAAATTGTATTTGTATTTCCTTTCTAATTTTAAGAGACGAGCTTATAATGTACTGTACCATTTTTATTTCCGATGATCTCATATTACATTATGGTCACCCTACTTCGCTTTTCCCTAACAATAAAGTAAAAAAACCCGTATCTAGTGAATCAGTGATTGAATTCCATGTAAAACTTTAGATAGAGATACCTGGAATTGGCTTTAAATGCCTAATGATAACTATATTGTCATAGCAGTTTTTGCAAAATGTCTGAATTGAGTGATCCACACTTTGGGCAATAACTGAAGACCCTTGAGAGTGACAATTTTTTTACTTTGGGCTATGAGTTTTGACTATTTTTGACTAAATGTATGTACAATATCACGAAATAAAAAAAGATCACTCAATCCAAATGCACATTATTTTTAACAATTGGTTGAGTTTAACTACGGATCAAAAAACCGGCCCTAAGTAGTGTTTAGCGACTGTTTAACCATACCTTTTTGACGTTTGAACGTCACTTAATTTTAATCATAGTTTATAAATAAAGCCCATTATTATTAGTTAGGCTTGTGAACTCGAAGGTTCTAGTGAGAAACCATATTTCCTGGGAAAAGTCTAAAATTAGCTAAATATTTTGGGTTTTGGTTGGGTGTACTTTATGGTACACCTCTGCCCAACCATTCGGAGAAACAAGGCATGATGCTATGTTATGTTATTTTGGGTTTTGTGTGTTAGGAAATTCCTTCAAAGTTGAAACTCTTACTAACAAGATATTTCCTTATCTAATCCCTGAAGTACTGTTAAAAAAACGTATATTTTCTCTACTTATCCTTCTGAAGGTTCTGTGTGTAAAGTTGTCAACATCATACATTTTTGGAACTGGCGAAATGTGGGTGTACTATTATAGGTACACCCCTGCCCAACCCTTTGGAGATATTATTACAGCTTTCTTTTATAATGTAAGCGACCCCTAAAAAAGGGTTTTTGGGAAATTCGATCTTTAAAATCGGATAAAAAGAGGGGATTCTATTTGTGTGTTTTTTTTGGACTCATAAAGTAAATAAGGAAGAATCTTAATGCATTGTCCGACTATCTCGAAAGTCGGTATTTATAGGTACTTGTCAGAAAATAAAAATAAGCTTTTGGATTTTTGGAAATCGACCCCTAACGGAGCAAAAGGGGTAATTAAGTATTTAGGGGAGGATTTTACTGCGTGACTGGTTCAAAATTTTAAAGTGATCTAAACATTAACTGTTGACGAAAAACATGATTGGAGATTTTTCAGAACTCAAAATAACCTATAACAAAGCAACTTATAGGTGCTTAGCCAAAATACAGAAGCGCCAAAACGATTTTCCAAAAATTAACCACATTTATTTTTTTCCATTTAAACTTTCCAGTTTATATGAAATGAAATCCTTTGTAATAATGCCTAAGGGGCGCGCTATATCAGGGGGATACGCTCTTCACTAGGTATTCTATAGTAAAGTTATTTTTTCTTAACATAAGCGTGGCTGTATTTTCTAGAGTCACTTTATTTCGAGGAATGAAAAAAAAATCTGCGATCCACCTCTTTTTAAAAGGTAGTCTTCATACTTATCGTAGGGACATAATATACTAGGTACCTTTAAGTATTACCATGATTGAAAAATAATAAGTGATAATGAATTGGGACCATCATGAACTTATGAAATTTAATATTTGTTAAATTTTATAACATCCGTTTGGAGAGACGGAGGGTATGTCGGACTCCTACAGAGTAAAATCTCCAGCTCCTCCTGCTGAGATACGTACATCGAGTCAGGAGAGCGGAGTACCGGACAGTATTCCTGTAGTTAGATACTATCTTCTTCTTTTCGTGTCTATGGTATGTACTCTACCTCGATGTTTTTTTTTCTATATGTAGTTGGAGCCCAGTAGGTGGCCACGTTGATTGCGGCATCAGTAGAATTGTTAGGTCATCAGATGTGCAGGTGAACGGGAACAGAGGACACTCCAGCAAGTGGGGCATGGTCTAATCAGAAGCACCGCACTCGTAGGTAGATACTGTTATCTTCTATAAGTTTTTTTAAAGTATATCCGTGCACACGTTCTCTCAGGTAGGTAGGTACCCATCTCTTGGATCCTGGGTCTAAGTCCACGCACAATTATTTTTTTCATTCGTCGAAATAAAGTGACTCAATAAAATTCATCGAAGCTTATTAAGGAAAAATAATTTTACTATAGGATACCTAGTGCTACCCACCTGTTAATAGCGGATATAGACATTCATTAGGAATCCGTAGAGTGCCCTGTACCTAGAGGCTGTGTTTCACTAAGAACTTGGTTCTGCGTGCAAGAGGTAAAACCAGACATTTGGTCCCCCAAATGTCTGGTTTTACCTACCTCTTGCACATGCAATTCTCGTAATTTTAAGAACGTTCACAGTCTGATCTCAGTCTCAATCTGTCAAAAATACATATAATTTCCCTACATTTTGACAAGTTTTTGACATTTGTTGGTCAGCGAGATGAGACTACGACTAGATTTTGAACGTTTTAAATTACGAGAATTGGCCTTCTGCTCACATATTATGTCACAATCATGATCTCTTCCGTCGTGGCGGATTGCCGTCTTATCGGTCGAGTGAAGGAAGAGAGAGTGCAAGAGTGTCTGCGTACACACTTGTACTCTATAATATTTCCCGCGCCGAAGGCTGGTAGTCCGAAGTATCCGTTGGGATTGGCCGCCATTCAAAATCAAAATCAAAATCAAAAGTCATTTATTCAAACTAGGCTGAGAATCAGCACTTTTCGAACGTCAAAATTACAAAAGACAGTCCCCCAAAAACGCCCGCCCTTCATTGCCGAATTACAGTCTCGAGGACTATATTATATGTCACAATATTACCCAATGGTGTTGAATACACGTGGTGCATGTGTGATCCTTAAGGTGGTAGCCGATGAATCAGAAAATGGCGTCGGGACATCTGAATAGAAGTTTGAGTACCCAAAAACAAGTCGTCGAACCACATTTGGTCATTACCTTACTAATAAAATTGATACCTTTTAACACAAATCCTGCATTCTGTTGAGTTCGAAGACCAGGCAGGGGTTGTTGTCCGGTCTTTCGAAATCCAATCTACCTACCGATATACCTACCCCGTTCATAAAGAATACATGATGGCAAATGGTTCAAAAATCTAAACGAGGTCGTGGACCTCTGCTAATCAGTTCCGCAAGCAATTTTTTTTTGTTCTAAAAGGACTGTCGGTGGCGTTACCTTGGCGTGGTCTGATACAACCTTCGAATATATTTCGTCACTAAAATAGACGGTCGATGAACTTCATTGAGTAAGGTAATGACGAGAATTATTTTACAATTAATTTAAATTAGCATTTTTCGGAACAAATGTCAAGTATCGGCATTTAGTTGGACACCGCCACCTACCTGTGATCCAAACGTGATAAACATTTTTTTGCTTGCTATTCCATTTAGTTAGGTAGTATGAAATAATTTATCAAATCTTTAATTGGATTTGATTTGCATATTGTATTAAAAATATATATTTTATTTAACGTCGGATGGATGTTGCAAGTAAATCCCACTTTGCATCATCAGTCAGGTTCATCACAGGTGCTGTTAACTATAAGTATTGCAATATTATTAATAAGTAGTCTGCTCTAATTCTATAAATCTAAATAATTCTAGTGCATCTCTACTCCCGGTAGTCCGTTCCCATGACGCAACGCGTTGTCGAGTTGCGTGCCCAAATGCCATAATATGTATTCCGTACCCTGAATGCAACCTAGCCTGAATGCAAACATATCATGTAACACAAAACCTAATCATTTCCGTGCTATTTTTCACCTATTCAGGCCCCTCATAAATAAATACGAAATTCAAGAATAAATGACAAACAACACTGCTTCTCAAAAAACAAGTCACGCCATTCCTATGTATGTAGACCACATGCGTAGGAGCACTACTGATAAATAAATAATATTTTAAATTCTTTATCGACCAACGTACATACGACCAGTACATAATGATTAATTGTATTTTAGTTTGGCGCCAAAATTCCATACAAAAACGTGGCTGAACGACCGTGACTCTTGCGCACAAAAAACTGTGAAGGTATTGAGTGTTGAACTTGGCAATATACTTCGATAGATATCAATCTATAAAGCTTTAATCTACGAATAATAATAATGAGCGTACTGTTCGTTCGACACATAAATAATATTGATCTCGTTGCCTTTCAGTAAAGGTCGCCACCATACAGCAAGGTCTTTCGAGAAAAAAGCATTTTGCATGAACGTTAAATGTATTTATTTGACTAGTTGATCATATTCAGGAACGAGTAAGGACAACAAGATAGGTCATTTCGAAACTTAGGCCTTTATAAAACGACTTGGCAATACAATTTGGTGGATAAATTTCGTACCTACTTATTAGTTCATTTTAAAGCCAGGACATTTTAAAGCCCACTGGAATTGTGGATGCATCAATGAAAACTTGCAAGGAGTTCAGTAGCTGTCGATGATAGGGGAGCAGTACATCTTGTCGCCGCTCAGCTTCTTGGCCGCAATTTGACGATCACGCTCCTTGCGCATAACCTAAGAAAAAAATAAAAAATCAGCATTGTCTCTCAAGACAGAGAGAGGTGGAAGGAGAGCAGGGAGGTCTTTGCCCAACAGTGGAACATTAATGGCTAATAAAAAATAAAAAAGCCACTGAAAAATATGTCTGTATTTCGATTTTATAGCTCGTATTGAATCAGTTCGATCCTACACTTGGCGGTGGGCCTCCAGAACTGTATTTCGCTACTTCATTAAGTATAAGAAATACAATGAAGTAAAAACATAATACGTATGGAGTTAATTGCGTGCAAAAGGATTTAGCTGTATTTTTGCAATGTCTCCTTCTCTAAAGAGAGGGCTAATAGCTATTACGACTCGGAAAGCATAATGATCCGGTAATGTTTTCACTGCTGGGACACAAGCCACCTCTCTTCGAGAGGGAGTGGGCTATAATCTACCACGCGGATTCAGTGCGGGTTGGTAGTTGGTAGATGGCACATGTCTTCGAATTTTTTGGTTCTAGGACATGTCGGTTTCTTCACCTTTTCTTTCACCGTTTTGAGAACAGTGGTGATGAAATTATTTACACAAAGTAAAGCGCCAAACCACTGCTCTTACTCTGAAAGCGCCTGTTTGAAAATGTATGATAGCTTTGACGTAGATTGCAGGCGGATGTAAGATGATAAATAATTCAGGCGCTTCGTACGTCAATATTAGTGAATTAGAAAAAATGTAAAACCTTGTTTAAATATGTGAATTATATGGAATTAGCAAAATTAGTGAACCATAGCTTTATAGTAGCCTTCTCTAGTTTCTGCCTATCCTCATGGAACAAGGCGTGAGTATAATATATGCTTGTATTGACGCAGTTAACGCAACGCAATAAATAGAACCAGTTACAGTAGTTAATCTTATACAGAAGTGATAACTATTAGACTTAACATACTTACGATAAATCTCTTAAACTGTTTCAACATGGTGTGGCACTCTTGATAGTCGTGTACTAAATAGTTGCATTTAATGAGGCCACGACCTAGCCCGTAGTCTTCCAAACAGTCCATCATTGCCATCTCCTGTTTCTGGCACCTGCCCAACATCTGGTGCGAATTGATCCCTCCTGTGATGTCCGTCCACGGGGAGCGGAAGAATGGCGAAATATTATGCATTATTGTATCTTGTCAAAAGTCTTGTTTAAATTAACGACCAAAGTATTAATTCGCAAAATAAAAATTATACTGGTATATTCGGTTGACACCAATTGTGACAGTTGAAGTCGTTGAAGATGACATTTTTATTTACTTCTAAGAAATATATTGAGTGTGTACAGACAGGAATAATATCGGAGGAAAGAGGTTGTATCAGTACCACTAAGGGTCGGTTCACACGAATCACACAAGAACCTTGGCACAACCTGACGGCTAGCAGTAACATGCACCTTACGGGCAGTTTTAAATATGGGTGTTTAAAATGCCTCAATAAGGTATAAGGACCACCATGACCTGGGTGTGCATCCATGCGCAGCAAGGCGGCAAGCCCTTTCACGATATCTATACCGCCATCTGCTCGCCTCGTAGTGTCAATTTACGCCATTGATTTGACGTTTAATCAAAAGTGATATCAGGCGACGATGAAGGGTCAAGGATGAAACAGAACAAACAGTTATCTATACTTATAATAAATCTGTAGAAGTGAAAATTCTGTACATTGAAAATATCAAAAAAAAATAAATGGCAGGGGGTGTTACTAGACCGACACCGAACCCAAAAATGTGATTAAAAAAATGTTTGTCTGTCTGTCTGTTTGTTCAGGCATCACGAAAAAACTACCGGTTCGATTACGATGAAACTTGGTATAATTATTCTTTAATATCCTGGGCACCACACTGGGTACTTTTTATCCCGGAAAAGTATATACAATAAAAAACAAACTTAATTTTGCGGTTCGATCCCTAGATCCGATTACAGTACCAACCGCAAATAATAAGTTGGTCGTAGGTTACGTCACCCGCAGCACACGGCTAAGATACTATAGTATTTTATCTTAAGATACAATATCGCAAAATCCCTAAAAACGAATATCTTAGTTTTTAGGGATTTTGCTTATTTATTGAGTTTAGATTAGTTATCATCAGAAATAGGTTTATTTAGGTAGGTAGGTAGGTATTTTATTTTCTGTTATTGAGTTTTTTTTTTTATAAGGTACTTATGTTTACTTTTATAAGGCGTAGACCGTAGACGTAAATAATAAATAATGATTAAGATCTCATAATTCATTCATTTTTTAATCATTATTTTCAAAAACAACTACCTTTTGAAGAGTGAAGTAGGGTCTTAAAAAATAACAGATTTGACTAAATGCGTATGAAAATGAAAATATACACGCTAAGTACTTATATAAAAACATTTATTTTTTATTTTTGTTTGTCTGTTTGTTGCGGCTAATCTTCGAAACGGCTGGACCGGTTCTGACGGGACTTTCACTGGCAGATAGCTGATGTTATGGAGTAACATAGATTTAATTAATTAAACTGTTTGCATACAAAAAAGGTACAAAGGCTGACTTAATGCCTTAATAGGCTGTATATAGGCTACTTTTTTTTTCGGTAGCATGTTCCCGTGGGATAATTTCCGATATCCACGCGGGCGAAACCGCGGGCAGAAGCTAGTAATAAAATAATACAGTTAAACGTAAAGTATAGTTAACTTTAGAAGACTTTATGGTGAGATAGTTACTCCAACATTATCACTTCATTACTTAAAAATATCCATCTGCATTTTTTCTATCTCAGAAAAAAAAAAACATAATTGGCCACTAAAACTATGGATGGAGGCCAAGAATGGCTAAACATTTCCCTAATCTACAAAAGGGCTAAGGTTGCTTTTGGGAGCAGTTTGTTATTGGCCTAGTCTTGTGTAAATAAATTAAAATAAATCTCCATTTGTTGATTAAATTATTTTATTTACACCAGTATTACAGTATTTCTGCAGTTGAATTGAAAGTGACTATTGGAAGGAGATCATCTACATTACATTAAAAACTGTCAACTTTCGGTGATACATATTGGTTGTCTCCCTTCAGCTTTCCTTCAGAGATTTGTCTATCACGTTCTCTGCGCATTGCCTGAAAAGAGATTAAGAATTAAAAGAAAACACTTTGATACTACCATTTCACGACAAAAATAATAATATAATTAATGTTGTGTAGCCTCCGATGTTAGTGTCTTCACAGTGTGCACTCCCGTGCCGTTTTGTGGAAATAAAGAAATAAACTACTATAAATAAGCATAAAAAACAAATTCAGTACATCTACTACTTTTTTTTTTCATTTAAATCTTCAGATACAGATGTAAGTTTAAAGGATGTAGGGATGAAAACTGTAATAAATATTCAGTTTAATTTGAGAAGCTACATAAACAATTGAGAAGTGTATTGAATGGATACCCACCACATTTGAAATGGCTTATAAATTAATATATCATCAGTTGAGTCCAACGCCATGACTTGAAAAGTATTCTATGTTACAGGTTTGGTTTCTGCACTTAGTCATTTAGGTGGACCATTGTGCGTGAAAAGTATTTAGGAACAGTAGTTATCTCCCAGCTAATTCATAGATGAAGAGGTTGTTTTCTATGGCTTTAATTCTTGAACTAAGTCACCAAAAAGGTAGACAATGCAAACATACCATGAATCGTTTGTACTGCTTCATTGATGTCTGGCACTCATGGAAATCAGCAAACAAATGTATGCATTTGACCTTTCCGCGCTCAAGACCGTAGGCCTCCAGGCAATCCATGTACCGACCCTCCTCCTTATGGCACCGACCCAGCATTTGGTGGGAATGAATACCTCCCGTTATATCCGTGAACGGGGAGCGAAAGAATGGTGAAATAGACATTGTTATGCCTGAAAAATATAGAAAATACCTTGTCTTAATACCACATCTAGGTTACAAAATTACGTAAACAAATGACATCGGACTATAAGTTATTTGTGATTTTCTTTTGACTTGTTAACGTTGCATTTTTTATAACAAATTAATGTGTTTGAATTTTATCTTTCTACGGTGTAACATTACCTTTATATTTTTCAAAAATCGAATTATATTCAAGGAATGCCTGTCAAAAAAACACAATTTTGACAGAAATTATTGAAGTGTCAGTGAGTGACAGAGAAGGAAGAATAAAGTTGCCATTAGCCATACTATACCATACATTGCAAGTGCTGCCAAAATGATCTTTTTGAAAAGATTTGGATTGAAAAGAAGAAACTGTGGCATGCAGTTTTTCGAGTTTTTTTATGTAAACATATTTTTTTTTAGTACACAACTTTATTTTACTTATTTATTCCGTATTTTGTGCAAAGATAACACTAGCTATCCCTATAAATACAACTTTCACTTTTCGACACTGTCAAAATCAGCTGGAAGAAGTGCAAAAAAGTGCCACAAATTCAACTTTCCACGTAAATAAAGTTAGTTTCCTATCAACATAAATACTTAACTTTTACGACCATGGAGCAGTGGGTCAGAGAAGGATTGTCTAAAATTTTAGATTTTGAAATACCGGATGATTTAATAAAGTAAGTTACAACGAGCCTTATATAATAAAAACAACCTTTCGTTTAAAAGTTTTTGCTAATATTATTTTAAGCTTTATTTCGCTATAGGTTCTCGTTGTTTACTATATAAGGCTGTAAAATTTTTAATTTCAGGTACATTCTGTCGATTCAAAGTGAGAGTGATTTGAATGAGTACATGAAAACTTTACTGGACTTTGATAACTCTCAACATAAAGGATTCTTCTTGGAACTTTCCAAGAAGAAATTCCCAAGCAGAGGTATTTATTTATAAAATATTTTAAAACTTTGATAACTTTAGGTACACTCCCAATTTACATAGTTATTAAAGCACACATATTATTGCACAATATTAACACAACCTTTACATCGGTCGTAACAGCTTCACATATCACTTTATGGCACGTAAAATATCTCCATTTAAAGAAAAAGTTGATGGGTGGCTCCATTGCTGCATGATTATAAGACAAACCAACAAATTTTTACATACATGTAATCGTAGTCCACTGCTGGACATAGGCCTCTCCCATCGTTGCCGCAACACCCTGTCCTGCGCCTGCTTATCCTTAAGCCACAGGCATATTACTGTGTTGTGTTTTATCGTGATGCGGAATGCACCAATCAAATGTATTTGTTCAGGACGATGTCAAATCACAATGAGTTTTGATTGGTTAAAACTGCACCAGAAGGGAACAAAACACAGTAATGTAAATCTGACCTTACTGATATGCGGTCTCCATTCTAGGATTTGTCTGCTGCACAGGCCATCGGTCCTTTGACTAACACCAACCTTTATGAATAAATAATAAAAATTATAACCTAACCTTATCATGGTATTATAAAAATTATAACTTAAAATATTCCAGGCACCTTGCCTAAGCAGCAAAAGAAGAAGATATCAAAGAACAAGCAGCAAGCGGACTTCATCAGTGCGGAACCAGTACAGCCACTGGAGCCAACTGAGACTGATAGCAAGTCTAAGAAGAAGACCAAGTACGTGAACCTGTACTCACAGGAGGGGAAGAATGCTCAGGTTGTGCTTCTGAAAGGTAGGTTCATTTGAAAATCTAGTATACTACTCCATAATGAGGCCGAGGGAGTACAAGTCAACCTTAGGGTGACGCAGAGACAAAACATAGCAGGTGCAACATAAGGGATAGATAACTCGAAAACAATACTAATACGGAGGAAGAGGAAGAGATTTCTTGTGAAATAAGCATCACCTCTGTACCTATTTTTCCTGTTCTGTTTTTCTTGTCTGTTTATATATGTGTGTACATAAATGGTAAATAAATAAATAAATAAATAAAGTCTATTCAAATTAATGTTTCAAATTGATGTTATTTCAATTTAAACTAATATCAACTTTATTTTAATGAAAATTAAGTTGATTTCAAAGTGAATCATTATCACTATTACACTATATCACTATTGAAAATGTTTGAAGTTGTAGCGTAAACTGAACTTTATTGTGTAGGAATTAAAGTTATTTTTCCTATATCATCATTATAAACTCATATTTGTTTACATTTTTGGCAAATAAATTGTGGATGCAGATTAGATACATACATATAAACGGAATAAACTTTGTCAGGAAGTTTTTTTTATTATCCTCTATCATATCCACAAAGACCAAAGCAAAGAGAGGCCATGCCATGAGCATATTGCTATCTGAAACTTAGTAGTAATAATCTTTAATCCTTAATTAAATTAAATTCTTTTTATTCCTTCTTAAGCCATGATAATAAGTAAATAAAAAATCCCCTGAAGTCATTGCAATACGAACTTAGTAACAGGAAAATTAGGTTCATTTCAGAATTTAAAAAGCCATAATTATCTCATTTAGTTTTAACAGAAATTGATCTTCTTCGTGTCTCTGGCACAACTGAATTTTAAATCTTGTTGGCCCAAAAATTTACCACTTCCACGGCGTCGTCAGTGGCAGTGCAGAGGTCACTCCAACTGCAAGTTTTGGGGCACAGAGGGCAGGATAGGAGGTGGAGCATGGTACATATATTGAACCCTGTACAATAGAGATAAGGTGGTTTTTACTAAAGCATTTCAATACTTTACAGGCAGACACCACTGCGACTGCCAGGCGTCTAAACACGAGCTGGTCAACAACTGTATTCAATGCGGCCGCGTCGTCTGCAAGCAGGAGGGGTCAGGACCATGCCTGTTCTGTGGGAATCTGGTAACAATTCATTTAATTCATCTTTTACAAAAGAACAAAACTACAATTCAACAATTTAGTGCTGACATTGAATGAACACAAGAATAATTTTAATTAAAAGAACTGAAAATAATTTTTGGTCTAGCAGCCATTTTTGTTACAAGTCTCACCTAGCTTCTGACGTTTCATAAGTGCCCAAGTAGGTTTATGTGAAATAAAATATTTTGAATTTGAATTGTAGAAATGTCAAATAAATACTGCATAACCTAGGAATTGAGCCCACGCACGCTCAGCGCAGTAGGTACAGCCGGATTCAAACTTTACGGCGGCTCGGAACATGAGGCGAGTCGCTGCGCAGTAACAAATTCACGTGTCAGCGGGGGTGAGGGGGGAGGTACTGCGCAGCGAGCAGCGCTCTTCAGAGACGCCGTAAACTTAAATAAATATTTTCTGCTATTTCAGGTGTGCACACCAGAAGAGCAAAGAGAGTTGAACACAAAGACCAAAGGAGCTGCTAAGCTGAAGGAGACATTGATGGAACGCAGCAGACCTAAGGGATGGGAGGCCGCCGTGTCACACAGGAACCGGCTGCTAGAGTATGATCGTACCAGGTATGCACGTGTTAATATCTTTGGTACGGACTGAAGCTCATCTGTCGATCGACACATGGATGAAAATACCCTGGTGGTCTACTACGAAGTGCAAAGTGCGAATGATCGGATCGGACCGACACATGGCCGAACCGAATATTATTGAAAAATGCGAAAAAAGTTCGGTTCGGCTCAGTTGGGCCAGGACCATAGTCAATATTCGAAAGAGTGTAGGAGTGTAGGCTCGTGACTGACCGAACCAAATAGAAAGTTCGTAGCAGGAAACGGCCGAATATTCGGCCGATACAACTTCGGAGTAGGCCCCCTGGATTTGTTGAGGAGTCAGCAATACGTAAACCTCTGCAAAAGGACTCTCCTCTGGAATAGGGACTTCGTATATTCTCAGACTTCCTAGGATTTAAAAGGTAAAGGAGATAAAACCCCCCTAAACCTAAACCCCTACCCCTAAACCTTTACCATTTAAATCTATTTTTTCTTTCCTTTTTAATTTGTCTAGTCTGCCTGTCCTCGCAAATTGAACTGATCCGCATAGATATTCCTAGAAACAGGATTTTTTTTAATTTGTAGGAATAGTTAAGAAGGCATTGGTAAGGTAAGGTAAAGTCTTAGGTATTCATAAAATCGCACTGTTGTAGTTTTCAACCCAGAACTACAAAATTGGCATTAATCTGTCAAAATTCACTATTCTGGGCTAGAAATGACGATAATGATGTCACTTAAAAAAAGGGAACGGTCCACCACATACGAGTAGCAGGAAGGGCCATGCAGCGAGCCATGCTTAGCATAACCCTACTGTACCGAGTACATAACACCAAAATCCGTCGCCGGTCGAAAGTCTACGACGTCGGGGACTGGGCGAAGCGCCTCAAGTGGAGTTGGGCAGGACATCTAGTTACACGGAGATGGCCGATGGAGTAAAGCTGTGGCCGAATGGTAGCCGAGGTTAGGCCAAAAAAAGCAGGGCCGTCCAAAAGCCCGTTGGGTTGATGATAAGTCGCGGGAGACACCTGGATGAGGGACGCACGGAACCGGGGATGCCATATGCCATATGCAGAAAAAAGGGGAGGCCTATACCTGGGTATAGTGCCATAGTGTCAAACTCAATCTGAATCATTTTGAAGGATATTGCTAATCCATTGCTTCATATGTTCTAAAAAATTATCTGCTCAACAACGTAAATACCGCAATGAATGTTGTTGAACTGGCAAAATGAAAAGCATTGCTTCTGTTAGTGTGTTACGCAACTACCTCGCTGGATGATGATGATGTTGACACAAAAAAGCCGAACTTTTTCTACCGGGTACTGTACGTGTTTTGTATGTTTCTAGTGAGCGTCGCACCCACGTCACGGACGATGACAGCGACTACTTTAGTGCTAACAGCGTGTGGCTGAACTCCACTGAGAAAGACAAGCTCGACAAGTACCAACAATCTCTCCACGATAAGAAGCACGGGTCCAGGCTTAATAAGAAAATGACGTTTGATTTTGCTGGTGAGTTCCATAATAGCCTCCCGACCGATTTCGGTTACGGTGGCCAATCTCAACAGAGATTTTTTTTTTTTCTGGTGGGTATTCATCAAATCACCCCTCCCGCTCTGGGTGGAGCGGAAGGGAGTGTCAGACTCTTACTAACTAAAACCCACCCATGTTCCTTCCTTCGCCCTTTATGTTCCGGGGTAGCGGTGACCCTTTCGGACAATCCCGCTGATCTCAACAGAGATTAGCCAGGTTCGCAGGAGATATTATAGTGTACAAGTGTGGGTGCACTCTGTTCCTTTACTCTTGTGGTCCGATGGGACGGCAATCCGACACGACCAGGGAGAGATCAGGTGCAGCACCAACGACGTAATGCGCTTTTTTTTAAAGTTACATATACTTATTAAATTGTAGGTACTCTTTATTTAATATAGGACAGTACATTTACTTTTATTTAATATGGTACAGCACATTGTTAAACAGATTGATACATAATGGCCCTGATTCCCTTGTTCACAAACTAAACTAAATTTAAGTTCTGTGCATCTTTTTCTTTCTATTTCATTAAGAAAAGGACAGAAGATTAATATTAGTTTAATCCTGTCAAATTAAGGTAGGTACTCGCGATACGCTACAAAAAATACATCAATTTACGTCAGGCGCTGACAGGAATAAACTAATATTTATCTTCTGTCCTTTTCTTAATGAAATAGAAAGAAAAAGATACATTGAACTTAAATTTAGTTTAGTTTGTGAACAAGGGAAATAGCTTTTCATACGAATGATAAAGAATTATATTTGCGATTTGAATTTACGGACAAATTCCGTCTCATTACAAAATGTGTTCTAACTTTAATCCAGGCCCAAAACTATGAGCCAGTTATTGTATTTTGACCTTTATCCCGACAGCCGTAAAGTTCTTAAAAAAATAAACAACTCTGACTCTGGTTTAACCTCGTTTTTTGTAATTACAACTTTAACTTTGTCAGAATATAATTCGAAATTATAAAAATACTCGATTGTGTAAACCTCTAACGATAAACCTTGTTTTGTGATAAGACTGTTTAAGTTGTTATACTCAGAACTAAGTTCAAATCCACAATCAAGCAACTCAGCCTATCGCAGTCCACTGCTGGCCATAGGCCTCTCCCAGGCTACGTCACAACACCCTATCCTCCGCCTTCCGTATCCAATCGGTCCCAGCCACCTTCTTAAGGACGTCCGTCCATCTAGCTGGGGGCGTCCCACACTACGCTTGCCGATACGTGGTCTCCACTCCAGGACTCGTCTGCTCCACCAGCCATCGGTCCTTCGACAGACATGGCCAGCCTACGGCCACTTCAGTTTGCTTACTCTGCAAGCAATGTAAATCCACAATGTATTTAAAATATTTAATTTATTCCTTCAGGTCGTCAAATAGTCGAGGATAATACAATCGACTATGAGCCTGATGAGGACCAAATCAGGCAGATGACCAGCGATGGCAAAGACAACGCGAGGCAGTTACAACATGACATGTTTATAGGAGTGCCTAGCGACAGGGATGTGGCGCCAGGAGTGAACGCGCCACTCTTACAGGTACAGTCAATCAATTATATGGTCAAGTACCTTCAGTTCTATACAGCGTGGCGCTTTAATGGCGACATTAATTTTACACACGTATACGGTTTCGCGTCTTAGTTGTATGAATATATTTTAATTCAATTAAACATTAATATTTATTTATTTATTAACAATTTTCTAAAATAGCATCTTAGAGCAACCTGACTTAAAGAACTGTAGCGCAGGGGTCTTTGCCGAGGTCACGGATCATAACATCGCATCAATGTAATTAAAACAAATAACGTGCAAATAGAAGGCGAATTGAAGGAAAGAGAGAGAGCCCTATGGCGGCGAGCGGCGCAGGTGGAAGTTTTCAAGTTAGGTTTTTTTTTGTTGTTATAACTTTTATGATTACCGACCACTAGCCCTACCCGTGTGTTAAATTAATGTCGCCATTGTAGCGGCACGTTGTATAAAGTGATAGGGACATTGACACACAACCTGTTACTATGGATACAGTAAATCATTCTGAACCCCCATGCGTTAATACGTTTCGAGTCATGTGCTGAATTCATGGTTACAGTTTGCGAGTGGATCCCTGCCACCCTGTATTTGCTTGCACTTTTTCAAAGTACTATCGCCAAAATCTATATCTGACCACCGGCACCGTATGGACTATTCCTGCTTGCAGCGCGTATTATTGGTCGACCTAAAAAGGATCCTCTTTTGTTTTACTTACGGACGCAGCTGTGGTCATCATGTGCACGGGATTTGGTTTTCAAAATGGTCAGGTATAGGTTTTGGCGACAATACATGTTACAGCAATGTGGTAATCGAATATGTTTGACAATTGCTCAACCTATTTATACCCCCAATTTGTAATGTACAAAGATACAATTGCAGGTTGAGATGATTAAGCAGGTTTGGGTAAGTTCTTCCTTGCACCATGCTTGGGACTTTTTATTTTACTGTTTGCGTTCTGCTGCCAACATTATAAATAAATGTGACAGTTCAAAAAGGTGTTTTTTTTTCCACCAGTCTCAAAATTATGCTATTTATGAAATACTAGCAGCGGCCCGCGGTTTCACCCGCATAAGTTTCGATCCCGTGGGAACATCGGGATAAAAAATATCCTATAATAAGTTAATCCTGGTTATAAACCATATGTGAGCCAAATTTCATCCAAATCCGTTCAGTAGTTTTTGCGTGAAAGAGTAACAAACATCCATCTATCCATACAAACTTTCACGTTTATAATATTACTAGGAAGGATTGAGAAGAGATATTCAAAATTACAACAGACGACCCCGGATTACGCCACACTTCATAACTATTTATCCTTCTAGTTCGACCCATCAGTAGAAACCCAAGCCTATGCGCCGATAATTAGTAGCAACCCTGGACAACACGCCCCGCGTGTCCAAGACAGCCAGCTTCAAGAGATGAGTGACACTGGCCGCTGCCTCTCCATGCACCAGCCTTGGGCATCACTCCTCGTCGAGGGCGTTAAGCTGTAAGTCTCATGTTCCTACTCTAAACATTGTAAAGCAACCCTGGTTAACACGCCCCGCGTGTCCAAGACAGCCAGCTTCAAGAGATAAGTGACACTGGACGCTGTCTCTCCATGCATCAGCCGTGGGCATCACTCCTCGTCGAGAGCATTAAGCTGTAAGTCTCATGTTCCTACTCTAAACATTGTAAAGCAACCCTGGTTAACATGCCCCGCGTGTCCAAGACAGGCAGCTTCAAGAGATAAGTGACACTGGACGCTGTTTCTCCATGCATCAGCCGTGGGTATCACTCCTCGTCGAGAGCATTAAGCTGTAAGTCTCATGTTCCTACTCTAAACATTGTAAAGCAACCCTGGTTAACACGCCCCGCGTGTCCAAGACAGGCAGCTTCAAGAGATAAGTGACACTGGACGCTGTCTCTCCATGCATCAGCCGTGGGCATCACTCCTCGTCGAGAGCATTAAGCTGTAAGTCTCATGTTCCTACTCTAAACATTGTAAAGCAACCCTGGTTAACACGCCCCGCGTGTCCAAGACAGGCAGCTTCAAGAGATAAGTGACACTGGACGCTGTCTCTCCATGCATCAGCCGTGGGAATCACTCCTCGTCGAGAGCATTAAGCTGTAAGTCTCATGTTCCTACTCTACATATTATAAAGCAGCCCTGGGCAACTCGCCCCGCGTGTCCAAGGTACCAGCCTTCGGCTTCTCTCCGCGTTGAGGGTTTAGCTGTAAGTTTGTAAAAGTAGACTATGAAATAGCATATTCAGCCTTTTATATCCTACTGCTGGGACACAGGCCTCCTTTCTGTGCGGTAATCCACCAAGCGGGCCCTGTGCCGCTTGGTAGATGTCACATGCCTTCGTTTTTGGTTCAAGGATGTGCCGTTCTCTTGACGACGTTTTCTTTCACCATTTTCAGACGTGGTTTTTTTTTTTACTGGGAACATATCAAACTTTTAAAAATATCTCTATTAAATATGCACAAAATAATAGCGTTTTAAAACCATTTGTTAGATAGAGGCGTCACAACCTGAAACTGATATGACTCCGAAACTTCGAAAATTTGCTCTGGACAGGTTTCACAAAGAAGGTTGTTTCTTAAACATTACTGACCTACTTTAATGTTGAAAACCCACATCATTTTATAGAAATACACTCAAATCACTCCTAAAACGACCATAAATCATAGCAAAACCACTCCAAATGTGCCATCCTTCAAAATTATTAGCATGGGGCATTGCCCTTCACGACCCTTCTTATGAACCGGCCGATCGATCGTAAAACGGGTCAAGGTCTCAAAAATGTATCAAGGGTGCAGCCTCGCATGCGCGAACTATGTCCTCGGTTTAAAGGTCAACACGTGGCGCGTGACGTCACAGGCATATCGAAAGCTCAACTAGATGTCGCTGTATCCACCCTCAAGGGGTGCGAAACCTCGCTCTAGGGGCGACTAGATGGCACTTTGCATTCAGCGCCGATTTCTGAATCGCGGTGTCAAGATTCTCCGCGATTGAATGACCCTCCGCGAACAATCTGTATCGGGCAGAATCCTTATGGGTTCTCGTAAGCTATAAATTCACATGTGATTTTATTAGCTTACTCTTTGCCACGATGATGAGTTGAACTTAAGCAAAGCAAGGTATCTGAGCATGAGATTGGCGATGGTTTACTCGGTTTTCCATCAGCCTTCGATGATCGTTCAGCGCCTAGTTGGCGGTAGAGTAATCGGTGCCCCTGAGTGGCTTTTTTTAACCCCTTTTATTACCTTTAAAATAGTCCTACCTTAAGGAGTCTTACCTTTAAAAGTCCACAATACTGGGGTAGACTTCATAGGGCACCAATGCACTGGTGTTGTCTGGTCCCCTATGAATTCTTTATAATACCCAGCATTTTATAGAACTTGCACAGTTTTTGTTGCAAGCTTGATATGGTAACATAGAAAATTCTGGATTCTGAATTCTTGGTAAGATAAATAATAAATGATTTATTTCTGTAAATAGCGTTTAAACACGTAAGTGTTACTTGTCAAAAATAACTACTAGTAAAACTAGAGTGCTCAGAGTTCTCGTTTAAAGTTAGGCATAATCTTTGTCAGATCATGTGTAGACCATGTATAAACAAGCTCAAGCTAATATTAATTTTAAAAGGATACTACACTATAAAGTTTCTCAAATAAATTTTTTGTCATGTATGTATTCGTTTATAGTATAATAAACGAATACATACATGAAAAAAAAAATCCACAAACAGATACCATACACAGGTAGTCGTATACATAATAATATATATTCATTCATACAAACATACAGATTTAAATAATTTTTGTTGTTAAATTTTAATTTTAAGAATTAATTAATTTAATACAAACTCAAAGTATTTATTTCAAATAAGCCAATTACAAGCACTTTTGAATTGTCAAGGGGTCGGTGTACCCTACAGGGTCCGTAATTGTTCCTTAGCTTTAGTAAGCCATTAACAACCCGTAAACATTACATTATGGAATGTATTTAAAGTTATGAATATGTAAATAAGTGTCTTTTGAGGAAAGAGACACACAGAAACGAGGGGACCTGTCCAGTCAGTGCACGCATTTATCAGTAATAAAGATGACCCCGTATAATTATTGTTTCTACTACCGCTTGATTGGGTAAAGCGGACGTTAAATAAATGTTTGTAGAAACCAAATTATCACTTAATTTCATCAATGGGTCAGTTTGTAGTTGAACCACTACTGATTATTATACGAAGTGTCGTTTTTCATTCTCGTCAAATTCAAGGAGGTAACTATGCTACTGATTCTCGACACGAATCAATGTTAAAATAAGTAGGTATTTTTTTTTTCTAATTTTCGGATATCGGCATGTGCGGGACACGCGTTTTAAAACGCGGCCTGTGTGAGACCGCACTGTAACTGCCCTTTTACACACATAAAAACGCGGCCGCTTATACGATACAATAACGCGATTCTGTTCTTTGAAAGTGGTGTATTCTGAAATATTGTCAAACTTAAAGAACTAAAAAAAACAAGTATGTACCTATTCATTATTTACCAGAGATCGTAATTTTATTTGATTATTTATGTCTTTCATAACAGCCTCCTGAAATTTGACGAGGATGCAAAACAACAGCTTGTAGAAACAGCACTGTCTATTAGACAGACTTCAAAAACAGGATATTTCTATACAAAATCATCCCATAATTTTACATAAATAACATCACGCCTGTATTCCCCGAAGGGTTAGGCAGAGGGGCACCTATAGTTCACCCACATTTAACAAAAATGTTTCGCCACAATTTAATTAAAAAAAACATAAATATGTTTGAACTTTCGTGTTTATATCTTAGTGGTTCAGTTTCTTTGCCTTGTTACGTCAGTCAAAATTATACTTAGAAGGAAATCAATCAACAACTCAGCCTATCGCAGTCCACTGCTGGCCATAGGCCTCTCCCAGGCTGCGCCACAACACCCTGTCCTCCGCCTTCCGCATCCAGTCTGTCCCAGCCACCTTCTTTAGGTCGTCCGTCCATCTAGCTGGGCGGCGTCCCACACTACGCTTGCCGATATGCGGTCTCCACTCCTGGGGGTCTACTCCGAAGCGGTATCGGCCGAATGTTCGGCCGTTTCCTGCTAAGAAGTTACTATTTGGTTCGGTCGGTCCCGATCCTACACTCCTATACTCTTTCGAATATTGACCATGGTCCCGACCCAACTGAGCCGATCCGAACTTTTTTCGCATTTTTCAATAATATTCGGTTCGGCCATGTGTTGGTCCGATCCGATCATTCGCACTTTGCACTTCGTAGTAGACACCCAGGACTCGTCTGCTAATAAATACGTTTACTTTCTTTCTGCTCCACCCGCCATCGGTCCTTCGACAAATATGGCCAGCCCATTGCCACTTCAGTTTGCTTACTCTGCAAGCTATGTCGGTAGAAGGAATAATGCTGATAAAAAATTATTTCAGTCACGAAGGTCGCACATGGTACTCGAGTCACCGCGGCCGGCTGTGGATTGCGTCAACGGTAAAGCCGCCTGATCAGGAACTTGTGAGGGCGATTGAGAATCAGTATAGGGTGCTGTATCCAGGTAACGTATAACTTTTTTAATTAGCCATTAATGTCCCACTGTTGGGCAAATACTTCTAAAATAACTGATGTCACTAGGAAAGCTGCCACGCTTAAATGGAATTAGGCTGGACACTTCTGCCGCATGTCAGTCGATCAATGGGCCAAACTTACGAGTTACGACCCAGTAGGTCCCGAGTATCTAATGGCAAACGACATCGCGGCAGGCCCAAACGGAGATGGCGGGATGAGCTGGACTCCTTAAATAATGGTTGGTCCTTGGCAGCTCTGGGCAGAGAGAGGTGGAAAGAGAGTAGGGAGGCCTTTGCCCTAGCGTAAACGAATGATCGAAATTATTATTTGAATGTTTGTATGCCATTGACGACATTACATTTTATTTAAAAAATATATATATTTGTTTTGTATTGCAATCTTAGATATTCAGCAATATGTGTGATTGTTATTAGAGGCTTTGTACGGAAGCCGTCCAGTGACTGCAGTGCGATTCTGTAACCATCTCACCGTGAAAACTTAGGTGAAGTGAGCGTGGAGTGAGCTGTCATTCCAACTAATGCTAAGGGATTGACACTATTGCCAGCTCACTCTAAGCTCACTTCACCTAACTTTTCACAGTGAGATTTTTACAAAATCGATCGGCTGTTCCGTATATTCTTATAAGAAAGAAGGAAAACGTATTATATTGTGTATTATATATTATAAAGTATTATATTGCGACTCGTACAGGAAGATCATAAACTAAACACAGTTAAAAATAAAAATACAACAAAGTATATAAAAAAGTGACAAAAAGAAAAATGAAACAAAGTCCTATACGAGGCCAAAAGGCTCCTATCACAGCATGATGCTTCGACATTTAAAAAATAAATGTCGCAGCGCTGGTATTGTGCTGATAGCTTCATAAATAAGGTCATGACGATTCTTTCTTTTTAGTCTTCTAGCGACTATTTGGCTGTTCATCAGGTTTACCAATGTTCCAAACATGCAACCAAGCATGTTTGGATCATTCGTGATTAGCGAATCACGAAGAACTCTCAGAAAGGACAAAAGCTCAAAAAACGCTCTTTGTACGCTTTTGTCCTTTCTGAGATTTCTTTGAGTTTGAGACGACTTGGTAAAAGTCGCTTGAATTCGTTTGATGTAAGAAGCATAGGACCGGTTGGTGTGGCGAATCTTCGGAGGCCAGGTCAACAGCCTAAATCCTCTGGAGTATGCAGTTTAATACAAAAAAAAAATATTTGTAATGTAACTTCATAATCACTTATTTGTCAAAGTAAGTATTATTTTGTTTATGTTACAGAAACGGAAATCAAGTTCCCATCATTCTATCCCACTGGATGTCTGCTCGGCTGTGTCAATGTGGATGACTGCCTACCGCAGGAGGAATATCAAAAGAAGTTAGTATATTATTGTATAGACATATGGCCCATTTTTTTTTTAAGTTACGTGTCAATTGAGTCTAATAGTAATATCATTTATTTCAATGTAAACATATAAATTATATTTTTAAATATTAGAATATAAAAGGTATTTAAAAATATAAAAAATAGTAGCCCACCGGTATCGGGAACAGGGTCCAAGCTACCTACCAGTCAGGGCTCCAGACAGAGGAACCTCCTGACAATGCGAGCCGTGTCCAGAAGTACCGCTTTCTGAATCAAGCCCTTGATCCAGCTGCCCAACGAGAGCCTCCTCAGGTGGTGGTCGAGGCTCTTGGCTAATAAGCCATTGGCTGTCACGACTATCGGCACAATGATCGCTGAGTCCACATCCCACATGTCGACAACTTCGGGAGCCAAGTCAAGATACTTGATTTGTTTATCTTTCTCGGCTTTCACGAGGTTCTCATCATGCGGGACGGTTATGTCAACAGTCATTGCGCGCCGCTCTGATCGATCCACCACCACTATATCAGGCTTATTGGCAACAATAGTCTTGTCAGTGATGATGGATCGATCCCAGTACAATGTGATATTTCCATTTTCGAGAACTGGGTCGGGCACATACCTGTAGTACGGCACCTCCGATTCCACAAGGTTGTATTTCAGAGCAAGTTGCTGATGGATTATCCTAGCTACAAGGTTGTTTCTATGCAAGTACTCTCCGTTAGCTAGACGAGAACACCGGGAGATACTATGCCTGATTGATTCCCCCGGCCGGTGGCATGCCCGACAGATGTCAACCGTGCCATCTTTCACAATAAATCTCCGGTAATTGTTCGTCATCATAACTCGCGAGATATGCATCAAATTCTGCATATCTCGCGACTGTGGAGAGTCTTAGCGTTTAAAAAGCCTCGACCTCCACACTTTCATATGATATGCAGCCGAGGGATATACAGCCTCATTACCGATGACCGTGGGTGATGCATTCGATTTGCAGTCAACAGCGTTCGGACCCTCCTATCCAGGGCGTCTAGTTCGGTTTGAGTCCATTTGAGTATGCCGAAAGAGTACTTCAAAACCGGCATGACCCAACTGTTGAACGCACGCACCTTGTTTCCGCCTGATAAAAGACTATTAAGTACATTTTTCAGGCGCCCAAAGAAGCGCTCCTTCAACGATTGCTTCATGTCAGTAACATTGATGCCTAACGCTTCCGACATACCCAAATTACCCTTATAGGTTTCGGATGCGGAGAGGGCTCTAAGATTTGTGGAATCCGAGAGTTGGGTTCCCACGGATTCCACAATCTCCCCTCGCTTTACATGCATGACCGCACATTTGTCCACACCAAATTCCATCCTGATGGCGCTACTGAAAGTTTCAGTTACTATCAGTAGCTCCATAAGTTGCAAATTGTTGGGAGCAAAGAGTTTTAGGTCATCCATGTAGAGGAGGTGCGATATAACCTGACCACCTCTCCTCAGCCGGTAGACCTGAATCCTCCAGCAGTGTGCTTAGAGGATTCAAAGCTAAGCAAAACCAAAGCGGACTCAAACTGTCACGCTGAAATATGCCTCGCTCGATCCTCCGGTCCGGATCCGGTTCGCTATTCCTCTGAATATTTCGACATCCTGGATAGCGAAGGACCGTCCTCCATTGCCCCATACACGACATCAGGAAGGTACGCAGAGTTGCATCTACTTTATACAAATCCAGCACCCTCATGAGCCATGTATGTGGCACCGAGTCATAGGCCTTCTTATAATCTATCCAACATGTCGACAGATCCTTTCGGGAACGACGAACCTGTTGGCTAATGGCCATATCAATGAGGAGTAGCTCCTTAGTACCACGGGACCCATTCTTACATCCGTTTTGAGAGGCAGACATAATGGAGTTGATATGTTTGTTAATTTTAGCTCTCAAAATGGATGTAAGAACTTTATAGACCGTCGGTAAACACGTGATCGGCCTATAATTTTTGGGTTCCGCGGTGCTACCTGATTTATGGAGCAGGTGGGTAACTCCTGTCGTTAGGAATTGTGGTAGCGAACCAGACTCCAAAGCAGTCTGGAACTGAGATGCCAAGCGAGCGTGCGACCTTGAAAACCATTTAATCCAAAAGTTGTGCAGCCCGTCCGGCCCTAGAGATTTCCAGTTAGGTAACGGACGGACTGCACGACCTACATCTTGGGGGCAGATGGTAATAGCCTCCATTTCTGGTATTGGATCACAGGCTCGCTCGACCTCTCGAGCCCAATCACCTTCGGTGTGACGACTGACAGGCGTCGACCAGATACTACGCCAAAAGGAACACATGGCATCATCATCCGGTAGGCACGTGTCAGCCACACCTTATTCCGTAATAATAATAATTTGGCCGCCTGAAAAAAGTACTTAATTTGGCCGCCTGAAAAAAGTACTTAATTTGGCCGCCTGAAAAAAGTACTTAATAGTCTTCTATCAGGCGGAAACAAGGTACGTGCCTTCAACAGTTGGGTCATGCCGGTTTTGATGTACTCTTTCGGCATACTCAAATGGACTCAAACCGAACTAGACGCCCTGGATAGGAGGGTGCGGACGCTGTTGACTGCAAATCGAATGCATCACCCACGGTCATCGGTAATGAGGCTGTATATCCCGCGAAAATGTGGAGGTCGCGGCTTTTTAAACGCTAAGACCCTCCACAATCGCGAGATATGCAGTCTCAGGGAATATTTCCTAGAAACCGACGTGGGGATGCATCGAGATGTAGTCGCGGTGGACAAGGGCCTCACCCCGCTCTCCTTGGCTAAAGAGAACTGGCGCAAGCCAGTAGTGCTTGACACCCATGATCGCATGGAAGTATGGCAAAGTAAGGAGCTTCACGGACGCTTTTACCGGGCCCTACATGGACCCGATGTAGATCTACTAGCGTCCGTAGCCTGGCTGCGTTTCGGTGACCTCTTTGGAGAAACCGAAGGTTTTGTCTGTGCAATTATGGACAAAGTTATGATGACGAATAATTACCGGAGATTTATTGTGAAAGACGGCACGGTGGACATCTGTCGGGCATGCCACCGGCCGGGAGAATCAATCAGGCATATTATCTCCGGGTGTTCTCGTCTAGCTAACGGAGAGTACTTGCATAGACACAACCTTGTAGCCAGGATAATCCATCAGCAACTTGCTCTGAAATACAGCCTTGTCGAATCGGAGGTGCCGTACTACAGGTATGTGCCCGACCCAGTTCTCGAAAATGGAAATATCACATTGTACTGGGATCGATCCATCATCACTGACAAGACTATTGTTGCCAATAAGCCTGATATAGTGGTGGTGGATCGATCAGAGCGGCGCGCAATGACTGTTGACATAACCGTCCCGCATGATGAGAACCTCGTGAAAGCCGAGAAAGATAAACAAATCAAGTATCTTGACTTGGCTCGCGAGGTTGCCGACATGTGGGATGTGGACTCAGCAGTCATTGTGCCGATAGTCGTGACAGCCAATGGCTTAATAGCCAAGAGCCTCGACCAACACCTGAGGAGGCTCTCGTTGGGCAGCTGGATCAAGGGCTTTATTCAGAAAGCGGTACTTCTGGACACGGCTCGCATTGTCAGGAGATTCCTCTCTCTGGAGCCCTGACCGCCGGTAGCTTGGACCCTGTTCCCGATACCGGTGGGCTACTATTTTTTATATTTTTAAATGTTTTTATATCTTTTATATTCTAATATTTAAAAATATAATTTATATGTTTACATTTAAATAAAGGAAATAATAATAATAACCCCATCGCCGTATCTCTACGTTGACGTCGTGGTGGGGCTTGCGCGCTCTAAACTCTAGGTCTGTGACGGAAGAGTTTACTTTGCCGGATCAGGTCTAGGGTGAGGAACCAGACCAAGGGAGATACAGGAACCCGCAGGGCAGCATGTGGCGAGCTGTTGGGCAGTAGCGACCCCACGGACCCTATCTCCCGGGAGAAGTCTTGTTCCTCACCTCTGGCTTACCTTTATTGGCCGGCTGGAATGAACACTGACGAGGAACAGAGCTCCCACCTCATTCTTGCGTTTATTGGCAGGCTTGAGTGGAGATTCGCAAAAGCAAACGTGCTCGGAGGAAGGAAGTATTCCAGTAAGATGCTGGTAGGGATTTTGACCGTACTTCCGGGACTGTCCTGATAGCTGTGGAATACCTCTCCACTCCTCACAAGCACCTCAGGACATGTTGCCCCCCTTGTCGCTACGACACTATTTGCTAGCGATAGTTTCCGGGGGCCCATTATTGAGTGTGCAAGTCCCCCCCTGCCATTTTATCTGTGAATTATATTATCATTGGTCAGGCAGGGGACATAGACCTTCCATAGTTTAAGGTTACCGATCATAGCCACCCACACCCATAGCCCAGTATATTTTGTTTCCATGTTCTGCAATAGTCCTGCACCAACCGGGGGTTGTCCTTGGGTGCACTTGCATGGAGTATACAGGGATAATCGTCGGTTGGTGCCTCGTCATTTAAAATTGTCTAAAGGGCCTCTGCGAGTTGGCTTCGGCCCCTGGTACGCCTTTCAAAGGTCCGGGACCACAGGGTCCCGAGATATGTCAAAGACAAAAAGAAATAATAATAGTAATATCATTATTTCAAAGGTTTATGATATTAAGAGAGAAAATTCACTTGAAAGTCGGGGTAAAGTGAGGGATGTTCAATATCTAGTTACTGTGAAGGCTCTTCCTTTGCATAAACCATAAAGTTTACGACTGGTTTGTGGCTTGATCACTATGTTTGTGTGTCCACTTCGGTTGTTAAATGTTAAACAAGCTTGCTTGATTGCCCGCGGCTTCGCCCACGTAGAGGTCTTTTTGACCTCTTAGGGGGTCAGTAACAGACAGGCAGAGTTACTTTCGCATTTATAATATTAATATAGAAGTATAGAGGTTCTCTCATTGACCACTATATAAACGATCCTAGGATAGGGCCAGAACTACTGAGCTCTGCAGAAATAACACAGATACAACGTTACAGGTACCCAGGCGGTGAGAGCGACAGTCCCTACGTGTTCATTTGTTCTAATCCGACCAGTTTGAGACTGCGGTTCCCGATCAAAGGGGCTCATAAGATATGTAAGTTTATTTCTTTGTTTAAACATTTTGATTTTTTTATATTTTTGTTTAAAGTAATGCCACTGTTAGCTAGTGAATCTTTACAACAGCGGCATACTTCTTGTCGAGAATCGGTCACCGATAAAAAGCGACGGACTAATGTCTTTTGTCTAGATTTGTACGTATTTCACATGTATGTTTTTTTTTTTTTTTAAACTTGGCCCTCTAGGAATTTCTCCTGTATCGTGGGTGCGTTTACAGACATTTAAACTCACATACACAAACAGCCAGACCCGGAACAACTACTTGTAGGTCATACAAATATTTGTTCTGTGCGGGAGTCGAACCCGCGACATGCAGCGCCCGATGCGCTGCGTGTCGCACCACTGCGCCAACCGTGCCGTATAATTGATTCGATTGTACATTCTTTGATATTTCACTGGTGACATGATGATAATGATGTTCTAATTTCATGGGATGAGCTGGACTCCTTTAATAAAGATTGGTCCTTGGCAGCTCTGGACAGAGAGAGGTGGAAGGAGAGTAGGGAGTTCTTTGCCCAGCAGTGGGACATTAATAACTAATAAAAAAATTAAAAAGAAATTCATGGACTTTTGTTGGGCTGGTTATAACTGGTCTTCTCTGCAATAGCCTTTTCATTATTTATTTAAACCACAATTATAACACCTATACACCGTGTTCTTCACGTTATCCATAGCTTTTACAAATGAAATCTAACAATGGAAGTAGTACGTAAAAAGGCTTCGTTAGAAAGATATTTGTAATTTCATTTAATGAAATTTAATTGAACTATGCAGTAAGAAAGGGTCTTAATTTGGCCTATGTTGCCGCTTAGTGCAATTAAAATGATATCTCGGATAAAGAGATAAAGAGGCATGCATGTCGGGTGATTTAGGTACGTCAAGGTATTTAGTTTGTATGAAAATTATAACAAAAAATAAGAATTTATTAGTGTGTCCATAATGAAAAATGCTTATTTCCATGGTCTGAACATCTGGTCGAAGCTTATGTATATTGTCCGGAACACGGCGTATATTGTCTAGGTAATATACCTAACTTTATTCAGCTGTATGGAAAACTATATCTGTTTCTAAATCGATTTTGTGTTCTTTCATACAGATTCATTGGAAAAGACAATCCACCAGGCCGCTGCAAAATGCATTCAAAAGATGTCGAAGATACAAGCCAATGCAGCATAAGGTTGTTTAACTTTCATTATAAACATTTAGCATTTTATTTATAAACATTTAATATGAATATCTTCAATAATACACAGAGTTCGTTAAGAAAATTCTTTTATTTACACAATTAATCACTAAGAGTATAAATATTTTATCTTTTAATAATTACATTCATACTTCCCGCTTTTACAGAGATTTACTTCCATATTCAAATATACATAAATATTACCATGCATTTAAATAATTTAGTTTACAAATAAATGCCATACAATTTTGAATATAAATGTAAAATAACAAACACTCAGGTACATAATATTATATAGTTAATATTATGCGATACACAATCATTTCACTTAATATTTTAACACTTATTAACTAAATGAGCACCGATAGAAAACATTCCAGAATGTATATTAATGATTTTATATTTAAATAGTCTTTATTTTATGTCAGTTCTTGCAAAAACGAAAACCTACTAGAGTGCACGCAAGCTAAGTCTGCGTTTATGAACTTCAAGACTATATCCCTGCCAGCACTTGTAGTCATATTCGGCATAATGATGGCGAATATTTACTTTAGAAAACACGGGACACAGCACACTCTCTTGACACTTGATATAAACGTCGAGATGGCGGCAAACGATTATTTCCGATTTTGACAACGCGGAGACTTAGTTTGCGCGGACTCTATTTAGTTTCTGACATCTATCCATACGATTTTATGTCGAAACAATTTTTCTATACAAAAAATCCAGTATTCGGTATTTTTTTGAAACTATAAATGCTTTATAATCAGAGCGTTATAAATCGAATATAAACCAGTTATAAGACAGCCTAGCTATAATATTCAAAGTAATATTAAAATTTAATTTAAATTGACTGAAAATAATTTAAAAAATCTTGTGAAAATTTACAGTAGACATCACTAGCGAAATCTCATTTCAGAGACATGCAGTGACGTCATTAAATTACTTAAAATCTATCATTGTGTACTAACATCTTTATAAAAATGTTACTCAAACATGTGCAGTTTTTGTATCAAGTAAAACTTCTAAAGGGCTATGTAGGGAAGTCTTAAAGTCATCATTGTTCTATTGCACGAAAGAGACGGTGCTATTAATCTTGTATAGCTTCGTCTCTATCTCGCAGTAGAGCCATTCCTTTTTTCTTCTCTAAGCGCCGGTTGTTTCAACCGGTTGGTTAACGTAAGAACTATCTGTCGTTTTTATTTGACGTAAGTCAAGGTCATAATTTAATGAAACAACGCTTTTTTTTGGTCTGACGATAGTTAGCGCCATTTTTGACGTATACGCGTGCGTCAAGTGGCCGTGAAACAACCCGCCCTAAGTAACCCTTGTTATTGCTGTCGCATAGACTTACAGAAAAGCTTTGGCAGTGAAGAGGATTTGGTTTTAAGAATTAACTAACTTAGGAACGTTACGATTCCTTCTTTTGGTTCAACTGGGGAAAGAACGCTTCTATGGGTAAAATGGGATCGTCTGTCGCTATTGTGAAGTAATTCGGTATTCGCCTACTTTGTGAGGATACTGTCTTAAACATTCCTGGCTTATTATAGTCCTTACTTGCGGCTAACGTCAAATCTGAAACTCTTTTGGAGTGTTCGAATAAATGTTCCAAGTGATCTTGGTGCTTTTTGTCGGCAATTTTCATGATAGCGCTTTCTGATCGTGTCCTTTCTGACGTTATTTCGTTTCTGTCGTAAACTGCTGTCTCTGTCACTGATATGTCTTGGACTGATTCACCAATTTCTGAATCCTTTATCTTCTTTCTTAGTGGTCTTTTGCTGTGGACTGTGGTTGGGCTGGTTGTCTCTGGTTCTTCCGTGGTCGGCCTCGGTCGGCGTTGTCCGTTCCTTATGCGTGCCGATACTCTGATTGTCGTTGCTTCCACACTCTCTGTTGTCTGTCTCTGTCTGTTTGGCTTGGTTGAATGTGTTTCCCTCTCTGTCGTGTCGCTGTTGTCTCCATTTTTGTGTCTCGGGTCTTTAGGTGTGAACCTCTTGCGTTCAGTTGTGTTATCATTTTCATTGTTAATGTTTTCATTATAAGGTACTCTTCTTTGAGGGAATCGGATTTTCGGTATGTTTTCAGCTGATTTTTCAGTAGTACTTGTAGTGGAACTTAGTCTATTTCTATAGTCTTTTACGTTGAATCGTGTCCTGTTATATTTATTCCGCAGTCTCGGCCGTTGAGCTCGACCTGTAGTTGTGATGTCTGATCGAGGTGTCGTCGTGTACTCTGTACCATCTTCTTTGTAAAATTCAGTAGTCGTCTCCCAAGTCTTCACTGGTTCCAGTTTAGCTTCAATAGGCTTTACGTCCTTATGGAATGAAAAATCTTGTTCAGATTCTACAGTAGCTTTCAAAGTGTCTGATAGACTTACCGATACATCGCTTGTAGGTGTATCTTTCTCGTCCTGCTTATGTGAGAAATCGGTTTTGAAGTCATAGCCATTAATTTTCGGGAAATGTGGGCGGTTTGTTATTTTCATTATCTGGGATTCTTTGCTCAGATCGTCTCTGGTAAATGTTGTAGTGGTTTCTAGTCTGTCGGCGGGTGTAGTGACTGGTCGGCGGTGAGCTAGCTTCTTCTTGACTATAGTAGGAATGGTAGGAGTGACGGTCGGTAAAGCGCTGGTTGTTAAGTCAGTAGTGACGGTTGGCGTCGTCAAATTTGGTTGGGACTTAGTAGGCCTCACTCTAGGTCTAATAGTGTATACTTCGTCTGCGTCTGTGGTCGGTGTCGGCTCAGTAGACGCGATGTATGTGGACGAGCGAATGCTTGACGTGCTGGATGTGCTAGATGTGCTAGTAGACTCATCTCTGTTGCGGTTGATGTTCGCTAGCGGCGGACGGCGCCTCCTAACCTTGTTCCTCTTGCGCTCGGGATTGTTCGGACGCTTGAAATGCTTGTTCGGGGGCAGTGTCGGAAGTACTTCAACTTGAATATCTCCGCTATTGTCTTTATTATTGTTGAACTGTGTTGTCGTCTCTTGTGTGCTGTACCTTGCCGCCTCGGTCGGCTTCTTCGTTCGTCTTGACGTGCTATAGTCATCGTATGGAGGAGTTGACACCTTGTAGTAGTAGTCTTTAAGCTTGTGCTTGCCGATAGGTTCAACGAAATCGTCACCTAGAGGCCGCCTGCTTTGAGATTCGACTTTCATGTCGTAGCTCAAAGAGTTGTCATGGCCATTCTCGGCCTCGGTTACGATGGCAAACTCTTCGGGGAGGTCTGGGACGGGCGTTGGTTCGGGCCTTCGGTACGTGTCCGAATAGTCCTGCTGCTTTTCCGATTCTTCAGTAGCTTTCTGGTTGTTATACTCATACACTTGTGACGTCAAAGTCCAAGGTGCGGTTGACGATTGGGAATGAGCATCTGTTTCTGTAGCTTCAGTCACTTCGTAAGTTTGCCTGTAAGGAGAGTTTTGGGCGTTTTGTTGGTCGGTGTTCAAGGGAGTATTAACATACTGTTTCGATGGTTGTTGGTTACCGCCTGCGGCTACACTGTCGTGTATCTTATTCTTCTTCTTCTCGTAACTGAAATTAACGTTCTGTTGTGGTTCATGGTATACAAGACCCTGCTGGTTTTGGTGTGCAGGGAAGTTGTAGTCGTAGAAATTGTTGGCTAACGTAGTCGTTGGACTGGGAACAGTTGGGTTGTACGTGGTGGCGGTAACTTTGTTGAAGTTATTCTGATGGTTCTTTGAGAAGGGATCTTGAGGACTTGGCTTGAATGTATCTTTGACTCCCACGTTGGGATCGATCTTCGGTGGGACGTACACCTTAGTTTGGGGCGTGGGTGTGATCTTGAAATCACTATACGTGGTTCCAAAATGCAGTTGGTTCGGAGTGGTTGGTAATCTTGGGGTTGTCGGCAATCTGGGGGTGGTTGAATCGAATATCGTTGGGGTTGTCTTGTAGTTTGGAGCGTAACTGAACGAGTTGAATATCGTCTGCTTCGTCGGTTGAGGGGGTAAATATGTAGTCTTCGTCGTCGGAAACTGGTACACGGGGTCTCTACCTTTCACTGATTGGACTCCGAATGTGCCAAATGAACCTGTAAGAAAACACACATTTCAGATGTAATGATGTGTTGTGTGTTTTTTTTTTAATAAGAATAGCTAACGATAGTTGGTGACAAATAAGGAATCTGAATCCTTTTTATTCATGAACTATGTTAACGACACCGATAACTGTCGATTCAGTATATATTCTATTTTTGAAATAATAAATGAATTGAATGATTCTGTAAAAAAAGTTAGGATCATTGAGCCGACCTTCATCATCATCTGTCTAGCCTTCTTTACCCAGTTACTGGGTAATACGATCCCCCATTGGTAGGACTGGTTTCTGACCACCCGTAATGACTGTCAAAGATCCACTAATAACAGCCGAGACCAACGGCTTAACGTGCTTTCCAAGACACGGAGGGGTCTTGGTATGTAAAGATGGTCAACCAACCACGGACCTACCGCGGCACGCGGTAGTAAGTTAGCTTAACCTAATCGATCGACCCGTCCGACTGTTAATACTTAGCCACAAGCTCCATTGGCCCCTAATCATGTCACCAACTACAATAAAAAGGACTTGCCTAATATACTCGGTGGGAAGACAGCATCCTGGAACGAATACTGTGCATAAGGGTTGATGATGTTCGGTATGCCAACCAAGCCCTGTTGTTGCGCTGTCTTCACCTGCTGTTGACTGACGGACTGTGGCGCAGTGTCACTGTCTTGCAGCTTATACAACTCTTGTTTGTAGATCTCTGAACCTCCTTGTTGCTGTTGCTGTTGTTGTTGTTGTTGTTGTTGTTGCTGTTGCTGTTGTTTCTTGGCTTCTATGGGTCTTGCGTAACTTTCGATCGGCTTTCCAAATATGTCTAAAGGCTTTGACGTCTGATATTGCCCAAATTGTATAGGTTGAATGTTAGTCAGCTGCTGCAGCATCATATTCTGAGCATGATTATTTTGCTTTATCTTATTTGGATACTTAGAGTACATAGGGCGTTGGTTGAACGGATTGTGAGGATTCCTGACAAGGACGCTTTCTACAGGAAAGTTCTGGACAAACTTGTAGTTTGAGTAACCGTTGTTTTGGAAGGCGAAGGGATTGTGGTACGTGTTGATTGGCTGGTTGATGGCAGGGCCGGCGGACGCTGCAGGTACCGTCCTTAACGTTGTAGGGCGATACGATTGTGCGATCGACGTCAGTTTGTTCCCGTCTTTCGTGGCGAGAGGTCGTGTGGACGATTGGTACTGGTACTGGTCGATCACTGGGACGGGGATCTTGTAGTGTGGCGCGTGAAGAGGCGCTGTGCCGAAGGAACCGTATAGAAGACCACCAGATCCGACCACTGGTCTCCAGCCGCCCTTTGAGCCTAAACCCTGGAATAAGAGAATATTAATGTGAAATCCAGTTATTTATTTAATATAATCTTTATTACGACTAGTTAAGTACTTTAAGTGTTTGCTGCACGTGGATTGTTTATTATAAAAAAGCGTTGCCCCACACTAGGAATTACTGCTGTATCATGGGTGCGTTTACAAACATTTAAACTCGCATACACAAACAGCCAGACCCAGAACAACTACCTGTAGGCAATACAAATATTTGTTCCGTGCGGGAATCGAACCCGCGACACGCAGCGCAGCAGTCGATCGTTCAGCCACTGCGCCAACCGTGTCGTCTAAGTAATTTACGTACGTGTTTTATTATACTGTATCTCTGCTGGGCAAAGGCCTCTCTTAATTGTGTTTATTTCCACTTCTCGTGACTGCTTGTTGTTTCCAAGCACTACTTCTCACAGCTGTTTGTGGTTGTGTTCCAGGCTTTCATGAAACATTCCCTTTCATCTCTCCATCTTTACCAGATCCTTCCACGGCGTCGTTTTTCCTCGTTTGGCAACCGTTCCCATACTCGTTTTACATACGACGATCCATAGCCTACATTTGCTAAACTAATAAGGTATTATTGTAAGATTGAGGTAAAAAGGTCTTTACCCCTTGCGCGGCCATGGAGCGTCGATGGTTGCCACAGCTCGCAGACAGGAGCAGCGCCTGCAGCGTGGCCGCGAACACCCAGAGCCGCATATCTGCAACAAATTATAATAATTAATCATTAATTATATTAATAATTAATTATAAGAATATTTACGTTGTACGTTGTTTAGCCCTGGATCGAATGAGCTGGAAGTCATGGGGAGAGGCCTTTGGCCAGCAGTGAGATGGTGCAGGCTAACAGTAACCAGTTACGTTGTAATGGAAATTTAGTCAGGATACTCTTCCCCCTCCTACTTACTATCTACCACCAAAGGAGCATCTCCCTGCAGGGTGTAACCTTCCGTGGTCCACCTGGAAGTCCCTGAACCGTCTCCGGACACAAGTGGGAAAAGATGTAAGTCCAACCTGGTATAGTGGGGCCTACCTTGACGGAACGGCAGTAGGGTGTGATTGTGGAGCTATGTCGCAAACCATGCTCCATCTCCTATCCTGCCCTCTGTATCCCAAAACATGCAGTCAAAGTGACCTCTGCGCTGCCACTGTCGACGCCGTGGAAGTGGCAAAGTTTTGGGCCAACAAGATATGAAATTCAGTCGTGCCAGCGACACGAAGAAGAAGAAGTTTGGGTTTTATCTTCGATCAATATATTGATCGAAGGGTTTTACGAGTACAGTCCGACGCAACATGGACAGTCGGCGTCGCTACCAACTTGCTAATTGGCTAATATTTTAAGCACGGGATTAGCTATTCTCGTAATATTTCGTGCTGATACGAAAAAAAATCGGTGAGTGCGAGTCGGACTCACGCGCCGAGGGTTCCGTACAAAGTAGGTAACTTCAAATTTACGGTTTTCGGATTTTTTCCTTTACTTGTGCTACATGACATTCCTTCTTGCCAAATTTCATGATTCTAGGTCAACGGGAGGAATCCTATAGGTTTTGATATCCTTGCGAGTGTCAAAATATGCGGCATAGACGGAATATAAACGCCCGTACCTATCTTTTGATTACGTTGACTTAGAAGTTTGATTTTTTCACTGGTTCAAGAGATTGCCATGAGTATTTCATATTAATTTCAACTTGATAACCCCTCGCGTTCATCAAGTGATCTTATAAGGGTTCCGTTTTTTCCTTAGTTTGTTCCTTTTGCGGTACGGAACCCTAAAAAGAAGAAGCCGTACCAGATTTTAATTTGCCATGTTAAAGTCTGTCTGTTTAAACCTTTCTCATATAATTGACATCGGTGGACTGTGCGCCTGCGCTACGATAGTGAAACGAGAGAGTAAGAACCTTTTATACACACTTTTACTATATTTGTTCAATGTGGAGGCAAAAATAAGAAAAAAAAACATATTTTCCAAACAAAAATTGAAACGTGAAAGTAATAGCGTCATTATAGTCAGGTGCCATTGGCTTATAATTATCTCTATTATTTGTATTCTTGACCTCCAAACCCATCATTTTCAAGTTACTTCTGAATACCCGTAATCTTACGCTTGCAAGTCATTCAGTCTTTCTTTAGACTCATCATACTTACACTGAACTTGATAAACTTAGCTTTTTATTATTTGAAAGTGTGTCACTTTGACCACACTCGGACATTTTTATTTTGTAAAGATGCGGTCACACTATTAGCTATAATAGCCTCCCAACCGATTTCGGTCACGGTGGCCAATCTCAACGGAGATTAGCCAGGTACGCAGGAGATAATATTATAGTGCACAAGTGTGTGCGTAAACACAGGTGCAGTCTGTGTTCCTTTACTCTCGTCAGATGGGACGGCAATCCGACACGACCGGAGAGAGATCAGGCGCAGGACCAACGGCTTTACGTGCTTTCGGATGCCCCCATCCCTCGTATTAAACCGCCAACTTCCACACTCGGGGCTTGTAGTTTTTTTTTTTTTGGGCATGTCATCTAGCTTGTCAACCTAGGAAGTTGTCGGCCGGTTAACGGTTAACCTGTGGATGACTTAATAAATTAAGGCCAAAGCCAGAGCATAAAACCTATAAACTAAGCGAGTACACGCTATAAGGACCTCGACTTAGGGCTTCGCTGGGGGAAGGTATTAAGGGACAAGCTGGATGGGATCATTAATCTTTATAGTATGCTTGCTACGACTTCTTATAAGGAATAGATACCGTGGTAAAATGTCAGTGACGCAGCCAACGTGAATGCAACCGACGTTTAGACATTTGAATGAGGACGTTGGGAACTCCATTTTTACTGGGGTTACTCCATCGCAGCTTTTGTGTATCTCCGTACTTCTCTAAGATTACATTAAACCGTCAATTAAAAACAGGTAGCAGATGGTTTTTCAATTTTTCAAAGATTTTTCTTTTCTGCAGTACATCATCACTATCATCTAAGGCTTTACAGCCGCGGGTGGGACGTGGGTCGAGTATATTTCTTCATTGTGACCTATTTCTGAAGTGTTCTCCCAAATTTTTCACTCCAACAGTTTCTAAATCTTGATCTATGCCATCCAACTATGTCATCCTGTGCTGGCCTCGACTTCTCCGATAACCCGGTTTACTATCAAGTAAAGGTTTGGGTGCTCTGCATAACTATTCACAACCATTCGATAACCTTCCGTACCGTATCGAACATCAATCAGTGTCATCGCAGGAGTCCTCTAAACGCTGTTCACAAGCCCGAAACGCGAAAATTTTGTCAGTTCAAGGGCTGATTTTTCCAACGCCAGATAATTTTATCCGAGGAATAATTTTGAATTTTTGACAGTTTTTCCATACTAAATCTGTCAGACGGTAATTTTATTCCACGAATAAAAAATACCTGTCCTGTCGATTGAAAAATCAGCCCTAAATCAAATAGACGACCGCTATTCTTCCGACAGCTGTTCGCTGTCGGGGGCAAGGCAAATCAAGTAATCGAATTGTGTCATTTTGAATACGATAGCCAGTCGGATAGTTGTGAATAACTATGCAGGTCTCGTCCATTCATCCATCGTCGAAGACGTCCTATTTGTATTGTCTTCGACGTCTTCGGTTATGCTAAATATTAAGCTACAGTCCGGCCGTCGAGAGAATCCATTCCTGACACCTGTCAGTACGACAATTCTTACTAGAATTGTCTAATTACGGACTAGTACGTCTAGTATGTCGTAGTACGGATTCTCTCGACTTGATCTTTATTAGCTACTGCTAGTAAAGATCAAGTTCGCAAAACACGTAGGTATTCGTTGGTATGAAACTGACAGGTGTCAAAAACGTACTCTCTCGACGGCCGCACTATAGCTTTAAAAAACACACAAAACTTCAACCGCTAGTATGACTATACCTTTACAACGCACATATTGATTTGGGTCACAATAACCATTTTCATTGTTCAGTAATTTCTACATAATAATAGATATTAGAAACATACTTATACTTTCTACTTCCTTACATAGGTACCTATATGTATAGTTAGTACCTGCATTACACCGGGACAAAAAACCTGTCTTATCATTGTCAATTGAGTTGAATTATCTCATATTACAAGTTGTGGGAAAGTGAACCTAACATTATAGTTAACATGGGAAATATACGTGCAATTTACTGTTTTGTTATGGCGAAATTATGTGAAATTCTAGGGTCAATAAGCCTATACTTATGTCTATGTGACTCAAGTCGGTAAGTGTTTGTAATAATCAACAGTTACTGTTCGCCATTTTTTTCGTCAGTCAGTTTTTTACCGATTAAGTAGAAATTCCGCATGCGGCACTAGTGCTGTCCCTTTACCTTTTACTAACTCTAATTAATGAATACCATCGTATCACAGTATATTTAGCTGTTTACGCATTTTTTAAGCTTTTGCACGGAATTTTCTCCTACTGGGAATACAGAAGGATAAATCCATAAGTGCGTAACAAAATCTGTACAACTACACGTCTATTTTCTTTAGTATAAAGCACCAACTTCTGCCCGCGACTTCGTCCGCGTGAAATTTCTTGTTCCACCGACCCACTCCGCTGCACCGCATCGCCTTCCCGCGCTATTACTTCGTATTCGTTTTTATCTCTGACTTTTTCTTTTTCCTCGACTCCTGAGGGTCCTAGAGCTGTGTCAATTAACCTATAACCTTCCACAAGAATTGGGCTATCAAATGCAAAAATATTGTTTCAAATCCGTCAGGTAGTGTCACAGATTAGCCTGTTCAAACAATTAAACTCTTCAGCTGTATTATTAATATCGATAGATGGTAGATTTACAACTTGATAGATTTACCATCTTGAAAACATTCATCTTTTTATTAAACAACTTGAAAGTACTTACTCAAACAATAAAAGTTACATAAGGACGTGTCCAGAATGGCACATGATCAATAGCCGCGTTGAAAACTAGTAGAAAGGCCACTGTAATTGTATGTTTATATGGTATCACTTTCCATTGGTGGCGTGTACGTGCTTTTCATTCTGCCGCTGGGGAGCACGTACTGTTTTCTATCATAATTCTCATTGTGGCATGGTCACATGGTCACCTGCTCGAAATGGGAGTGCAACGTAACTTTATGGTGTGAACGCTTTTCCTTATGTGTTGGAAATGGTTTCGAAGTGGTCAAACTGCCAAGCGTTACGTTATCGAAGTTAGGTGTTACGACAGTTGCTCATACGAGACATGTTGAAAATTTTTGTTGTTAAGGTAATTATTTGACCAATAATAAATTAAAATGTCAACTACGTCTTTCTTATTCGTTTTTAAAATCCCTTGGTCATCGACTTTACACACACAGATGATTCATTTATTATATTTACTAGTTGCGCCCCGCGGTTTCACCCGCATAAGTTTCGATCCCGTGGGAATATCGGGATAAAAAGTGTCCTATGTGTTAATCCTGGTTATAGACTATCTCTGTGCCAAATTTCATCTAAATCCGTTCAGTAGTTTTTGCGTGAAAGAGTAACAAACATCCATCCATCCATACAAACTTTCGCGTTTATAATATTAGTAGGATTATTCAAAAGAAGGATTTGGGGAGGCCTTTGCTTAGTAGTGTTTTATTCAGCCTGTAGGCTGAATAAAAAAAATAGTCAAATGACGACGAAAAACTGATGATTCATCACCCAATTGAATGCATGTTTTTCAATTGGTCCACGTCTCGGCAAGGTATACATTATTTCGATCAATTGAAGCTACAGCAACACAACAGTAAACATTTAGGCAAAGATTACCTAGGGCATCATCGGCAGGTATAGTAAAGGTCAAAACAAATCCTCGATGATTGATGCGTCTGTGAATGCGAATCTTGAAACTTAATCCACCAAACGTCTTGTGCCTTTTCCCCAAATGATAGCCACCATGGTTGTTATCTACTTTCGTTACGCCCTAACTCTTACGCCACAGCAATAACCCGTACATAAAGGGTGTGATAATATGCTTTATAGCAACAACGAACTTCATAAACAGACTTGATAATAAGGAACCGAATACAAACGCACTATTATGAGTTTTTATGGTCCCGTTTATGGAGTTAGTGAAAGTGCAAATGTCGCGCACCCATTATATTCTGAGTTGACTTATGTAAGATGTGATTCATCGAACGAATTAATTTAAGTTGTTAATAAAGAAATATGATTTGTTTTATAAGTTTGAGTTGAAAGTTTATTGTTGTTATTCTTCCTCATGCGGTTATATGATTATGTCATCTAATCTAGTTAGTTTTTTTTATTTTTTATTTGACATATCAACCTGTTTATTTATTAGGAATCAACATAAACTGTACATAAATAACAACATATAAATTAAATTAAATATTTATTTGACACTTAGAAATACATGTTACAAGCCATTCACAATATGAAAGCAAACGAGTGTATTGCCACAAATCTGATCCTAACCCCCAAACTACGCCTGGACCTGTTTTTTAGGGGTCAGCGTTCAGCCATGGTTTCTATTTTCGATCTAACAGCATTGAGAGTGTCGCTACAGTGTTGACAGCCAAGGGTATTGCCATTGGACGTCGGGAGTCACCAGCCGACTCCCGGCCACCGTAGGCGCGGGCTTGCGGGCGGCGAGCAATGGGCAGCTCGCCGCCCGGCAAGGACCAGGCCCGAGTCGACGGCGCGTTGTGTTCCATGCGCGCCTCAAAGAGATGTCAGCACGAACTGACGGGGTCCGCTAGGGCCGATGCCTGCCAGGGCCGTGGGTTGTTCGAAAGAGATACCGAGGCCCGTGGCATAGGCAACTGAAGGAACACGGGTGGGTTTTTTCACGGGTTAGTCAGTAAAAGTCTGACACGCCCTCCCGCTCCGCCCAGAGCGGGAGAAGTCATATGATGATTTCCCACTCAGGAAAAAAAAAGAAAAAGGGTATTGCCATTTGGTAACACATGGTAAAAAATAAATATAGGAATTACAAATAATATAGAAACAAATAGGAATTACAAAAACATAGAATTAATAACTCCTTCAGCAAGAACTGGTTCTCAGCAGCTTTGGACAGAGAGAAGTGGAAAGAGAGTAGGGGATGTCCCTCTGCGATGCAGTGGGACATCACAGGCTAATAATACATAACTAATAAAATAAAAAATATAATATCCTAACTCAACTAAATCCATGTATTACAAAAAAAAAAAACAAAAATAAGTTATTCAGTCGGGTAAGATCGATTATCGATCTAGAAAAATGTCTATCTAGGAAAATTAGAGACAGTGTGCCTATTGCCTAACTTTAAGTTAGCACCAGCATATGAGGCTGACATATCCAATGATAATAAAATACATTACTGGGCATGCCACTCAAATAACGGATGGGAGAATTTTAAAAACGTTTTCGTATATATACTAATCTATACTAATAATACAGCTGAAGAGTTTGTTTGTTTGAACGCGCTAATCTCTGGAACTACCGGTCGGATTGGAAAAAATCTTTTTGAATTTGATTGTCCAATTCTTGAGGAAGGCTATAGGCTATATTTAACATCATGCTAGGACCCTTAGGAGCCGAGCAAAAAGACAAAAATTCAGAGAGAACGCTAAGGGAAAACGAAGTGATAGCGCGGGTAGGCGACGGTGTAAGTCGCGGGAACAAGAAATTTCATGCGGACGAAGTCGCGGGCAGAAGCTAGTACAAACGCCAGCACATCAAGCTACTACAATCTGTCAAATTTCTTTAATAGATTTTCAACTTTATCGCTGAAGCTTTAAGGTTCAAGATTGATTGGGAAAATTTGACAGTTTCGGGTAGCTTGACCTGCTGGCGTCTGTACATAGCTACAAGAGAAAATAATTCTCCGAAGAAACACAAAAGACAACGACACAAGCTACGCAAGGAGCCATCAGACGTAATGTCTCTATTATCTGAATCGTTGACAGTTGTCAGCAGGCTGCAACTGTCTTCCGCGTGTGACATCACGAGGTACCTGAAGGCACTGAACAATGGAGGTATGACAGTCGACAACGTAACTATAATCATAGAAGCATGATGAGTGATGCAGACCCGTGATGTTATGTGAATGTCAGTTCCGTTCGCAGTAAGTTTACGACCTTATGGAAATTAATAGAGTAGGTACAGACGCCAGCAGGTCAAGCTACCCGAAACTGTCAAATTTTCCCAATCAACCTTGAACCTTAATGCTTTAGTGATAAAGTAGAAAATTTATTGAAGAAATTTGACAGATTGTAGTAGCTTGATGTGCTGGCGTCTGTACCTATGAATCATCACTTACATTGCACTCTAAAAGTCTAGACGGCCACGGCTGATGATGACGATTTTGCCAAATTACATAAGTATTTAATTTAACGTTAACATTGTTATTTGATTAAATAAATTATTAAATATTAAAAAAGAGATTACGGCCTTATGGAAATTAGTCGTATTGATCATCACCAACATTGCACTGAGAGCAGTGGTGGCCCAGTGGTATCGGCCGCGACTTACGAGTTGTAGGTCATAGGTTCGAACCCAGACAGGCGCTTTACTTTGTGTAAATTATTTCATCACCACTGCTCTCAAAACGGTGAAAGAAAACATCGTGAGGAAACCGGCATGTCCCAGAAGCAAAAATTCGAAGACATGTGACATCTACTAACCCGCACTGGGCCCGCGTGGTGGATTACGGCCCGCTCCCTCTCACCAAGAGGAGGCCTGTGTCCCAGCAGTGGGAACATTATAGGCTGATTAAGTTATGTAACATTGCACTGTAGACGGCCACGACTGATGATGACGTTATGTCCAAAATGCCATTTTTTTAAATTTGCTTTAGGAGCTTTAGGCACTTCAGCCGCTAGTTTTGAAAATTCGGGGTTAACCCTTCGATCATGGTTTCACGCGAGACACTGGCTTTTGAATTGTTTCTGTAATTACGGCATTCCACCGGTTAATCCTTCCAAAGCATGTGGTTCCTATACTACAGAATTTTTAAATAATGAACTTTAAACAATCTGCAGTAAAGGAACCACAGGTTTTGAGATTTGGTCCCGAAACCAGTTAAGAATATTATAAACATGCGCAAGTTAACCTTTTCTAGTGTCGGATTTGGTTTGTTAAATCAAATAAGAAATTGAAAATAAAATATTTAAATTAACAAGCTTAGAATTCAAACCGGTCATAAAACATTAGTTAGTGTATTGGGAGTTTAGTTCTGGCTAGAAACGGAAAGCATAACAAATTCTATCTCGTTTAAGAGATTCCGTAAATCGTTAAAAAGCCGTTTCGTGAGATAATTTACAATTTGCCGAAGAAAATTGCGAATTTGGCACCTTATTTTGGTCATGGGTCGGTCGTGAGTAGCAAAGAGAGGCTGAATATCAATAGATTAGATACAGGAATAGCTAAGAGGAAATCGTGGGTGCGGTCCGTTTACTGAAGAATAAGTAAATATAAATACATTACTCGTAAAATGCGGGTGTGTTATAGGTACACCTCTGCCTAACCCTTCGGGGAATACAGGCGTGATGTTATGTGTGTAAGTAAATAAGTATTTAGTTTTGACACTCGAGAAGAGGACCCATAACAGTCCCCTGGGGAACACTCGTAGGAATTTCGTTGTTGTCGAAATTACTTATTCTTAGTATGCACTTTATATGTGGGATTGAATTGTATGCTTAGATAAGTAAGACAGTGGACTACTTTTAATAGATCTTTTTATTATTAGTTTTCCTTAGAAATTGTCTTTACCCAATCGTACGTTTAATATAAGACGAAATATAGGTATACTTGATATGAATAACTGGCAAGGTGGTAAAGTGAAATCGATTTTGACTTTATTCGAAAAGTAGAAATGTCTTTAACGTAAAATAATTTTACAACAATTTTATTATAATTGAGGGAAAATTAATAAACATGTGAGCGTCGAAAGTTTACTTCTTATCAGTTAAAGCAAATATACACGCAAGTTTTGCTTACATTATAATATTTATTTGACTTTGCTAGTTAATAACAAAGTTGTAATAAAAGTTGTGCTAAATAGTGTATCGTTAAATCAAAATCAAAAGTAATTATTCAAATTAGGCTGAGAATCAGCACATATCTAACGTCAAAAAAAAAAATTAAGTTTGATTAATAACCGACCGCTCCTACAAATATGAGCTTACACATAGATTAACTGCCAATAGAGAAGTATGGTAATTTGGGGCGCGTGTTGATATGAAAACGCGACACTTTTATTATTCGTGTGTCCAATTATGCAATAATCGCTTGCTTCGACTTCAATACAGTTGTCATAACTAAGAGGATTGCGTGAAGCGAGTTTTTCACAGAACACCGAATGGTTGAACGGTGCACCACGTGACCGTTCGTGCCTGCTCCGCGGACCGTGGCCCGTTTCACTACAGCTATTCGACTCGAGAAAACACTACCAACCACATTTTTATGCTTTATCTCGCTCGAGAGAGCACACCGCATATTCAACCACCATCTAGCCAAACACAAATAAAAATCCACTCTACCCACATGAAAATAAAAGTAGTTTTCTTTCAAAGATTCGGGTTAATGCACCCGATATATGCGTCACATATCGGTTTATGTACACGAAATCTGTATGTAAATAATATTAATGAAGTTAGATGCCGTTGTTTCAGTCTGCAAGATTATTGGCCTCGTGAAATTATATTAAATTGCAGTTTATTGCGATTTATGTGCACATCGCGAGCGGTTATTTGCGTGTGGACACGTAATGCATTTCTAATAGATATTTAATGTTATATGTTTAAAGATTGTCCGCACGTTTTACGCTTAAACAATTAGTTATCCAAGGAATAGTAAGTGATGTCTTCAATTGTGTAAAGAATTTGTAAATTACCTGAATGAATGTTAAGGAAATCCACACCAATCACCATGATTTTCTTTGTCTAGTAGTGCGCAAAGACGAAATGCGATTGGTTTCGCTCGCGCACAAAGTGTTGATGGATCATTAATATTATGTGATTTATTACACGTATCTAGACTGTTTCCGCCCCTACTCTAATTAGCGACAGACTTTTCTCTTCACCTCCTGTAATTCTGTTAATATCTTGTTTACGGAATGCAGTAAAGTTCGGTTTTCCCTTAAAAATGGCCGAAAATTTAGTACTGCAGCAATTGGAAAACCTGTTTTCAATTGGGGGATATCCTGCTTACAGTGCACTTCTGAAATAGTCTACAATAAATGTGTCCTATTATTTGAGCCGTTTCGTTTTTTCTTCTTAGCACGCACGTATCTATGGCAAAAACGTTCCTATCGAATTTTTTGCGAGCATAGCCAATATTGTCAGATCGCCACGTCTATGGGAAGTGATCAAAATGTTTACCATCAATTATTTCCGGTACCGCGCGGCGGTTCCAGTTTTGTTCGACTTTTTTGTTCTTAAGTCAATAGGTAGTGCGTAAAATTGCCTTATTTATTTAGCTGAGTTGTAATTTATACGTTTTTGTGTGGATTTTTCGTAGTTTTTACTGTGAGAAAATTTTACGGCTCGTGTTTTCGCCTTTTTTGTACAACTATTTTATAGAGGACATGATGAATTAAATCGTGGTCATATCTCCTGCACTCGTTTCTTGTGCACCTAATCTTCTTTAGAGACGTGCAGTTTTAGGATGAAGAAGTTTTAATAGTGCAGATCGACTCTCAGAATGTTGTCTTCATTTTCCCGACTTCCTTTTCCTCTATCTATTTATCACCATCTAAATCAATATTTCTAAGCACGATTGTAACAAGTCTATTAAAAAGTAAATTCATTATTTGTGTTCAAACGTTCTCGAAAGGTACCAATGATGTTATTTTATGCAGACAAACAGTGAACTTGGTTGTTTAGAGAGTTCTACGCCCTACTTGTTATAACATAGATTAGCTTGTTCAGATTGCTTCAATATTTTACGGTAACCGCCTTAGTACGCACAAGACGTAAGGGAAATGGCGCTTATTAAACATTGAGATATCGTTTGTTTTCTCTTGGAACTCGAGGTTTTGTATTGTTTTTGCAGATAGACGTAGAGACCATGACATGACAGCCGCTTGATCATTTCTGCCTTAGAAGACCTAAGTACCTATATTGTTCATATCTGTGACTTATACAGGATGGATTTTTGGGACAGGGTTGGCAGTAAGGGTACCTTAACCGTTGTAGCTACAGGAAAACGGTCTTAGGAGACTGTCTTTATTTTTTTGAGAAGTTTAGTTCCCCATCGAGGAGTGCGAGTATATCCATCATTAAAAAGTAAGTTGTCTCATTTCCTACGAAATGTATGGGAAAACTTTTTGCGATTTCTGACTTTTGTAGTATTCAAACCTCACGTCTGCGGAGTTTCGCTAGCTAATTTAATTTGACCTTGTGTAGTGTTACTAAGCCATATAGAACGTGTTCGTATTCATGCTAGTTGTCCATTATTGTGCGTTGTCATGTCATTCAGCTATAAATTAATGGTCTTTTATTTATCTATAGTATGTCCAATGTTATTGGCGATTTTTATTGCAACGGACTGACTCTCTGACACCAATAACCCAGTTTATGAAAACTTTGAGTGTGTCAAGATTCTGAAATGGTATTGCTAATGCATACACACCGTGATAGTTTCTGTAATGTTTGTAAATCTTGTCATGTCCAATATATGTAGAGTAATTTCTTAAGATACAATTCAGGTGAGTCACGTTACAGAGGGGCAATTCTCGTAATTTTAAGAACGTTCACAGTCTGATCTCAGTCTCATTTCCCTAAATTTTTAGAGATTGCGACTAGATTTTGAACGTTTTTAATTAAGTACGGAAATTGGCTTTCTGATAAACAGGTTTTCGATCTTGAGTTTTGGCTTGTCCCAATACAATAAACATTACCTAAATAGTTTGCTAGGCACCTACTGAAATCTTAATTAGTGTCTAAATTAATTTGATGTTTGATCCAATGTAGACGTACTGGCCAATCTATCTATATAAAAAAAACAAAGTTGGGTCAGTTACACCATTTATAACTCAAGAACGGCTGGACCGATTTTTATGATTTTGATTTGTTGGTTTTGTCTCCGTCCCGAATAGCAGGGGTTTAAAATATGGGAAAAATCACGAAAAAAATATTAATGAACATTTTCTCATACATTTTGTATGGAACGGCTTTTCTGATAATATCTCGAGAACCGATTGAAAGGGGGTGACTACTGATATGACGACAAATAGAGATGTATGGAAGAGAAAAACATGTTGCGCCGACCCCAAATAAATTGGGATAAGGGCAGGAGAATAATGGTGATCTTGAGAACGGAGTGACTGAGTTCATTTATTGATTTTGAGGCGGTACGAAGTTTGTCGTTCCTGTGAGGTAATTGCGTAACACACTATCAGTAGCAATGGCTTTCATTTTGTCAGTTCAACATCATTCATTGCGTTATTTACTTTGGTATGCAAACAAATTTTTCGAACATATGAAGCAATGGATTGGCAAAATCTTTCAAAATGATTCAGATTGAGATTGATAGTGTGTTACACAATTAGGGTGCTGGTCAGTTAGTTGTAGATAAATAACGTGAACCATTATTTTACATTTTAATTGATTTACAAGGAGACAGTTCAACGTACAACAAATTATCGTATAATGTGATAATTTCACACGACATGAACAATCGATTGGCTTCACATCGCGTCACCGATTACGAACACATAAAAATCATTCACTTTCATTGCTCTATAAAAAAGTTTAACGTTGATGAGTTTGAGATTGTATGGGAACGCCCATTGTAAACTTCTTGTTAAGTTATGCAGCATTGTGTAATGGTCTAAAAGGTACAAAAATGAAGAATGGTCTTCAGCGTTTTTCTGTGGCTTTCGTCCATTCCTACAATTTCTCCACGAAGAGCAGGAAAAGTGATTTTCCTGTCTATACCGCCATCATCTGCCTAGCCTTTTCCCAACTATGTAGGGGTCGGCTTCCAGTCTAAACAGATGCAGCTATACAGTATATCAGTATTGCATATGAAACGACTGCCTATCTGACCTCCACACCCCCATATATACCTTTATTATGATATTTTTGTCTACAAAAATACCTGAAAAATACTTATCAATTTGCTTATTTCTCCAATTAATACAATTTCAACTTTGAAATCTGCTTTGAAATGAGCCGTCTGCAGAAACTGGATATCCATCTACTTACATAACTTTTAGACAGTTACAATATTACATTAAGTATAATATATATCACAAGAAATGCATAACGCATTATATTTTGGCTCTATCGAGATCGAGAGGCAGCGAGAATGAAAAAGTTCAAAATATTAAATAAGTATTTATTAAAATCAATGTATCTTAATTAATGTATGTTCATTTTAACGCTCCTTTCAAAAGTTACCTAACTAACCAGCACCGTAATTGCGTAACACACTATCAATCAGAATCTGAATCATTTTGAAGGATATTGCTAATCCATTGCTTCATATGTTCGAAAAATTTGTCTGCTCAACAACGTAAATAACGCAATGAATGTTTTTCAACTGTCAAAATGAAAGCCATTCATACTGTTAGTGTGTTACGCACTTACCCCGCAGATTGCGAAATTCTAAGTTTTTCCAAATACCTAATGTCAAACCTCGGTAGAAATATGCAGTCTATTAGAAGTCTACCTACTGTCTATGCTAGCCACGTTTGTCTGTGGTTTAAAATACGGCGCGAACTCCGGTAATTTCATTACCATTCTCTGGCCGTGACCTTCGGATGGCGTCACCACTTTCCATCGCGATGCGATGCGACGCGGGCAGAATACCGCTCCCGTTACGGATGTACGCTACACTTTCTTTTGTTTTGTTTACAAGGGTTCCGCGACCAACGCAAGTTTCGTAATATGAATTTTATAGGGGACTTGGAAAGGAAAAGTGAAATGTTTGATGTTGGAATATGAGTAGGAAAAGTCGCAGGACTTGGCAGTAGTTGAGTCACGTTGCGGCTGTGGTTGTAGTTGATCAGAGATTCGTGTTGTTCTAGGTTTTGATTTAATATAACGCAGTATTCTCAGGAGGGGTAGGGCAGGGGAGTATAGTGCAACAACATTTAGTTAGCTAGTTCTGTTAAGGAGTCTTTCCGAGAGGGAAAGTCTTTATCAAAAATCCAGTGTGCATGCGGCTATAGAATTTCAAAATGGGAAAAGTCCAATAATGCTTTTCCTGGCCTAGAGTTCAAACTCACGACCGCACGCTCTGCAACCAGTCACGCTTGCGACCTCTAGACCAATGAGTCTTGGCATAGTTGGGATTGATATCAACATAACAAAAACTCTTTGGATGTTATTCAATTCTTATAGACTTTCATGGAAGAAAGTTACTCTGGGAGGCGATGAAAGATCAATCAGGGAATCGGAACAAAAGCTCGCTATAAGAGATGGAAACTGTTGATAGACATAACCATAACATCACGCTTGTAATCCCCAAAGGGTTAGGTAAAAGTGTACCAATAGTCCACCCACATTTCACCAGCCTTGATTAAGTCCCATGTAGTAGGACAAACCTATTGCCATCAACCGGGCAATCCAGACAAGCGTCACCACACCATAACATTACAGCAGCCTTACATGAGGATATCACAATCATTTCTAATTGCTTCTATGATATGTATCAACATACCTCCATAATGGGTGACGTGTGTGTGCCTTACATAAGGGCGCAATTGTGTATCTACAGGTTGCATGCGAACAATTGTTCATTTCGTAGCTATTATAATAATCAAACATCGCAATAGTATAACGTTCTAGGAAACATTTATTTCGTACAGTTGTTATTACATTACCTACTGTTACTGCATGCTGTTTGTGTTTTGCGAAATGTAGTCCACTAACTTGTGCCATGGGAGTTAGGTCTTTACTTGAACTTGTCAAGGCTTTAACTCAAATATTGCAGTAACCCGGTGTCAATAAGAGTTTGCTTTTAATTACCCAACCTACATGCAGTTGCGTTTACTCATAGGTTAGCTAAATAAATGTTTCTAGAATCTAGATTTATTCTAGGAGTTCAAATTTATAATAGGTCTCAGTAATGCAGATGGAGCGCATAACGATTTATTAAGTATTAGTTTACAAATATTGTGTAAACCGCCTAAGATAAATTTATAGCTCTCTACCAGTTAGACGCCACATCACCTGAAGGTAGGTCTAGAACATAGGTTCTTTATTTTTCCCACCTATACAAAACTGAATTTCTCAATTTGGGCACATTGAGAATTTTTTTTTTTCTAGAGCCCCCTATTTTTGTTAACTGACTTACCATCTATACTTGTAATATTATAATGTCGTAAGATACGATATATAATTTTCTCTGGGACTTCTACTGCCCCCTGAAAGTCTCGAACGCCCACGAGGGGGCGTTATCGCCCACGTTGAGAACCTATGGTATGGCATGAAATGCGATGAATAATATCTACGCTAGGGGTCTAGAATTATGTGCCTAATTTATGATTACAGTTTGCGCGTGGATGTCTCTGCCACCCTGTATAACCCTCTCGCGCCCGGCCCTGGTGCAAGCCATGGTCCGGGGCGAGAGGGTTATACAGGGAGGCAGTCGCCTCCTTCTGCGAAGCAGTCATGCTAGCGAAGGAGGTGGCGGGACGGATGAGGGAGAGAGCCTCCCGTCCCAGCCGCCGCGGGAGACGCTCCGGGCGTCGGGAGCCGCGTGACGACTCCCGGCCACCGTAGGCGCGGGCCTGTGGGCGGAGAGCAATGGGTAGCTCACCGCCCGATCAGGACCAGGCCCGTACCGGACGGCGCGTAAGTGTTCCACGCGCGCCTCAAAGAGTTGTCAGCATGATTCGAGGGGCCCCTTAGGGCCGAAGCCTGCCGGGTCAGCGGGATTGTCCGAAAGGGTTACCGCTACCCCGGAACATAAAGGGCAAGGGAAGGAACATGGGTGGGTTTTAGTCGGTAAGAGTCTGACACTCCCTTCCGCTCCACCCAGAGCAGGAGGGGCCATTTGATGACTTCCCATCCGAAAAAAAAAAAACCCTGTATAACGAAGCTGAGCTCTAAGACAAGATTTTTCAAAAATACATCCCTTAAAGGGGCTAAATATGAAAATTCGTATGGAAGTTCGCCCTTTTTGCCAATGGGACATCCCATCGAACACGGCTTATCATCATATACTTCTAAAATATGATAACTAATATTCTAAGCAGGTTTAATTCGACGTAATTTATAGGTACAGACGCCCAGCAGGTCAAGCTATCCGAAACTTTCTAATTTTCCCAACCAACATTGGACCTTAATGCTTTAGCGATAATGTTGAAAATCTATTAAAGAAATTTGACAGATGGTAGTAGCTTGATGTGCTGGCGTCTGTACACTTAACTCTTCTAAGAAAGCTGCTGTTCATTGCAAAAGAGAATTAAAATATATCCATGTGTCATTTACTTGTCAAGTTATAACAATAAGCTAAATAACTTACGTAAAAGTTTTCACTAACTGTAGGTACCCAGAGTTGGTGAAACTTCGCGAAATCTATGCTAGACGCAACTGACATAATATGAATCAAATGACATAGAATACAATAAAAATTAAAAATGTTGAAATGCGATGTTTCATTGCCTATGTGGAGTTCGAAAACAAAGACTAGAAAAATGATGAACCAACAGACAAAATATCTCGGAGGGATGAAATGATCCAGAGGGATAAAAATAAATGATAAGGTCCTTTTTTTTGTGGGTGGGAAATCATCATATGACTTCTCCCGCTCTGGACGGAGCGGGAGGGCGTGTCAGACTTTTACTGACTAAAACCCACCCGTGTTCCTTCAGTTGCCTATGCCAGGGGCCATGGTATCTCTTTCGAACAACCCGCGGCCCTGGCACGCATCGGCCCTAGCGGGCCCCGTCAAATGATTAGGTCCTTAGAATTTAGATGATTCTCAAGAGAATTGCTGTAGAAGTAGCATAATCAGCACCGCTGATCTCCTGAGCAGAAGTAGAAGCAAGTATAATTGAATTCAGCGGGATTGCCCGAAAGGGTTACCGCTACCCCGGAACATGGGTGGGTTTTAGTCAGTAAGAGTCTGACACTCCCTTCCGCTCCACCCAGAGCGGGAGGGGTCATTTGATGATTTCCAATCCGAAAAAAAAAAGAAGTATAATTTAATTAATGCATTTAGGTACCGTATTATTATCAGTGCGTCATAGCCTAGTTGGCGACAAGACCTAGCTACTGACTAAATACAAAACGGGTTGGAAGGCAAAAACTCTACGTTTCCTTAGCAAATCCTTGAGTACGATGAAATGTAGCGCACATACCCAGGTGTTGACTAAGTTTCCAATAAGAACATGGCTAAGCTCCAATATTTCACTAGCCTATTGGCAGAGTAAGCAAGCTGAAGTGGCAGTGGGCTGGCCATGTTTGTCGAAGGACCGATAGCCAGTGGAGCAGACGAGTTCTGGAGTGGAGACTGCGTATCGGCAAGCGTAGTGTAGGACGCCCCCAGCTAGATGGATCGACGACCTTAAAAAGGTGGCTGGGGCAGACTGGATGGCGGAGGACAGTGTCGTGGCGCAGCATGGGAGAGGCCTATGTCCAACAGTGGACTGCGATAGGCTGAGTTGATAGGCAAAAACTCAGTTGGTGACTCATCGACCACATTTCACCGCCCATTAGATACCGTTTACGTCATGGTACTTATAGATTACTGCATATATGGGTGAACTCGTAACACCACGCAACAATGCTATTAACACTATTGAACAACACCAATTTGAGCCCTACTCTTCCTTCAGTGAAAGTTAGTTACCACTACATAAGGAATGCTGTGAGGACTATTAACATGTCCATGTTTAAAGTCTACATAAATTTGATTGCGTTCATTAACATATTTAGATTTCTATCTCTTTCTTTGGTGAGAAGTGGAGCGACATTTTCATTGGCGAATTTTGAGAATATACAAATGTATGATTAATATTCTGATTATCTAATTTGTTGTTCTAGTTTTAATCTTATTTAATGACATCATTTCAGTTCTTTATTGTAATGTGACACTTATTTCTTCGAAATATCTGTCTATCTTTATAATATTATATACATAATATATATATGTATTATTAAAATAATACATACCTACATGTTATGTATATAATATTATTGTATTTTACTATTATTTGATGTTTATAAAATTGAATGTGTTTTTATTGTTTTGTTTAACTTGAGAACGGCTGGACCAATTAGGCTAATTTTGAAAATTAATAGTTAAAATATGTTCGCAATACTTCGAATGAGGTTCTTACGCATAAAAAAATTGGTAAAGTTTCCCGGAAAATTTTCAAATTCGAGAAAGACTAAATGACCGTTTTCGTATAAATTAATACAATTTGGACAGGACAACGTCTGCCGGGTCAGCTAATTATAAATATTGATCAAATCAGGAAGCAATAAAAATGCTACTAGACCCGTCCAAACTAGTTTACTATCTAATTCGTTTAAACTGAATCACTTTTATTATCTTTTATATCCAATTGCACTAATTGGATATTTCTTAAAAATAAATATTACATAATTTGTCATTAACGCCTCGATAAATTATCAAGAATTATAAATGATTTATTAAGTAGTTTTTTTTAAATAAAAAATAAATAAATGGTTTAGGCAATCGAGGACGCGCTTTCTTTGCTTACCTCAATTCCGTCTTAAAATTGATAACAATTTCAAATAGTTTCACATACACAACAATTCTGTATTTGTGGTTAAATTATAGAGCAGTTAAAGGAAAGTAAATGAGACCTTTGGCAGAGTGTGGACAAACGGCGCCACGGGCAGTGCGGAAACATTTCCTTCGCCTATATAATTAGAAAGCATGCGTGAGTAGTCTATGAACGGAAGCCGTTTGAACTGAAAGGACTTACCTAATGGGAAATTACCATACACGTAATAAGTTACTAGATTTTGTCCGCGTCTCTGCCCGCGTGGAGGTCGGAAATTATCTCACGGACCGTACTACCGCGTTAAAAAGTATTCCATGTCCTAGTACCCAGGTCATAAATCCGTTTAGCCGTTAGTAAGGCGTGAAAAGGTAGCAAACAGAGTTACTTTCACATTAAAATTATTAGTATGGATAGTATGGAATTAAGGATATATGTACAGACGCCAGCACATCAAGCTACCACAATCTGTCAAATTTCTTTAATAGATTTTCAACTTTATCGCTAAAGCATTAAGGTTCAAGGTTGATTGGGAAAATGTGACAGTTTAGGGTAGCTTGACCTGCTGGCTTCTGTACATAGAAACTGAGTTACCTGACCTGGTTTTGACCTGGTTTGTGTGACCTATAGAGTAACTATGGTTTCTATCTTTCAGTAGGTACCTAATGCGTATTTTGTAATGCTACTACTTGCTTTTGATCTCAATATCATCGTTGCCCAATAAACATGTTGTGTATTCCGTTTAACCGCTTGCATAAGGTCGAGCTGGTCTAATTTAAGCTGTTCTCAGAAACTGCATTTGCTTTTGTTTCAGGAACAGTTTACGAATTGGCACAAGTAACAGTAGTGCAAACAACAATAGGTATCTAAATGTTAAAGCAACATACAGCCGGCCTATTCTGTAAAAATGTCATCGCGAAAACATGGGCGAAGTGAGCTGTCAATAGTATTCGTATACGGTGGAATAACAGCTAACTTCAAGTTCACTTCACCTAAGTTTTCACTGTGAGATAAAGATCTCACGCACTCAGATCAGATCAGACGAGCCGGTCTATTCTGTAAAGACAGAATAGACCGGCTGGTCTCATAAAGTAGTCGGCTAATGCTATATGTAAATATCACCCATAACAAGACAGGTTCTGCGGTTGCTGACCCAGAGTGGTGTACGGACAGTAGGTATCATCTTGTTGGGAAATAGTAATGGCTATTGTAATCCAGCCCTGGATTTAATATGACAAAATCATCCGTAAAATGAACTTACTGACAGTTACCTAAATAATAGAAAATGTAATATATAATGGCGAAATGGCATTATGGGGACACCATAATGGAATCATTGGTCCAAAGGCAAAATGATAAAATAATGGGACCACATGGAAATTTAAACTGCATAGGTAATGAAAAAATGGCAATATTATCCTAAAAAGTTACAAGTTCTTGCGAAAATTGTTTTAGCTCGTCAAACAATGTTGACTGCCATAAGGTAAGGCAACTCTTAAACGCAAGACAATGTACAATCATTTTCGCGATCATAATATCCTGATATTCCTACAATTTTCTGATTGGATAACAACATAAACGCGGTGGTGTTCCACATGTAATCAAATCTACTTCCGACGATGTAACCCATATCTATATAGTAATTTGGACCATTTGCGGTTGGCAGCTTTTCCGATCATGACCGGATATTATAGCAATGGCTTAGATCATTGTTATTGTATTCAATTTTAGTATTTATAAAGAAAGTTGGGTCATTTTCTTCTGGGTAATAGAAAAGCCCACAGCATACGACATAATCAGCCTATAATGTTCCCACTGCTGGGACACAGGCCTCCTCTTGGTGAGAGGGAGTGGGCTGTAATCTACCACGCGGGCCCAGTGGTAGATGTCACATGTCTTCGAATTTTTGGTTCTAAGACATACTAGTTGCCGGTTGCCATGAACTTGAAGTGAGCTGTCATTCCAACTGGTGCGAGGGCTTCACACTTGGTACTTTTAGATCTAGCAACAAGTGGAATGACACTATTTACCTACTACAAGTTCACTTCACCTGAGTTTTCACGGTGAGATTTGTACAGAATAGATCGGTTTAAGTCTTTATAAAGTGGGAAAACTGATATGTTGTTGCAAATTGAACGACGCGCCCGCCGTCGGTCCGCACTTGTGTTCATCATTCAGAATTACCGTAAAAGCAACACGCGTATCAATTCCGTTAACCTTACTACAGCCGGCACTCACAGCATTATAAAACTAGCTAATCCTACAATCAAGATTGATTACTTGAACATTATCGGTTTTAAATCTAACATGTTCATTCGTTCATATGGTGTACCAGTTTTCTCCCAAGCTCGCTGATTCTTTACACCATCAATCTCTATCCATCGACGTTATAATAAACACCTGTCACATATATTAATAATTATAAGCTTTTACGAAGATATATTAACACATTTTTTGTGTGGATTATCTCATGTTTTTGTGTTACCACATTATCGATTAGCAATTTGTTTATGTATAAGTACTTAGCTTTCTTTATGATAACGTCAGCGGGATAATTGCGTAACACACTATCAGTAGGAATGGCTTTCATTTTGACAGTTTAACAACATTCATTGCGTTATTTACGTTGTTGAGCAGATACAATTTTTGAACACATGAAGCAATAGATATAGCAACATCCTTCAAAATGATTCAGATTGTGTGTGTGTATGTTTTCAATACTGCAATGTTTTTTCGTATTTTACATCACGTTCAAAATAATCTTTACGTACGGACACCAGCACATCAAGTTACTAATAATGTCAAATTTATGTAATAGATTTTCAACTTTATCGCTAAATCATTAAGGTTCAAGGTTGATTGGGAAAATTTGACAGTTTCGGGTAGCTTGACCTGCTGGCGTCTGTACTTTTACACCGTATAAATTACAGATACAAATGCAGAAATTTTACAAAGGGTGACACAATAGGCGGTCTTATCGCTAAGAGCGATCTTTTAAAGACAACATTTGGATGGATTAAAAAGGGGAAGGAGAGACAATACTGAAGGCAGTCTGTGATGTATCTTAATAATCATTTCAGCCGAAGAAGTCCACTGCTGGAAATAGGCCGACCTTAAGCGTCATCACAAAATGATCTTTGGTCTAGAGTTTAGTTAAATTGATTGTAGATGAAAAACTCAGGTTTATTTCTCTCTTTTCGCACGAAATAAGGGTAGACTTCCCACCAGTACTAACAGCAAACAATGCGCGAATTGAATCTAATTTTGTATACTTTAGAGAACAATAAAAGTGAAAATGGCTAATCGATCACGACTTGCTTTCTATTTTTCCCAACGGAGACAACTAAAATGCGAGAAAAAGGCATACTGTGCTGCAGCTCATAGACTATAGACTATACCAAACCATAGAGTATTTCGATATAAGCATAAATACTTAAAGTATTTGGACAGATGTATACTAATAATAAAGCTGAAGCTGTTTTTTGTTTGTTTGATAACCCAATTCATTAGGAAGGCTATAGGCTAACATCACGCTAGGACCTTTGGGAGCCGAAGAAAATAAAAGAATCAAAGTTAACGAAGAAATAGCGCGGACAGGCGATGCGATGCGACGGGGTGGGTCGGAGTAGCTAGAAATTTCACGCGGATGAAGCCAGGGGCAGCAGCTAGTCATATAACAATTATTTTGAGATAAGGATAAAGCACAAAGCGCTATAGGCACTTCTAAGGGGGTAGGAAGTAAAGGCAAAATGAAAATAATATGCTGCAAGAGATCTTTGGGATGATCAAACCGTCAGATGTAACAGTAACAAGGGGTTCTACTACGAAGTGCAAAGTGCGAATGATCGGATCGGACCGACACATGGCCGAACCGAATATCATTGAAAAATGCGAAAAAAAGTTCGAATCGGCTCAGTTGGGTCGGGACCATAGTCAATATTCGAAGGAGTGTAGGATCGGGACCGACCGAATCAAGTAGCAACTCCGTAGCAGGAAACGGCCGAACATTTGGCCGATATCACTTCGGAGTAGACCCCAAGGATTTACAGGACGGGTAGTGTCCGCAGAAAGGGACTCCTTATCCTAATGGAGATACCAGTGCTTTAAGTCTTGATCAGACAATCTTCTCTAAGCTCGTTCATAACATCGTTTACCTATCAAGCGTTGATTATTGAGATAGTTCTATTGTTGCAAGACTCCGGGGGGCCAGCACGCATCAATGACTTTTTTAACCGACAATAATGCATCTTAATTGATAAAAATAAAACAAAGAATCCGATGTAGGATAAAATAAAACTGGAACGGAAAGCCTGATTTCTCAAATCACTGTGTCAAACTCATTCAACATAACATGTCACGGACGGAAACTAATAAATTAAAATTTGGTGAGAAAAAGTGGAATATGTCTGAGTAACGTCTGGCTGAACGAACCGTTAGACGGAGGCTGCGTATCACCGGGCTTATTAAATCAATTGGACAAAAAATAAGCCCTACTTATCTCGATATGTGCATCCGATCTAGATATTACTCTGGTTTGTTAACTTGCGCACACGCCAGCCTAACGGGGCTTTTTGCATAAAATTATGCACAACCTGCTCAGCTTTTTACTACTTCTGCATATCTTTTTACGTAATTATGCAAATAAACCTTCGATTGTTGATTATTTATTGGTTTTTGAGAGGACGAAAGTTGTTTTTGTAATTTTACTGTTCTCGATGTGTCAAAAAAATTGAGAGATATTTTTTTTCTTGCTGGCTTATGTAATATTCATTCGTATTTGATATATTATTGCAATATTTATTGAGTAAGAATAAAGTATTGTTTGCATTTAATTGGGAAAAATATTGCTCTATCAATATATCTTATTTATCATCAATGGATTCCTTCACATTAATGGGTTCCGTATTTATATTAGATTTATTTTTTCAAATAATTCTCCTTTACCAAGTAGGTATTATTCTCACATATAAATCAGGTCATATAAAAAAAAACACAACCAAAAATACACTGAAAAAAAATCTTACCATTCATTTTAACACTGCAAAAAGTCCTCTTAAAAAACATGTCGAACACTAATATGCACACAGTTGCATCACTGTCACTTCACAAAATATTCAATAGGCTTCACTAGTCTAGTACAGTTGAGGCTGCGCAGGAGTCGATCGGTGGAAAGTGGCGCTTGCTCAGCGGTTTGCGGTCGACTGCTCCATTCGCTACTGCCGACGGGGGAGCATGCACCACCACCAAAAAATAGTGGTAGGTCTGTGACGTCATACTCCATTGTAGCAAGTGGTCGAATTGTTTTGGTAGTCAAAGAAGTGCATGTTTGAGGTGAAATACCTTAACGTGCAGTATTTATAAAAAACTAGCCAGCGATCCCTGCTTCGCACGGTTTTTATGACTTGAGAAAATATCATTTCTTTATTATTTGTAAGTTTGATATATAAGTTTATTATACACATAAGCATGGAATAGGCTTCCGGAAAATGTTGTGACGGCTCCCACACTGAACTCCTTCAAGAATCTACAAAAAAATAAATATCTCCAAGCTATACGATACACATGCATCAGATAATTAGCTGCTAGTGTGACTAACTATAAATTCTCTAAAATTTAGAGAATTTATAGTATTTTGATGCGAACTTCACCATCATTTAGAGTCTAAATGATGGTGAAGTTCGCATCAAAATCCGTTGCGTCATTTAGAAGAACAACGCGTTTACACAGACAGGCACGAAAAGCGACTTTAATTTATAATACGCATAAATAGATATAGATGAAGAAAAATACTATAATATATTAGAGATATGATAGCTCATTTTGCTGGCAATTTACTAACTGCTAAACTTGGAGTAGATGGATAAAAATTATGTTTTACTTAGGCACCTAACAGTCGATGTGTGATCTTGCAGATATGTCAACGATTGAAAACATGGAGATTTTCTTGAAACTCACAAAAGGCATTTACTTGCGTCATACGCTTTCCACTTATAACTTTGTGTGGCATTCATGAGTGATGCTACTGAAATGTGTAAGAGTTTATCTCTAGTCAACTAAATAAAGACAACATAAAGTACCGTAAAATCTCTGCCTACAAATTGATAGCTTTCTAGAAATAACGACAAAATAAAACTTTATGATAAGTAATTAAAATATAATCACAAATGTGCAAGCAACGATCCGACATTTAATCTTAAAAGTGCAAGATCATGATTGGTACCTAGAAAACCATTACGAGTTCGTCGGCAATGCTTTGAACCGGATCAAAAGCCCTTACATGCAACTTAAGTACCGCTTAACGTAGTTAAATAATAAACATTTATTTCTGAACCACACATTAGTCGTACTGAGAAATTGCGACTTGATGTTTCCGTAAAAAGAAATCATGGAAAGTAGATACGTAGTCTTTATTTTCCAGTCCTATGATGAACAAATTTTAATGTCTGCTGTTTGATGATAACTTTCCATGTGACCAGAGGGCTGGCCTATCATTTGACTAAAGAATCAGCATTGCCATACAACGTGGCAATACTGTCAGCCTTTTGGGCACTCTTCCTGTTGACAGCGATGTGGACGAATTTTTGATGCCCTATGATTCTTTCCTCTTTCGTTTTATACTTGTACAGACGCCAGCACATCAAGCTACTACTATCTGTCAAATTTCTTTAATAGATTATCAACTTTATCGCTGAAGCATTATGGGTTCAAAGTAGATTGGGAAAATTGGATAGTTTCGGGTAGCTTGACCTGCTGGCGTCTGCACCATAGGTCTGCACATACTCGTAATAGGTAATACAGGCTGGTGTCCGTAACCCGACGTCAAAGCGGGATTTTGCGTACGGACTTGTACATATTATTCTTATTTTAAGACTGATAGTTTTTAAATTATGTAAATATTAGGATCTTGGAAACTGTTTGATGATTGTCTTAAGAATTGTAGGAAGCCTTTTATAGTCATCTGAATATAATATAGCCTCTGAATCTCCTACAGACCCTAAGATATGGGAAAATCCTAATTTTAGGAAGCTGATTTGAACCGGAAACTCTTAGCTTCTTTTTCCTGTCCTTATTTTATATTACTTGGGGTCGGCGCAAAATGTTTTTCTCCTCCACTCTCAAACGTCACGCTATCATTCACACTGTTTTCTACTGTTTATTCATCTTTTATTGGTCGTCGGTATCAGTCAACACCTATTTGATAACTCTTAGTCAAATTACCAGTTGGTAATAAACCACTTCAAATATATAACTCAAATTCTTAATAACAACCTCTGTAGATTGCGTTTGTTGGTCATTAAGAAGACCGCATTCATAACATCGCTCATTTATATCTACATCAATAAAAATAAAGTCAAGCAATTAAAACTACATACTCGTATAAGTGATCTCAACTTTAACTAGCTTCAAGGTTGGCATGACAACGGTGCCACTGAATCACAAATCACAATCATTACCTACCCTACCTTTGTAGAATTTGCAAGCAACATTAACGCGTCACGCTTCAGGCACTATCAACTGCTTTCTCTAACCCAGTGATAAGGTAGAACGCTATAAATATTATTCTTAAGTTTAAGGTCGTTATAATTCAAAGCCAAAGTCGAAATCAAAGCATTTGTTTCAATGAGATTATTTACTGGCGCTTTCGAATCATCAAGGAATTGAGAGTCGATTTGATTGTCCCGATAGTCCAAATTCGCCCATTGCGATGATGAAGATTATCTATTTTACCAGGCCAGATTGCTATCTTATCTTACTTTCGTTTTTAATTAAGTAACTAAGGACTCCAACATTTTGTACCCTACGGCTTCTTGGGCTGTTTCTCCATCATTAGTTTCTTAACTAGCAAGAAGTGGCCTTCCATCGCGGTAGAAAAATTGTCAACGAGGCTTTATCAATCGAGTACCCCGTTACTCCATCGAATAATCTGCTTTCTCCAACGATATGACAAAATGCCATATAAATTGTTCACATAGAAATACGCAGGCGTTAACTGCATCGATAAATAAATTAATATCTATTGTGTTTGCTTTTCACGCTCATTCCTATTCCATACGAGTGTCCTACACCTATAATGGGCTTGTACGATATATAATTTCTCTCGTCCTTTGGAAAGCGTTGCATGGAAAGTAGTTCCGGAATATTTTGGACAATCGTTAAAATAGAAAGTTAATTAGTAATTTTGCATACACATTACGTTTGAATACAATGTATTTATGGAATAAGTCGTAATCGAAATGTCCCTTTCGACAAGGGCTTTATAGTTGCCAAGGATTGCACAACCAAATGCCAATCGTGAATTTTATAGGAATGTCTGTTCAAGTCTGTAGTAATAATGTTACGTGCGCCATTAACTAAAGTGGGCTTGAAGAAAAATCTTGTAAGTGATGTGAATTCCGTAAAACTAGATAAAGTACTCAGTGCTCAGGTGCTCTTGAATTGAGATGCGGAAGATAGTTAAACAAATTCTAGAGAAACAAAACAGAAATATTTATTAATTCAAAACAACATACATTGTAATGACCACCCACATCTCTCCCCATTTCAGTTTAATTTAATTCCAGAATCTTCTAAAATCTCATCAACGATGACCAGCACTTTCTTGTTCATTTCTTTCAAATCTCCTTCTACTACCAAACTCTTCTTCATCAATACCATCGTCTTGATCACCAGGCTTTGCTTACAAAGCTGTATCTTGTTCATCTCCTGGCATTTCTTTATCGTGATCTTCAGTAATGTCAACCAGTTATGTGTGAACGTTAAAAATTCTGCTGTCTGCTCTTGTGTTAATTGGAAATGTATCAGCGTGTGTGTCCATGGTTGAGAAGTTAGTGTTGCTATCACTTTTGTGTCGTTCTTTGTCACTATTGCGTGCTTGAAAATTGAGCTTAGAGATTTCCAGCCGGCTGATGATTGGTTTTTTGATTCCTGTAAGAGGAACAAACGGATTTGAATAAGGAGATGGTTAAGGCAAAATGTGAATGAAAACGCCTGCTGTAAGAAAGCGACTATTCGGTTTTGTGCAAAATTAAGTAAACCTATAAATGGAATAATTATATCTTTTGGCAAACTAAATGTCCTTTTGGGGCTTGAAATAAATGGTTTGACTCTACCATCAATATCATCGCAATCTCTTAGATTAAGTAGTTAAATAGCTTCAGTAGCTCTAGATTTGCTTTAATATCTAATACTGATTCTGGAGCGAGTACTGTCTGAACTGCACCCGGACACCGTACCATATTTCCAATTAGGAATATGTTATTATTACTCGTAGCGTCTATATGCAGTTGTTGTCTATCTCTATCCGATTAAATTCGGGAGAATATTGATATTTTTCTATATTGGATATAATTATTGTGCTTATAAATAAAACCCTATTTAGTTATTAATTTTGTAGCATAGTGCTTGTGGCACAATTATTACGTTTATGAGGCATGTATAACCTACTTATAAGAAATTTTTACACGAACCTTATATTTATATGAAATATTATTTAAAAAATGTAACGGTGTAAACAGTTGTTGGTTGGCCATTAAAAAAAAAAAGCCAAACTCACCCTACAGCACAACATCAACTGAATCCTGAACATTAGCGCTCTCAACGCGTTACATTGCACGTTCACCGTCGGTTGATCGTCAATACTATACGCCAAAGCCAGTGGTGAAGACGTCCCAGTGTTTAACACCATGTACACCAGTTGTAATAAAGAAGCACCTCTTTCACTATTACTATCCCGTTTTAGGGATTTTATGATCAAGTGTGTTTGGATCTGCAGGATTGATTTTGGCTGAAAAGAGAATCAAAGCAAATCATTTATTGGTTTGCAAACATGGGTATTTATTACACAGATGTACATATGAGAAGCATATTTAAAAGATATAAGATGTACATATACAATATAAATGGTACTGTATCGTCTTATTGTATCGTCTTGACAGAGCGTGCATATCCATGAAACTTTATTATGTGTAAAAATGCACGGGCAATTTAGGCCAAATACAAATTGTACTTAACCTGAGTCATATAAACTTATTTTCTTTCTTTCTATAGACAAATGATTATAGAATTCAAGAATACAAACTTGTAATAAGTAAAATACTACTGGTACAACTCCCTCACAAAAACTAAGAAAACCTTACTTGGTAGTTATTCTTGGTGAAGTAATGTATAACATAGGAGAGTAACTGTAAAGCTGCGCAAGCCACTCTTTCGTCAGTACTGTCAGCTGCAGCCAATACAGATTGCAGGAACCCCGCACGATTGGTGTATGTCAAAAGAACTGAAGATTATGAATAGGAAACTGGTTATTCTTTAGATCAAAGAAATAAATAACAAAATATATTATCAGGACATGATCAGGATATTATCGACTAAAGCCTCCGATAACCGTAAGATGCTGAAAATTTATGCTGTGATTTTTCATAACGAATAAAGGCTTTCAGGATCAAGGGGTGGTAAAGATGGAATTCACAGGGTCCCTACCTCGGTTATCATTTTGGTTATTAGCCAAACTCAACAAATATAAACCGAGCTTCAAGCAAACATATTCGTAATGATGTCTGGTGGTTTCCTCGCTATGTTCTGGAAGGTTTTTTGAATATATTGCGGTTATGAGCACGGCAGTCTTTAGACAAACTGTCTGGTCTATCTCTAGGGGTGGCAGAGTTGTTGCTAAGTCTAAGAAGTGACAGATGTTGGTGTCTGAAAAAATGGTTTTGAAGAGTTTTACGAAAGGCAAACAATGTGTGTGTATTAATTAAATCCAAAATTAAAAGAAATGTACGAGTAAACAACTGGAAGAAACTAAAAAAACATGGTTAAAAAGATAAACTTAATATTATAAGAAAAGTAAGAAATCTGAGATTGTAGGTACAAGACAAGAGGGCCAATTCTCGTAATTTTAAGAACGTTCACAATCTGATCACAATCTCAATCTGTAAAAAATATGTCTAATTTCCCTACATTTTGACAAGTTTTTGACATTTGTTTGTCGCCGAGATGTCACCTCGACGAGATTTTGATCGTTTTAAATTACGAGAATTGGCCTTCAGATCACACAGAAGAAGAAGTAAGATAGAATAGAAAGAGACAAAGGCATTAATTGAGAAGAAACATAGACTTTGAAAAAATAAACATGCTTAAAAACCTATTTGATGTTCAGTATCTATCAATACTTTAGACAGAACATTGGGTAACATAGACCAGATAAGCCCTGCAAAGTCCTGCCTAGCATTATCATCTCCGTCTTCTAAGCACATATGAAGAGCTTCCATACAGTTCCCCACGATAGTTTTGTCGGTACACTGTATCAAGATGTTCAAGAGTAGCTCCCAAACTATTGGCTGGGTTGTAAGATCTGCTGGTAAGGAGTCCTCCGATTTAAACCATTGAGAGAGCTAAAATGGAAAAAGTTTTTTTGAAAGGTGGTTTTGTTATAGCCTTACTGATAAAATGACTGTGCGTGACAACTGTGGCCTTGAGTTCATTCCCAGGTCGGGAAATTTCTCAGCCCTGAGTTCGGGTTTGTGCATAGTCAATGGTAATTAATAGGCTCAGCTCCTTACTTACCTACATAAGATGGGAATGAGACTAATAACTGACACAACTGACTGAAATAATGATAGTGTGTGGCATCTACATCAGCACGTGCGAACTGCGCATCACACTGACGTCACGCAAAATCCTGCATCACGCAAGTAGAGTTTACCATGCAACTAGCATATATACAACGTCCCGACATCAATCGTCGGGCAGTTGCCCGCCAAACTCGACACACGTCTATCGAGGATGAGTGAACTTTACACCCTGTTCCTCATACCTCTATAATAGTATAGTCAAGGCTGCCTACCCTTAGGAGAATACGAACATGGCTTTATGTTTAATTAGAAATGAAAGTAGTTTCGCTAATTAGGTATATCCTGGTTTAGATACGGAGTAAGTTTTTGCATTTCCTGCCGACAGGAATAGGTTCTAATCTAACGGAGGTCTTGTAAAGGAAGGAGATAATTATACTGGACAAGCAAACGTCAATTAAGTGTTATATTTAAGTATCCAAGTATATCTATTACACTTATGTAAATGTACAAATAACAATCAAATATAGGTATAGAATTATTGTAGAACGCGTAAGATAATTCTTAATTCGTCAAAGTATTGTTAAGTTGGATTTTTATCACTATACCGGCTGACTTTTTTTACGGTCTGGACAAAAAAAGGGTATAAAAGGATTAGAAGCCTATGTTACAGAATCTCTTTTTTTACCAAAACTCAAAATTAACATGTCAATAAATAATTTATATGAAGTAACTTATCATATTAAAAAAAAAACAAATAACGACAAATGATACACACACTCACACACTCACACTACACACACACACACACACACCTCAACACACATCACACACACACAAACGTGGCACGCCGTTGTTGTGTATTTGACACATTCAACCTATAGGCACTACATGCGCACGACCGCGGAAATTATCAATGAATTCGTAGTGACATATTATTTTATTTTTTTGTGAAAAAAAAAGAGATTTCTGTGACATAGGCTTCGACTCCGTTCACCTTTTATATCCTGTTTTTGTGTCCAGACGAAAGTCAGCCGGTATATTGAAACTTCTCAACATAGAAATAGTTCAGCTGCGATCAAAATTACAAAATAACTTTTCTACTTACCACATGTAACCTCACGCAATTAGAGATCCTTTGCGAGGTGAATGCCCACAACAATATAGCCGGGTTGTGGGTATAATACACCGAAGGTTCCGGATACAGCATTGCTACTAAGCGATCAGTCGCCTTCTCTAGGTACACTCTCTCGCCAAGAGATTCTAGTGAGCCGTTTGATATTGTTGACATCTGTTAAATTTGTAGATTATTGAGATATTACTTAGAGGTCCTACTAGCTCGTGTAAGGACTAAAAGGCCAGATTAAAGAGACTTAAAAATAACTCGAACTGCCTCGTTGTTCTAGTGGTTGTAAGCCTGACTTCTGAACATGGGCACCCAGACACTTCCCAGCACCCTAATTGCGGAACACACTATCAATCGGAATCTGAATCATTTTGAAGCAAATTTCTAATCCATTGCTTCATATGTTCGAGAAATTTCTCTGCTCAACACGTAAATAAAGCAATGAATGTGGTTGAACTGTCAAAATGAAACCGATTACGATTGATAATGTGTTACGCAATTGCCTCGCGGGTGGGAGAAAGTGTTTGTGGAAAGTAGAAAGGAATAGGCTTGGTGATGAATGGGCTTGTCATCAGGTGACATAGAGCTAAGATTTAAAACCGTATCTCCTGGATCACTATCAGGATCAATAATTTCAAAATAAAGTCTTCCTATTGTGCTACGTTGAGCATCATCAACTGTTTATCAAATATGTATGTAGCTCGGATAAGAACGCATAAATGTCATTATATTTACAGCAAACACGAGCCACAGTGCTTTTATGATATACGCAGGTGGCTTGAATGACTTGGGAAGCTTCAGGATGTGCTCAACAAGGTAAGGCAGAAGTGGTGCTGTTGCTTCTTCAGGACTGAAAGATTTATGAATTAGCTTAGTGTGGTAAGTATGTATAAAAATAAAACAAGCGAGGCATGAAGGTCAAGTATAGTATTTTTATCTCACGAAGCGACGCACGCTTTACTTGTGTTTACCAAGTGTACACGCTGTGTGAGTAAGCGCAGGAGCTCTCGGTACCGTCCGACACGACGGCGAAGTCGGAAGTGCGTGGGTGTGTGTGTTACATACTGACGCTACTCGTCTTCACGCACTCATTCACAGCGTGTTTATACATATAGTTACCATAAGTAAAGGCCATGTCGCTTCGTGAGATAAAAATACTGTACAAGACCGACATCAATAATAGGTCCGAAAGAAAAACAGACAAGAAGCTCAATAACAAAAATAGAAGTAGGTATAAAATCCAATTCCAATAATCCATACTTTTCAGAAGACTGGCAGTAGAAATAGATATAAATGAGCAAGCTGTATGGTTGGTTCTTCTGCAGCTGTGAACCGATGCGATGAGGTTTCTCTATGCCGTACTGTAGCTCTACTAGACCCATCTGTAAGAAAGAAAGAAAAATATTTTATTCTGCACAAACAAAACGCACAATTACAAGTATTTAAAAAAAATGAAAAAAACATAAGATACACACATAGTCAAAATACTCGTACTCATGCATAAAAATGTTGACACTTTTGTCTATTGCTCGATGTCAAGGCCATGGACCAATGACAACTCACATTAAGTAATTGTCATTGACAATCTTAGACAAAGAAAAGTAGCTTTTCTTACTCTAAGTTGACAATACATATATTGGCAGATAACCACAAAACAATAACAATCACAATAAAAACAAAAAAACTTAATCAATCTAAAGTTCTCACATGAATATCTTTGGCACAGGTATCACTGTCCTGCACATCATCCACATTGAGATATTTTTCCGCTAGCACTTTTAGCATCTCGCCTAGAACTAATGTGCTCACTTTGCGCACGGCCACATCATTCCTGAAAGCAGAAAAGAGTTAAATATTTGACTTAGGTACCTACTTATTAAAGAAGATGATAACATCACGCAAACAAATGAGTTTTGACACATTATCGTAGCGTATTGCGCAAGGACCTATAATGGGACCAGTGCTAAATAAAACGCCTGATATAAACATCACGGACATAATGCATGGCTGAAAATAAACACACCATAATTGAAAATTAGTTTTCTACTGCGATTGAATAGAACTTCCGCTCCGTTTATACAAGGTCAAATTAAATTAGCTAGCGAAACTTTGTAGCCGTCATGGTACAGACGCCAGCAGGTCAAGCTACCCGAAACTGTCAAATTTTCCCAATCAACCTTGAACCTTAACGCTTTAGCAATAAAGTTGAAAATCTATTAAAGAAATTTGACAGATTGTAGTAACTTGATGTGCTGGCGTCCGTACCTATATCTAAACACAATAAAAAAAATGAAAAAAAAGATTGGCTGACTTTTTTGTTTAGGATCAACGACCGCTGGTAAATAAGTTTATTTTTGTTTTGTCCTGTTACTCCATCACGTCTGTGAAGTTTACAAAAAAAAACCGATGTTTAAACTGATTTTCAAGTAACTACAATACCAGATGGCGCTGATTCCAAAAATTAAATTCATGAAACGAATTTCTTTTTTGTTTTTTCATGTTTAGGTATCTGCAAAGTTTCGCTAGTTAATTCAATTTGACCCTGTATAGCATAGGATTCGACTCACCTAGATATTTGAACCTGAGGCAGCATCATGAGATAGCCTTTTGAGAACAGCATGTCGCAGAAATCTGGTAGGTACTCGATGTTGGTGTTGTCGTAGAAGAAATTCAGTAACAGCTTCAGGAATACATTGTATTCTTCAGTCGATATCTGAGTTTGGTGCTCCTATAAGGTAAACAATCAAGGGAAAATGCTTCCAAAAAATCATTAGAAAGTAGGAATTATAAACTCTGTTAATTTATCGACAGCTAACAGAGGGAAAACCGAAAAATCAATGATTCGTCTCTGACATTGTTGAAAATAGAATCTCATCATAGGATATTTCTATGGACTTGGTGAATACGGGCTAGGATCCATACTCAGGTCGCTCGTTGATATAATATAATCTTTAGAGCACTGTCTTACCTAAAACCGCACTGAAGTCACGCTTTTCTGTGACGTAATTAGTCTATTTTTACACAGAAAAGCGTGTCTTAAGTGCGGTTTTAGGTCACACGGGCTATAAAATAGAGCAGTGGTAGCCCAGTTGCCACAGCCCCGACTTACGAGTGTGCTTTACATTGTGTAAATAATTTCATCACCACTACTCTCAAAACGGTGAAGGAAAACATCGTGAGTAAACCGGCATGTCCTAGAACCAAAAATTCGAAGAGATGTGACATCCACCAACCCGCACTGGGCCCGCGTGGTGGATTACGGCCCACTCCCTCTCACAGAGAGGAGGCCTGTGTCCCAGCAGTGGGAACAGTATAGGCTGATTATGAGAGCTATAAAATAGTATACAATACATGTGACTTTAAGTAAGCTATTGCATGGCGTTTAGCACCCTTGCCACGCCGTGCAATAATACGCTACTTCAGTCACACGTCTCGTAATGTAGATACTATATCGATATATAATGTAGATAGATCTTGGTCTCTGTTGGCATTAGCCCACTATTTTATTCAGTCTGATTCCCAGATAACACGATATTAAATGGATAGTCTACTACCTTCGTAAATCCAACAAGTTCAGCCACAACAAGTCTAACAGCCTCTTCCATGTGTCCCGTGCACTGTCGCAAAGCGTTTACCTCGTGATCATCGCTCAATATAGTCTGAACGAAGTCCGCTTTCTGATTGCGACCAACCAGTTTTATTAGTCTAGAAAATTATCATTATAGTTAACTTGAAGTAATTTTAATTAAACGTTTATTTTTTATAATAAATCGTGTTTCATTTAATGTGCCATATCGTAATAAAATATTGGTATAAATCCTACGACAAAATAAAAATTCGAAGACATGTGACATCTACCAACCCGCACTGTGCCCTTGAGATAGATTATATGCAGCCCACTCCCTCTCGAAGAGAGGAGGCCTATTTCCCAGCTGTGGGATCATTATATGCTTATGCTTGCTTATGGCTATACCCTGAGCTCTATGTGTTCGCAGTGTGCATCTACCCATAGCATAGATATAGGTATTTCTATGGTATTACTTAAATTACAGTTAAAATAAAGAAAAACCTAAAGTAAGAGTCCACCCTTACCCGAAAACATCCAATCCAATCTGGCAAATAACGACATAGAACATTCCAGAAACTTCATTGTCTCCCACCAACATGGAATGGTTCAAGGTACCCATGAGTAAACTGAACCATTTCTTCAGCACTTCCAGTAAAGCGGTCGCTGTATTCATGTTAATCGTCAGGTTCTCTGGTTGGTAGGAAACCAGCGCGTGTAGGACTAAACCGCTGGATAGTATCGTGTTTGGGTTTGTACTGATGTGGGGGGCTAGAGCGTTTAGACAAGCTAATAGCTGCACAGCGCTGTAAGCGCTTTGGTGCGAGAGAGGTGGCGTGGTCTTGTTCGTGGATACGCTGTAAAAGTATGAGGGATTGGTTTTTATTGATTGATGGATGCAGAAGCAGGTAGCAATCACGACTTTGTGATTCTGTTTTATGTATTACTGCCTCATTGGTCTAGTGGTTGCCACCTCTAATGCTGAGCATGGGGTCCAGGGGGTCTACACCGAAGTGGTATCGGCCGAATGTTCGGCCATTTCCTGCTACGAAGTTACTATTTGGTTCGGTCGGTCCCGATCCTACACTCCTACACTCTTTCGAATATTGACTATGGTCCCGACCCCACAGCCGATCCGAACTTTTTTCGCAATTTTCAATAATATTCGGTTCGGCCATGTGTCGGTCCGATCCGATCATTCGCACTTTGCACTTCGTAGTATACACCCTGGGTTGGATTCCCAGGTTGAGGACAAGCGGGCGCGCTATGTTATTTATAGAATTCTAAGCGTAATTTTTACCCATTCAACAAATCACACAAGAAGTGCAGGCAGGCGTCTACGGGCGGCTTCGAACCACTGCCGGCGTAGTGCGCAAGTGCGCGTAGTACGGCCGTCATCGCGTGCGCAGCGTGCTCGTCCAAGAAGAACTGACGCGAACGCCACAGGAGACGGAGACATGTCAGGATGGATCTGAGGATTGAAGGGATACTGAGGTTTAGTACTTAGTAAGTATTTCAATAAGGTCTAGATTTGAATGTAGGTAAATGGGGAAGTGCGCAAGCGTTCGATGTGATAGTCCAAAGCTACGGTGAGTAGAATGACGGTCAGCAGAGTTATATGTGACTTAATTCGCCGTTAAAAAAAGTAATGCATGGTCATACATTGAAAAATGATATAGGTAGGTACTAGCTATTGCCCGCGGCTTCGCCCTTGTGGATGTCGGAAAATATTCCGCGAGAACATACTACCGGGATTTAAAGTACCTGTGTTAATTCGGGTTATAAACTGTCTCCAAATAATGCTCTATGCCAAATAATGTCATCCAATATTTACGCGGTGCACGCTAGTAAAGCTAGCATGATTTTTATCGACCTCATCAACAATCATCGTCATATTTCAGCCAATTTACACAAAACCGTAATGAATTACACATCTAAACCTTTCTCGTGAATCACTCCGTCCATTAGTGAAAACCGTATGAAAATCCGTTCGGTAGTTTTTGAGTATATCGCGTTCAGACAGACAGACCTTGCGAACCTCCTCTGTTTATTCATCGGGTAAAATTACATAGCATGCAGGGAGATAACCGGGCCTTAACGTCATTGATAAACACGGATCTTTGTATGGAGTATGGACCCTGTTGGAAGGTACGACTACAGTTTAGGAAGTAGTATCTAAATAAAATATAATTAGTACACGCGACAAGACGCAACAAATAACATTACAACAGTTCTGTTCACTTATCAGCAAACTAATTAAAGTTAATTTGTGCTATCTAATATTGTCAACTAAACAACAAAATATACCTAATTAAAGTCACCAAGTGATACTTTCACAGTCTCGAATTACATAAGAAAAAAATGCATATCCTACCTAAATAGCGCAAAATCTAGGTTTGCAGTTGCCTCACACAGGAACACAGTTATATCATTGTCGAGTAAATATTCTACCATACGAGCACCTTCATTAGAATTTTTATTGTAACGGCTAATAACTTCGATCAAATATCCACAAGCTTTATTTTGAGCAGCCGTGTCGCGAGATGTAAGCAGTTTTTTGATATCAGACAAAGCATTCTGCCTTGGATTGTAAGTTCTACTAAAATTAGCGTTAATCAAACTGTACATGTCGAAAATTTCAGTTATATTTATTTAGATTTTAGTTTTTGTAAGTAAGTTCTGCAGTGGAAACTAACTTTGAATTTGAAATTCCCGCTTTCTACCTACACTTCCTTTGTACTTTTTTAAGGGGCACTGGCGTTTCTGTTCAGTTTAGTGTAGATTGAATTTAGTGTTGTAGAATAGCATTATTTTATTATTGCTAGATCTGCAGCAGAATCATAAATGCCTCGGAAATGTTAATAATTTATTCCATTTCACGAAGCCCAATAAAACCAAGAAAGAATATTTTTGACATTTGCAAGTTATGATATTTTCGGCGTGTGGCAAGTGCTTGGCAACTCCTAATCGTAGATGTCATTCTCATCTGGTTGCTTGTGCAGGCGATCGTTGGGAATTTTATTTTTGATTATTTTGGCTTTATTGTTTGATTTATCAAACTATTGATTGTTAAGTAAAAAGCTCCGACCATATCATTATAGGGATACTATGGTGAGTGCCGAGACTGCGTTCATATTTCGGCCCAAAAGTGATTGTATTGCGCACCATGCTTGGGCCTTGATGTTGTGCCTTTCGATAATTGTTTGATTCAATTGTGGTATTTCGGCAGTCGGTGATGGAATTCCTGAAGGATCTACCGTCTTACGACGCACACAACTTCACATTATTCAATACGGACCATGGAATTAGAAATTGTTCTAAAAGACCGTCGATATATTTACCAACGAAGGATATACCTTCTGAGCAAAGTTGAGTATACGATTCTATTCTACCTGTAACATAAGGAGTCGTTTGTTTATCTATAGAAACATTAACGCTACCTTACTACCTACCTACTACCTTATTAATAAACATAACCTAATGTGAAGTTATTGATTATTCTATAAATTGTTTTGTCATATTATTTATGAAGGTTTGTTTTTACGTGCAGTATTAATACAACAATCCATTTCTCTGTTTTTCAGTAATTGTAACAGAAAAAACGAATATACTGTTAAGATATCTACATCAGCAATGGGAGAAAAAGGTAAATATTTTGTCTTAGTATAACAAATAAAAAAAAAAAAACGAAAATAAACAGGGTGAATAGACATGTAGGGGTGAACCAATAAGAAAATTTTAAAGGTATATTGTGGTTAAAGAATCTTTATTTACTCAAAAGAAATTTACTACAAAGGAGGATGCACAAAATTGTAGGGGCACTGTCCCCACCTACCAACAGACTTGGGATTTGTTTTAATATTCTTATGACGACCCATGAAAAGACTAATAATATTTTTTTCAACTAAAAACAATGGGGTTCATGAAAAAAAAATAAAACAAAAAAATATTTATAAAGGTTTTATTTTTCAAACAAAAATGTTCATTTTAAATAAAATAACAGTTCTACTCGAAAAGTACAAGTCTTAAGAAAAAAAATTAGTTACTTAACACAACAAAAAATCAATTAGTTAACAACTTTTACTATAGGCACACCTATCAATTCACAAAATAATAAGGCTACGAAATAAAATGATACAAAATGTGCATACCACTAGACCAGAAAAGTAGGAAACAACTGTGATTCTTTTGATATAAGGGTTGCTATACATTTAAACGGACCGGCATTAATCGGCACTGTCGGGCGGTAAAATAGAATATGAACTTACCCGATCGGAATGATGCCGAATATAATATAGGAACTGGTTCGGTTCGGCTTTGTTGTTTAACAAAAATACCGCCGACACTGCCGACCCGCTTAAATGTATAGCAACCTTTACTGGTCACTAATACTATTCGTCTACTATTACACGCATTAATAGGTCTGGATACACAGGTGTATAGGATACAGCTTAATCATAAATGTATCACATGTTTTAATAAAAGACTAATGGTGCATGAGGGTTGCTACAAACATAATCGGGTGCGGTGCGGCAGTATTATTTTGTTGAATTACAAATCCGAACCGATCTGAAGCATGTCTGTAATTGGTTCGGGTCGCCTTTGACGTTCAAAAAGTGCTGCCAAACCGAATGATGTGCTGACCCGAATGAACTACCCAATCGGCATTAGCAGAATCAAGCCGATCATATTAGTAATTGATTCGGTTCCGTTTCTTCATAAATGTGTTAGGGTTGCTCTTAAGCGGATCGGCATTAATCAGCACTCGTCGGGCAGTAAAAACATGAATATGTAGATGAATGTTCGGGAAAAAAGCCACTCGACGTTGCCGCACAAGTACGTACACCAGGCCGGGCAAAAGCGAGACGGCATTAATCGGCACACCCGGACAATAAAATCGAACATGAACTCGAACTGACACTGCCGACCCGTTTTACATCTGTATAGTAACCCTTACTTACTAAAACATTTTCTATAGAAATATTTGGATTAATTACACTTATTATTTTATTATTGTTGTTTAATAACTCCATGCTGGAAGGCAAACTGCCCACGGAAGGCATGATGTTAGCTGTTACCTACGGACGTGACAGTTATTCTGTCAAATAATTATATTTATTGCTATTGAAGGTTTAAAAATAAAGACTTACTTGCATCAATCCATTTTGCGAAATGTAAGCAACTAACTCCGGATCACTTTGAATCAAAGTATTTTGCAACATGTGTCGCCTCTGTCGCAAAACAGATCTTGGACACATAACACATCGGCGTCCAATCTCCATGTTGGTAAATCACAGTCCACTATAGGTGCCAGGGTCAAACGAAAAGCAATCAGATGGTCCAGTAAACAAGCAGGGGTCAAAAAATAATCGTAACAAACACAAAGACGTCACGACTGACGTGCGCGAGCGCAGGCGGCGACGGGTCGGGGGCGGTGAGGGGGAGCGGGGACGGTGATAACGGCTTCTTACCTGAAATTCTGCGTATGCGCCAAAACTTCTGTTGTTTTACAATGTTTTTTTAGTAGGCACTTTTTATTATATTCTTTTAGTTATTTTTTGTCTAAATAAACTATCAAAGAATACACTTATTTTGTATATTAAGTGGCAGAAAATGTAACTGTTGCTTATTTTAGATTGTGTTTCTGCAGATAATACTTGCATTAATTGTAAAATAATTTTCTTTTTAGAGTAAATTGTAAAAAATAAATTAAAAAATAAAATAATTTCAAATTCAATTAGAACGAATACCCCATACCTACGGCAAATGTCGTCATAGTAAAAAATAATCTGGCTGCCAAGACGTGTAAACTGAGATAGGTACATTTAAAATCTGTTGGTGGGTGGGGACGATTTCGTGCATCCTCCTTTCACTTTAATGAATATTTTAATAAATATTTTAAATAAGTATTTCAGGGATTGAATTCCTTGTATCATTGATTTGTAATCCGCTACTTCTAAAGAAAAACAATTAATTATGAAAAGGTTCTATATTCATTACAATTATTTTCATTATTTATTTCATAGGGTTGACTTTGATATCCAGTAGCACGATTTGGGGGGTAAAAGTGGTTAAAGCTGGTAGGGCTTGGGTCCCCGATTATAACGTTACCACTCTTATTAAAAGGAAATGCATATTTTTCGAGAAATTAATGAAAAATGTTTCTAACCTCAAAACAGGTAAATAGGGAAAACGGAACGTTAAAATGGGCGATTGACAACCAAATCTGTTTCACATTAGTATCTATCGTGCAAAATGATGTGAAGACGAACGCAAAACTGAACGTAAAAAAAGCTATGATAAGTGTCACTGTCAAGTGTCATTCGTTTTGTTTATTCATGTATCAATGTTTTGTTTCATTTCTTTTTATAACAACCTATAAATCCTCAATGTTACTACTGATACCAGGAGAATTTGGATGAATGAGCGAGCGAAGCGAGCTCTGGACTTGGGGCACCCCGACACGGACAGGTTAGGTTAGAAGGTCTGTTCGCTCGCTTCGCTCGCTCACTCGACCCCGCCATCACCTTCGTGGTTATTTTTTTATAAACCACCCAGAAGTAGGAGCCCCGCGAAGCGGGGCTCCGTCGACCGGTCCTTCCTCGACTGTGCTACGTTGAGTGTTTTGAGGTTAGGTTACAATAATTGGTTTTTCTCAAGAACGGTGCGTCGTCTTTACATGAAAGTGGTGCCAGGGCATAGGGGGCACCTCCTCCCACTCTCCTCATGCAAAATTTTACCGGACTACGGTTTTTAAGCGACTGTAAAAAGTTTTGAGGTTAGGTTACATTAATTGGTTTTTCTCAGGAATTGGGCATTGCCTTTTCATGGGAGTGGTGCCATGGGGGAAGGGGTACCCCCCCTCTCCCCCCACACCCCTTCCACCCCCCTACGCGTGCTACTGGATACTAAAGTTTAACCGTATATACATATTAAGGTTGGCATAATATGGTTTGTTGCCAATAAGGACTTAATCGGGACTTAATCGTTAATTATAGTACAGTAAACACATAAGAATACTTTTTGGCAACAAACTATGTTATTTCAATGTTAAAATCCCTTTTAAAGTTTCACCCCGTTTGACAGTATTATTTCCTTTTGATTGCATCTCAATTTTAAGCTTTCTAGGTATACATAGGTAGGAATAGGTATACTTTTACCTATTTTTTTTATTATCAATTATAATAGTGTAGTGAAAAAGAATATAGTGTTTATGAACAGAATCAAATAAATTGTTATAAAATTAAACTATTGCTTGGCATATTCTCTAAAAATTCTTTATTTTCAATTTCAGAACAACAATTCACCAAAGAAACGTGACCAGAGCCACATTGAACAGAATGGAGATGAGAGTCGACCTCGCAAGAGGCCATGTCTCAACTCTCAGATAAACTGAAGACCTACAAACAAGCCGGCAGTTAGTTTGTGCTTCAGTTATAAACTTTACAGAGTGTACGGCATTTTTGTATCGACATTTGTAGGTATTCCACAGTTTTAGTTCAAAATATACATTGATTCTCGAAACTCATTGGTCACATGTTTTTTGGGAAAAATAACTTCATTCAGCAGTCATGTGCCATTACATAGGAATCTTTGATCTAAGTTTTCATAATGCATGGCTGTAAGTTATTATATTTCAGTGGATAATATTGAAAATCAAAGTATGAATTATATTCATTCCATGTTTTTTATTATTAAGTTTTTTACTCAACAATTATCTCCATAGAGGTTTTATCTTTGAATCTAAAATCACCTGATAGTATGAAAACAACATTAAAAACTTAAATTAAGAATGTGTTCAGTCATTTAAGAGCTACAGAAATAATTTTGATTTGTGCAGTATTTGATGTTGAAACTTCCATAGAACATTCTTAGCATCAAACTTTTTTTTAAGAATTTGTTTTTTACCGTTTCAGATTTAATGTAACAAGTACATAGTATTGTTTAAAACTTATTGTTCTATCATTGTCTTTTATTTAGTCAAAAATAAATGTACTATTTTGGTAAAAAAAAGAATATAAGAGGGGCTTACTTGGATATTGTGTCAATGGGTAACCTTCATCAGCCAGGAAGGACTTGGTCACAGAATTCCGGCAAAATTATGTGGTGTGGTCGTACTAGAATGTCCTGTGCCATGAATCAAGCAGCAATGTAAATGATATCTAAAGTTAGGTTTATATTATAATTTCTTGGCTCTTAGAATTGTCTTTACGGGCCACTGAAGTGAATTATCTAAGCATTGTTAAGGCAGCAATACAATACCAAATTTTTATTTTGAGATTTTGGATAATTATTATTTATCAGACATTAGTAACTAATAGATACATTATGTATTTCCAGCATTCACAAATGTCATGGAGTTTATGTAATTATTGTGTTAAATTTAGTGACTGTGATTTTTATGTTTAGGAACATCTAAATATTCTGTAAATGAGATGTGCACATACTAGATGTGTGATGGCTATTTTCTAATTGTTGGAAGTATGTTTCAAACACATACTGGAGATGATTGTGGTATATCTCTCAAATTTAATTACTTCTTCCTCTTCTTCGACCAAACCTCCTCCTCTTCGGCTAAAAGCGACTGCTGCGAAGCGGGAGCGTCAGTCGCTGCTCGTGTTTTTCTATGGCACCTTGCACACCTACCCGACCGTTAACGTTTAGTTTCGCGTTGTTGACGCTCCCGCTTACTCGACGCGCAGGTTTGGCCGAAGCTTTATCTTCTATTATAAATGCTTTGTGCTACCAATAATTGTAATAATGTTCCTGTCACCTATCTTTAGCCGTAAAATCCCAATTATAAAATTAGCAGTTCTGAACTTTTTTGCTAAAGGTGTGGCCACACAGTAAATTCTAAATCCACTTTGTATTGTAAAGATTTTGTGACATTGAATTTTCCTGCAAATTTCTTTTAACCTGGCTTGTGGAAAGATAGCTGATTCATTCATGTTTTCCTAGACACTGGTGAATAAAGTTTTAATTATTATAACAAGTGTTCTTTATGTATTGTAGTAACATCCATTAGTTTTTTCAAGTATAACAGAGACAACATAACACTCCTATAATAGTTTACTGCAGTAGGGTAAAAAACTCATGATTTTTTTTTTTCAATTTGTTGAGTTTTCAATCCAATATGAGACCACATTGGTTGAGTAGGCAGGCAGTGGTTCTGGGACAGCTGTATTTTTTAAATATTTATTATTTCCTTCTATGTAAAGGTTTAGCTACACCTACTTACACATCATTGCATTGACGCCTGCTTCTCCATTCCAAACCTGGAAGTAATGTGTCTTTTACACATAATTATATTTGGGTATTTCCTGAGTTTATTTTGGACTTCATTGACTGTTGACACTATTGACAGTGAAGATGGAGGCACAATGAGTAAACCTGAACTGAAGGGGGAAGGACCAGGGTAGCCCGCGAAATTCAAATATTCTTACGTTTTTTGCAGGTCAGTTTAAGGTTGTATGTTGAAGAAAATATGATTCGTGACCGTCATAAGTAGTGTATTCACAGAATTATAATAATTAAAATAATCAATACAACTTTCTTAAGTTTATGTAACCCTATTGATTGACTATTTCAGTAAACCAACTTTTTTCCTTTTACCTGCAACACTGTAAACAATTTGTGTCTAATAGCTAATTTATTTACGAATACATTTAATACCTACATTCACCATAAATAAGTAATTCTTATAATTATTTAGTTTTAAGATTAGGTACCTTGTATTTATCATATTAAGTGAATTGCATTCTTTTTGAGAAATAAATGTCTTAAACCATATTTCATGAAATATCAATCAATAGGGCGCTTCCCCATTAAGACATCAATATTGCTAGTCTGGCACTGAGCTGGCTCGGAGTCAATGCTCTCGTCTTCTACAGTGTGCATTGAGAAAAGGCCTTTGCCCCCTTTGTGTGATAGTTGTTACTGGAAAGGCCATTATTTATATTTACATATAAATAAAACTACAGATTGACTGAAAAATAACTTTATTCTAATAATTATTATACTTATCTCACAATTTGCAGAAACATTCCACAAGCTGCAAACAAATAGGTTATGTGTACCTAATGGAATTATTCTCTTATTTCATTTACGATACCTTATCTAAAATTATAAACACCAAAATAGTCACTAGATGGAGTTTTCTATAAGCTTTCTTACATCAATTTTAATATTAAAATTGTTACTTTATCTTACAAGTAAACAGTGGAAACCAAACTCAAATTAAAATACTTAGATCAAGTTATACATAATAAATTCAAAACAAAATTTTCAAATTTATCCAGTTCTTAAGAAGTCATTATTTAATGATATAAAATTTTGTAATTGTCTCAAACTGAACAAAATTTAATCCTTAGCGGGCACTTCAATGACTCGGGGTTTGTCAATGATGCGGGCAGTGCGGTTGCCTTTCTCCACAATTCCTATGATCCAGGCCTGGTAGCCTTCTTGCTTTTCAATGTCTTTGCAGTACGCAGCAGCCTGTTCACGTGGCAAGCAGATGAGCAATCCACCCGATGTCTCAGGGGCATGTCCTTGCAGCAATTGGAACATGTTACCACAAGCTTTAGCCACTGCTGCCATTTTGGCAATCACTGGTAGGTTATGGATAACAAAAGAAACCTCATTCTTTTGATGTGAAGCCAAATTCTGTGCGTGGCCTAGCAGACCAAAGCCAGTGACATCTGTAGAACCATGAGCATTGTATTTATGCATCAAACGGGCAGCGATGCGGTTCAATCGGCTCATAGAGTCCATTGCACGATGATATGCTTTGCGCACATCCTCTTCAGAAACAACCAACTTGATACGATTCCAGCGTTCAGGTTGGTCAAGCCACTGATGAGCATTCACAGCTACTTGGGTACCCAGAGGTTTCGTTAATACAAGCACATCCCCCATAACAGCATTATCAGGAACAATATATTCATTTGGTTGGCAGATAGTTGTAGCCACCCCACCAATAGCACACCAGGGGTTAATGACCGTCTGTCCTCCAGTGACAGACGTGCCAGCCTCCAGGGCAGAGTCTTTGAATCCACGCATTATAAGAGGAATTACAACATCACGTTCTTTCTCAGTCATCTTTGTTGACACGCCAAGCAGCATGAGCATGTTGTCACATTCAGTGACTCCCATCGCGTACAGGTCGCTTAGTACATTAGCACACGCGATTTTCCCCATCATATAAGGGTCATCTACCAACGGGTAGAAGAAGTCAGTGGTCTGAACCAAACAAAGTCCTCCGTGCCTGAGCGGCGTCACCGAGCAATCCAAGCCGATACCGATGCGCGGGATCGCCACATGCATAAACTGGTCGTCTTGTTGGGAGTAGTCCTGCTGTAGCGATTCCACCAGTTTCCCCAAAACATCTTGGGGAACTTTGCAGCTTCTTCCTTTTAGGTCCGCGAATCGTGTCAAACGAAAACTCGCTTCTAAGTCGTGCGCCACGGGATCGAATGGCCGACGCAACGCCAAGGCATTGGGGTTACCGGCCATCTCCAATTGTGCCGCAGCTAAAGAGTCTTGGGCTACACTTGATTGATACGACATATTATACGAAACAAAACAATATTATGAATTAAGTAAAGGTATTTCGGGTCAAAATGCGGAAACCCGACACGCCGCGAAGTGACGCTTGCAAAATGGCGTCTCCGTTACAAAGAGAAAATGGCTGAAAAAATTACATTTGTATGCCGTTATCTGATTGGTTATAAAGGCAAGTAAACAAAACTATCTCGCTTCTGGTTGGCTGGTATAACTCAAAATTAGTATTCCGTCAAAGAGAACGAGCTAATGTCATCAAACCGCGTTTCGTTATACGCTAATGGCTGATCTGATACTGGTTAGCTGTTATATTCTAGTAAATTTACAGCTTGGCCAAAAAGTCGTGAAAATAATGGTGGCGCCACTGTCGTGCATGTTGTAACCCTAAATAGTACGACTAAAACGGTTTTGATATTAGTTTTTTTTTTAATTAATGTGAATATTGGCGGGTTTTATGAAAACAAGAAAAGCTCTGAAACGCTTGTTCAGCCACTGCCTATAACGATTTGCAGTTATTTAATTTAATGAATTAAAAATAGAATTATTAGGTATTTCAAAATACTTTGATGTCAACTAATCCCACATTATGTGAGACAATTGTATGTTTCACAAGACCACAGATCAATTCAATACGGTTTAGATCCCAGTGACAAGTTGGAAGCTTTACTACTGTGTGACTGTGTCCCACAAATCCAAGTTCTCCTCTAACCACAGGCAAAATGTTCCATAGTTGGTGTTCTAATCAAAAATTAAAAAAATAATCAGAATCAAAAATTTTAATCAGAATAAAAAATGTTTTCCTCTAAGTATTCCACGCCCGAAAACTCTTCATCCATGTCTTGGTGTGAGCTTTCACTAAAACTCTGCTGGCTATGTTCAGATGTGTCGTCACTGTTGCTGCTTTCATCTTGTAGGTTTATGATTTTTTTTTCAATGTCACTATACACAGTTTGCCCCCTTCGAAAATAACCTTTTTCTATTTTCATGACATGTTGACATGAATTTTTCCGGTCGTCAACTGATATGCTCTGAAACGCTTGTTCAGTCACTGCCTAGAACAACAAATTAAAAACAACTAAACATTTGCAATTACTTATTGTAATGAATTAAAAATATAGCCTTGTAGTACTGATGGATTTACCTAAAAAATACTATAGTTATTTTTGTTCGGTGATTTATTTTATGCAATATTAACAAAAAGTATCAAAATTATACGAACGCGCTGCATTCCGAATGTATTTTGTAAACATAACCTCAAATTCGTGAATGTAAATTTCAATAATTGTATGAAAGCTTTATAATAGATATTGCACCTTGAAATACACACATTAAATCTGATTACATGTATAAAATATAATTTTACCTGTCATTTCAGCGGTTCTTTAGTACACATCGTTAAAATCGGATAAAATTTGTCCGGCCTCGAGTTCCGCCAAACATCTCACGTACACTTATAAATTATTGCTCTTGCGGAGCTGCAAATAACAGATCTGTTCATTATGAACACAATGGGTCACCAGTATCACCACGATAAAGCAGATAAATAAATAATAAACACGAGAAACAGTCACCGATTACAAGAAATGACAGAATATGTACCTTACTCGACGAGGCAGAGCGAGTGTTGCCAATGATTAAATATTTTAGTTCCGTTTCAGGACTTTCTTGCCAAACTGTATCAAATCAAACCAATGATTTTAAGGAGCATAAAACTTTTGATCCCAAAATTCGTTTTTCGATTGCTTAGAATTTCGGGTTTGTCATAGAATTTTTGTGAACTGAGTGATTTTTTATGTTTTTGTTCTTGATGAACGTGTTTTATTTATTAAGCAGCTTAGAACAGCATTTGTATTGAAACCAATAAAAAGCAAGCTTACTTATATATTAACCAATGAAAGACGCGAAATCTAAAAAGCATGTCGTTAATTCGCCTAATTATTGACCTCTAACTTTTCAGAAATAGTATAATTTTTTGAATAATGTATGACGGTTGAGTAATATTTAATTTACTGAATTTGCACGTCTATTGTTTCAAAAATAATGATATTGTAAAAGAAAATAATCGGCATGTCTTTGATTAGTTGGAAAAAAGTGGAAAATGAGGCGGGGTATCCGTGTTACATCGAGTACGTACAACTTTCACCGACACAGGTACTTTTTGTGTACAAATTACTTAGTTTTCACAAACTTTTTTTGTTTTAGTGAGGCGACGGGAAAGCAAGAATATGATCATCCTGAATTCAGGAAGATTATGGAATCTCTCGAAGAGTATGACGGGATTAAATACAATGCTTATCGCGTTGCGTTTAAGATTTATGCTTTACAGAAACACCTGAGAGGTGAGTGCAACCTGTTGACGTTTTTGTTACCATTTAAAGCGAAGTATCGAATTACAGAATTCAGATTTTGGTGTGCAGTTTCGATAAATATTTTCGATAAATTTCGGATTTATGTGGAATTATGCCTGGATTTTACATTCAATACCTAAATGAAAGTGCAAGCTCATTGCAATAGTTTTGATAGAGAACAAAACCAAATTATAAAACTCAAAACTTCAAAAGTGCAAAACTGCGCACTTTTCAGTTGTAGTTTACGTAATTCTTACAAGATAGAGATGCTGAGGTAAAATAACAAAGTTCCCCAGCCCTAAGAAGTTAAAAATATCTTCAATGCTTGCAGTTCTGAGTTTAATGTCTAACATTCTTATTTAAACACTCACAAACCATTTTAGTTTACCAAACAAGAGGAGCTACTAAAGAATAAAACACCCTTTTAGATTTTTACTTGTCCGTTCATAAGAAATTATTCTTCCCCAGTGCCTCCTCTTCGCATCAGCTCCGGAGTGTTCGCCCGACACCAGCTCAGTCTGTCTGAGAGCAGCCTTTCTTTAGACACTGTAGAGTTAGAATCTGTTCTCGCAGACATATACTTTGCTGCTGAGAAAGAAGGCTTGTTCACTGGAGACATTGACCTGGCTGTTGACCTGTTGATCAACTTGCTGCTTAATATTTATGATAGGTGAGTAGATTTTAGGATTAAAAATGAAATTGATCTAATTCTCAAGTGTAATTGGTCCAAGAGAATGTTTCTGAATACTTGGTTAAGGAAGAATTTCGCTTGAATTAACATCTTTGTTCAATTAATAGCTTAGCTCCTAGACTTAGGTTTCCGAAGTATAGAAGCTCAGTTAAATTAAAAATGACTGATGTCCAGTTGGACATTAGTAATTTTAGAATATATTATTCATGCTCTTAATAATTTTATAGGAAGCATAGTACCATAACATTTAGGATGACCTTTTTATTAATAAAGTAGAATAACGGGTATATTTTTAAGCTGAGGCCTTCAGAATTTATAATAAACTAGAAGTGGTAACATACAAAGACTAGAAATTAATCATTTTTAAGAGGTCAAAGAGCTTACAGATTTTTTTTTTGGAATATTTTGTAAACCATCAATAAAACTAGGTACTTTACTTTCTCTAACGAACACCTAACTAACTAAATTTCCAGTGACAGAAAAGAACCAGTAAGAGTGCTAGCAGCAAAAACCCTACTCATAATCCTAAGTGAAGAGTCAGCATCTGACAAATGGGGTGCTCTGGCCAACTGCTGCATGGACCACAATGGCTGCGTATCACCAAGGAGGCTGGCCGCTCTGCTGGCACATGTGACTGCGTTGTCTGCGTACCTTGGAGTGATGTGTGACCATGCACAAGCCGATGTTGAGGCTTGTTTTGACAAGGTATTGTGGATAAAAAATTATAATAAATATTTATTCAGAATTTAAATTGGTAAAATATTAACATAAAAATCTTATAAATAATTTACAAAGATATTGCAATGTTAGATGCCTGTAGGATAAAACTGGCTTAAAGGGGGCAGGCTCATACGGTATGGCAATTATTGTAGAACACTAAAATTCCTAACTTCATCTGCCTAGCATTTTCCCAACTATGTTGGGATTGACTTCCAGTCTAACCTAATGCAGCTTACTAGTGAGAATACTAGTATTTTACATAGAGCAACTGCCTATCTGACCTTCACAACCCAGTTGCTGGGTAATACAATACAATACCCCTTGGTAAGACTGAAAGACTGATAATTCTTCTTCTTAAAAACAAATAAATATATTATTACGTATTTGTTTTTTTTTCTGTAAAGTTTGTGAAGCCTGTTTCTGCCTGATAAAACAGACGATTCTCTCTTTCTTTTTTAATAAAACGTTACCCCCACTAGGAATTTCTCCTGTATCGTGGGTCCGTTTACAACATTTAAACGGACATACACAAACAGCCAGACCCGGAACAACTACTTGTAGGCCATACAAATATTTGTTCCGTGCGGGAATCGAACCCGCGATATGCAGCGCAGCAGTCAATCGCTTAACCACTGCACCAACTGTGCCGTCTCTAATAATCAGTTATAGATTTTAAACATACTAGTTATAAAAGTTTTCATGTTGGAATGTAATTGATGCTTGTAGTGGCTACATTTGATGTATTAGTAAAAATATTTGCGTTATTTCGCTAATAAAAAGCGAACATTATTTAAATAGATGATGTATACTATTTTGTGTTTCAATAACACAGATATTTGTAAAAAACACTAAGTATACTTTAATATATCTTTCTTCCATAAGCCACCAGTTCAGCTCTTAAAACAACAGAATTTTGTTTATAATAAAGTTTATTGTCAATGGTTTTTACCATTTTGCATTTTGTCTATGTATAACGATGAAAGTAATTTTTCCTAGAGCGCCGGTATGCTTGGCGTTAGTGCTCGCGCTGTATCCGAGTGGGGTGTGCAGAGTTGCAGCAGTGCTCGCTGGTTACCAGTCGTGCAACGCGTCGTAGCTAGTAGGAACAGCGCAAACGTCACGGCTTCGTGCGCTCTCTGCGCTCAGCCGCTTATACAGGTACGTTTGTTAGTAACTACTGCTAGAAAAATTATGCCTCTTAGAAGTAGTGTAAGAACCAGTTTTCAGTTTTTGCGTTACTCAATCTTAAGTAGTAACATAAGACTCGTACTGAAGAATTTCAATTTTTGCAAGTGTACACTTGCAAAAAGTGAGTCTTCATAAGATTAGTCGCTCATCTAATCTATACAAATAAATAAAATTGAAGTTTCTGTTTGTAATGTCAAAGTAAACAGCCTTTTACTAAATTCATATAAAAGTATACTTAAATGGTACATAAAAAAAACAATTTTTAAAATTTTTGTCTGTGTTTGTTCTGGCTAATATTCGAAACGGCTGAATTGATTTTGACGGGACTTTCACTGGCACTGGATACCTGATGTTATAAGGAGTAACTTAGGCTATTTTTATTTTAGAAAAAGAGAAAATTAAAAGGTTTAATTTCCCACGAACGAAGTCAATGGCAGCAACTATTGAAAAATATAATTACAGTTATCTTAGCATTGACTGAATATCAATGCCAAAACCGCAAACACCGACTACAACAAATGCATGCCAACCTATTGTGCCACCTACCTGTTGCTACCCACCTGTCTCACACTTGACACTACCTGTCATTGTTTATCATTCCCGCGCTTTTTACCTGTCGCCGGCGCCGGTTCCTTGTTGTTCACTTTCGATTTTATTTTATTCAATAGCAATGCAGTGGGGGTGGGTGACGGTTATAGATATAATTCTATTGTAATGTAGATTGTTTGTGTTAAGTTTAGCGGTACATAGCATTGCAAATAAAAGTATTGACACTAGTACGTGACACACCTCCTACGAGTTGTTTAAATATCAGAATAAACGCGTAGATTCATGTATTCGTTATCGTGTGTAAGAGTATCGTGTTACCCAGTAACTGGGTTGTGGAAGTCAGATAGGCAGTCACTCCATGTAAAATACTGGTATTCAGATGCATCCGGTAGGACTGGAAGCTGACCCCAACATAGTTGGGAAAGGCAGATTGAATTCATGTTTTAGTTTATCAGATACCGGGTCTGAGATATTAGGTAGTTTATTTATTGATAGATCTAACTATGATATTATTTACAACAAGGTGGAATCAACAGGTATTTTTTTTTTCTTTTTTGCTTTGAATGCTTTAGTCGTCGCACTTTCCAAGCCCAGTTATTTACCTTATGTTTACCATTAATTTCAGGTGCTAAAATTCAAATGCTCGAAGTGCAGTGACATCTACTTCTGCGAGAAATGCTACTTGTACGACAAAGACTTGACGATTGTTAGTGGACACAAGAAGACGCATCTGGTGCATGAGATCATGGATGGACAAGTATGTATAACTTATCTAATTTTTGTCATTATTCTTCCCTATCTATCACAATGAAATCAAACAACACTCAGAATAGAGTTTTCATTATGTCATTGAGTCATACAATTAAAAAAGATTAAGCAGATTTCCTTACACAATAGGTGACTGACAGGTCCACTCAATCTGTGCGGTTCTTTCCTCATAAGACAATTTCAAACACCAATCTCTGACCAAAATCACTTTTGGACTTTAAAAGATTATGTGACCTCTGAGTTTGTTTCGACCTTTCTTCTCAGAGTAGTCAGATAGGAAATGCCGACCTCATCTAGTTTTAAATCAAAATCAAAAGTCATTTATTCAAATTAGGCTGAGAATCAGCATTTTTCGAGCATCAAAATTACAAAAGAAATCCCCTAAAACACCCGCCCTTCAACATTTCCTAGTGCTTTTTTTATATTGCAGTTTTAAAAAATGAGACTGTGACCTTTGAGTTAGTTTCGGCCTTTCTTTCCTGAGTGACAATCACATAGGAAACACCATCTAGTTTTTGAAATGTGATTGACGTGTAAAAGTGTTTGTACAAACCTACTTTCAGAAATAAAATCATTTATCTCATAACTGAGCTGAGTTTTACTGAGCCAGTTATGAATTAAAGCTAAACCTGAATTATCGGCAATCACATTAAAATCGAGAGTATTTCTAGTCGTAATAACTTACTGTCAACTACCTACATCTAACCCTTCATGTAACTTGATAGAATGCAATATCAATTGAGATGTTCCAGACAAAATCATCAGAATGCCTGAACTTCATTAAAGGCATGAAGAGACTGTTCTTCTGCACCAAGACAAAGAAGAAAGGTCCCAAGAAGGGATCTAAGAAGAGCATGGACAAGGCAGACGGTGGCTCTGTAAGAAGAAGGACGGATGGCAAACCAGTGATATTTACGTCGACGGTCGGGAAGGCTTCTGGCAATAATGGTAACAACCCCATTGTTGTGCTCCATGATATTATCACGCAAATGGAAACACAGCAAGAGTGAGTTTTTTTTTTTAATTATTTGCATTGATTTGCAAAAAAAGCCTGATGCAAATTTGGGCGGGCCGCACTCCTGCGGGGTAATTGCGTAACACACAATGGCAATGCCTTTCATATTGACAGTTAAACACAATCCATTGCATTATTTATGTTGTTGAGCAGACGATTTTTTTAAACATGAAGCAATGGATTAACAGTTTCTTTCAAAATCATTCACATTCCAGAATTTTCCAGGATTCTAGATTTTTCAGTATTCTTCATTAATTTACCGCTTTTACATTTTGCAGTGTTGCACCTTATGACATTTCATTTTGGACTTATTTTTTAATTACAGGACTCTTCAGGTTCTAGCAAGCCGACTTGAGAAATTTCAAGACCACTTAGAAACCGAAATTAAAAACACTGAAAATAAAGACTTCCGCACCAAAGTAGACTCGCACTTGGCCCATATGTCGACACAGATAAACAGACTAAAAATATTGAAGGTAAAATTATAGTTTTTAATGTTATTTAATGCAGCTATGGCGACCTCTGCGCTGCGACCGATGATGCCGTGGAAGTACCGAAGCTATGGGCAAAAAAAAAAAAAATACACTGTCGTGCCAACTTCATGATACTGCGTCGATCTGATCAAACAGATTTTGCGGTCGGGTAAGACCACCATTCTGATTCGCACGCCATTTAAATCATATTCTTGGCTACTCTCATTCAGCTGCTTACAGCCACCCTGCGATGATCGTTGCTTCACCTAGCTTGAAGACGACTTACCCTAGTTTGCCAATTGGTTCAAGAACATTTGACCTACTAAGGCGAACGTTCCAATACTCGCGCTCTCGTGGTGATTCGGTGTGCTTCGTTCTCGGTCGGCCTCGCCCGCGGCCCGCGCCGCCCGCGTCTCGCGCACCGCACAGCCAGTGGCATGTGCTCTCGCGTCGCCTACGGTCGGTTCGCGCAGAAAAAATGTCTTTCGTGTCCCGCACCTCTTCTTACTGATACAACCTTTACAATATTTATTATTTTGTATCTTTCCAGGACAATCTATCTTCAAGCCAGCCCACAATACCACAAGAAAACGTTTCGAAAATCGACAAAAACGAACGACCGCAGGCATTCGACTTATTCAGTCCAATACCAGTACTGGAAAACGAAAAGCAGTCTAAAGTTACAGACATTAAGAACCAGCCCAGGATACTTAGTTTGGACTCTGGAAATTTCTCTGTGGTATCGAAGCCGGAGAGTCAGAATTTGCTGACGCTGTCTGGAGATGCACTCAAGCCTGTAGTTGTACATGCGACATCTGATAGCATATCTACAGTGTCTATGAATGATATTAGTAATTGGTATAATGGTAAGTGCTTTTGTTTTTTTTTATGGAACATCCTACACCTGTCTCTCGTTTAGCGCTAACTACAGAGTAGCCAAATCTGATACTATCTGTATGTCAAACATAGTCAAATGATGAAACTAAACTGTTACTACTGTCTAATAACTAACCAATGGCTGCAAGCGCAACTGCTGAGCTGCTGTTCCTGGGATTGATTCCCATGTCTGTCTGAGTTATTGGATTTTTCTATCAGGATTTTCTCAGTAGTAGTCAATAGTCTTGACTAGTGTCCAGATAGTTGCAATAGGCTCGATTTGAGTTGGTGAAATGTGCATGTACAGTAGAGGAATGAAAAAGTTAATTTTTACTCACACCTTACATACGACTACGTATCGTCAACGACAGTTCGAAAAGCTTGAAAGAAATTTGTTTGAAACTTGCTTAACATTTTCGCTCGTTGAGCGTACCTCTGCCTACTCCACTACACCTACCTACCTTCGGGAAAAACAAGCGTGATGTTATCACATGTTAACAAATTTCTTCTTCGTGTCACTGGCACAACAGTTATTCTAATTTTGTTGTCCCAAAACTTCACCACTTCCACGGTGGCAATGCAGAGGCCACTTTCGCTGCATGTTTTGGGACAAAGAGGGCAGGGTAGGAGGTGAAGCATAGTATTCTATACTTTTACTCTACTAATAATATCGTCTTTACAATTTCCAGAATCAGAATCCGTCCAAGACAAGCGAGGCCGGACAAAACCGAAACCTCGCCAAGACACAAGCCTCTCCCTAGCGGCTACGGAACAGAAGTTCGCGGCAGACATACGATCGGTTGAGAACAGTAACGACAAGATGAAGGAACTCAACGCTGACCTGGACACAGTGCTGGATAGGCTGCAGCAGATTCTTACTAATAACTTTGCTATGGATGGTAAGCAATTGTATAGTACTAGGCTAGCGCGTATCCCTCAAGAACCGTGCATTTTTTCTCAATGCAAAAAATCACGTCGATCCGTCACTCCTTTGCTGCGTGTAAGACAGACTCTTTTTAGCCGATGACGGCAAAGTCTAAGGGAGGGTTATGGTTCTGATTTTAACAGGCTGTTTCACAAGTGTCTCCCTCGTGGCTGCCGTACAGAAGTTCGCGGCAGACATACGAACTTCTGTGAGGCTTGTCGGAACAAGATGAAGGAGCTCAATACTGACTGTGCTGGATAGGCTGCAACAGTTTCTTACTAATAACTATATTCTGAAAGCCTAATTAAGGTGGCTGTTGTGATTGGCTGGCTAACGTAGCTACAACTAATTGTTTATGTTATCTTTATATCAAGTAGAATTGGCTTTCGACAACTTGGCCACGCCTTTTGCCTCATTAAAAAGGGAGAATATTTACAAAGAAAACCTTTTCACACGAAGTTTGGAGGTTGCTTGTATTACTGACAACATCACTTGGTAACGAAAACACATGGAGATGTGTTCCTCAACTATCAGCTCCAAATCTTATCCTAATCAATTTATTTTTTTCTTTACAGACTCCTGTTTTGACAACACGCAACTCCGTGAGACTGCGAACGAGATGGAAGGACTTCTCGGCACGTTAATAAGAGGAGTCGAACAGAGAGCTACGCTCAACGCTTCTAAGGGCTTAGTATAACATTCTATTTTACTGAAATGTATACGAATTGTTGTTCGTCTGTAATATGTAGTTAGAATTATTCGTGTAAAGAGAGCAAAGGATTTTGTGGTGACATTGAATAATAAACCTTATCTTCACGTGCTAAAGTGTGAGCTCACTTAAAGATACCCGAGAACACGTTTTATGTCAGTTTCGATAGCGTACAGTTCTGGACTTTATGACACTTATTTTAAAGTGTATTATTCAATGTCATCAAGAAATTTTCGAATCTTATGCCTAAATGTCACTCAAAATGAGTAGCCGAAAGTTCTATTGATGCAATATTATGTTTTGGAACACTGGGGGCAAAGTGAGTCTTCGTAAGGGTAGTAAACCAAGTTTCACGAATATTCAACTATTCATTTTGAATGATGCAAGTTACAGGAATTTCTACTTGAATTGGCATTCAGCACCCTAATTGCCTAACACAATATCAATCTCAATCTGAATCATTTTGAAGGATATTGCTCATCCATTGCTTCATATGTTCGAAAAATGTGTCTACTCAACAATGTAAGTAATGCAATGAATGTTGTTGAACTGTCTAAATGAAACCTATACCGGTAGTGTGTTACGCAATTACCCCGCTGGCTATATATAGATAATAGGGATAATAATTGTTTGACTATAAGAATGTTTATTTTAGTTTTGCCTAAGATGAGGTTTACGCACTGTTTGTTTTGTTAATTTGCACTGTGATTTTTGTTTGGTTTGCTCATCTTGCTTAACTACAAGACACGAAAATTATTATATAATTATTCGAAATAATTAATTATCTCTGTTTTTTTTATACAATTAAATCGTAAATCAGTTTTAAACGGTAGTTATAAGTTGTTAATGAAGTTACATAAATGAATGCAGGCCATTATGATATCTAACTTTAAATGAATAACTTCGATAATGGTTTGCACAAAACTGGAGTGTGAATTGACTAATTTATCTTATTGGTTGTGTACTTATGATATGTATAATTTACTTATGAATCTCAAACACGAATCTCTGTAATATTTTAATTTATATATGTCACAGTTAAAACCCGTTTTTAGATAGAACGCGTTTTCCCTAGTTAGAACTAGTTATTTCTAAATGCCTTTGTTAAAACTAGAAATGTGCCGCGGCAGCGGCCGGCGATGTGCCAGAAGCGAATCGCTTTTGGAAAAGGAAACAGTTAGGTTAGGTTAGGTTAGAGTATGACAAACAACGCACGAGCCGAGCGAGCGAAGCGAGCGTGCCGCGGCAGCGGCCGGCGATGTGCCAGAAGCGAATCGCCGGGAATGAACGAGCGCACAGCGCGTGGATGGCGCTCGGAAAGGGATTCTCCCGCACTTGTCGAAACTTGTCAAATCAGGCGATGTCTCGCGATCAATGAGAATAAGGTACGATCAATTTTGAGAACAGTTTTAACTGACTCACTTCGGAAAAACGCGTGTTGTCTAGTGAGAACTAGTTTTAACTGATATTCCATTTCAAGTATTAGTTAATTCTAGTTTTAACAAAGGCATTTAGTAAAAACTAGTTCTAACTAGGGAAAACGCGTTCTATCTAAAAACTGGTTTTAACTGTAACATATATATTAATTGACTAATGTTTTGTGACTGAGAATGTGTTTTAGATCTGTTTCGAGATTATTTCTGGGTTTTTAATGTATGTAGTAAATATGTTAAAAGTTTATCCTATTGTGCTATGTGCATCTAATTGACCGATTGGACATTTATAAGACAAATTTTTTTTTTTTTTTTGGGAATGATTTGGCTTTTTAAAGACCGAATGACTTCGAAATTCTTCGTTCTTTTCTTTCGATTAACTTGAATCTAATCTTGTACGATATCCGTAGTTTCGCTCAGTCGTTTTCTACTTCGTTTCACTTTCGGATATAAGATTAATTTGGGGCCCAAACTAATAAAGAATAACAACACGATTTGACAGATGTCCCTACTACCGATATGAATTTGCCCATCCTAAGAATTTAATTTGTCACTTGTTTTGACGGGTCAACTACTTTCGGAAGCATCCGTACCTTCGTGTCTTTTATGTAGTTGTTTTTACTTTGATCAAATATTTACTTCATAGAAATTTTTCGAAACCCACACGGGTAGGTATAATATGTTAATTAACTTTAATATTTAAGAATACTTTGCCGTCCCTCCTAGATTTGGTGCTCAATTATTAAACTATAAGATCTGATATAAAATAAAATAAAACATACAATTAGAAAAGTAACATGCCATATATTTTATATAAAAAATTTACATACATTTTTCGTGTTTATTAAATAGAAAAAAATAATAATAATGTCATATAAATTAAACGTAATGTTAAAACTATTCTAAGGTTTAAGTAAGAATAATAAATTGCTACATTTCATTTGTGCGTTTAACAGGTAAATAAAAAATATATTAATAAAATAGAGCAATCTATTTTAATTCACATTGTAAGTAAGCGTATATCACCGTCTTAGATTAAAGAAAAAAAAAAAACTATTAACACTGACATTGACGAGGCTATAGATTGGACTCTAAAAGCAATGCAATCGTATAATTTTGATCAAAACAATAATAACCCTTGTTCAGGCATTGACTGCCACCACGGTCACCGGTGACCGCCAACAATAGATTTTCTATTGTGTCTGTTGTCTGGCAGTCAACGTGAGTTGTTGACTTTACTTTTAAGTCCCGAAGGACCAAAATTGTGGCCTGTAGGCGCAAAAGATCATTCAATAAACTTCGATCTATTCTGTAAAAATCTCACCATAAAAAATTAGATGAAATGAGCTGACAATCCACCGCATGCCTCAACATTCGGTGGATTGTCAGTTCATTTCACCTAAGTTTTCAGTTAAGTTCATATTATATTTCCCAAAAAATAATTTATCCGGCATTGCTCTTTCCAAGCTAAACCCTCGAACAGTCTATAATCATGGAAGAATTGTAAGGCAGAAAAGCAACTAGCTTCTAAAGAAATGCTATCTGACCGACACGAAGTAAATTGTCAAACAACATACCTATGTTATAAAATAGCGAAACATGTTAGTCTATAAGTCGAAAATGTATGACGATGACAATAAAACCTGCCATCGCTGATAACGTGCATCTCCTAATTATTAAAACGCTCAATCTTTATACAAATTATTTAAAAAAAAAACACGTACAAAAAAGCAATTAAATTGCTTCGGCACAACCTTACTCCGTACTTAAAGTAATTACGTTCAAATAATATCGAATCATTTACAATTAATAATGTTTTATGTATAAATGTTAGCGTAATCTATAATTTAATAAATGTTTTATATCAGCGGACGGATTTTATTTCTAAACTATTACGTATCTACATTTGGGTAAAAAGTCGTATAAAATAGCTTAACGTTACGAATTATTATAATATTATAAAGTTTACAGAATACGTCTTTTTTCCACAACCTCACTTCTTTTTTTTTGAGTATAATAAATTGTTAAAACTGACATAATGTGTAAGTTGCCGCTGCGTGATTTTTAGGGGAATATGTTTAATGAATGTACGCTCAATATGAATTGGAAGAATTTTTCGTAATAACACCTATGTCCGATGAAAGGTCTTATCTTAGACGGTATATCAAACGAGTTACGGCCAATTTATCAAACGAAAATTAACGCAAAATTAGCAATTTACGCGCCCTTGACTATTAGAAATTGTCAAGCGCGCGTAAATTTCTGCGATAGGCTGTTGACAATTCATTCATCAACCAATCACAACAGTTTACGCGCGTTTGACAATTTGTCACATTAATTTTGCAATAATTTTCGTTTGAGAAACTGCCCTTAACTTCTTTTCACAATATAAATGAATGAAAAATCGTCTAAAAATCACGCATCATCAATGGTTGTGACATTCATAAGTCTACGTACTATTATTGCATTGCTTCTGCTACTGAACACGATTGATAAAGTAATGCCTTACAGAGAACTTACGCTTATTACTGTAAAGATGCCTACTGATGTCCTTTGGGTTGCTTGCAAGGTCAATTTGACGACAAAATTGCCCAATTATTATGTATGATATCTCAGATAACATCGAATAAACAACAAAGTTAGTTCATTCATTTTGAAAAAGACGATTTTCGAAAACCTGTGTTTTAAATCCAGGGATTTTTATTCACGTTTCGAAAATGTCAGAAAAAGTTCTGTTAATTGGAGCTCTTTGATAATTATTACGGGTAGCCAGAAGCCTGACAACCAGTCTTAACAAGGGGTATCGTGTTACCCAGAAACTGGGTTGTGGAGGGCAGATAGACAGTCGCTCCATGTAAAATACTGCCATTCAGCTGCATCCGGTTAGACTGAATGCCGACCCCGACATATTTGGGAAAAGGCTAAGCAGATGATGACACGGGAGGTCAAGATAATGCCCAGACATCAATAGGCATCTTACTTCGATACTCTAGTTCCTCTTGCTGCTGTTGATGAGGTACTTGCAGCAGTGCGTGAGGAGGTGCTTCTCTTTCTCCGTGGAGCCGTTTTGGTGGATAGCTGTGGGGCCGCCGCGCTCTCGCGTGTAGATGTCCAGCCCGTATTGACCTGGCGAATGGAAAGATAAAAAATGAGCGTGCTTTTTTCTCTCACGGCAAAACTCGAGAGGTTTCAATTTGAAATACGTAAGACATCACTTCTTTTGATGTTGGTAACTATTTCATTATAAGTGACCCTGTTAACCAATTTTACAGGCACAATGAAAAAATCTCAAAATATGCATAAGACTCGGACCCTGGAACAAAGATCTGTTTATCTACGGTTGTGCCATATGGTGATCGAACTCGCAGCTGAACAGCATACTGTGCCAATCGACTTTCATTATGCTCATGCAGCGCAACACAGGAATTCCGGTGAGACATTCACATTTACCCGTTTTAAGAAATTAATTTGTACAGCCCAATTCAAACTTTATGGCGGCTCTGAAGAGCGCTACTCGCTGCGCAGTACCTCCCCCCTCACCCCCGCTGACACGTGAATTTGTTACTGCGCAGCGACTCGCCTCATGTTCCGTCTTCCGAGCCGCCGTGAAGTTTGAATGGGGCTGTATAAATCAATTACGAAGCTATGATTAAACTAACAAAACTGTTTGATGATTAATAGACTTACCTTCTTCAGGGAATGTGATGTAGAAAGACACGATGTCGTCCGACACGTTTTGCTGCACATACTTGGACAGTCTCTTCTCGTCCACTCCATTTTTGTGGAGTGTTGCCATGAAGTCCGCTAGGGGACGCGACATGCGGAACTGGATTTCGAGCTCACGACCCGCGAATACTAACGCTTCCTGTAGTTGATAAAGGTAAGATTAACCGTCTGCCTATGCCTATGCCCCTGCCTGCCTATCATAGACCTCATCCATCGCTTTCCATCAGGCGTGATCGAGGTCAAGAGCAGGCCCATACAGCAATAAAAAATAAATAAAAAAAGATTGAAATTTTTGGTGGGTCACTCCATAATATGCTCTGGGATATCTTCAATTCTTCATGGTATCGAATGTACGAGTTACTTACTACTTTGGGATTTATTTTTTTATTATAGTTTTATCTAATAACATTCTCAATAATGGATAAATGAAATGATTGTGTTCAAAACAGATACCTCTGGCATTTGGAAAGCCAGAGGCGGCTGGTGTCTGTTCTAGCTTAAAGTTCATCATAGTCATACTTGGTGCGTAATAGGTACAAGCCCGAAGAGTCTGGTAGCTTTCGTCGGTCCCCATTCGCCGCTTGCGCAGTCTGGTAGCGGGACCATCACCGTTTGTAGCTCAGCACAGCATATCTGCAATGCAAAGGTAGATCATTATTTCAGCTTCTTTTTGGCAATATTCAGGAATCTTTTTCCTTTTTAGACATGAGTCGTGAACTAGGTATTGATCATGAATATTTGGGGTTTATTTATAAACGATGATTAAAGTTAAGTGGCGTTTAAACGTCTAAAACGTATGGTTAAACAGTCGCTAGTCACTACTCAACGTTAAGTAACGTTTATGAATGAAGGGGTGTTTGCTCAAATTAATAATTTGCTTTAGTTTTTTCTTCAATGGCATATTTAGGAGTCCTCTCATGACCCTGCCTTATCATATGAGCACTTTGTTATGAAACTTATTTTAATTAAATCCATGAAAATTTTGGGATATTTAGATAAGATTATGATGACTTCTACAGCGCGTTCACTGTCTCGAGGCGCCTGCATATATATCATACTCTTCTTGCATTGTCTCAACTGATAAATCTATAACTATTACTCAGTAACCTTACCTTGAACTTGCAAACGCTCTTGAACTTCATGGGTTCCCCTGTGAGGTACTCTCGTGGCGTGACGGCGTTCGCGAAGATGTCCAGCAAGAAGGCGCCGCTGCAGGGCGCGTGCACACGGAACGATACCACGTTGCCAACCACAGACTGAGAAAAACAAAGATATAAATTATAATAATTGAACTTAAAAAAAAAAAAATACTTTTACCTAGGGTAGGTACGTAATTTCACGTGATAAGGTATAGTCTTCTCAATGATCTGCAACAGTCTTTATTGAGTAGAGCATGACTGTTTTACCCGCGGGCGGATGCTTATTCAAAGATAAGATATCAAGTTAAAGTCCTGTTCTCATCAACAAGATTCTACTCTTGGATCATTGGACCTTCCTATTAGATGGATTCTTACCTGCATAACGAATCTCTTGAGACTGACGCCGTCGAAGCCGTCCCCCTCCGTGTCGTAGAACTTGAGGTTGTAGTGGAAGATGAGCGAGCTCTGCATGTGTGCGGGCATGGCTATGCGCATAGTCGCCGCACCTAGAATGTGCAAATTCGTATTTTAGCAATATTATTTTAGCTAGCTGGCTCGAATTGTCTATCTGGGTAAGTGTATAAGTGGGAGTAGAATACTTGGTATGCAGCTGCATCCGGTTAGACTGAAAGGCGATCCCAACATAGTTGGGTAAAGGCACTAGGAAAATATGATGATAGAAGTTCGAGAGGAGATCTGTCTTTGAACCTCAACAAACTTATCTAACTTCATATCAAATGTCCTTGTCGAAGTTTGCAGGAACAAAAAATTGCATATAATACCGGGAAGATGTTGGCATAAAAATTTTGGAGCTTTATAACCATTTACTTGACTGGTTATTACACCATCTGTGCAGGAGCCTAAGTAAACGGACTAAAATAATATAAGTGGTAATACAGAATGTCTAAATAGTAAAGCACACTCACCAGTCGAATCAGTAAACATAACAGCCTTCGTATTAGGGTCACTGAAGTACAATCCGTATCTAAAGAACAGCGACCTGACGAAGGGCAGCTCTTCAAAGTCATGCAGCGTGATAGGCGTCTTCAACAGCTGCCAATCTGGCTGCAGCGGGAAGAACTCGTAGATGAACTCCCGAGGGTCCGTCAGGAAGTAGTGGTCGTCATATTCGTACCTGGGACAGTAGTTGGAATTTTTGGAGGAAGTCCTAGGTAAGACAGAAAGATCAAGATCTGAACAAGCGGGGAAAATAGTATTTACATAGAGGTTTATGAAGCATCAAGTATTCTGAAGATAAACAAAAGCGCAGCAGGAAACTGGTCCAGTAAAGCAGGATATAGAGTATAGGCACAGAAGAATACAAAGAAGGGCTACGCTTAAGTTGTAGACGATGGACCAAGCTCGCAATTTGAAAGCGTTTTCGTCGATAAAATTGTCTATATCTTTCAAAAAATGATCATCGATATTATTGATTATTTGGGTCACAATCTTTTAAAGAAGATTTGATGGATGTTTCTGCAAGGTTCAATTTCTTCTGAAAGCCGTAGAAAATATTATCAGTGATAGCATTATTCATTCTTAAGGCATTGACTGCCACAGCGGTCACCGGTGTATTGTGTCTGTTGTCTGTCCAGATCCCTGCTGCTGCTGTTCCCTTGGTATTCCAAGGGAACTTAATATAAAGTCCACCTTAAATGCTGACTACAAACCTCAAGCTGTCACTCTTCCCCCGATTGCCGGGTTTCGGCGCGTCCTTAGCGTTGACCAAATGCCTGGCTCCCCAGTTACATTGCACGAAGCGCCACGCCCCCGCGACGAATACTGCGTTCCAGGAGTTACGGAACCTGTTGTCTTCAAAGCGAACTCCTGGTTGGTAGCCCGCAGATTTGCTGTAGCCCTTGATCACCACACAGTGGAGACCAGCGTAGCTGGGGATGGAAGATACAAGGTTAAAAAGTACCTAGGTATATCAAATTATGTAATTACAAGGAAAGTGTTAACTGGTAGAGTCAAATGAATGAAGAAAAGCAGTGCTTTGTTAAGGGTATGTTTTATGCTCCTACTGCTTCGAAGATGAGGTTTCCGAAAAGGTTAAACTATGTATCTCGCAATCGTTCCAGATTTTGTCATTACTTCTTTTGGAAGCAAGAAGCCTTAGGATTGTTGGATAATCATCATCATCCGTCAGCCGAAAGACGTCCATTGCTGGCTACAGGCCTCCCCCAAGCACCTCCACTTTAACCGGTTTCGTGCTTCTCGCATCCAACGGGTTCCTGCGGCTTTAACAAGGTCGTCGGTCCACCTTGTGGGAGGCCTTCCAACGATACGTCTTCCGGTACGCAGAAGACGTGGAGGTGTTGGATAATAAAGGACAAATATTGTTCAAGGTTGTCAGCACCGCCTCAAACACTATGACCATCTAATGAAGAGCACGACGCCTACTGTAAACACTGCACCGAGACGCACGTGTAAGTGAACATACCTGGGTGCAAGATTCGGAAAGAAATCGTTTATTTCGAAAATACCGACGTTTGTTCCAAATCTTTTGTGTATACTAAAGAAATATCTGGTGATACTGGCCATCTTACCTGCACAATCTCTTAAACAGTACATGGTAACTTTCAGTGCCGTGTTTTATGCCTCTGAGCAGTCCTAGGGGCGAGTCTCCCCTCAGGTTATCGTCGAACTGGATGTTGTTCAGGTTCTTGACAGTGATCCAGCGGAATATGGTCCTCGCCTTCTCAACGTCGCTTGCGCATCTACCTACTAGCTGTCGGACTAGATCCGTAAAGGTTTTTTGGTCTTCTTGTGCTACCTGGAATCAGATATTGTACCGTTTTAATTAAAGTTTCAGTATTTTTTATCAATAGTTGAAGCATCTCCTAGAATGATATGATTCTGAATTGGGACATTTTTGACACTGCATAGATAATACGACAACATGGAGTAAAAACCTCTCGAAAAACTTAAGACATCCTTTTTAGATTTTTGCTGAACTCTGTTAAACTTCGTAAATACAGTCAAGCGCACGTCCATGATAACAATTTGACTGCAACAGCGCCTTTATTTCGTAGTGGTAGTGCCAGTTTGTGCGGTAGTCAAAGTTCAAGTGTTACTTAAGGTGTGCAGTCGACCGTACAACAATGCTTAGTAAATAATAAATCCTGATTAATACGGTGTGATTTACACTATTTGTTTATACCATAAGTTAAAGTAAAACTAAAATACTTTGTAGATGATGCAAGTCAATTGTAAGGGTTTAATCCCAGAAGCCTTACTTTTTTGCATAAAAAGCACTTACCGAAATAGCAATCTTATCAACATCAGCGAACTCGGCGGGGTCTGTATAGATGTGGAATTTGGAGACGAGCGGGGGCTGTGGGGGCGGTGCGCGGGCGGGGTAGGGCGGGGCTTCCTCTCCGTCCACGAAGAGGGAGGAAGCTGCCATGTACTCCGACCGACGTTCCTGGATCAGTTCCATCATCTCGTGGCTTTGCTTCTCTACTAGGGCTGCTGTCGCTGCTCTAAAAGCAAGAAGAAGAAAACAGAAATTATAACGGTTGGAGTTGTAGGTTGTAGGTTTCAACCCAGACAGGCGCTTAACTTTGCGTAAATTAATTCATCACTTCTCTCAAAACGGTGAAGAAAAACTTCGTGAGGAAACCGGCATGTCCTAGAGCTAAAAATTCAAAGACATGTGACATCTACCAACCCGCACTGGGCCCGCGTGGTGGATTACGGCCCGCTCCCTCTCACAGAGGAGGCCTGTGTCCCAGCAGTGGGAACATTATAGGCGGATTATGCTTTATATTTGAAAATTGAAATTGAATTGCTCGATTTATTTGCTTTTCTTTATTAGTTAGGTTACGTCTACTTGTGGACTAACAACGCTACATTCAGAAATGCTTGTACAGATATTTACGCATTAGCCCAAACTTCAGGTGTAAAACCTTACCACCGTAAGGTGATTAGGGAATGACTAGCAATCAATGCCTTCTCTTCTTTAGTGGATAGAACTGCCTTTTTGGTTATCAATGTTTCAGTAAGTTTTGCCTTATGGCCAAGACTGAGACTTGACATTCGCCCATATTGAAGTGTCTAGCATAGTAACAACATGGTATTTTTATTTTAATGTGGTTTTATAGGAGTCAAGTTCTTGTGGATTGAGCAATGTTAAGTCGAAAGGTTTAAAAGAAAAGAGGTTTGTACAAACCTCTCGTGCTCCAGCATCTTCCTCGTCAAGCTTTCCTTCTTCTTATCCCTTCTCAACGTCATGTTCTTCTCCAAGTCCGCTCTCTCTTGCTGATGACGTAACGTGAGGGCTCCTAACTCTGAGTCCGGTCTTCTCTTCTTTACCTGCATCTCTTGTTGGAACCTGTTTGTCAGCCTCTCTAGTTCCCGCTCCCATTCGTCCTGGAATTTGGAAAGGAGAGTGATTTCGGTTTTTCGGATTCGCTAATAAAAACTTCAACGGTGGCTTGACCTGCGGGGTAATTGCGTAACACACTAACAGTAGCAATGACTTTAATTTTGACAGTTCAACAACATTAATTGCGTTATTTACGTTGTTGAGTAGGCAATTTTTTCGAACATATGAAGCAATGGATTAGGAATATCCTTCAAATAATTCAGATTATGATTGAAAGTGTTCTACGCAATAAGGGTGTAGTATTAACACTGAGAATGTTCTTATTCAATAGATGATGTGGACTTAAAAGATACCCGAAGATATTTATGTTGAAGGATCCTAATTTACCACCATTCAGAAGTACAGGGAACTTCTGTGACATTTAAGATAAAAATCGTTCTTGGACTTATCCTCGAATGAACTGTTAACCTTTACCTCCGGCAAGCAGTTTATTTGCAGTGCTAAAGACTGGCAAAATGCCTTTAAAGTGCTTTAATGGTACCTTGGCCAATATTATGGACATTTACTTAGAGCTTTAAAAGCAAACTGCAGGGTAATTGCGTAACACACTATCACTAGCATTAAATTTGACAGTTCAACAACATTCATTGCGGTATTTACGTTATTGAGCAGTCAAATTTTTGGGCCATATGAAGCAATGGATTAGCAATATCCTTCAAAATGATTCATAAGAAAGCTGGACTAAAAAAAAAATAATAGGAGAGGTATTCTGCAGAAAATCTCTACCTGTATTTCTTCTCGTATTCTTCTGTTTTCTTCTTCACGATGTTTGGAGAACTTTCTGTACAGGTCATCTTCTTCTTGGCGGTGTTTCATTTCTAGTTTGGTTTGTTCATCGCGATCCTGGGGACAAGCAAATGGGACATTTTATTAGACTTTTTAAAAGATTCAGTGAGTAATTGATTGAAGTTTATTTGGCACAAGCTTCTGCCCGGGTATCCCGGCCGCGCTATCACTTCGTTTTCGCTTTGCGTTCTTTCTGAGTTTTTTATTTTTGCTCGGCCCTTTAGGAACATAGTGTGCTGTTAAATAGCATATAACCTTCCTGAAGAATTGGTCTATCAAATGCAAAAGGTATAGTTGTAGAGATAAGCCAGTTCAAACAAAAAATAAACTCTTCAGCTTTATTTTTAGTATTGATATAGTTTTCTACCAGCAATATTTGTCTTGCTTCTACTAGTGCATTTTTTCTGGGTTTATTTGTTTTTGCTCACTTTCTCAATAGACGCGATATACCTAAAAAAACCGAACGTTAAATACTGATTCATTTCGGATACTTGGTCCAAGGATCAGCGTCTGCACAGGATACGGTTTTCTTAGCTGGCTAATCGTAGTCACCAGTGATTGTGTTTGTAACTTACTATAGTTAATTTGTTGATGTCGTTAAGCTAGTCATGACGATGATGACATACATACTATAACAGCTTTAAATAGAGTGCAAAAAATTAATGAACCTGTCTTGCCTTTAACGTCAATTTAAGGTGTAACTTGAACTGTAGGCAAAAAGTTAAAAGTTAATAACAGTAGTGTTATTATTGAACCATTGAGGCTTTACATTGGACCATTGACCTTAGTCTTTGTCTACACTTAACTCGTCAGTTAAAAGCAACCACTTTCCAACCTTTCAGATTCTGCAAACAGATAAATGCCTACCCATAATTATTAGCATACTAATCTTAGTTATAAATCAAAGTATATACCTACCTAGCATATCTAATTCAATCTAATTCAGCTTAGCAATATGTCAGTAGAGATTAGCGGCAAGACGACCATTAGATCGTCACGATGGAAAGTGTCGCCACCTGGCGGCCGCTGAGGAAAGTGAAACGATTGTGTCGTTCACCTGCACGCGCGCAAGGTAGCGATTAGATCATGGAATAGGCAGGGACAGACTGTCCACTTCAAACAATTGGCTATAACGAGTGCACGGAGATTTTGACATGTCTATGTGACGTCGATTTGGTCATTGATAGCCTTCTAGAACATACTTCTGGTCAGAACGGCCTATTGGCAGTCTGCCAGACTACTCCTAATTTACAAGAGTGTGGCTAGTGCATTTGAGACCAGGCCCAAAAAGTTAGTTTCGCTACATTTTGTGCCCGGGATATAAACTACTGTACCGGGATTATTCAGGATAACCAACTGACGACCCTGCAGCCGTAGGATTACCATAAACAATGACGGATTACGATAAATGAATGATGGTAAAGGGCGGGCGTTTTACTGGACTCTCTTATGTAATTTTGACGTTCGAAAAGTGCTGATTATCAGCGTAATTTGAATAAATGACTTTTGATTTTGATTTTCAAATGAATGTGGGTCAATTTTTTTTCGCAGTACGTAACAGCGTTGTCTTCTCCAACTAGAGAACGTTCTAAGTATGCTGCAAGCAATAAGCCTTCTGTCTGCACCGTCCTATCTACTCTACGATTAGATGACCGATCGTACTCGCTCATTTATTGATAGATCGCCTACAGGTTTATCACGGTGTTCACGGCAATTTTCTGTCTTTTAATAGTGTTTTTGCGGTAGCGCGAATGCCGGAAGACTTCATAAATTGTTCATAGCATCGTAAATCGGAAAGTGTTTAGCAATTTCCTCGTGTATTCTTGACAAAGTAAGATGACTTTCTACCAGGTAATGCCTATGACTAAAGACTTTTATCTTTATTTTTAGTACTGCATTCATTTGCCATGAAGCTGCCGTTTCCCATGCTGCATGCAGACTTTGCATCTTCAGCAAAGGTCCTATGCAATCTATTATACAACGTCTATCAGAAATTTGGGGCCATTTTTATTAAGGGTGTGGTGTGTACCTACACAACCGACTTCCTAAAAAGACAACTACAAAGTGTAAATAACTTTAATTTCGGAAGTCGGTGTCGGAGTTTTTTTTTTTTTTTTCAATTTTGTTTTTTTTTTTCCTCTTTTAAGTTGTAATTTTTACCAGTAATTTTGGTTTAAAAACCAAACTACTGAACAGTTTTTGATGAAATTTCTATGGGACCAATCTGAAAGTATATCCTTACAAATAAAAAAGAATTTTGCAAATCGGCTTATAAATTACGGAGTTCTGAGGTAACAAACATAAAAAAAAATGCAGTCGAATTGAGAACCTCCTCCTTTTTTGAAGTCGGATAAAAATATCAGCTGTTCCATATATTTGGGTCGAGTAGGTAATGAAGTTTTGTATGTTACAGCTGATTATTTTTTCGTGATTACGATGTTTATCTCATGGAGAAAATTGTTCAGTTTGCTGATCTGTAAACCCTTAATTATAACCACACATTTCTGATACAAGTAGTAGATAAAATGTATTGTCCAATAAGGTTGATTATGCTCAGTATGTTGCTTTGTGGAAACTAAGTAGGTAACCATTCCTGTGCAGAGACAGAAGTGATGAGCGTTAATCATCAGGTTTGCGAATGCTCATTGGGGATTTCAGACACTAAAGTCCAAGTTTCAACGTAAACCGGTGATTTCTAAATTTAGAAAGAAAGTCGTGATGTTATCTTTCTTAAAGATACAATGGTACACGGTTACATCCATAGGGATGAAGGGGAAATCTAGCCGGGTTTTATACTGCAACCAAGAACATAAAAAAAGTTTTCTTTTCTAAAAAAGGGTTCAACCATATCAATAATTCCTTATAAAAAGGAAAGAAAAAACAAATTTTATTTGGTACACGGAGAAGAAATAGTAAAAACCGGCCAATTGCGAGTCGGACTCGCGCACGAAGGGTTCCGAAAAACGGCAAAAAAATCACGTTTGTTGTATGGGAGCCCCATTTAAATATTAATTTTATTCTGTTTTTAGTACTTGTTATTATAGCGGCAACAGAAATACATCATCTGTGAAAATTTCAACTGTTTAAATATCACGGTTCATGAGATACACCCTGGTGACAGACAGGCAGACGGACATTGAAGTCTTAATACTCGCAGGGTCCCGCTTCTACCCTTTGGGTACGGAACCCTAAAAAGAAGTAAAAGATACTCAATGATAGATATTAAAAAGCAATTATTTCTCCTCCTTTAATATATATCTGAGCCACCAACTGTAATCGTATGCCCCAGTGAGTGTACGATGTAGTCGATTTCTGATGAGATTTTTTGCTTGAACTAACGGTAACCATTATCATTGAGCAGTGCCCGTCCCTGGTTTTAATGATCCTCTTTTTTTAATATTATGGAATGGAAATATAATTGAGTAACCGTTGTCAATCATAGGCGTGAATATTTTATGTTTTTGTGGCTTTGTAAATTTGGAGGACCAGTTGCAAATTTGAAGAGAGAGGTTTGAATTTACCGGTACCCACTACTACCTACTTATGGATGTATGGCAAGGTGAGGTATGTTGTTTCTGAAAAAAAATCAATAAGTTTCAAATTCTGCTCTGTTAATGCTGAAGTTGGGACCTTTTTGGACATTTCTTTTGGTCTCACGCCAACGAGAGGGGCAATTCTCGTAATTTTAAGAACGTTCACAGTCTGATCTCTGTCAAAAATACCTCTAATCTCCCTGCATTTTTGACAAGTTTTTGACATTGATTATCGCTGAGATGAGATTGCGGCTAGATTTTGAACCATTTTAATCACGGGAATTGGTCTTCTAAACTATGCGAGAAAATCTGAAGTGTTTATAAGATTTCAACACGATGAACTGCCCTTTAATGCACCTTCTTGGCGATGCAATAGTAGCCCTAGGTAGGGCGCCCATGGCATTAATTCCTTCTTATAGCATGCTCAAAGGAATAGTAGAGTATCTACTTATTCAATATCCTGGTCATACGAAGGCTTCAGGCGTTGAACTAGATCTCGCCAACACTTATGCATTTAAACATAATGCATTATTACGTTTGCCTCAATTTGAGCTCTCGTATTGTATTATTGCATGCTGTTTTTAGAGCTTCGGGCAGCAAAGCGATACATTGAAACTCATACAAGTTTTAGTTTAAGTATCTGGGTATAGAAATAGAAAATAGTAATGACAGTGAAATCTTAAACATGACGTGGATTTAAATGCGTCATTCGTCAACGTTCATCAACAGATGTGAAAAGGAAATAAAATGAAGTTGAAACACCCATTCAAGGTTAGCTACACACAACATGAACTTATTGCAAGTAGGTCATGACACGATCATTGAATCATTCAATAAGTATCTATTCATACCGAGAAACATACGACTCTTAATATTATTTACTGTCATTTATTTTAGCACGACGACTCTGAGAACGAATGAATGAACCCTCGCCGAAGCGTCTCAACGACATGTAAATATTACGTAAATAGTCACCGAGTAACAATGGCTACACATTATCATTTCATACATAATGCGAGTTTTTATCGTGCCGCGGGAGGGTCGGCGAGCGAGGAATTTGTTTTTGTACAAGTTAATCGTGTAGATAACGGTACTACATTATCGGCAGTAGCGCGACACCGACTCGCCGACCGGTCGTGTTTCATTCTGCACTTAATATACGTTAAAAATGCTCAAACTAGTCAGAGGGATACGCCGGTTGAACCAATGCCGGCACAACCACGCTACCGTCATCGGCACAGAGCCAGTCAGAACCGATCCTTACTACCAAGAGAATAAGGCCAGAATGGATGAGCTTGTTGACGAACTACGGCAGAAAACCGGTGACGCCATCAAAGGCGGCCCGGAGGAGGCCGTAAAGAGGCACACGGCGAGAGGAAAACTGCTCGTCAGGGACAGGATTAACCGGTTGGTGGACGAAGGAAGCGACGTTTTAGAACTGAGTACGCTGGCCGCCGTCGACATGTACAAAGGGCAAGTGCCGAGCGCCGGCATCGTCACCGCCATTGGCAAAGTTCACGGTCGTGACTGCATGATTGTGGCTAATGACGCCACTGTTAAAGGAGGCACTTATTTCCCCATGACAGTGAAGAAGCATCTGAGAGCTCAAGCTGTTGCGCAAGAGTGTCGTCTTCCGTGCATTTATCTTGTAGACTCAGGAGGCGCGCATTTACCTGACCAAGCCGAAGTCTTCCCGGACAAAGAACACTTCGGAAGGATATTTTACAATCAAGCTAACATGTCCGCGGAAGGAATACCGCAGATCTCAGTAGTTATGGGCTCATGTACCGCCGGAGGCGCGTATATTCCCAGCATGTCTGACGAAAGTATCATAATTAAAAATCAAGGAACTATTTTCTTAGCTGGTCCACCTTTAGTGAAGGCTGCTACAGGCGAATCAGTATCTGCTGAAGATTTGGGTGGCGCTGACCTGCATTGCCGTCAGTCTGGTGTGACAGATCACTATGCCCAGGATGATGAGCATGCTTTACACTTAGCTAGGAATGTCGTTGCCAATTTAAATTGGAATAACGAACAGAGGACAAGAATACATGCACCAAAAGTTGACGACCCTGTCCATGACATTAACGATCTTCACGGCATCGTTGGAGCTAACATCCAAAGACCTTTCGATATTCGCGAAGTTGTCGCTAGAATAGTTGACGGAAGTAGATTCCATGAGTTTAAACAACTTTACGGAGACACATTGGTATGCGGTTTTGCATCTATGTATGGACATCCCGTCGGAGTGATCGGTAACAATGGAGTATTGCACTCAGAGGCAGCTTTAAAAGGATCTCATTTCATTCAACTTTGCGCAGCTAGGAAGATTCCTCTACTCTTCCTTCAAAACATAACTGGTTTCATGGTTGGCAAAGATGCAGAAGCAGGAGGGATTGCCAAAAATGGTGCCAAGATGGTGACAGCAGTTAGTTGTTTCAAGGGACCGAAGGTAACAGTGTTGGTAGGAGGTAGTTTTGGTGCTGGAAACTATGGAATGTGTGGTCGTGCGTACTCTCCCAGTTTCCTCTACATGTGGCCCAACGCCAGAATATCAGTAATGGGTGGACCGCAGGCTGCTACAGTGTTGTCCTTGGTAGCTAAGGAAAAGGCTCAGAGGGATGGAAAGCCTTGGACGGATGAGGATGATAAGAAAGTGAGAGGGCCTTTGGAAGCCCTGTTTGAGAAAGAAGGACGCCCATACTACAGTACCGCAAGACTTTGGGACGACGGAGTGATTTCTCCAAAAGACACGAGAAGAGTGATCGGACTTAGTTTGTCTGCGGCATTGAACGCTCCGTTTAGAGACAGTAAATTCGGTGTGTTCAGAATGTGAAGTGATAAAAACAAAGTCACTGTATGACGAAACTTTGTGTTATCAGTAATTAGGCGTATCGCCCACACTGATTTTATTATTCCGAGTTTTACAAACTTATTATTGCCATCGTTTACCTCTTCATTAATTGTGATAATGTTCGGCTAATGATTTTTTTAACTGTAAAATAAAGTTTGTGATTACGTATCTTATCGGACGCGATAGCGTTGCTAACTTTAAAATCGTTGTGATTAGTTGGTAGGCAACAGAAAGATTCTTACTTAAATTATTGATTCTGTCTTTATCGTGGCGAATTTTCTGCGTTGTTATCAGACACGCCTCTGTTTTGGTTGAAATGACTTACATTGGTTGACCTAACGTCCATGAGATAGTTATTATCTGCTTATTTAAGACTTTCTGTTTTAAGGTCAAGATTGAGGTCAGATTTCAGACTGTCGTTTTCACAGTAATTGATTTTGTAATCCTATTTACCGAGACGATTGCTCGGATTTTATAATCTATCTATTCGAGATTCGAATGTTATTTTTTTTTAAATAACTTTGTCAATCTTATGTTACATGAGAAGCTCAGAAACCGGACAGTAAAAACCTAGTGCTCAACCGTTGTCATTCGTTTTTTTTTTTGTTAGATTGTGAATGAATATGTCCTGGCAGCATTTCTCAAGGTCTAGCCATGTCCTGGCAGCATTTCTCAAGGTCTAGTCTCCTTAGGAAGGCAAACAGGTTATCAAAACAGTCTGAAGTTGTTGTATAATTCAAGAGACATTCTTTACTCAATATTATCACAGATGTTTTTTCAATGGCAGCATTAATGTGTAAATACGAGATAAGTATTTATATTTGTAATAAAATTTTACTTTTTCGATTTTTATCGTTTTTTGTTGTGCTCTTAGTACCTTGTAGTGATATTGACACATTGTAAGTCTGGGGTAAGTCTTAGGGTAAGAGCCTCTTACTTATATAGTTTCAATTGCTACGCAAAATACCAGAAGGCCAATTCTCGTAATTTAAAACGTTCAAAATCTAGTCGCAGTCTGATCTTGGCGACAAACAAATGTCAAAAACTTGTCAAAAATGTAGGGAAATTTGACGTATTTTTGACGGATTGAGACTGAGAGATTACGAGAATTGACCCTCAGATTATAAATTGCATTTGAAAGCAACAACTTAGTCTGAAACTTTTATTCAGAGTTAGGTACCTACTTACCTAACAATTTCAATATTATGACTTATGACCTTTTGCAAAACAAAAAAATAGCTAAGTAGTAGGTACCTATTCTACAAAATGCAAACCATAATTACCATAACCCGAAACGAATAAAGTTAAGTCCTAAATTAGCATTCTAATTTTCCTGTCATTCTCGTTATTAGCGCAAAAGTATCCTAATATGTTCTTAATTTAATCGCTCTTTGGTAAATATTAATCATAGACAAAAAATAAATCTCCAAAGAGGTGTGTAATGTTTGCAGTGACGGTAAATCATAGCCAGTCTTATTACACGGAACAATAGCAATAATAAAAAGAGACCGTTGGGCTATTAGCATGCAAATGTAATACAATGACCCGACCGCCATTAGCAAAGTTCAAGTTTAACAAATGGATATCAGCCACTCACTTTTAGCATCTAGTCTAGATGACAAGGCTGGCTTTATATTGATTTGATTGACCTGCGCCAGCTCCTTCTTTTTCAAAATAGCGAAACTGTCATGGCGTAGGAAGGAGTAAATGGCGGGAACCAATCTGGGTTAACCTATCACGATTAGTTTTATACAGAAAAATATTTTCGATTTATTTATCATGCTACATATTACAGTTTTAGACATAAGTATTGTTATTAGTAAATGTAGGTTATGATCATGATCCGTCTCTCGTTTTCTTCGCCTTACATTCACAAGGCTAAATTGGCTTTATAGTATCCAATTTCACTGTAAATCATAATAATAAACAATTGATTGGTAACAATATGTCCGCGCTTACGATCGAGGCTCGCCATTTTACGCTTTCCAGTCGCAACGGTCGCCGCGTGCGAGATTTTTTTCTAACTGGAATTCTTCACAAGAAAATCTATCCGGTGGAGCACTGACAGTCTATTAACAGAGTTAATTGCCTATCTATATGGCGGGTACACGGCGTTGGCCTCATTTTCCAAACATTTTTCCTCCTCAAATAACTCCATATATTCCATATTCGAATAATAGCAGGCGACTTTTGATTGTGTAACCGAACGTAATTAAGGCAGTCTATACTTTTGCCATAAAAACTAAGACCAGAGGGCAGTTCTCGTAATTTAAAACGTTCAAAATCTAGTCGTAGTCTCATCTCGGCGACAAACAAATCTCAAAATGTAGGGAAATTAGAGGTATTTTTTTACAGATTGAGACTGAGATGACTGTGAACGTTCTTAAAATTACGAGAATTGAATTATTTTTAACGACAACCAGAGGGAATGTCGTTAAAAAAAAAATCAGCGGTGTTCATAGAGAGTTGCCGTTAAGTAATATTTTTTAAATTAAGTTTATTAAGGTTATAAATATTAAGTTATTGTTATGAAGGTATAAAAATTCCAAGCTCCGTCTACATCGTATATTTTCATATTCTTCTATTAGAGGATTACTGAGTCACCAAAGATTTAAATCTCTAAAAAGACCTGATTTCATATAAATATAATTTAGGAGGCTTAAACTCTTGAACAATACGTCATAAGTTTTAATGCCATGGTGATTGCTGACAGGTGTTGGAGAATTCTTTGAAGCGTGCTCCCAACGCTGCGGGTTTATAAGAAACTCAAGTCACGAAAAAGTATCTCCCTTTTGATTTTTATTGCCTGTCTGAGCCACAGCAGAGCTTTTTTTAAAAAAAAAACTTTTGAGAATTAAGCCAAGTTATATCGCTGGTGACAGTACCAGAGACTCAACTAAGTCTAGTAAAGTGCATTGGGTAATGTGCAGTAGATACCTACTTACCTACATCAAGAGAGCAAGAGTTATATAATATAAATAATACTTAATGAACAATTTTTAAACGAGTAAAGAAATAAATGATATTAAATATAATTAAAGAAATAATAAGTAAATAGATAGACCTGCATATACAATATTAATAGAATAATTAAATGAATGGAAATTTAAATACATAGATAATAGGATATAAAATAATTCTAGTGGATAAATTCAATAATAATAATACCTATATAATTATGAATAACATACATATTTTCATAAGTAAAATAACAAAAATAAATTATAACACAATACTTAATAATTATACTACATTTATAATAATGAAAAATGTTTAAGCGAGTAAAGAAATAAGCAATATTAAATATAATTAAATAAATAATAAATGAATAGATAGACCAGCATATAAAATATTAATAGAATAAGTGAATGAATGGAAATATAAATACATAGGTATAAAATAATTAATAGGATATAAAATAACTGTAACTGAATAACAAAGAAAATTAATAAAGTGCTCTTCCTCTCTTTACTTATTTAAAAAGTTGCTGTGACCGACAGGGTCCATATTTGTTTCTATTATTTTTCTTTTATTTACCACCTGTATTTGTACATTATGGATTGCAATAAATGATTTGAGATTTTAGAGTTGTTCATTCATAAAAATGAAAGACAGACTAATTTTGTTCTCATGATCTTAGGTCCGATTTAACCTTCTCTCAAAAGAGACCACGATCACATGACTTCAAGTGACTTGCAAGGACGTAGTTGATTACCTACTTGGAACATTAATTCCATGCAATACACACAATGCATGTTTTCATCAGCTTCAAAACAAAATAATTACCAACGTCAGGGTTGTCACTCATCTTTACAAACGTCAACTTCAGTTGCACTTGCAACTTGCATTCTACTTCTGTCAATCTTCATAAATGTTCAATTAAGTGCAAACATCTATACATAACTCTACAAGGTTAGGTACTTTGGCCAAAATCGGAACTAATGCGGCCATCTTGTTTTTTTTAATACATTTCAAGTGACATTTTACGAAACAATTGCACGAATGCTTACCAGCAGCAGCCCCTGTCAACGTCATTCGAGTGCCAAAAGATCTAGGTATTTGTAGCAGTCTAAGTGCGACAGTGTTAATATACAGTTTCCCTGAAACAAGATCTCATGCCATAAATCTCATCTCATTGTAGGACGTAGTATGCCGTTCTTGAGTTAATAGATTGATATTTATGTGAAATTGCAATATTGCACAATTGAGTCAATGTTCTACTTAACGAGGACGTTGTGCTCGATCCGGTAATTGTTTAAATTGATTAGATGTTCATGGTTGTAAATAAATCGATCATTTGGATTTGTGTCCGGTTGAGGGCAATAGGCTCGCTCCTTGGTACATGGGACTTAACATAACTGGCAAAGGTGGACTATAGGTACACCTCTGCCTAACCCTTCGGGGATTGCCGGCGTTATGTTAGGTGATGTTAATAATATATATAAATGTAACCCTGAAGATCTTGGTCTTCATTATTTTTTATAACTGACGCGTTTATTTAGTTTTGCCTGAAGTGTTTCGAACTCGAATGGAGCTCCTATTTGCCCATCGCACGTTGAATGTCACGGTATTTAAACCCACTATCAAAGCCACACAACAAACTATAGTGTAGTTTAATTACAATTTTACCACATTGCTAGTAGATAATTTAATTTTCCTACCTACCATACTTTTCTGCTATAAAACCCGTTGAATAAATATACGCTCTATGGTTATATTGCACAATAATAAAAATGACGTGTCCACTTTCTTCGGCAAAGGCATTTCCCTGTTCAGCCACATGGTTGATCTGTTGCGTTCGGTTACACAATCGCCCGCCAATCAGGCGCGTTCTTAATTAACAACTTTCTATCTACGAGTCAACGAACGAGGCTGTAGGTTGACTTGACGTTGCCTTGTAGATTAAAAATATAATTAAAAATGTTTGTTACATGTTATGTCTATTGTTATTGTGATGACTTGATGAGAATGAGAATGGCGAAGAGATTGCTTTTTCGGCTGAAAGTCAGAAATATTCCTTTCCATGGTTCGTTATTATACTATTTGTTGAGTTTGTTTCGCCTTTTATTCTCTGGAGTAGTCTGATAGATAATGTGGACTCCATCTAGCTTATTTTTTTAATATTGTGTGTAAAAGCGATTCGGATATCCTATTTACAGAATAAACAATTTAATTTCATTTTATTACTGGCTATACTACCTATATACAGGGTGGCAGGGACATCGACGCGCAACCGCTTACCATGGATTCAGTACATGATTCTGGATCCCCTGCGTTGAAATTTTTCGTCGGCTTTTTCTTAATTTTTACGTTTTTTTCTGTAATTTTTTTACTGTAAACTGTATAAAATCATTATTTCTATCTAAACCCAATGAGATTTTTAATTAAAAAATAGTAAATTCACTTGTTACACTTAAAACAGCAATGTAAATAAAAATCGAAAGGGTAGCACGCGGTATCGCGGTAGGTAGTGCGCGCGCGCGCGCCATCCTCGGAGCGTTTTGATCGCGTTACTTGCAATACATTGCGCACTCAAAAACGACAATTTTTTAACCGGTCATTTCCGAGATGAATGACTTATTTATGGCATCAGGTGTAACCTTTTCACGACGTTTGCGCGTCGATGTTCCTGCCACCCTGTATATGTAGATATATTTCAACCCCACCAATTATGTTTGTCCAGGTATAACCATAATCATTAATTTGCTAAGAAAGTAGGTACATACAATAATCCTTGTATAATCTACTTTAAATTAGGCATGCAAACACTGAAAACAAAAAAAAAATAACATGTCAGTCAAAAAGGGTAGGGTATAGGGTTCCCGTTAATAGAACAAAGGCTCGGTATCAAATCTCGACATCTCTCTCACTCCTCCGCAGCTTGACTGTGGAGCTATTGCCGTTTCAAGTAATAAAGCAATGCTATCCTGGCAATGATCGCGAACAGTCTGGACTGCCCTTATGTCCGGCATTGCTGTGGCAGGCATGTTGCTGTTCCAGTGCCGGTTAGGAAATTGTAATTATTGTGTTTGTTTTATTTTTATAATTATGTAATATGAATTTTGAATAAGTTTAATTTAATTGTATGTTTGTGTTGTTTTTGAAAGTTTAAATAATGAGTATTTTATGTTACTTGACCATAAATAAATAATAATATAGCTATTACAAATCGGAATGTAGAACTTAATATTCTCGTTGACCGACACCACGAATGACTGTCCCACATTCATTCCGCGAATCTCTGAGCATCTGCAATTTCTTCTTCTTTATGCAGCAAGAAACTAATTACGATGCAAAGTCTACAACTACCCAAGCTAAATAAGCTGTTGACAAGATAAATTCCGTTTTCCATTTCAGAATATTCAAATTTTCTCCATACGCCGAGTTAATGAGTTTAATATAACTAGCAAGAGATAAGTGATCTCGTAAAAAAACTAATATCGTTGCACAACGTACCTACTACATTGACACTATATTGACAATCATCATTATCATAACATCACGCCTCTATTCCCCGAAGGGTAAGGCAGTAGTGTTCCTAATAGTACACCGACATTTCGCTAGTTGAAGTCCCATGTCCAGACTCCGGCCCAACCAGGGAATCAAACCCAGGACTAGGAAGCACTAGGAAGTGGTGAAGGGCGATTTTGGGGGACTGTCTTTTAATTTTGACGTTCGAAAAGTGAAAATGAGTGTGGCTCAGTCTCATTTGAATACATGAATTTTGATTTTGGACCTCGTGCTCAGCACCACCAGCGTGCACTAGACCACCGAGGTGACAATTACATATAAACAGGTACCTACTCAGACGAGGAACAGCACCTAACTTCAAAGAATTAACTATCGAGCTCAAGCAGAATTTGGTTTAATTATGGAGTTGTAGTCAATCAGCTGTCCAGTTACCTACACGTAACTAAATCATTTTATGACTGTTCGTAATTAAATGTAATTAATATGGTTACTATCCAATCCAACTGAGTCACGTTTCGAGGAAACAGAACAGATACTATCACTGGTTCCATCTCAGTAAACTTCGTGGTCCAGCGTGTAGCGAAGGCAGAAGGGCCTCCTGTTTTGGAAGGCATAAAGGCAATTTAATAACGACTTGTATTTGTTAAATTCATTAAAATAAAACTTTTACACGGTTTTATTAAAACTAGTTGAGGTCGTTTTCCTAGTCGACTACTCTCAGAAGAAATACCGAAATAAACTCAAAAGGTCAAGGTATTTTATAAAGGCCATATACTTACATTGGTGATAAACTGTGGGCCCAAATAACACAGAACTGGTGCACTGAGACAGTGAGGGGGGTCGCGGAAGATCACGTAGGAGATGGCGGGACGAGGTAGATAGGTTCTATCAAAACTGGAAGGAGGACGCGTGGGTTCGCGAAAGATGGAAGGAATGTAGAAAAGCCTTTGCCCAAGATAGGGACAGCGTAGGCTAATGAAAAAAATACATTGGAAGTTATGTTCAGATCATATGAGGATCGTGTAGGTTAATGTCTGAGTTGGTGTCTATCTGTTTGAGTGGCCCTGTCCAGACAGTGCACGTATGTGTCAATTAATGGGTAGCCTAACTCAGAACTTCGGGTGGCAACAGGGAATCTATTTAGGGAGCATCTCCCTGCAGGGTGTAACCTTCCGTGGACCACTTGGTAGTCTCTGAACCGTCTCCGGACACAAGTGGGAAGATGTAAGTGCAACCTGGTAAAGTGGGGCTACCCTGACGAAACGGCAGTAGGGTGTGATTGTGGAGCTATGTCACAAACCATGCTCCACCTCCTATCCTGCCCTCTGTGTCCCAAAACATGCAGTCAAAGTGACCTCTGCGCTGCCACCGACAACGTCGTGGAAGTGGCAAAGTTTTGGGAAAACAGCATTTAAAATACAGTCGTGCTAGCGACACGAAGAAGAAGAAGAAGAAGAGGGAATATATGCACAAGATTTGAAAGGTAGAGCAAAGTAATAAACTATTAAGTCTATGCGGTCATAGATATCGCGTGACGCAACGGTAGATATGGATTTAATAACGCAGCTACCTGTCTGACAGGTTCGGACAATCTCCGCTCTTACTTTCTTCGTCATACATTTGAATAGCGACAATCTTGTCTACAACGACTGTTAATCAATCAAAGTAATGTAGGTAAGTCAAGCAAGAGTAGAAAATATAGATGTAATGTATCTGCAATGTACCTGAATGTACCTACAATTACATTGTACCTACGAATCGTGGTTTTACAGGTGAAAGAAAAAAATACACATACTGACAGATGTGTACAAAGGTGAGAACCCTCAACCCCCCCCTTTATTTTAGTGTAAGACTACATTAAGAATTTTAATATTTTGTAAACCCCTCACAATGTTACATTGCATGAGCTGGGACCACCCAACCAAGCTTTGAACAACGTGAGTCTTTTGTTCCTCATCTGCTTAGTGACACGCACAAGTGTTTCCGTATTATAACTGTTCTATTGTTGTATTGTGCTGATTATTCACGGATTTGTCGGAAAAACTCTCCTATTTATAGCGTTGACGGGGCAGTGTACGGTAATGGTTGCCTTTGGGTTTTAATACAATCTCGTTTGACAAAGGTATGCTGTTAAGAAATATTTTTGTGAGTTTAATATTTTTGAGAAAGGGAGGCGTTTGCCCTGTAGTGGGACAATACAGGCTAGTTATATTTGAAAATGTTAGACAGGAAAGGAATGTCACGGACAGGAAAACTGACAAAGATTTACCTGATCGGCATTGCAATGCGGCGGATTTACAATGATAACAAGTGTGGGTGCTGATACCTATAATTACAAGATATTAAGTTATCTTAGCTTAGGTATTCAACTCTAACATACGACTCTATTTACCTTTGGCCTATTTTTATTTTAAAACATATTTTTTACTTGACTGTGCAAATGGACTATTTTTATAGCTCCGTATAACTACTGAAAATTAAAATCTACTAGCATCTTTACATGAATTAAGTTTCAAAACGAAACTATAGGTGCCAACTCGAGAAACAACACTTCGTCGATAGCACAATAATTTATTATTACAAACATTTCAATCCGAACCTCAAATTAAAAACCAACATCTCAATCCTATATCCATAAACGTGACGACTTCTAAGCAATTTCCTTCGTAATGAACAAATACGGTAATCCGCTCAGCCAGCGCACGCGCACGACACAACAATTCCCAAATTAGGAGGAGTGACGTCACTCTGATACGAGCCTTGTAAACGCCTCACGAAGAGAATGGGACATAGCTTCATTAGGGACAAAAAATCGATTATATTTGAATAAAATTAAGATAAAAGATTGGTGCAGTGGTAACGGCCCCGACTTACGAGTTGTAGGTCGTGGGTTCGAACCCAGCCAGGCCTACTATACTTTGTGTAAATAATTTCATCATCACTGCTCGAAAAAACGGCAAAGGAAAACATCGTGAGGAAACTGGCATGTCCTAGAACCAAAAATTCGGAAACATGTGACATCTACCAACCCGCATTGGGCCCGCGTGGTAGATTACAGCCCACTCCCTCGAAGGGCCTTATCACACTGGCGATTTGCAAGCGAGGCGAGTGCGCAGCGAGTTCACCGCGAGCTCGCCGCGAATAGCCCCGTCGACGCCACTCTGTGCACTCATGTTCAACAGACCGCCCCAACCCACTTCAGTTGTATCAAAGACACGAGCAGACGTAACATTGTTGAGGGGTTCATACGTGATACAATGGACACAGAGTTATTTATAACTGAAATACAAAATCGTCCCGTTATATGGGATCAATCGCCCGCCGCGTCTTCGTGGCGTATTCGACGCGTTCGTTGCGAACTCGCTGCGAGTTCGTTACGCACTTGCTCGCAAATCGCCAGTGTGATATCAGCCGAAGAGAGGAGGTCTGTGACCAGCAGTGGGGACATTATAGGCTGATTATGTAAGATAAAAGATTGATTGATATATATCCGATAGAATATTGTATCAATCGTAGAATGACATAACTTACTTAAAGAGGGACAAGAGGCGGAGTTGTTAAAAAAAACAGCAACATGCATTCAAGATTATGGTTTATGTTTCTTTATAAGAAATCGTTAACTTTTTATTGCTTGATGACAGCATTTACTGTGTAACAGCTGCATACAATTAAATGTCAGTTACAATTCTGACTGACATGGTTGATGTATTAACAAGTAATGAACGATGTAGGTATTGCTTGCGGGCTTCGAAACTATTGAAAAATTACCACAATGAAAACCCCGTTCTGTCGGCTGATAATAATAAATAGGATGCATCAGCACGAAAATATTCACTGTCAAAAATTACCCATCAAGGGTAACACACCAAGGGCTGATTTTTCCGACGCCAGATAATTTTATCGGATTAATAATTTTGAATTTTTGACAGTTCTTCCATACGAAAACTGTCAGACGTAAATTTTATTCCACGGATAAAAATTGACTGTCGACTGAAAAATCAGACCTAACAGTAGCAATGGCTTTAATTTTGACAATTCAACAACATCCATTGCGTTATTTACGTTGTTGATTGGTGAGCAGACAAATTTTCGAACATACGAGTATGAAGCAATGGATTAGCAATATCCTTCAAAATGATTCAGATTGTGATTGATAGTGTGTTACGCAATTAGGATGGTGGTCTTTTCGAATCCATACTGTTATGATCACAACGTCAAAATGGTTATTTTGTGAGAAAATTGCTTTTGAATTTTGCGTAACTGTAAGGTATCTCGTGACTGTGCCTACCCTCAAAACAATGAGCTTATCAATTAAGCTTAATTCTTGATACAGTAACTTCTCAAGGGATAGTTATGTAGTATCTGAACAACGCATTAGTCCTCAATGTCGCTTCGGACGTAATCAACCGGCCGACATGGTCCGCTAGTGTTTCCTACTGTGTTAGCAGTACGTGGACAGTGACCAGTTATGGTGGAAAAGCGGGACAGTTACTAGCTGTCGATCAAAACCGATTTAGGAACATGGCGAATATGAGCGATTGTTCCGTCCAGCGCTTTTTGAAAAATTTAACTGAGGTAGCTATCGACCTTTTTGTATTTATCTATCTAAATAGTAATATTAAACTGAAGAGTTTGTTCGTTTGTTTGAACGCACTAATCTCTGGAACTACAAGTTGGATTTGAAAAATTATTTTAGCAATTGATAGTTTAATTCTTGAGGAAGGCTATAGGCAAAAAGAAAAAAAGCAAGCAAGAACGCTAAGCTAAAACGAACTAATAGTGTGGGTAGGCGATGCGTTGCGACGGGGTGGGTTGGGGAAACAAGAAATTTCACGCAGACGAAGCCGTAGGAAGCAGCTAGTGTATTGTATTAGAAAAGATCAAGGTATTGACTATTATTATTGCAGAATGATTTTCCTTTTTCCTTCTTTTCCGAAACAGTAGTATTAATTGCCATTGTATTATATTTTCAAAACACAACATCACGCCTTGTTTCTCCGAAGAGTTGGGCAGAGGTGTACTGTAGAGGTTTGTCTGCTGAAGGTACCTACCTAAAGTACACCCACATTTCGCCAGTGATGTTTAAGTCCCATGTAATAGGAGAGCCTATTGCTATCAACCGGACATAAATCCAAAATCCGGGTCACTATTGAGAAATTCCTGATAGAAAAACCCAATAAAACTTTGCCCGACCTAGGAATCTGACCCGCGCTTGCGATCACTACACCAACGAAGCAGTAGGTATAATATTTTCATTCCTCTTATTCACTATATTTCATCCTCAAGTTTATTTTCTCGCTCTATAACTCCTTCTGTAGCGTAAATTAGGGGAATTCCTCGAAGCGCACCAACTTCGTAACGCACCAAATGAAGCGCACCAAAAGTATTCCTCGAAACGCACCATTTTGGAGCGCTAACACTGCCAAAAACCTCGTACAAACAAAACACAACCAAACAGGGATATTCCCTCAAACTCGGACACTTCTGCACACCCTGACGTGCCGTACTTAATGGTTGATGCAAATTGTACACCGCTACACACTGTAATGTCAGTTTTTGCCCGTACTGCGTACGTATGTGTTTAGAAATCTTATTTGGATCACGATGTCTTCGGGCCTCGGGATACGGGCAGTTAATATGGAGAAGTTGAGTTAATGTGCCGTGTAATTTTGCTGTATTGTGTGGCTGAATGGTGCGAGATTCATCGTAGTTAGGTCTGCTGCTGCTGCTGGACAACGTAACAATGAATAATTTTTTTTTTGTTAATCTACACGGACGGCGATGTCCTCCCTCAGGCGTCCAGTGAGTGGCGATTTTTGCCCATCATAGCCTTTTTTCTGCATCCGGTTAGACTGGAAGCCGACCCCAACATAGTTGGGATAAGGTTAGGCAGATGATGATGATGAGCCTTTTTTATTAACACAAGTTTAAAAAAAAAATAAAAGCATGTGGTATTTTTCTATGGGCTCATTTCGCCTGCAATAAGTATATAGTATTATTATAGGTATTCTTTTTCAAAGAAAACGGCTGTTTCTTATCATTCCGAGAATATGACTTTAAGGGTTAAGTTTCTATCATTTTAGGGTCAATAACGGATGCTCTCGTGTTCTTATTCTGTTGTGGCTTTAAAGCCATTCCTTTAAGTCTACTTAATTGCGTTTACTTGCCCCTGAATCACCAATTTTCTTTAAATCACCAATTCCTAAAGCTTTATATTCATTGAATTCAGTTTTATATGTAACAAAAATTGTGCCACTGGGTCATTTTATTTCTCATTTTACGCTCTCGTCATTTAAAAGGTTGCAATAAAAAGTAGGACAGAGATCAAATGAAATATTCATGAAAAACGAATCCAGGGGACCCTATTTCGTAGCAGGTGGCTAGTTAATCAATCAATTTAGCTTATTCCAGTCCACTGCTGGATATAGGCCTGTCCCAGGCTGCGCCATAACAACCTGTTCTTTGCCTTCCGCATCCAAACTGTCCCAGCCACCTTCTCAAGGTCGTCGGTTCATTTAGCTGGGGGGAGTCCCATACTATGCTTGCCGAAGCGCGGTCTCCACTCCAGGACTCGTCTGCTCCACCGGCCATCGGTCCTTCGACAAACATGGCCAGCCCACTGCCACTTCAGTTGACTTACACTGCAACCTATGTCGGTTACTCCGGTTCTTTTCCGGATAACTTCATTCCTGATTTTATCCATCAAAGAAACTCCGAGCATTGCTCGTTCCATAGCGCTGCGTGAGCGACCTCACAGCATGGTTGATGGCTAGTAACATTTATCAATCATCGAATTACGTGCTCCATCTTAGATTACGTCTTCGTCTACGAATAAGAATGGTCAATCAAAAACCAATAGAATTAAAGCCAGTGACATTACATCATTCAATTAGTTAACACCATAACCGGACAATAATGTATTCCAGTTTGTAATTATAATCCTATTTAAATGCAAACAGGCCTGCCCATGCTACCAGCCTACGATAGTTTAAGTATATTCAATGAAAATCTATGCGCCATATGTAATCCCCATGTGCCTTCCATTTACCATCTTATGTTAAATAGGTATAGTTGACAAAAAAGTTAAGAAAATTGGCAGGTCCCCCCCTCCCTCCTATCATAATCTGCCTATATAGTTTCCACTATTGGGAGATAGGCCTTATCTCAGTGAGAGGGATAGGCCGTAATCCACATGATTATATATGTCACATGTCTTCGAATTTTTGGTTCTAGGATATGCCGGTTTCCTCACGATGTTTTCGTTCACCATTTTCAGAGCAGTGGTGATGAAACAATGTACACAAAGAAAGCGCATGTCTGGGTTCGAACCTACGACTACAACTCGTAAGTCGCGGCCGTTACCACTGGGTCACCAATGCTCAAGCCCTCAATTAATATATAATATTATTAATTCCCATGACCTACTAACTCCCGGGAAAATGTATCGACCGATTTCAAGACTTTTTATCCCATCTTGAGCGTATGCTGACTATAGTCAAACCGGCATAGGTTTGACTATAGTCAAACATATGCCCATCTTCATTTCTCGCCTGCATGCTAAACTGTTTGGTTGTCTGTAGGTACATGTGTGGGAATAACGTAGGATGCTAGAATTAGGTAATTTATTGCTTTCTGGCACATCAACTTGGCAAAAGAATCTACCTATAAATAGTGGCAAATAGGCAAGAGTGGGATGTGATGGCTTACGTGGGTTTCATCCTAGTTTAGTGTTTGGAATTATAAGAAAAACATGTTTTACCATATTTCACAAATATCGAAAATAATGGTAAAGTATTTTAAAGTGATTCGTCATCATTAGCACCGAAATGCTGTGCATGGGCGTCCCAAGTCCTAAATGCTGACTTGGTTCATTAAATGAACGAGCCCGATTCGATATGTGCAATCCACGCTTGGGGTATTGATAATTTCGCTTTACAATCATTCAAAGGTGTGAATATAGCTTCAAGACGGTATAACATATTTGAAATACTGTATCAAGTATCTAACAAGAAAATTAAAGAAAATTAATTTCAACCGACCCGTACCTACCCATGATATATGATATCGACTTTTATTTATTCCCAGAGTGTTACTTATTTATTTTTTTCAAGACTGGATGATATCTTCTAAATTCTAGAGCCATAAGTTTTATTATTATTATGAATTGTAACCTATTTCTGAGATTGCTGGTTAACCTGTAATTCGCGACTGTGTTAGTCCGAAGCTATTTTTACCTATAGTACTTACGTTATATTATACCTACATAGAATCTGTTAGTGTACCTTAATAAATAAATAATAAAATTAAATATCTGTGAAAAACTGTACAGTTACTGACAAAAGAAAATGTTATGAATCCTATAATCCGACCCGGATATAAAAGAACACAAACGGCATTAAGTATTCCACGGTAACGTGAGAATGTTCACAAAAAAAAAATGAGAATTTTTGTAAGTCAAGTGGGTTTTCCAAATATTTGTGGTCTTCCGAAAAAAAAAGTTATTTATTACGTACGCAGCAAGAAGGTTGATGACTGTTTCTTGAGGCTATGCCTGTAGGCACGCACTATTAATTATATTCAACATTTTGTAAAACACTGGTAGAATTTGAACAAGGTAAACAACAAGGTAGAGCGCCTAAAGCAAAAATGAATGAAAAAAAAAACATTTTTATTGACATAAAAAAGAGGTGTTACATTTTAATTTGAAGCCCTGAGTCAGTCTTCACCCGTCTTTGGATTAACAATTTATGCAAAAACTACTGGATGCCTGCATTAGGAGCCTGCTTAAGATTTTCACTTCAATGACAGAAAATTGGCATTTCAAGCAGAGAGCCGTCGCCAAAAATTGCCGTCGATGTTGACGTAGATAAAAAGGAACCGGAAACAACAATAACTTTATCAACACACTCAAAATCTTCTCATGCTCTTTTTATTTACACTCGACGCTAAAAGCTTTGCGAAAACAGCGCACACTGTTAACAGAACAGTTATTAGTCATTCCCACGACCAAGTCAAGTGCACAGACTGCACTGTCTGTACCATAGATATATTAAAACATAGATAGGCAACGGTAACAAAAGAAGAGACTAAAAATTATAAAGTCAGAACCATAGAGATAAAAGAAGAGTTTTTTTTTTCTTATATCTATGGCCAGAACTTACAAGTTTTCCTGCTTGGATGAGCTTTGTATAAATCTCCATTATAAATTTAAATTAGATGAAATTTTCTTACTGTTACGGTCAAATCAAATCAAAAGTCATTTATTCAAACTAGGCTGAGAATCAGCACTTTTGGAACGTCAAAATTACATTAGACAGTCCCCCAAAAGGCCCGCCCAAAACCACGTCCTAGTGCATTATCTGGGAAGAAGAAATGGCGCAACAAACTCCCTAGCAGATGAAGAACTCTCTTGATGCTTGGCGATGTTGGTCTTTGAATTCGTCCTGCGTTCGACCTATCTCGCTCTAACACATGCCTATCATATATTCCTTCCCTATCTGCCAATCTATATACCTAATTATGGCGAAACGTGGGTGTGGAGAGCAATGGTGGCCCAGTGGTACCCAGACAGGCGCTTTACTTTATGTAAATTATTTCATCACCACTGCTCTCAAAACGATGAATGAAAACATCGTGAGGAAACCGGCATGTCCTAGAATAAAAAATTCGAAGACATGTGACATCTATCAACCCGCACCGGGCCCGCATGGTAGATTATTGCCCACTCCCTCACGAAGAGAGGAGACCTGTGTCCCAGCAGTGGGAACAATATAGACTGATTATGATGTGGGTGTACCATAGGTACGCCTCTGCATAACCCTTCGGGGAATACAGGCGTGATGTTATGTTAACACACACAGCATAACACATACCTACATACATACTAGCTTCTGCCCGCGACTTCGTCCGCGTGAAATTTCTTGTTCCCCCGACCCACCCCGTCGCATCACATATCCTGCCCGCCCTATTACTGTGATCTTTATGACTTCTTTTGTTTTTGCTCGGCTCCTAAGTGTCTTAGCGTGATGTTAATTAGCCTATAAAATTAGGCTACCAAATGCAAAAAGAATTTTTCAAATCCGACTGGTAGTTCCAGGGATTAGCGCGTACAAACAAACAAAGTAACTCTTCAGCTTACGTTATTAGTTAGTACAGGTTATCTATGGTCTGTCCGCCTGCACTCTCGCTAAGTTCATAATCCACCTTTTACTTTAGATTCATTCACTATTGTTGATAAATGACGAAATGATTTATTGCCTTGTCTGAATCGCTTTGAACTTGTGGGAACCCGCCGCTGGTTGCTACTATTTGTCTTTATGTAATTCCAAGGCAGACTTTTGTGATTATAGTCATTACTTTTGGTAGAAGGTGGTCGTTTGAAGCTTTATGGCTGCTGCTGGTGCTCCACGAGTCACGATGAGTTCTTGAGGGACACGTTGCTTTGGCATATTTTTAGCAAATTCAAAAAAGAAGGAGGTTGTCAATTCGATAAGTATGTATGTTATATTATTGGAACTGCTATACATATATTCACTGTATGACTTAGGTCTATACACCTTGCTCAAGCGTACGATGAGAGTTCTGTACACTTGTGATTATGGAATACGCGGGGATGATAAATTAAACCGCCCGTGTTGAGTGTGGTAAAGTCACTGATTTATTATTTTTCTATGCAAACGCTGACGTAGCTTAACCTACTTAATATTATGAAATGTGCGGGTTCACCGTACATTCACATTTGATAATTTATTAGGGCTTCCCTTGTCCACGCATTTCTCCGAAACAATTGATCTCCACCTTAATTGCCTAACACACTATCGATCTCAATCTGAAACATTTTGAAGGATATTGCTAATCCATTACTTCATATGTCCGAAAAACGCGTCTGCTTAACAACGTAAATAACGCAATGAATTTTGTTAACTGTTAAAATTTAATGAAACCCATGTTACGCAATTACCCTGCGGATGTGACCATTTTTTTCAACCAAATAGTCGAATATCTAAAAAAGAACATTGTAGAGATCACTTAATAACAGATGTAAAATCTTGCATTGTGACGCGAATTTGGACGAAACTTTAAGAGGCCTATTATAATAATTAACCGTAGATTACAGTGGACGCAATATAACGTCCCTTGATGACTTACAATCTACTTAGTTGGATCTCGTTTCCACAAATGAAGCAACCGACGTTGAAACCAACGTGCCATTGTATACAGTAGCCATTACAGCCTGTGTAACGTCGCTAGTTGCGACATTCCCTTGATCTATTACTTTGCCAACTAATTTACAATCTACTACTACTTTGATATCAAAGGTAGCTCAGAAGTGCATAAAGTGCTTTTCGCGATAATATGGTAAATATAGGAAGTAATAACTCCAATTTATTTAAGTCAAGCGGAGAAATATGCGATTCGGAGTAAGATTGGCTAATCAAATACAGTAATTTATATAAAGCGGAAATTTGCAACGATTACCGATAGTACCCAAGTTTATATCGGTTTCTGATAGTCATTTCAATTCAGTAGCCTTAGCATACTTCGTTATAGGTAGCGCAGACCTACTAACTTTTAACTAAGTTTTATGTCTTTACTAATGACTATAATTAACTGTGATTGTAGGGAACGCGGCCCGCCATTCCATTCTGACAGAATGCTTAATTTATTGGTTCCATTCCTTCATAAAAATATCTTAATTTAAATGAAAAATATATTTTTTTAGATTTATTGCCCAAGACGACAACTATATCCGGTTACAAAGAATTTGCTTTAAGATCTATGATTGTTAAAGATGAAATTATGAGATAAATTAATACATTTCTATATCTTTTGTGTGAATTAAGTAAAGCTTATCTTGGCGACCTAAAACTTAAACATTGTGTTAAATAATGTTACGGTATATTTAATGCACACAGACGTGGGAACTTGCGGTGCAGAAGGTCACCGGGTCACCAGCCTTTTCAAATGATTCAGGTTTTTGGCAACTTTTCCCAGTTCGGTTAGTGCACGTAGGTAATTATTGTTCTAATTACAACCCGGCTTAAAACACTGTGATCAGACTCTCGAAATGAAACAACGTGATTTCAGTGCTATTGAAACACTTTGTGTCAAATAATTTCGGTGAGGATATTTTATCTGTGGCCATCCGCCATGATTAATAGAAACATCTGTCAAACTTTTGGCGTGAATTAACGGTGAGATGACAGTTTGTTTTTACAATTAATTAATTAATTTCTTTATGAGGTAAATTGATTGTCTTATTGTTATATTATGTAAATATACGGAAATTAAAATAGATCCTACATAACGGTAGGTATAATTATAAATCTTGTAAAAAGATGTCTGACTACTTGATCAAATAAGACTCGACGAGCTAAATTGGTTGAGACAAATGGCGTCTGTGATACATTTAATTTAAATGTATCATAAATATCTTGTTTCTAGTCTCGCATGAAGTGTGTATGATGTGTTCTCATGCAATCTTAGAGATTTATGTACACATATGTATGATTTATTACGAATGATCACTAATTTCTTATACTTTTACTAGCGTTTTGGCTTTCACTTGTCCATCTGGTCTAATTTAATGGCCTTTGTAATTTCAGTCGCGTGTTTTAATGGTCTTAAAACAGTTTTCATTGGAATTATAATTTTAATTACACGATTCAAATATGAAGTTTTTGTTGTTGGCAGCACCTTTCCCATTATTCTTTATTTATAATTCGAAATAACAAAACATTCCGTTACTTTTCCTGTCGCTGTTTTTACAGCCAGTATGATAGCTGTCATCTATAGCCTGGAACCAAAATATGAAGAAAATAATGATGGTTAAATAGTCAAGCTTTAAACGTCATAATTATGCATCAGCAGGTAAGAAGGTATATACATGGTAGTATATCAATTTTGTTGCAGATAATAACGAATAAGTAGTTAAAGACTTGTTAATAACAAGATAATTAAGATCCTAGAGCAGATAATAGAGTGGTGGACCAGAGGTACCGGCCACGTCTTACGAGATGTAGGCCGTGAGTTCGAACCCTGACAGGCGCTTTACTTTGTGTAAATTATTCCATCTCAAAACGGTGAAGAAAAACATCGTGAAGACAACGGCATGTCCAAGAACCAAAAAAATCGAAGACATGACATCCATCAACCCGCACTGGGCCCGCGTGGTGGATTATGGCCCACTCCCTCTCACAGAGAGGAGGCCTGTGTCCCAGTAGTGGGAACATTATAGGCTGATTATGCATGTATGCAATTAAGATAACTCTATTCAGAAACAATCTAACCGTAGGCCCTTTAAATGCCTTTCTCTTCTCGTTAAAGAAAAAGAATGTGTTGTCTATGATGACTACACATCTTGCCACACATACCTGTCATCTAGACATGTACATAACTTTTTAATCTCACTATAATAAGTGTTATACAACTATTCCCATTGTGGCCCTGTCTTCCTTACGATAAAACCACCTTCCGTATCGACAATGAAGATCCGTTATCTCTTTCACACAATTCATAGCTTTCATAAGAGGAAATAAGACGGAAATAGGGTATTTAAATGACGCCGCGAAATTATTAGTTTGAAAGTAAGAGTGTAACCAAACTGTTAACTCGTTAGTTTTATAAGTGTTAAGTATGTTCTAGTCATTGTGGGCAATTTCTAAGGTTAAGGAAGTCAACATCGTAACGTTTTTTAAGTGTAAGCAGGTACAAAATTAAAAGAAATAGATAATGGCCCCGATTCCCTTGTTCACAAACTAAACTAAATTTAAGTTCAGAGTATATTTTTCTTTCTATTTCATTAAGAAAAGGACAAGAGACAAATATTAGTTTAGTCCTGTCAAATTAAGATACTCCATAGACAAATTAGACGTGATTAAAAACATGGCTGCTAAAAATACGTCGTTTTACGTCAGGCTTTGACTAATTTGACAGGACTAAACTAATATTTATCTTCTGTCTTTTTCATAATGAAATAGAAAGAAAAAGATGCACTGAACTTAAAATTAGTTTAGTTTGTGAACACGGGAATCGGCGCCATTGTCAAGTATCTCGGTTCCTTAAGCAGAAAAACTTTACATGGCTGATTCGAAAAAGTTAAGTAGCTACATTTACTTTAGCGAAGGTACCAACTTCTTCCTGAGTAGCTAGTTTTTAACTAGCCAACGTTGTTCCACTCCTAGGCAAGGGCCACCCTCAACTCCTTCCATCTTTAGCGAGCCTGTCCTCCTTCCAGTTTTGACGGAACCTATCCAGCTCGTCCCGCCATTTCATAAAGACTATAAGAAGAATATAGAAATAATAGCACTATTGAAAGGATAATGTCCAGTTAAACCACCTTAGACACTGGTTACAATAAAATGATATCAACAACATAGTTAAGATACTTTTCTTAACTATGTTGTTGATATCATTTTGGGTAAGAAAACTTGACGAAAATTACTCAGCAAATTTTTTATTAAAAAAAGAAATAGTACCTAACTAGAAAACCTACTTGGCTCTCTGACATTGCAAGGAGAAGTATATCCCGTTTCCTTACAGTGATAACAAGATGCCCACGTACAATAGCGGGGTATCGCTTACGATGCGTGGGCGCAAGGCCGGGCACTGCGGTGCTCAGGCGCACCCGACACTGCCATTCATAGCTGACACCGATCTGAGGTATGTCCAGTGCAAGATTTGTTGAGTCTTTATGCTCTGTAGATTAAAGGGCACTGGATTATTTAGTGTACAGTTAGGACTACAAAGTAAGTAGCTAAAGGGTACCTGTCTAGGTACTTGTGGGTTTAGGATTGCCTTTTGTGCAGTGTCATTTTGAACTTTGTTCAGTGTGCAGTTAGGACTACAATGTAAGTAGCTAAAGGGTAACTGTCTAGGTACTCGTGGGTTTAGGATTGCCTTTTGTGCAGTGTCATTTTGAACTTTGTTCAGTGTGCAGTTAGGACTACAATGTAAGTAGCTAAAGGGTACCTGTCTAGGTACTCGTGGGTTTAGGATTGCCTTTTGTGCAGTGTCATTTTGAACTTTAGGCATTTTGAAGTTTCAGTAAAAGAAAAGAAAGGAAAAAATCGTTATTCGGCACACACATTTCAAAAAAATTCACACTAATACAAAGTAGGCAAAAGCCTCGTATTCAACAAATAAAGTTCAAAATTTGACAATGCTACGTGTATCCATTGCAAGTAATAACGAATCAGTATCTGTTACTTTTAGATAATTCCACAGGGCATAACACCTAAGAAGAAAGAAAGAAAATAGTTTTATTTGCGGCAAAGAGCTCCGTTGTATTACTTGTCAATTCGAAGGTTAGATAAGCTGGGTTGGTCAATATCTAAATCTCTTTTGAGTTTCAATATGAAAGCTTTTTGAACCTTGTTTCCATTACGGGTCAAAGTTTAAACCTAGTCCCACTAAACCTTCGACCTTTCACTTGATTTACATTTACTTGTAAACGTTTATATCTCCGACACTCGCTAGGCATTGTATCATTTTGTTCTCCTATAAATACATCTGCAGAATACAATCAACCAGCCGATGTGTCCGGTTTTCACCAGCTAGTGCCAAAGGAAAGGACATGGATGGCCTCGATCACTGCTCATCCGCACACTGTGGGTCATATGATGTTTAATTCAGCACGTGACGCACTGTCGATCGTACGCATTCGGACTTTGTAATATGGAGTCGCTGGTTTCATTGTTGATTTATCTTAAAAGGCTCATGTCCAAAATTAAGTGAGAGTTCTGTGTGGCTTTTAAGTAGGTTCGACGGACCCAGAATGGACCCCTGAAAGTCACATAGCGAGATTTGTGGCCAATTGGTTGGATGGCTCAAAGAAAAGTGGCTAGGAATGGCATTGTTAAGATTGAGTTGGCAACAAGGAGTAGAAAGGAAGTTTAGTGAGCACTACGATTTTCTTCATACTTCGTGATAGCACGAACTTAAATATAAAGGATCGAGGTAGCATCTGATAGAGATGTATGGTAGAATACCAACCAGCTCAAGACTCTACCTACTATCTAAGGCAAAATGAGAAGGTCACGAAATAAAAAAAAATACGTCATAGCCTTTACCTAAGTATTTTAGGGTCGGCTTACAGTCACCAGTCTTTTACATGGAGCAAATGCCTATCTGACCTCCATATCCCAGTTACTGGGTAACGCGATACCCTAGGTAAGACTGGTTTACAGACTTTTGGGCTTCTGACTACCCGTAACGATTGTCAAAGATCTAGGAATGACAGCTGGGACCAACGGCTTAACATGTTTTCCAAGGCACGGAGAGGTAATGATGAACCCATCCACGAACCGACCGCGGTGAGAGTAGCTTAACCTTCGACACGTGCGGCTGTTATTATCTAGCCACGAGCCCCCGTTTTATGTCGAACTTTAACTAATTAACTAATTTTTTTACAGAGAACCAAACGGAACAAAATTATCTTAATGAACTGCGTGATTCAAATCAAAGCATCAACCATGTTCACTACTACATTGGAAGGGAAAACTCATGAATGATATTCACATAAGCTCAGATTCATTCATGGGAAAGATTCGCTTACTACGTAATTTCTAAAACAATTCATACTTTTTGCTTACAAAAGAACTGGGTCTACCATAGACTCCCACTCTTTGGTAACAGTACAATCATTACGTAACTAAGAAAATCTTCCCACATGCTGTGACAAAGAGGTTGGTGGTACCGCCATTTATGGGAGGCTACCACTGGTGTTCGAATTCAGTAATGACCATATATGATTGATGGGTGAGCAATAGTTCCAATTTTATTACTGTTTTGTGCACGGACCGTTTTGGTGGTTATAGTGTCCCGAATAGGCACCGCTTCACCAGACTGTGTCGTAGCAAGTAAGGGAATGTCAAGGAAATGGGGAAGGTGTCTTTTTGATAGTTAATCACAATAAACTGTCTGCAAGCTTTGTTTGTTTGAGAGCAGTGGTGGTCCAGTGGTAACGGCCGCGACTTACGAGTCGTGGGTATTATATCATCACCACTGCTTTCAAAACGGTGAAGGAAAACATCTTGAGGAAACCGGCATGTCCTAGAACCAAATATTTGAAGACAACCAAATATTTGTGTGATCTACCAATCCGCAATGGGCCTGCATGGTGGATTACGGCCCATTCCCTCTCACCGAGAGGAGGCCTGTGTCCTAGCAGTGGGGACATTATAGGCTGATTATTATTGATTATTATTTACAGTTCATTGGCCATAAGCTTATAGGCTGGATATAATAATCCTGAATCGTTTTACAGATCCATTGACGAATTAGGAGAAATATTGGGATCTGGGGAGAAATGGAGAGGTAAGAGAATTGGAAGAAGCATATTGCTGATGTAGTTAAACGCCGAAACATAAAAACCGCCGAATGCGTAATATAACATCACGAATTGTTTCTCCGAAAGGTTAGGCAGACTGAGGGGAACCTATGGTACACCCATATTTTGCCTGTTACGTTTAAGCTTTACCAAGTTTTACCATGTGCTCAATAGAGGGCAAGCCTTTTGCCTTCAATCGGGTACAAATCCAGAGTCCGGGCTGCTACTGAGGAATTTCAGACGAAAAAACCCAATATATAACCTCCTCCTTTTTTTTGACTTCGGTTAATGTTGTACCATGTGGCCGATAGTCATTACGGTAAAGAGTGAAAGTGTATCCCTAAGCTGTTGCTGTAATCACATTAGCTTGGTCTCATGTGAAAAGCAATCCCATAAGGATATCCTCTCATTAAAGTTAATAAAGGCAAGGGTGTAGGTGGACAAGCGAGTAGGCTATAAAATTAATATTGAACTAAAGTTTCTAAATCTGCTCGTAATTATTGTTGCCGACCTGTGCAGGGATCGTGAGAAAACATTGCCAGAAGCACTTCGTTTTGAATTAGAATATTTATTGTTGATTGCAGCTTCTACGTTGGAGGTGCTAGAATGATCTTTTAGGTATTACATTTGTTAAAGAATCCGATGGTTTTTAAGAACTGTGATGGTATACAGGGTGGCAGGGACACTGACATACAACCTGTTACCATAGATTCAGTACATGATTCTGAACCCCCTGCGATGAAATTATACGCCGGTTATTAAAAACAAAAGGCTCTGCCATACATTTTGATCGCGTTGTTGTCGATGTCCTTGTATAGACTTCTAAGATGCTTTGAGAATGCTTACATAAATATCATCCTAGGAGATTTTGTTCCAATTTATTTGGGGTCGGCGAAGTATGGCTTTACTTCCATATCTCAATCATCCGTCATCTCAGTGTTTACTTCTTTCTAGTCATATCCTCTTAAACAAATCGAATCATCTTTTCTTGGGTCCGCCTCTTTTAGGCTTCGACCTACTTAAGACTTTTCTTGTCAAATGCCGATTCAATTTCTTCTGTTGTAGGTTTACTATAGGTACACCTCTGCCTAACCATTCGGGGATTACAGGCGTACGTGATGTTTCTAATTACTTTGTACAAGAATAGATTGGACGGTGTCCCCCAAAAGCAATTTCCCTGTATCTTGGGGGTGAGGTGATGATATGTATTACTTCTTTCTAAGTAACCTTGTTTATATAAATCGTCATATTTATAACAATACTAGCTGCGCCCCGCGGCTTCACCCGCATAAGTTTCGATCCCGTGGGAAAATCGGGATAAAGAGTATCCTATATGTTAATCCTGGTTATAAATCATCTGTGTGCCAAATTTCATCCAAATCCGTTCAGCAGTTTTTACGTGAAAGAGTAACAAACATCCCTCCATCCTTCCATCCATCCGAACAAACTTTCACGTTTATAAGGAAAAAACGACTCAAAATAAAGATTGAACCGAAATCGCGCACTTGATCGATTAAATGCAGACAGAGAGGCGCTGGTAGTGACTTCATAATAATCGTTAATGAAGGTTTTTATCGTAACAAACATCCATCCATCCATACAAACTTTCACGTTTATAATATTACTAGTATATTAGTATAGTATTAGTATTGTTAGTATATTAGTATTAGTAGGAAGGATAGCAGGATTAGTAGAATAGTAGGAAGTAGGATTGCTTATTAAGATGTTAGTCTACTTGTTTTCTAGCACATACGTGGCTAGAAACTCTATGTATCATATCAAGTATATATAGAAACTATTATATATACAGAATACAAAACAATCTTCGACATTTAAGGCGTGGACTGATAGAAATGTCAATCGGTGAGTCACGTCGGAGGTAGAAAGGCTGTGCTCTGTGTGGGTGTTATAAAATTGGATTGTCCAGCGCAGAAATTGTAAGAAGGATTACGTAAAAGTTTGTTTTGTTGTTAATTAGTTTCGAGCAGTCTTGTATAGATTGCTGCGAAGTCGTCCTTTATCGTGATTTCTGCAATGAGGATAAGAAGTCTGTCACGAGTTTTTCACTTAGCTAAGTTTTCTGTATATATGTTAGAATATCTATACTAATATTATAAAGAGGTAAAATTTGTTTGTTTGTTTGTAGGGGGTAATCTCTGGAACTACCAGTCGGATTTGAAAAATTCTTTTTGCATTTGATAGCCCAATTCTTGAGGAAGGCTATAGGCTATTTAACATCACGCTATGACCCTTAGGAGACGAAGAAAATGAAAAAAAGTCGGAAAGAACCCTAAGCGAAAACGAAGTGATAGCGCGGGCAGGTGATGCGGTGCGACGGGCAGGAGCTAGTTTAGACTATATTTCTTATTATTGTGTAGTTGCACGTTAAGCTGTTGGTCCCGGCTGTCATTCGTGGATCGTTGACAGTCGTTACGGGTCGTCAGAAGCCCGAAAATCTGACATCAGTCTTACCGAGGGGTATCGTATTACCCAGTGACTGAGTTGTGCAGGTCAGATAGGCAGTCGCTCCATGTGAGATACTGGTATTCAGCTGCATCAGGTTAGGCTGGAAGCCGACCCCAACATAGTTGGGAAAAGATGATGATTATTGTGTAGTTGTGTACCCCTCCCTAGAGGTATTTTGTAGAGATATTTTTTTGTATATTTGACGAATTTTATTTTTAAACTACCTGCAGCACCCACAAATAATATTCCATTCTATTCTATTCCAAAAGTACTTTATTTTTAGGTACCTAGCTATCAGCTCGTGTTAGACCTTGTACACTAACGTATTGTATACAGCAGCGTTTTTACAGCAGTGCTATGCTGTAAAAATCTCACCGTGAAAACTAAGGTAAAGTGAGCTGTCATGTTAGGATTGCCCCTATTGACAGCTGACAGCTCACTTCACGTTACTCAGCTCACTTCAAGTTATCACGGTGAGATTTTTACAGAATAGATAGGCAGTTGTTGTAATGTACGAATCGCTATACTACCAAGCCGGGTGGCCTGCTTGGAAGACAAAACCACAACTACATCAACTTAAAGATGACTAACAACTGGACAGTCACACATTGTCCTGCACACAATATTCGCTGCCACATTACCTACATTTTCAAATAACCTCTTGGTTACCAGTGAAGCAGTGGCCCCCTAACAATGGTCCGTATTGGCGCCAGCGTGTAAAGGGGCGTTGTAGTGCCAGGCACAATAATTCCTTTGTCTCATCAAGTATTATCTGCGATGATCATTCGTACGTAATCGTCGAGTCACGGCAGATTTCTCGCTGTTTATAGATGGCTGCCGATTCGAGAGAGCAGCTTTGTTGTGGTACAAGTTACAGGAGGTAGCAGGATTCGTTAAAAAAGTAGGTAAACAACCTGGAAATTTGATTTAAAAATGATTATTGAAACCGTGGGAAACTTTGTGAAAACAAGTTAGGGTAAGTTTATAATGTGATTGGGCTGCAAAACATACTGCTAATGGAAATACTTTCTTTTTTTTTCCGGATGGGAAATCATCAAATGAAGGGGTCATTTGATGATTTCTGACACTCCCTTCCGCTCCACCCGCTTTGGGTGGAGCGGAAGGGAGTGTCAGACTCTTACTGACTAAAACCCACCCATGTTCCTTTGCCCTTTATGTTCCGGGGTAGCGGTAACCCTTTCGGACGATCCCGCTGATAATGGAATTACTTAGGTCAGTTTTCCACCACACTAAAATAAATTGGATTTTACGTACAACTTCTGCCCGCGACATCGCCCTCATGGTATGCCGATAAAAAGTAACCTATGTCCTTTGTTCAAAATATGCTCATACCAAATTTCATCGTAATCGGTCCAGCCGTTTCGAAGATAAGCGGAAACAAACAGACGGACAAAATCTTTATAAATTGTTTTTTTTAATATAAGTATGTACTTTTATATGCATTTAGTAAATGCCGTTAATTTGACATTATAAACAGACACTTTTAATTTTTTGTTGTTGTATAGATGTATAATTATATTATCACGCTTGAATTCTGCGGAAAGTCAGGCAGACGTTTTAGCATACGAATAAAACTTCTGTCGTCTACACTTACATTTCGCTATTTATGTCAAAGTTTCATGTAATAGGGGCGAGTCTAAAGCTAAATCAGATTAGATGATGCAATAATTGAAACAACCGAGTTTATAAATGTTTTCCACTTGATAAGTAACTTATACAATACACACGCATTTCAATCATTAAGCGTGTACATTTCAAAGTTATTTACGCAATGTAGATTGGCTACCACGTTTACATTAGGGACACTTGTAATATTGCATGTTGCAATCGTAATAATTTATTGTGTACGCATATTAATAGAAAATAATGATTTCACTCAATGTGGACGTGTATGTAATCGTGTTGTCATGCTCGCACGCATGTTTGTAAACACGTAATCGTACAAATTCAGAAGCGGTGTCAAGAACATTGCACAAAGTCACGCGTAGAATAATGGGAAAAAAGTAATCAAATTCATTGTAGATACGTATAACATGGACAAAAATACAGTAGAGTGAAATTTAAATAATTGTATGCTGATTGCCTAGGTAGTTTTTATTCAAGAAAAATGCTTTAGCCACCTTCAGAGCAAAACTGGGTGGAACATATTGTTATTTTTGTGAATAGTAATGATAGACAATATTCACAAGGCTAGCAGATGATGATTATTGTGTAGTTGTGTAGGTACCCTCCCTAGAGGTATTTTGTAGAGATATTTTTTTGTATGTTTATTTTTTATTTTATTTTATTTGTAAACTACCTGCACCACCCACAAATAATATTCCATTCTATTCTATTCCAAAAGTACTTTATACACTAATGTATAGTATAAGTATGCAGAAGTGCTATGCTATGTGAAATTTAAATAATTGTATGGTGATTGCCTAGGTAGTTTTTATTCAAGAAAAATGCTTTAGCCACCTTCAGAGCAAAACTGGGTGGAACATATTGTTATTTTTGTGAATAGTAATGATAGACAATATTCACAAGATCACTAATTGATCACACAATTTCAATATTTTGAATTTCCACATTTTTTTTTCTGACGTTACAAACTTAATGTTTATTTTATTCAATCAAGATTTAATTCTTGAAAACTTCAATATTAAATACTTCATCCTGATTGGTAGTAATTTTTTTTCATATCTTAAACAAATTGCAAACTAGAGTTTTGAATAATTTAGAAGCATTTTTTAAATTTTGTAAATTAATAATAATAATAAATAAAATAAATAAAATCATTTATTTCAGATGTCTAAAAGATCCATATTAGTTTCAAACATTCATTAAAATTAAGAACCATGGATCCGTTTATTATGATATTTTGATGTTGACTTCAAAGAGCATGGCAGTTGAGAATATGTCATGCTCACTTAAACATCTCACTTGTGGTGGCGCGTGTGTTGGATCATTCGGTTCCCTACAAAATGGTTGTGCTGGATGGTGCTGATCCACGCGTCATGTTCGGGCGTCGTCGGTTGAGACTGGTCATCTCTTAACTGCCAGGGCTAATTTTTAATTTTATATTTTAAATTGTTTGTTTATTTGTTTTTTTTTTACATTGTTCTCACATATAGAAGCAATAAGAATAATGTACCCAGGATTCTGTAATAATATCTTGATTTAAAAGAGTGTCCGTAGAGTTTCTTGCCCGTTCTTCTCCATAGCGATCTACTTTTTGGAATGGGCAACTAGCTTCAACTTTCTGACTAACTGACCGACTATTTAATTTTGACAATTCAAAAGTGCCTGTAAATGGTTTAATTGAAATAAATGATTTGAGTTTGAGTTTGACTTCAGTGTAAAAAATCGTAAAAATAAAGGGGTTTTTTTATAAACGATGATGAAAGTTAAGTGAAGTTCAAACGTCAAAAATGTATGGTAAAACAGACTACTTATCTTTAAGCAATGTTTATGAATAAAGGGGTATGTAAAACAAGAAACGCCAAATGAAGTTCTCTCCCCTCGGCTTTACTTCTCGCATCTTTCCCGCTCTTCCTGTAACTTGGGACAAACACCTCAAGCGCACATTCCACGAGCACACGCGATATGTTCTAGTCCAAGACACAGGAATGCGAGGCAGATGTGCCGATATTGCACCTCCTCCGAGGAAAATAAGCTATAATACCTAATTGGTGGGGAAACATCACCTATTGATTTTATGTTTATGTGGAACAGGTAATCAACACTATTATAAAATTGTAGCCGGTGGCATTCGGACACGGAAATACTTTCGCACAAAAACGAGGAACTAGATTCTCGTGGCATTTGTAAAGGTAATGATGCAATTAAGCTATTTTAACGAGGTTTTCAATACAAAAAAGTTAAGGGGGATGCGTTAAGGTTTCTTTACTTGCGTTTCTTGCAATTTGCAGGTCAATGTATGTTGATTAAAATTTGATTCGTGACCGTAACAAATATGGCTTTATATAATTATAATCCTTACAAACAGCAATACAACTCCTTGAGTTGGGTTTGGCATCAAATGTCATGATTTCATGAAATGGGGTATTTAAATGAACTTAGAGAGTTGTATTGATGATTTTTATGATTATTATTCTATAACTAAATATTTGTTATGGCCGCGCATCATATTTAGATCAACATACAACCTGACCTGCAAATCGTAAAAAAACGTAAGAAAATTTGAAATTCACCGGCTCCCTTTACGCATCCCCGTTAATTTTTTTGTAAAGAAAACCACGTTAAAATTGCTTAATTGCGTCATTACTACCTTTACAGATGCAAAAAGAATTTAGTTCCTCGTTTTTGTGCGAAATTATTTCGTGTGCGAATGCCACTGGCTACAATTTACCCCAATTGCAATAAAATTTACAAGTTAACCTGACGCTTTCGCCTTAAATCAAAATGAAAAAAAAAAACTACAAAACGAAGTTGCATATTTACTACGCTTTTTTTCTGCCAACAATCAGATTGCTTTTCTCACAAACAAACTATATAAAGGGCTACGGTAACAATGCCTTTTAGGTGCACAAAAACCAACTGTTTTTTGCTCCCCACCAAATTGGCAGTACCGCTGATTATCCAATTAGCTTGGACCGGTACTTTCGTAAAACCACAAAGATTGTGCATTTACCAAACAGTTGCAATATCAAGTATTACAATAATTACAACTATTGTAGCGTGGCCAATGTTATTGCTCTCGTCATGCGAACCTAACTGTGTGTTGCGATAGGTCTGTGCGCAATCGAATTCGATTGATTTGGTTTGTCAACACGAGATTGATGAATGAAGCCATTGTAATTATAATTAGCTCGCTTATTACGAATTTCCTCAGATTTTATCGTCCGTAGCCTATGTTTTTTTTCAGGTAACAAGCTATTTTTTTTTTAGTTTTTGTTAAAATCTGTTCGTAATAGGGAGAGACAGACAGGGGTTTTCTTACGTCTATATTTGAGTGATGTAGAAAGGGAAGATCATGAATTCATTTTCATAATCCACGTAGTCAGTTTGACTGATTTCCACTGCACTAATCTTTAGAAACGCGATAGATATAATATACCTAATCAGTCTATAACGTTCCCACTGCTGGGACATAGGCCTCCTTTTACGCGGGCCCAGTGCGGGTTGGTAGATGTCACATGTCTTCGAATTTTTATTTCTAGTACTTGCCGGTTTCCTCACGATGTTTTCCTCCACTGTTTTGAAAGCAGTGGTGATGAAATAATTTACACAAAGTAAAGCGTCTGTCTGGGTTCGAACCTACGACCTACAACTTACAAGTATACAACTCGTAAGTCGCGGCTGTTACCACTGGGCCACCACTGCCGGTAGATATAGAAAACCACTTGAATTACGGGTAGTATGAACTGCAGGAAAAATGCTCATCAAATTAGTAAGAAATCGAAATGTCAAATCTAAATAACTGTGGAAAGAATGTTAAGTTTTCTTTGAAGCAATTTCTACACTCCCAGCTAATAGATCAAACGAAGGATTCTTACTTCTATAAAGTTTTCATTCCATTCGCGAAAGAATATAAACCAGTTTAGTTCTAAGCGGAATCAATCGCAGATAATCATCTCTTGTCACAATGAGCGTAACATTTAGAGCCACATAACTAGCCATTCATTATATTTACATATATTCCTACAACCGGTAAGCTAATACCTGTACTGGGCTGAGCAGTAACGGTGGTTATGACCTTGTGAACCGGTGGCATCGGCTGTGAGGCCAGCGAGATTCCACTCTTCATGTGAGCTTAGTTTGTGTTATGAAATGAGTGTCATAGATTATTTTTTTTAATTGGGAAAGGTAGCTCGATTGTATATAGCCTAAAAGTCTGATAACCAGTCTTACCAAGGGGTAATGTATTACCCAGCTCCGGCCCCAGCTCCGGTTAGACTGGAAGCCGACCCCAACATAGTTGGGAAAAGGTTCGGCAGAAGATGATGGTAGCTTAATAACTGTTGACATAAGTATGTCTGGTCATCCAGATCTTATTTCCAAAAATATTTTGTTTGTTCTTAGATACCAATAGAAGGTACCGTAGAAGTTAATCCTTTGGACTCAGAGCAATTTGAGGGCTTCTACAGCATCATAGGTATCCCTTGCTATTATTTGCCAATGAAAAGTGTTTTTTAAAGAACAGCGGTCGGTAAAATAGAACAAAAATTATCTATCACAAGAAGTTTCGTTATAAGGAGAGTTTTAAATATTTCCAGTCATCCATTTCACTTCAAAAATGGTTTTATAAGTTTCCTCATGTAATGTACGCGTGTGTATCCTTACACAGACACGTTGGAGAGTGAGCTTTACATCGAAATCACGTCAAAATCGCTCTACTTTGTAAAAAGCTATGAGTGGTCAAACATATAAAAAAAAACTGTTTAAAAGATTTCACAATTTCCTTAATATTCTAAACTCACCAGATAAGCATCAATCGGCTTCTCCCTGGGTCTATGGTACGCCTTCTGCAGTTCTGTCTGTTTGAGCGCATGCGCGATGTGCAGCGCGCTGGCGTCGAACCGGCCATATTGGTAGTCCGGGGTGTCGCGCGCCAACTCCCGCGCAGGGGACGCGTGCGCACTGCCGCCATTTGTGGTCCGTGTTGGTGATATTGCTGACAAGACTGGAAAGAGGAAATTACAATTAATTAGGAAGATTTGTTGATAAAGGTGTGGTTAAGAAATAACAGCTTCACGGGTCCATCGAACGTTAAGCTACGCTTGCCGAGGTCAGTCCGTGGGTGGGCTGCATGTCAAGACATTGGTCGCGGTTGTCATTTGTAGATCTTTGACAGTCGTTACGAGTAGTCAGAAGCCCGAAAGTCTGACAACCAGTCTTACTAAGGAGTATCGTGTTACAAAATGACTTGCTTGTGGAGGTCAGATAGGCAGTTGTTTCATTTAAAATACTGGTTAGCCTGGTAGCCGGCCCCAACGTAGTTGGGAAAAAGCTAGGAAGATGATGATTTGTTAAAAAAACGACAAACGTTTTAACTGTATTTTAAAGCCAGCCTTTCATTATCAGGCTACAGCTGTACAGCTGCTGGAATATATGCATCTACCAAAGACCCCTTTTAGAGATGCCAGCAACTCCGTGAGAAAAAATATTGATAAAATCGCGATTTATTTTCTGGAGTAAATAAAGTAGGATTTTTGTTAAAGCTACCTCCGCCTCGCCCAAATTCAGCGCGACGTATTTATTTACGATGCACCGCCGACCATTTTCGCGGAAAAAAATAGAATTTTTCGTGTTTTGAACCGTTGGTTTCCCTAAAACATATATTCTATGATATAGTTTTTTTTTCAGGACCTAAATACACTAATTTGACCATTTAAAATTGATTCTGAAGCAGGCAAATTCGGATAAACCCCTGTTGAAAGAAAATATGGGACGTTAATTCATGAAATGGCAAGTGCCAATTTATTGTGGGTGCATACGAATTAATCATGGTAGGTACCTAGACTAGGTTATCACATCGAAGTTGCAACGCAAGGAACTTTGCCAAGTTTTAGAATTGCGACAACAAAATAAATTCTTCCTCCTGTCACGTTGGCACTAGTCATACGAAATTCGTGGTGAATATAAAATACTGCCTTCAGCCCGCGACTTCGTCGGCGTGAAATTTCTTGTTCCCCCGACACCCCCCGCCGCATCGCATCGCCTGGCCGCGCTATTACTTCGTATTCGCTTAGCGTTCGCTCTGACTTTATTTCTTTTTGCTCGGTTCCTAAGGGCCCTGGCGTGATGTTAAAGTTAGCCTATTGCCTTCCTCAAGAATTAAGCTTACATATGCAAAAGATTTATTTCAAATCCGTCTGGTAGTTCCAGAGATTAGCGCGTTCAAACAAACAAACTCTTCAGCTTTATTATTAGTACTTAAAGACATAGATTGATGAACAAGTCAGCCCGATAATAAAATAAATAACAATTAAATACAATAGTTATATTATATGAAAGTAAAGTTAGAAAATCTACAACTAAAGAATTTAGTTTCTAACATTTACTACGCAGGTACAAATCATTTGCAATAAACTAACATTCACCATATTAGACTCTCTTCGAAAGAATCTCAATTCATAACATAACTACCAATCAGAGCCCGGTCCACACTAACGGAAAATGCAATAAACGACTGATTAGATCGTACGCACAACCGCCCGTGTGTATCGGACCGAAGGCCTCTAGTTAAATTAACTGGAGTTTGTGTACAACCCATAATAATGTGTTAATTCTACAAATTATTGACTAATTAGCTTCACGTTGAGTCAATAATAATAGAAAATGATTGAACAAGCAGTAGAGCGGTGTCGAATTAAAACAGTGAAAAGTAGAAAATAGAGACTAAATTGTTCCAGTTACCAGCCTATTATCGTCCCACTGCAGGGCAAAAGTCTTTTCTCAAACAAAGAAGGCACGAGTATTGGTCACCACGCTTGCTCATACGGGTTGACAATTTCAGACATTTATGTATTTATAAAAGTAACGTATTTATTTAACAGAAATTAAGTATTTATATAAGCTAAAATTTAAAATAATGATATGTACATGAAAAAAAATAATCAAAATAATCATAGGGCACCAAAAAATGCGTCCGCATTGCTGTCAACAGGAACAGTGCCCAAAAGGCTGGCAGCATTGCCACGTTGTATGGCGATGCTAATTCTTTGGCCAAGAAACAGGCCAGCCCTCTGGTCACGTGAAGAGTCGATTAACCGCTTGGCGATATCTCGAAAAACCAAGTGGGCACACGGACCCCATGGCCAGAGTGTTTCAACCCCAAACGGCTCGAACATATAACTCCCAATCAGGTTGGAATATTTTCGAAAAGTAACTAAGTACTAGTATGTAAAACAATATTAGTGACACTAAAGTCATCAGAACAGCAAACTGGGTGGGTAAAACATTGCCTGTCGCTGATTTTCATCCGCAACCCACGAAGGCCAAATGCTTGAAATTCTATGTCATAATTCATTTGTTGATTCTTTTAACATAGTTACAGCAAAATCAAGTTCATAAAAAAGTAGAAGAAAAAAAAACGTGTAGGATTTGGGGACCCCGGCAGGAACGAAGTTCAAAATGAAAATCCAAGATGGCGGCTGCGAAAATTTGAAATGTCTTGATTTTATTAAATATTCGCAGTAATGAGAATATCTTGGATTTTAAATTTAATCTCACTATTGTCTTCAGCACCCTCGAAAACAGAAAAAAAACTCTCCAACTCTCTCTCTGACTCTTTCTATTATATGCAATAAAGAGTCGCATGAAGAGGGCATAACGCTTTTTCCTTACGTGACGATTTCTCCCAGCTTAATACTACCGGAAGCTCCGTTAAAGAACTTCGTTCAAATAACGAAGAGTCCGTTATGTCATGCCAGAAGACATTCAAATAAGTAATTTAATTGATAGTAATAGCTAACGATTAGGTACTGAACTTCAATTTCTGCAACGTACTGCTTTTAATATAAATATAGAGGTCGATCGATCAGGTTAAGGTCCGTGGGTGGTTGATCTTTACATACCAAGACCCCTTCGTGCTTCGAAATGCACGTTCAGCCGTTGTCATTCGTGGATCTTTGACAGTCGTATGGGTTGTCAGAAGGTCGAAAGTCTGACAACCAGTCTTACCACGGGGTATTAAGTTGTAAATTGGGTTGTGGAGGTCAGATAAAGAGTCGCTCCATGTAAAATACTGGTATTTAGCCGCATCTGGTTTGACTGAAAGACGACCCCAACATAGAAAAAAGCTAGGCAGATGATGACAATAAATTACTAACCAAATAGGATAGTGCATATAGGTAGTGGTACCTGCCTACCTTGACATGAATTTTCAGAAATGGGATGTGGTGAGATATTTTATGAAGAATATGGATCGCACACTGCACCAAATGATAAGCATCTAACAGAAGCTGATCAACATGATGATATCATCGGTTTCGTAAGAACTAAGAATTCATGGAAATTAAGTTGCAGACGTCCTTGTATGCAGTTGGCAATCTGCCACCACTTAGGTAATAATTATGTGCATCTGTGATCTTTACACCTAGCATTAAATGAGTTGCACCTAATTATTCAAAGTCAGCCATAATTTATATTCAACCTTTCCGTGATATTTTTATCATCTATATAAAACTTTGGCAATATGAAGAACTAGCTGCGCCCCGCGGTTTCACCCGCATAAGTTTCGATCCCGTGGGAATATCGGGATTAAAAGTATCCTATATGTCAATTCTGGTTATAAACCATCTGTGTGCCAAATTTCATCCAAATCCGTTCAGTATTTTTTGCGTGAAAGAGTAACAAACCATCCATCTATCCATACAAACTTTCGCATTTATAATATTAGTAGGATTTGTTTGTGTGTCTTAATATCATCATCATAATCAGCCTATAACGTTCCCACTGCTGGGACACAGGCCTCCTCTCAGTGAGAGGGAGTGGTGGGCCGTAATCCACCACGCGGGCTCAGTGCGGGTTGGTAGATGTCACATGTCTTTGAATTTTTTGTTCTAGAACATGCCGGTTTCCTCACGATGTTTTCCCTCACCGTTTTGAGAGCAGTGGTGATGAAATTATTTACACAAAGTAAAGCGCCTCTCTGGGTTCGAACCTACGACCTACAACTCGTAAGTCGCGACCGTTACCACTGAGCCTGCTCTCTTAATCAAATCTTATAATCAGAATACACGATTTGACGATTCAGCAAGTGAACTACCTTCAATACAAGACGTCATTGTCAAGATAATCAGCGATGCACTTTTTGAATTGAAGTATGTATGTTTATTTGTGTGTAAGTATATTCTCATAATATTTGTTTAGTTTAATTAAGTGAATTGTATATGGTTTTATGTATTTTTTTTCTGTCTTTTTTACTCTTTCACACGCTGTCTACATCTCTCTATCTATTGTCCTATCATAGGTATGCTGGAAGAGATTTCTTATGAAATACTAGCTGCACCCCGCGGTTTCTCCCGCATACGTTTCAATCCCGTCGAAATATTGGGATAAAAAGTATCCTATATGTTAATCCTGGTAATAAACCATCTGTGTGCCAAATTTCATCCAAATCCGTTCAGTAGTTTTTGCGTGAAACCGTAACAAACATCCATCCGTCCATCCATCCATCCATCCATCCATACAAACTTTCACATGTATAATATTAGTAGGAAGCATCACCTCTGTACCTATTTTTCTGTTCTGTTTTTTTTCTTGGCTTTTTACATATTAAAAAAAAAAAATTAAAATAGTTTATTTCTGTAACTTTCTTGTACAATATTGTTACGTGGCTAGAACCTCCCAGGAAGCATGTAGTAATGCTTGTATTGGGTGGTTCTGCTCCTCCCTCGGATAAACATATTTTTAGGTAACTAGATAACTAAACTATTTTAAATAATTACAAACAAGTACACAATGAATGAAAAGTTAGAGATATCGGTATGACTTCTCTTTATGTGTGTGTGGATGCGTGTGTGGTGTATACGTGTGTGTGGTGAGTGTGTGGAGGTGTGTGCGTGTGTGTGTGAGAGGGTGTGTGTGTGTGTGTGAATGCCTTTATGATAGTTAGAACATACTATTTCTCATATAGGCTGTGTGAATTTGACTCCTAATTAGGAGACTTCTAGCCCTACGATGTAATATCTTGGGATCGGGAAGTACCACTAGAAGTCGCGAATATTGTCTAGAGTTCGTATTTAAATAATAGGTTCTCTATATCACAGTAACCAAGCCGCTCGAGCTCGTGAACAATTGTTTTTTTACATTCATGGAATTGAAGGTTGTATATTGTATATTTGTTGTGAAGCTTATTATATAGATAGGCAGAGTGGGCTTGAAGTTGACGCCTGGCAAAAAGAGTTCTACAGCGAGGAGCAGTGGCCACATTACATTTTCTTCTACCTGTTTGAGCTGTATAAACGTAAGGTAATGTTTTATGTAGTTTTAGTACTGAGTTGATAATATAAAGTTTTCGAAGTGACAATATTTTATGATTTAGATATAGTTCGTCAGTAGGAAATCTAAATGGCTTAAAGAACATTGTTTTTATCAAGCATCTCTGGGCTCTTTCTGCTTCAAGGAATTTAATTTTAGTGGCACCACCCCAGATGGGAATACAGTAACACATAACTGTTTGTGCCAATGCAATATAAGTACGCTTTAGGAGGTCTTGAGAGGTGACATGTCTCAACTTTTTAAAGACCCATATGAGTTTACGGATCCTATCATTTATAGCTTCAATTTGAGGGTGCCAGGAAAGTCGGTGGTCCAGGATTACTCCAAGGTATTTAGTGGATTTAACACATCCAATCTCTTCGCACCCACATTGCGTAGTATTAGAGAAGTCACAAGTATGAATCCTCATTACCAAGTTTGGGAGGGGAAGTGTACGCTTATTTATAGCAAAGCAAATGTAGTTTGTTTTGGCGATATTTAGGGTCAGAAGGGCAGACTTGAGCCAGTTTGCAACCCTATGGAGGCCATGCTCAGCAGCTTCAAAGACGGAGTTCCAGGAAGTACCATTAAATACAATGGCAGTATCATCCGCATATGAGAATACTTGCCCTCTCTCAATTTCGAGATTAGTTAATTCGTTAAGGTATATCAAGAATAATGTGGGGCCTAAGACGCTTCCCTGGGGCACGCCGTACTCAATTTTAGTGTCAGAACTGGTGAAATTGTCAATTTTTACGCGCTGGGTACGGTCGTTTAGGTAATCAGTTAAGATATTTAGTGGCATACCCCTAATACCCATATACTCCATCTTTTTCACAAGAATGGGGACAGAAACAGTGTCGAATGCCTTTTTTAGATCTAAGAAGACTGTCAGACACTTTTCTCCACGGTCTAGACACTGAGTTACCAAGGAGGACAATCCTGAGACGGCATCTTCTGTAGATTTTGCTTTTCTGAATCCGAATTGTGAACTGGATAGAATATTAAATTTTTCGAGATAAGTAATTAGGCGCGAGTTGATAAGCCTTTCAATAACTTTAGAGATAACTGACAATACTGAAATAGGTCGATAATTATTGATATCTCTTTTATCACCACCCTTGTAGACAGGTGTAACAATAGATTTTTTAAGTAAGATCGGGAATATACCTTTTCTGAAGCAGAGGTTAGCAAGATGGCTAATAATGGGAGCAACGAGCGGTTTAACCATTTTTATGAATTTAGTCTGGATACCGTCCCAGCCAGGAGCACTGTCAGTTTTCAGGTTTGATATAACACTGTCAACTTCCCTTGGGTCAGTCTCCAGAAGTACGAAAGAGGATGGTTGTGTTTTTGGAGTAGATATTAGACCTCCAGCTGACTGCGTGGAACCACTGAGGATGCTTTCTGCGAGCCGCTTGCCGACACATGCGAAAAAACTATTAACACAATTTACCGACGCTATAGGAGAGCTTCGAGTATTGAGTAATTCACAGCTTCCAATTTTAGAAGTGTTAAGATGCGCTATTTGCTTGATAGATTTCCATAGGGCTTTAGAGTTTTTAATATTAGTTTGTAGTAGTTCAGATTCATATTTACGTTTCAATTTTTTAATTAATTTGTTACAATAATTACGGTATCTAGTAAATGTTATTTTTAATATTACATTATACGGATCGGACCTTAATTTTAGCTGCATTCTGTTTCTGTTCCTGATACAGCGTAATATACCACTGGTGATCCAGGGCTTAATAATGCGCTGTTTGCTTGATATCCTCTTTACCTTAACACTGTCATCCAAGGATGATTTAAGTTTATTAATTAAATGTTCGATTATATAGTTAGGTTCATCGCTAAATAATAAGTTGGGTAGGTTTTTGTTTATTAGCTTTTCTGCAGCTGCTTCAAAGTCAACGAAGGTCTTGATAGTTGGAGAACGGTAGTTAGTTTTCATTTTAGATATGCTCATGAAGACCGTGGCGTGATCAGTTATCGTAGTGTTTAAAACTGCAATACTCACCGATAGCTTGGTTTTGTCAATCTTTAAAATGAAATGGTCGAGACAGCTATTTTCTCGCGTAGGAATTATGTGTCCTGGTAGAAGACCATGAGAGGACAGCATGTTAAGGTAAGAGGCCCGATTACTACATTCGTAAGATGATTCATTCTGTTTTATAGATAGGTTAATATTTATATCACCAGAAACTATAATATTTCGATTGCATTTTATCGTGTCTAATAAATTATTAAGTGAGGTAATAAAATTAGACGCGTTTTGATGTGATGGTGACCGGTATATTCCCAGTATAATACTCCCGCAAATGTTTAATTGTATGCACGATGCGTTATTCAGGTTATGTTCAATAAAGACCGGATTTAGCTTCGCTTTAGCGTAAATAACCACTCCATCATTTTGATTACAAGTGTACGTAGTAGCGAAATGATTGTAGTTTATTAAAGAGGGGACGGGTTTGTTTGTGTTGAGGCGACATTCGGTAAGTATTATTACGTCAATATCTGAATTAAGATCCGAGAGTGTGGCTTCAAAGTTATCAAAGTTGCAATAGATACTTCTTATATTTTGTTGGATTAATGTTAGATCATTATTGTTAAATTTTATATGTTTGTTTAAATCCACTAAGTCACATGTTACCGACTTTGCAACCACGATGTCGTCCAATTCATTTAAGTTTCTGAGGTTATCTGCCATTTATTTTTAGGGATCCAGGCTCAGTTTCATTTAACGAGGGAGTGGTCACTTGCACCAAAAGTAAATAAGAGCGCTTAAAGTGTAGAGTAGTCTTATTTAAAGCTAAAGTGTAATTATAATAAGTGTTAGAAGTGAATGTTGTGTATGTGAATGGGTGGAAGTGTATGCGAGTGGTTTTGAATGTACTGGAAAGCGTGGTGAGTGTATATATGGTAGAATTGTTTACAATATTACATAATACATGAAATAGAGATACCAGTATTAAGAAACAAAAAACATGGGCACTAATATTACCACAGTCTATAAATAAATCCAGTCATGCAGTGTTGAAAAGCTGTTTGACTTGTGCTTCATTTGTGATAGTTATTTTTGGAGAGTTCTCATCCTTTTTAACGTATACATTTCCGTAGGCCGTCCAACAGAAGGTAAAAGCAGTGGATTTTATAAGATCCCGCGCAAGGAAATATAATCTTGAGGCCTTGGGTGTCAATTGCTCAGAGACGAAGACAGCGGTCTCTTCGTTAACAACGAATCCCAGGTGTTTTGCGCGAAGTTTTGCTTTATTCTTTGTGTTAAAGGCCTTACATTTCTGCAATATATCAGACTTTAGTAAGGTTGAAGTCAATTCCACAACGATAGGTGCATTAGAGACAGTCCCTTTAGTCACTCGAACTCTGTATATGTCCTTGATGTCCAATTTCGTTATGCTTGCACCAACGGAGGTGGATAGGCTGGTAGCATATTTAATCAGGTCATCTTGTGTCTCCTTCTCTAATTTTGGTACATTTTTAATTTCAATGTTGGGTTTTCTGTAGGTTTTTTGCATGATTTCAATTTTATCTTCAAGGGTGAAGATATATTTCACATCTTCTTTTTTCTGTTGTTCTAAATTCTCAATCTTCTTTTTCAATTCTGCGTTCTCATTTTGCAAGTATTCAATAGAAGTTTCAATCTTGGCATTGGTTTCTTGAATTTTCTTCAACGTGGGGCTTATATTATTAAATTCTTGTCGCTGGGCGGCAAGTAAGGAGGCAAACATCCCCCGCATTTCTTCCTTGAATGCGTAAAGATCATTCAAACCAGTGCTGGGGGTAGACAGCCTTAGGTCAGCAGGACTATCCTGTTCTTTCCTCTTTTTAGCACGACCAAAGACAAAGTTTGGTGGGGTAACATTTGGTTCACTTATTGATTGGTCGTTCAAGTTTGATTCGGACAAGGACTTATTCATTTTTGCTAGTACCAGGAGACCACAGAGAGGTAGGAGTAAATACGGTACGTTCACTGTACTGTATAACTTAGTTACTTTTACGATTATTACAATACAATACTTCGAGCTAGTAAGTTCAGCTGATATTTGTATGTAACTTTATGTTCAATTACACCAGAAGCCCACACAAAATACCCAAATAATCCAAAATAAATTCCAAAAAGTTTTGGCAGACCCGCGGATCGAACTCGCTGCGAAGTGATTCTCAATCCAATCCAGTGTACGCTAGACCAACTCGTCTTAGTATTACGGATCGAAAATATACGGTTCCGTTGCGTTCTTGAATGGCCGAGGATTGTGGTGGGGTGACCTTACCGGTACATCAATGTCACGATGCTAGTTACTAGTCACTTGTACCCACGTTTTAATAATTAGTTTTTTAGGATTTTTTGTTGTAAAAGTCACACAGCACTAGGATATATTTTAACTGCTAACAGATGAAAGTAATGCACTTAATTTGGTATACTTCACAGTATGTTATGTGCGCTCTAGACCACTTCTTATAATTTTAAACACAGAGATCACAGGTATGCGTCTGACTTGCACGGAAGCGCGCGGGAGGGTGACATATGTGTGTACATAAATGGTTAAATAAATAAATTGCATCGTCGAAGAAGAAACGAGCTACAAGAAACAACACAGCTCCTATTGAGGACGGCACCGCCCATCCTCTTGAAAGATAAGATTTCTTCATCTTATCTCACGTAAAAAACTCCCCACATACAGCTCCATTGATTTCTCAAGCAAAACATCACCATAATCAGATAAGCATGGTACAATCAGGTACACCTGTTCATTCAGTATTAATTGTAGATAATTTAGCATAATATTATAATACTCAAGGTGGACCAGAGAGTCAGAGACACAAAATAGATAGGTTCAGAAGGTCGGCTTCATGTAACGAGCGATTTGAAAACACACACGTAGACACGGTTCACGTACCATCAATTTTTGTTTGAGACAATCAAACCAAAAACACCAAGTTTGAGAAAATTTGTGATCCGTACGTACGCGTATATGGTCTGTTCCAAAAGTATCTGACCAAAATGTAAACAAATGGCTCAGAAAACGTACCGATAACGCCAATTTGTAATGTCACTTACAAATTGAGTGCTTTGATTGGATTACATGTATATTTAAAAACGGAATTTTAGCTTTGAATTGACTTAAAGATGTTTCTCATTTGATATTAAGATTGAGGTTAATTGATTTTATAACCTTTTAAATACAGTTTAATCATATTATGTAAGCAATAATTTTGACAAAAGTGGTGAGATATAAAGTAGAAACCTACTAAATACAGATGAATGTGTTACTAATTCGTGTTAGTTAGTGATTGTGTAAGAATTTTTATCTCAACAGGTTTTGTTTACACTTTCATCACATACTTTTCGAACATACATTATTCAGGATGGCCCGTAAAACGAGGTCAAAAGCAAATTTTTTGAAGTTTTTCTCCAAGGGCTTCCTTTTGAGCCAAATTTTAAATACTTAGCGTGATGTTTTGACAGATAGTATATTTTGTTATCGATTGCAGACCATAATTTAACGATTTATAATTAAAAAAAAATGCGACACAAAGATAAAAATACAAAAGTCCGAAGTCAAGTGACAATTTCCCTAAAAATATTAAAAACCGTCTAGCTCCTAAGCTATAAATTATCGCTGAACATACATGGGGGTGTTTTGTGGCCCTTGAAGAGAGGCCATCCTCTTTGTATCCTTGCACCCACCCCTGCTTTCATTCGTTGTATGAACCCAACCTTCTGCACCTAACTATCTTGTGCCAGAGATCAAGCATTCTCAACATACAACAGAAAACAGACACGGAGTTTATAAACTTTGGTTCATCAACATAATATAAACAATGTTGTGGGTGTGTGCGGTGCATTCAAACCGTTAATTGATTTGTTGCCCTGCTGTTATGTTCGCCGACGTTGTGAAGATACCGATCTCATTAATATTAAGTATGGCGGCATGTGCATGGGTTGTTGAATAACCTTCTTATGTATCATCACCATATCACATGTGATCAGTGATGATAGTGTCAATCAATTTGATGGTATAGAACTATGTGGCATTAGGATCATTATCATAATCAGGTAAAAGAGTCTGGTCTTCTTTCTTTTCTGCCAACCAACCCTTTTCTTTTCCGTGTTTTGTCAATTTAACCTATTTTGTGTATATCTTCAACTCCCTGATTGAGATGTACATATTATTATGTATCTATAATAATAATAATAAAGTTGAACGGTTTGTTTTTTACTTTGTTTTTTTTTTCATTTCATAGCCGAATTCTTGAGGAAGGTTATAGGCTATTTAAGAGCAAAAAGTCAGAAATAATGCTAAACAAAAATGATGTAATAGCGCGAGCAGGTGATGCGCTGCGACGCGGTGGTTTGTGGAACAAGGACCTTCACGCGTACGAAATTGAAGCTACTTTAATATAATATTTATGGAAAAATGAAGAAGTGACGTAACATTCGCAGGCTGTAACTGGCCCCTGTATTGTGAGCCAATGCTAAACTAAACGTAATCCATTTTTCCAGTCTCGGTTGTATAATAAATGTTACATCTGATTGAATCACTTTGGGGCAGTTTATTAACTTTTAAGTTTTAAATAAAAAATAATCATTGTAAAAAATAATCTCTGAATGAATCTTGTTTTGGTAATTCAGCCTAATTATGTGTAAAGTTTATCTTTATTATTTTTACATAAACAATGCCTTCTAATTACAGCATTAGTTAAAATAGCAGGATTATGTCCGACATTATCATTCTAATCCATATTTCCATACCACGTTAAGGCTGACAGGTGCCTTCATCAATAACTCTTTCTACATATTATAACAACTTTCAAATCAAAACCTTTATCAAAACCTACTAAAAAGACCTCACATTAAGAGCCTTTTTAATTTACGACATTGTCAATATTTCCATATGAATCGGCGTTAAATAACACAAGACCATTCAATGGAATTTCAACCTTACCAATGAAAGTTAAAGTAAGATTTTCAACAAGTGTTGGAAAACGTCGGAATGGTGTCAATGACCTGTCTTACTCCATAAGTTACACACTATTTGGCGAGCTAAAGTGTAGGTACTTGGTAAATGGCGCGTAGAAAAAGTGGGTAGAACGTTATTTTACAAGTACAACTAGAAACAGATGCGCCGCGAAGCGTATTGTATTAATATTTAAATTAATTGTCGGTGTTTATATGGGAGTTTTACAAGTATGCATCACTTTACTGATTTCGATAGGGTGATATATAATTTTTGAGACTATTTAAGCATGATTTAGTAAGAAAGAAAGAAAAAGTATTTATTGTTACTCGCACAGGAAGATCACAGACTAATCTAAACACAATCATAAAAAAAAAAAAATGAAAAAAAAAAAAAAAGAAAGTAAAAAAAAAAACAGAAAGTCCTGTCCGAGGCTAAAAAAGGCGGGAAGCTGGATTTAGGCATATTAATACAGAGATACCCCATCTTCATTCTGTGTCATTTAAACTCTATCATTCCGTGACACAGCATCCAAAATGACCAACATCCATGTTATTACGTTTTAGACCTTGACCCAGGAACCAGGGGGCTTACCACCAGTTATAAATAGCAGGTCAACTTCTGCCCTGCTATAAGAGCTGGTGGTGAGCCCCCTAGTCTTCACAATGCAGAAGAAGTAGTTTTAAAGCTTTCAAGTTGCTTCACAGAAGTCCATTCCACTGAAAAACATTTGAGGAAAAGAAATAGTGGCAACCGACTGGTGAATTCAGAGAAAGATGAAAACAAGACAATCGTACATAACAAACTGTTATTAAATAACAGATAGTCTAATACTATATGTAAAAACGCTGACACTAACTTTAGAAAGTAGCCAAAGAAGTTCACATTAAAGAAATTGACAATTTTATCATCAATTTGTTGAAGAGAACATTCAACTCTGAAAAATTTGCTAAAGGGTAGTCAGCCTATAGGAGATGACCTGGTCTTAATTAGAAATAAAGAAAAAACTATGTATTGCGACTCGTACAGGAAGATCACAAATTAAACTAAACACAATCAAAAATAAAAAACCAAATTATACAAAAAGAAAAGTAACAAAAATAAGAATGAAACAGAAAGTCCTATACGAGGCCAAAAGGCTCCTATCTCAGCATGATGCTGCGACATTAAAAAAATAAATGTCGCAGCGCTTGTATTCTATGTAGACACATTGGAAGCAGGAATGGAAGTCTGGAACGAAGTCAGGTGGCAGATTAAGTCAAGGTCGTCATGGCTAATCAGAAACAATAAGGCATCATTCTTTGACACACCTAATAGATTAGTCTGTCACTGTTCCGATAATTGTAATTGTTCGGATGTCCGATTTGTGTTTCGGATTTTGGTTCTCGGATATGACGAATTAAGGATAGGAACTGCATAATGGTTACTGTATAGTTACAAAATGATCGGTGGGTTGATGGGTGAATGGTATTCAGCAGCATCCGGTTAGACTGGAAACCGACCCGTATATAGTTGGGAAAAGGCTAGCCAGATGATGAAATCGGAATGGTGCAAAATGTCGTGAGGAAAGTTGTGAGTATAATTAATGGGAATGGCTATAATAGTAGGGGAAAACCAAAGAAACGATGGGTGGACTGTGTGAGAATGATATGGCTAGAAGGGGTTGGCTACCAAGATGATGACTAATAGAGAAGGGTGGAATAAAAATACATGTTGCGCCGACCCCAAATAAATGGGCAGGAGAACGATAAAATGGATCGGTTCGGTGCCGTCTGCCATTGCCAGACTTTAAGGTCTAATACGAAATGAAGAAAAGTGGTAAGGGATTCTTTGTGGCTTATTTAGCAAGATAATTCTAACTTAAGTACAAGTAAAAATACCCTTCATAGCGGATACAATAATTTAACTAGTATAGCTAGGGAACTCGCCAGATGTTACATGCAAATTACATAACACTACTGATGTAACTACATCAATTCAATATTGACACATACTAAAAATATGAGCACAGCATTCCATTCAAATTCCACAGTATAATAAAACGATGTATACGGAACTGCAGCACGCATGCGCACAGCATTCAACGCCTTTCTCGGCGATTGCGTTATGCAGAACGTTACACATAGCTGTTGCTGCTGCAATGGATGACGCAACGGCGTAACAGTTTTGTGTCGTTTATCCCTAAATATGGCGCAGTCAGCGAATATGGGTATACTGTAGGATGGTGTTAGGCTGTGGCAAGATTAATGGTGGATTGGACTTTGGAGGCAGTGTTTTTAGGCGTAGTTGATATGCAATCTTGGGTAATAGAGGATGTTGAGTTTGAGGGTAAAATATTGGTCAGTTTTTTAGTGAGCCGAACGTGTAAAGTTAAGTGCTGAAACGAAATGAAATTATTTATTCTGTAAACAGTATATCGGAATCAGTTTTACACGTCATATTAAAAACTAGCTTTGACTTCGACCGCGACTTCGTTCGCGTGGATGTCGGAAAAGGACAGAAGATAAATATTAGTTTAGTCCTGTCAAATTAGTCAGCGCCTGACGTAAATTGACGTATGTTTAGTAGCCATGTTTTTGATCACGTCTAAACTGTCTATGGAGTATCTTAATTTGACAGGACTAAACTAATATTTATCTTCTGTCCTTTTCGTAATGATAATAGAAAGAAAGAGATGCACTGATCTTAAATTAAGTTTAGTTTGTGAACAAGGGAATCGGCGCCATTGTGTCTCTTTACTAATTATTTTTCTAAAATAAAATTCTAAGTTACTCGTTATAACATCAGCTATCTGTCAGTGAAAGTCTCGTCAAGATCGTCAGCCGTTTTGGTGATTAGCCTGAACAAACGGACAGACAGACAATAACAGAAATATATTGTAAATTTCCGTCGTAAATCTTTAGTGTTAAATGACTTTCATTTTAACGTAAGCCTTCTCATCTTCTTTATTATATTCCTCTGTTTTGGACCATATTTTATTTATTTAATTCGGGAAAACAACAGTTACACAAACATCGTAATAAACATGTAGTAAGAAAAAAAAGACATTACTATGTATGTGTAGCTCACGACGTAAGTTAGTTAAGTCTTTAAGCAAAAGATCCCTGGAACTAGCATTGAGGGCTGTGCACTAAAAACTAATAAGCCATCCACCATAATAAGGAAATTAGAGACACTTTATTTTAGGATTGTTTATATTTGCTGTACTCTGGACGCTTTTAACGTTTACGTCTTTTTTACATCGTTCTCACATATAATTATAAATTCAACATTAATGATGTAACTAATGTTTGTATAACAATATAATTTAAAAGAGAGTCAAAGGAGTTTCTTGCCCGTTCTTCTCCATAGGTACCTGCTACGGCTTATAATGGGTAACTAGCTTCATATTTTCAGACTGAACGACTCCTTGAAAATTCAAAAGCGCCTGTAAATGGTTTAATTGAAAGAAATCCTTTGAGTTTGACGTAAAAACACACAGCACGACACTCATTACAGGAACTTAAGTAATTCCTACCATTTCTGGCGACACCAATGTTCAAAGCGATAAGAAAAATGTAACTAGCTACCATGTCCATTACATATTCACGTGTCACTATAAATTTCTCAAGTTCCGTGTAACTGACGGCAACGGTGCGCACGATTCGTTCGGGATACCTGCGCGTGAGTTGCGAAACTGTCGCCGAAGGTATTACGTCACTTCGGCCTTCTTAATGTCGTTTACTTGAAACATTTAGATCAGAAACGGAGCAGGCCTAAGTACTTTGCTTTACTGCCTTATGAAGGTAAGTGGGGCTGTGTTGGATCTGTATGGGTGTTGAAGGTAAAACGGAGGAATAAAACGAGTGTTGTCAATGTTGACTCATTAGGATAGGTGAAGTATTCTATGTTTTATTAAGAATTTAAAATAATATGTACGCAACTAACAACTCATATCTAATTAGTTCATAAAAATAACAAAATTATATCCTCCTAACTTAACTAAAACTATTCACAAACTAAAATATAGCGTACAAAATATTCATCCGTATCACTGTCGACTGTTAACCAACCAAACTGGTGTTGTTACCACATTCTATGGCATAGATAAGGTTCTTTGATGAGGAGAGGAGGATTTTAAGAGGGAGAAAGAAAATAAAAGCAAATTAATCTAAAACAAAATATGTTTTGGTATTTGATTGCGTGCGTTCTGTGATCTAAGATTACCTATGTCAAAATTCAAGTGCCTGGGTTGCATACATCTTAAAACCTCTGTGACAAAAAAAAAATTATCTTATGAAATACTCCGTTTTCCCTTTCACCTTGAAAATCACCGAAATGGCGAAGGAAACAAGGACAGCACAGAAAATAAAATAGCTATATGTCTTTGTGAAGAAGTTTCTGCCACCAACCTTTGTAGAAGTTTTCGGGGGCCCATTATCGAGTGTAAAAGTATAAAACACTGGTCAGGCAGGGGCCATAGACTTTCCATAGCCCTTAATAACAAGTTCACTTTAGCCACCCAAACCCATAATCCAATATCTGTGATTCCATATCCTTGCAATAGCCCTACACCAACCGGGGGTTGTCCTTAGGTGCACTCGCATAGTGCGAACAGAGATAATCGTCGGTTGGTGCCTTATTTCATTAAAAACGTCTAAAGGGCCTCTGCGAGTTGTCTTCGGCCCCTCGTACAAAATACGTTAGGTTAGAGGTTTTGGACATTTCCCCCCCGGTGGGTTCCCTCCCCCCGGTGGGTTCCAAGCCAAGAGGAACCCGAGGAGCTTAGGGGCCGCTCGTCAGGGCTTAGGGCTTTGCCAGTAAGCCGACGACGTAGCAGCCAACAAGTAGGTTGCGGTGCCGCTTGGGCGATATCGCAACTGAGGCGGACCGTGATGTCGTATGGGAGGCATCACGGCTGAGGATTAGAGGCCGCGGCGGGGGAGGATTGCCGGTATTGCGGTGCGCCGCTCTCCCTACCTTCCGCAGCCTTGACGGGGTCGCCACTGTCTGATGGCGGACGCTCTGGGGCCGCAGGGGAAGAGGAGTGTTGGTATGACGTTGGCCGCTCTCCCTATCCTCTGCTGCCGAAAATTGGCAGGCGGCAGGGCCTGACCCGTCGCAGGGGGACCAAGGGTGCCCAGACACGGGGTCGTCTGGCGCCCGTGTGCTGGTTTGGTCCCTGGGGTGGTCACGGCGTGCTATGTGTTCTGGTGCGCCGGTGATGGGGAGTACTCCCCAGAGGAGGGTCCGGTGACGGACAGCCGCAGCGGGTTACGGATAAGTGCTAAGGCGTACCCGTGCCCATGTTCCCGCCGTAAGCGGCAGAGGAGGACACCGTGGAGTTTTAGTGGGTTAGAGTCCCACATAACTGCACTATCTCCCCGTGGTAGTGCAGAATGCATGAGCATTTCTCCACGATAAAAAAAAGCGGTTTTGGACATTTACCTAGGCCTAACAACAGGCCGGTCATCTTTGCGAGTCGCGCGAATTACTCATATACCTATGTAGAATAACTATTTTTTAACGAGGTGGCCAACCGCACATAGCAACATGTTCACACATGGGCACTATTTCCGTAAGAGTAGGTACCGAAAAATATACATAATTATTCCTTTTTCTGTTAAACTAAACGCCAGTTTTGCTTTGGTAATGCCTAATTCCGGTTAATTAATTACGGTTCAGTTTTTTGTAGTGCGGACCTCTTTTTGCGTTCATTACGAATGTAAAAACTTTTTGCGCAATCGTAGCTGCCTTAGTTAGTAAATTAATAAGTGCGATCTAGTTTAGCTTTATTAAGTGACTAAACTGAATTAATGCTATGTAGTAATGTTTCAGCTTATTTATGTAACTTGTAATGAATCTGTATTTACGTTATCTAGATTTTTGTGTCGAAAGATTACAGCATTTTTTAAAGATCATAATTACTTAAATAATTTTGATATGTGCGTCATTTCGGAATAAGAGATGCAATTTGTAATAGAGCATGGCATTGTAATTAAAAATAATAATATTAAGCCTGGTTTAAAATAAAGGACATGTGACTGATTTACTGGGCTTTTGCATAATCAGCCTATAATGTTCCCACAGCTGGGAAACAGGCCTCCTCTCTGTGAGCACCTGCAATCTCTGTCACTATGCGGGCCCAGTCCGGTTTGGTGGATGTCACATGTCTCCGAATTTTTTATTCTAGGACCATGCCGGTTTCCTCACGATGTGCTCCTTTACCGTTTTGAGAGTAGTGGTGATTAAATAATTTACACAGAGTAAAGCGCCTGTCTGGGTTCAAACCTATGACCTACAACTCGTAAGTCGCGGCCTTTACCACTGGGCCATCACTAGTGCTCTCATTCAATGCATGAACGCATGCAAACTTATGCAATGATAATAAGTTATGGTCTTGTTTTAAAAAGTATCGTATGTGTTAATCCTGGTTATAAACTACCCGTGTGCCAAATTTCATCCTAATCCGTTCAGTAGTTTTTACGTGAAAGAGTAACAAACATCCATCCATCCATCCTCACAAACTTTCGCGTTTATAATACTCATATTAGTAGGATTATTAAAATTACAACTAAGCATCTAGTTATTTAAGCAATGGCTGATTCTAGAATTTTATGAGATTTCTTTTACTTTTATTAACGTCATCCATTAGAATTTTTACACCCAGCCAGCTTCACCGTCCAAATAACTTCTAATTCAACCGGAAAATGTAGAAACAGTGGTCGTTTATGGAATTCCTGTATCGCCTGCGACAGACTTAATAAACATACAGTTGGGTGCCTGAATAAGTGAATAGTAAGTTAAATAAACTAACGAAGTCGGTTACGTCTGTCGGTTCAAGTAAAATATAGGGCTGTATTAATAATAAACCATGTTTATGTATGTACTAAAGTGATTGATAGTTGAGATTTCAATTTGATTCAAAATTCGTAAGCTAACAGAAGGCCAATTCTCGTAATTAATAACGTTCAAATCTAGTTGCAATTTCATCTCAGCGACAATAAATGTCAAGAGAACAGACTGTGAACGTTCTTAAAATTTACGAGAATTGTCCCTGTGATGTTTGAGGTAAAGAAAAGAAGAAGAAAGACGTTTGTTTTTTTGACAGCATATTCGATTTTGTCGGAAAATCCGATGTCTTCAACATCGGATTTTCTAACAAAATCTAATGTAGTAGTAGTGTTGTAGTTGTGTAGTGTGTTGTGTGTGTGTTGTGTTGTTGTGTTGTCTGTGTTGTGTGTGTGTGTTGTTGTATGTGTGTGTTGTGTAAATCTAATGCTGAGGAGTTCTTTCAAGTTCTCTTAACTAAAATTTATTTATGGATCTTAGGAGCATAGAGGTTGGAAGGAAATCGACGCACAAACTGAAACCATGAATTTAGTACATGATTCTAGACCCTCTAGCATAGGAAATTTTCGTCGGCTGTATTCCTAAAAACAGCTGTTTCATAGAAAAGTGCAATACCTGCGCGATCAAAACGTATGGAACAGCAATTTTTTATAAAAATCGGATGAAAAATTTCAACGTTTAGGTTCTAACAGGCTGCGTCGATCGAAGTCCCTGCCACCTGTAAGTAGTTACCTAATCATTGGCTGAAGCTCAATCCTAAACATACGACTATACCTCGAGACGTTCTGATTTACTCGAAGTTTACATTTAACTTGAAAGATTTCGCTCAAAGCAATATTGTGAGCAATTGAAATAAAACGAACCTTATTAGTTACAAAATCTACGTGAGAACAACGTGCAATGTAGGTGCATATTGACAGCTGCATAATATATTTTCAATTTTATTGAAAACAATACACAGTGTTGGCGTAAATTAATAGATTGCTAAGGAGGTAAATTGATGGATTTGAAGTTAAATTATACCGACCGTTGTTTACATGAGCTAACCAGTTTTCAACCAACAATAAAATTAAAAAAATAGGGGTAATTTTGTAATCTACATCCTGCTAACGCGAAAGTTTTTGAGGGTGGATGGATGTTTGTTACTCTTTAACGCAAAAACTACTGAACGGATTTTGATGAAACTTTATAGTAATACTTCAGAATAATACAAAGGATACTTTTTATCCCGATATTCCCACGCGATCGACACTTATGTGGGTGAAACCGCGGGCCGCTACTAGTATATAAATAAAAGTGAAATGCTGTACGTTGGTAAACGCATCACTTGAGAACGGCTGGACCGATTTGGCTATATTTTTTTTTTAAATGTCCTTAACAGTCCGAATTAGGTTTTATGGAAAGAAAAATTGGATTCCCAGATTTTTTTTCGGTAAAAAGTGAAAGTGCTTTTGTATTTTTGTATGAACTATTGAAATTTGGACAGAACAACGTCTGTCGAGTTAGCTAGTTATGTATAAATTTAATCAACATGAAAGCTGCCATCATGACACTTTAAACGTGATTTCATTCGCCAGACACAAAACGAAATTCTGAAAACTGTTACACTCTGAAATTAAAACCGAAACGACATTGAATAAATGAAAGCTGAAGCTGCATTTATCTTGGCCAACATAGTTTTATCACCACTTTATCAAAGTTAGTCGAAAATAGACCTCTAAATTGACAGGTATATATTTAGAACCTATAATAATATTAGACTAAACTCAGTCGTTTCGGTTAAAGACCTTGGGAATGCATTGAAGTGACTGCTAATGACTATAAAATACATAAATACACGTTAGAATAATGGGCAAAAGGACGAACCAAACTGTGATGCAACTAATTAACATACATTTTTGAAGCGCATCATTATATAACTTGGATATTACGTTAGCTTCGAAAACGGTGCATCTTTAAGTCTATACTTCCTATCCTACTTCCTACTAATATTATAAATGTGAAAGTTTGTATGGATGGATGGATGGATGTTTGTTACTCTTTCACGCAAAAACTTCTGAACGGATTTGGATGAAATTTGGCACACAGATGGTTTATAACCAGGACAACATAACATATAGGATACTTTTTATCCCGATAGTCCCACGGGATCGAAACTTATGCAGGTAAAACCGCGGGACGCAGCTAGTAATCCTATAAAGAGGTAAAATTATGTTTGTATGTAGGGGGTAATCTCTGGAACTACAACTCGGATTTGAAAAAATATTTTTGCATTTGATAGCCCAAGTCTCGAGGAAGGTTATAGGCTACTTAACATCGCGCTAGGACCCTCAGGAGCTGAGCAAAGTAATAAGGCGGGCAGGCGATGCGGTGACACGGGGGTGGGTCGGGAACAAGAAATAGCATTTATATTAAAGCTAATATAAACACAGAATTTGATTTCTTATCAACCTAATCAAGCAAAGGCTTCTTCCCACACAGAAAGATATGAAATATTTTATCTAATCACTGCATGTTGGCGATAGGAGAACCATTTCCTTGCCTATGGATTATTTTTCAGCAAAAGAAATTAAAACAATAAAACTTAACTGCTATACTTTGGAAACTGAATGAAAGCTCTTTGAAATTCAGACTGCTTGTGTAGGTCCATTCAAAAACTTTCATAATTCAGTACAACTGCAAGTACTTTTAACGTAAGCTCACTTCGTATAAAGTCCACAGGTCCAAATGGTACCTGAGCTTTAGTTAGGTCACTGGGCTGCGTTCAGCGGAATGTGACCGGTTGTTTTGCAACAAGTTCTCCCCTCCCTCTCCCCCACGCACCAACCTCTCGCTCTACCGCACGAAGTTCCCCGAAGTGTGCCGAAGTTCAAGAGCTTTCGCGTAACGTCGTGCCTTCTTCGGAAGTGAGACTGGATTCTTGCAAGTTTTGTTTGTTATTTATGCTTTTTTGATGTGGATTTGTGATAGACGTTTTAGTTGTTAAATAACGGAATCTTGTGCGGGCTTTCCTGTTTGAATTCTTTAGGCGTCGATAAGCGAGGTAGGTTTAACAGTTTTATGGATGGTATCTGATTTGGTTACTTTAACTCAGCAGCAACAAGTTAATCATTGTTTTTCAGACATCTCTCATACAACATTAAAATTGTGTTGTAATTTTATGGCTCTTGTAACACAGCTTAAGTACAGACGCCAGCAGGTCAAGCTACCCGAAGTTTTCTCAATCAACCTTAAACCTAATGCTTTAGCGTTGAAGTTGGAAATCTATTAAAGAAATTTGACAGATTGTAGTAGCTTGATGTGCTGGCGTCTGTACCTAGCATTACTGCAAGGGCTGAAACTTCAAACAATTTGTAACCACTTTCTCATGTAAATAAAGATTGAAGATTAAAGAGGATTGAAGATTTTTATGGAGCCTGAGAACCTCTCCGCCATTTTGATTAATTTATTTTTGAAAAAAAAAAATCAAAATGGCAAATTATGAAACAATAATCTGCAAAATATGATGACTTTCGAAGTTTCAAACACCACTAGATATCTTACCTATTATATTCTAAATAAAACAGTCGAACATGAAGAACCAAAATCGACCAAATCTCCGGCACGATCAAGAGGTGTAAAAAGTTTACGATAATAAAGGCTTGGCTCGACACCAATAAATGGTACATTCATGTTACATGACCACAAGGTGACGTTATATCGCGCGTATGACGTCAGAGCCGCACGCGCATCGCCTCGATTCGGCTTGACGAATTTAATGTTAGCTGTGAGGTGACCTGTGGAAGTTCGAAGTTACTTGCTTGGTATAATAATAGCTGGTAGTTTGTAAAATGTTGTATAAGAACTATCATCATAATAATTATCCAACAACGTGTAACTATAATTAACTTAATTACACGTTCGGTTGGTTAAAAATATAAAAAATACTACCTGCGCCCCGCGGTTTCACCCGCTGAAGTTTCGATCGCGTGGGAATATCGAGATAAAAAGTATCCTATGTGTTAATCCTGGTTAAAAACTATCTGTGTGCCAAATTACATCCAAATCCGTTCAGTAGTTTTGGCGTGAAAGAGTAACAAACATCCATCCATCCATACATCCATACAAACTTTCGCGTTTATAATATTACTAGTTACTAATAGGAAGTAGGATTGCTTCTTTATTTGACGTCATTCGAGCATTTAATTGCTGACTGAATAATTTAATTAAATACCGTAATGAAGGCCCAACCAATTTCTAATTAAAAGTTACCGCCTTTAAAAAAATAATTTAATTAAATACGGTAATGAAGGCCCAACCAATTTCTACTTAAAAGTTACCGCCTTTAAAAAAGTAACCGAAAAAAGTCAAATTAGTTATTTCAAGTAGGCCATTCAAAAAGGCACGTCTGAAAGTCAACATTTACCAGCTAATTGAATTGATCCTAGTTGCCCTTCCAAAAGGATATTCCTTCTTGGACAAGAGTGGGCAATAAACTCCATAGTCATTTTTATTTATTGTGTCTTTAATAAAATATAGTATACACGGGACAAACTTCTTATACTATATTAACTAGCAAACTATTAAAATAAAAATATTACCTAAACTAACTAAATCTATTAACAAAATAAAATATGGCGTCAAAGAATTGTTACTTTTTTTTTACAATATTTTGTATGCAGCAATTAAAATGACATTTATTTTCACCTAATGACTTCCTATAACCCTTTCAATGCAACATGTTCCCAAGCCCTAGACAAAGTTAATACAAAAGCGATTGAATATCAGATCGAATGATTGATTGGATGCAGCCAGTGATACGAACCATTGTGTGATTGATGTCTGATTGCATTTAAACAATGGATGCCCTTGCACGATGGCATTGTCCTGGTTTGTTGACCACTGCCATAGGTTTGCTGGGCCTTTGCAATATTTATTTTTATTTTGATACGTTTTGAGAACTGCGTACTATGCTTTGGAATGGGCAACTAGCTTCATCTTTCTGATTGACGGACCCCTTGACAATTCAAAAGTGCCTGTAATTGGTTTATTTGAAATAAATGCTTTGAGTTTGAGTTTCAGAAATATTAGTTATTTTGTATTTGTTTCTTGGAAAGGTTTAAATAGAAGAGCTTAGTAACCGCAAACCCAAAATAATTTATATTTTGACCTGTCAATTGTCTGTACGCCTCTAGAGAGGAGGAGGAAAAAGGAGAAAAAAATCGAAAAATCTGCCAAATCTTAGTGGTATCGGTACCGGATAATAATAATTAAAATCCCACCGCCGTATTTCTACGTTGACGTCGTGGTTGGGCTTGCGCGCTTCGAACTCTATGCCTGTGCCGGAAGAGTTTACTTTGCCGAAACAGGTCTAGGGTGAGAAGCCAGACCAAGAAAGATACAGAAACCCGCAGGGCAGCATGTGGCGAGCTGTTGGGTAGTAGCAACCCCACGGACCCTAGATAGGATAAATCTTGTTCCTCACCTCTGGCTTGGCTTTATTGGCTGGCTGGAGTGAAAAATGACGAGGAACAGAGCTCCCACCTCATTCTTGCCTTTACTGGCCGGCTTGAGTGGAGACTCGCAAGAGCAAACGTGCTCGGGGGAAGGAAGTATTCCAGTAAATGCTCGTAGGGATTTTGACCATCTTCCGGGCTCTGGGATTGTTTTGAAAGCAGTGGAATACCTCTCCACTCCTCATAAGCATCTCAAGAGATGTTGCCCCCTTGTTGCTACGTTACTATGTGCTAGCGACAGTTTCCGGGGGTGCATATATAAAACATTGATCAGGCCATAGTTCTTCCATAGTTATTGGTAACCAGTCCACTTTAGCTACCCAAACCCATAGTCCAAATTTGTATTTTTCCATATCCTACTATAGTCCTACACTAACCGGGGGTTATCCTTGGGTGCACTTGCATAGTGCATACAGGGATAATCGTCAGGTGGTGCCACATTTCGATAAAATTTCCTATGGGGCCTCTGCGAGTTGGCTTCGGCCCCTCGTACGCCTTCCAAAGGACCGGGACCCCATGGTCCCGAGATATGTTAAAATATAATAATAATATCTAGCACAACAATAAAAAATGGAATAGAATTTGTATAAAATGATCCGTCAGATAAGAATACGAAACGTATATGGTGGTCAAACAGGCAATAATAATTCTATTAAAGACAAAGGTTTAAGTAGGTACTCACATTCATTGTCATGGCTATTCCTGGCGAGGCCCCGGATCTGTTCATTAACATAATTATTACTCTTGGGGACGTTGAGCGCACTGCGGATCCCCACGGAGGAGTTGTCCAGGTGTCCAGGTCCGATCTTAGGCACGTGGCTGGAACAGTAGACTTCCTTGTCTTCCGTCCAGTGCTGGTTGTTGTAGTAGGTCTGGGGAAGAAGAAAAGTGGCTATTGGTAATGATGACATTAAAGGTTTTTCTGGGTGATTTATTAATTTATTAAAACTTTATGCACAGATAAAAAAATACTGTAAAGGGCGGACATAAAGACTGAGGCATTTTCTACCAGTCAACCTTAGGGTGGTGCAAAGACAAAACGTGGTAGGTGCAACATAAATCATAGATCGGGTGGTGCAAAGACAAAACGTGGTAGGTGCAACATAAATCATAGATAACTCGAAAATTACCATGAGTACAAGAATATTATACGAGATCCATACCCGTACATATAAACAAAAAAACTCGGTGGGGTTATTAATTATCACCGATACTCCTAAGAGCTCCAGCAAGGACGTCAAGCCATTGCTCCCCGCTGATATTCGCAGATCTTTGACAGTCTTTAGTCAGAAGCCCGACCGTCAGAAGCCCGACCGTCTGACAAGAGGTCAGATAGATAGGCCGTCGCTCCATGCAAAATACTGGTATTCAGCTGCATCCAGTTAGACTGGAAGCCAACCCTAACATAGTTGGGAAAGGCTAGGCAGATGATGATAGTTATTATACCTATCAAAATTACTTACTACCTGTGGCTCATTAGGCCAGATAATTATAACTTACAATTTCTTTTTTATAGGTAATAAGTTAACAAACAAGCTTACCTAATGGAAAACGGTTATGGCTACTTATAGAGAAGACAGTAACACCAAGGGTTGTCAGTCTTGAAAATGAACTTATCATTTCTAAATGCCTGTACGCACGGCTACACATCAAGCTATACAAAACCAGTATAAGCTGCCTTCTGATTGTACGAAAAACCTATACAATACGAGGTCAGCTAAAACTGGAAATGCATAGCTTGATGTGTAGCCGTGTGTACACTGGGATGTATCCATATACCCGTTTAACCCTAAGAAATACAAGTTACGTACTAAAACTGAATCAAATATTCTGGTAGGGGAGCCCAGAGGGTTTTTGAGCAAGCATATGCAGGGCGAAAAATTGATATAAACATGACGAGCACAATGGTTGATGACACAGCTTATCGATTATTTATGAGACAATAAAATAACAAAAGTTAATAAAAACCGGATCCTTTATACTGTTAAAGTGAAAGACTATCGGATGTTCTCAAAAATCTTTGTAACTCGTACAGACGCCAGCAGGTCAAGCTACCCGAAACTGTCAAATTCTCCCAATCAACCTTGAACTTTAATGCTTTAGCGATAAAGTTGAAAATCTATTAAAGAAATTTGACAGATTGTAGTAACTTGATGTGCTGGCGTCCGTACATTAGCAGATTCAAAAAATAATATTTTATTGTTGTTTTGAGAAACCCACATACTATATACGGATCAAACGTTATAGTAGATGAGTAGGTGCGGCATGAAGAGAGAACACTGAAAATATATATGAAGTTACAGATACGAGCTCGAATTCCTTTAATAAAACCAAACAATTGAAATGTAGGTAGCACTTTGTTTTCACCCTTTTATTGCCGAATTTGATTCATTTTACACAAATTATAGGACGCACAATAGAAAAGTAGGCATACCAATGTAAAATGATCCATCATATTTTATAATCATAAAATAAATTAGGGGTCGAGTTATAATGGTTATTCTCTGAATACATGTTCAAGCTATGCTCAAAGCGATATGGACAGTTAATTTGTGACAAAGTGAATGTTTTTTATTGAATTATTAATTGCATAGGACTATGCTTTGTCGGTTTAATGTATAATTTTCCACTATTTCATTGTATAATTGCTTTCATATAGCGGTATTGTGTTATTTGTAATGGACATATCGATATTGAAACTGGAATATGAATTGTTTAACTTTTCTTTCATTATGTTACATTAGTTACAGAAAATTAAAAAGTTTCGTCCATGCCGAATTAGGTACCCTATGCAACGGGGTGGCACTAGCAACACGGTTCATGAGAGCAATATTTAGAACTCCAACATAGGGTATATGTTAGCCTGTGATGCAGGGCAAAGGCCTACCTACTCTCTTTCCATTTCTCGCCATCTCCGTCCGGGCCTGCCACGATACGACATCGTGGCAGGTTGTAAGTTTGGCCTATTGGTCGTCTGACAAGTGGCAGATGTGTCCAGCCCAATTCCATTTTAGCGTTCCAAGTGACATCTATCTTTGTGATGGAACTTAGGATACTTCTTTAAAATTAAATAGGTCGTAGGGGTCAAATGGCAGTTGCTCTTCGTAAAAAACTACTTTTAATTAACCAAATTTAGTCTAGACCTGACTAAGCATTGACAGACAGACATAAACTATATTCTTTTAAAGATAGCTAGAGCCAATATTTGTTAGAGAGAAAAACAAATTTTTGTCACAAATCATAATGTATGCTATGACAGATATTTGAAATTCAAGACATCATCATCTGTCTAGTCAAACATTTTAAAATACATGTTTGAAAAATCGATAAAACAAAAACAAAAAAAAAAACACTCGAAATCATTTCGTCCATATCTCGCCGTAAAAAGGCATAAATCAACCACTATTTATGAAAACAGCCGTATTTAAGCTCACTAACAGAACCAAACACGTACAAACACTTGTTGTATGCATTTCCCATAAAAAGTACGTCAGCTAACTGTTAATTATCGCATACACATCAAGCTGTTGTATTAGAACAACAGTTAGGAGCGAGTGTAATGAGCAACTGAACCGAATAAGGTCGTATCTGCCTGGTCGCGGAATAAGGACGTAATGTGTCATTACGACCATTTGACACGGATGAGAAATTGTAATGTGACTGTCATTCATTCATTCATTCATATCCGTGGTCGTTCGGCGCTAAATATGGGCTTCAAAATTACCGGTATAATGTTTGGTCATAGAATCCTCTATTGTTAATTACTAGGTAAGCTAGACGGACGGATTGGTGATCGTACTGTATTGTCATTTGAAGGCATGAAAAGAGAGATAAAAATACGGCCCATGTCTGGTGACGAGTTTTACAGAAACACGCGGATGGCGGGGCTTCTTTCCCCTTAGGGGGAACCGATCTAAACACTAATATTAAACAAAATTAGGAAAAGCGAAAACTTTATCAGCCTAGGGTAATTTAGGAACTGGTGATACACACGCCGGTTGCGATTATGAACGTAAACGAGGGAAAAGGAGTATGTAAGGAACGTAGCAGGTGCTGTTCTGTAGCTTCTGATAATCCCCATGGGAAGATGAGTTTATGTATATAAAAAGAAAGAAAAAAAAAAGAGACCAAAAAAAGAAAAAAAACCAAAGAAAAGAGACCATCCAACTGATGTTAAAGTTCGCGGCACTCTGTGCTAGCCTTTTCCCAACTATGTTGGGGTCGGCATCCAGTCCAATTGGATGCAGCTGAATACTAGTATTTTACATGGAGCGACTGCCTATCTGACCTCCACAACCCAATTACTGCGTAATACGATACCTCTTGGTAAGACTGGTTGTCAGACTTTCGTGCTTTCCTTTAAGTATGGACACCATTGTCATCATTTTCTGCACATTAATGAATTTTAATGCTTTTTTTATTGTTTTCACGATTTTGTTAGTTCTAATGTTCTTTTTTATTGTTGTACCAGCTGCGCCCCGCGGTTTCACCCGCATAAATTTCGATCCCGTGAGAATATCGGGATAAAAAGTATCCTATATGTTAATCCTGGTTATAAACCATCCGTGTGCCAAATTTCATCAAAATCCGTTCAGTAGTTTTTGCGTGAAAGAGTAACAAACATCCATCCATCCATCCAAACTTTCACGTTTATTATATTATATATTATTAAGGAGGAAGTAGGATTTCCTGTGCACGTCCCAAACAAAATATTGTTCTTTCTTTCTTTCTATTCTCTCAATTTCTTTGGGGTCAGTGCAGCATTTCTTCTCCTTCCATACATCTCTACCAGTCGTCATCTTAGTATCCACCTGACAGTCGTAGACGCTGTTTAAATGCACTCTGGTAAATATATTAAAGTCATATCTTCCATCATCATCATCATCCATATCTCGTCTTCACCTACTGCTGGGCACAGGCATCTCTTTTCCTGGGTCATTTCCCCATGCTCCTGCACCAGCCTCATCCAGGTTCTAGCCGTCGTATATTTACATAATTACAAGCCCGGAGTTTAGAAGTTGGCGGTTTGAAACCCCCGTGCCTCGAAAAGCACGTTAAGCCGTTGGTCCTGCGCCTGATCTCTCTCCGGTCGTGTCGAATTGCCGGCCCATCGGGCTATGAGAGTGAGGGCAGAGAGTGCACCTGTATCTGCGCATACACTTGTGCACTATAATATCTTCTCCGCGAAAGTCTCCGCTGAGATTGTCGCCATGGTCGAAATTCGCTCTGAAGGACTAAGTATTATCTCCTTTATTTCAATGTAAACATATAAATTATATTTTTAAATATTAGAATATAAAATATATAAAAACATTTAAAAATATAAAAAATAGTAGCCCACCGGTATCGGGAAAAGGGTCCAAGCTACCGGCGGTCAGGGCTCCAGAGAGAGGAACCTCCTGACAATGCGAGCCGTGTCCAGAAGTACCGCTTTCTGAATAAAGCCCTTGATCCAGCTGCCCAACGAGAGCCTCCTCAGGTGTTGGTCGACGCTCTTGGCTATTAAGCCATTGCAAGTATTATTATTATTAATTCAAGTCATACAAAATACAAAAAATATTTATTACTTCTCAAACATTGTGTCCTAAATAAACTGAGACAGCCCCATTATGTTATAAAAGTACTTGTGCCGGAGCTGTCTCGCGTTTCCCTTAAGCAGTATCCTAACAATAAAAATGTAGTCAAAGAACAGAATAAAAATACAATTAAAAAAGAAAGTCATATTATTATGTTAACGGAATAAGGTCGTATGTATGACGCATCATAACCAGATCCCCAACTGTAATGAATGACTCATTATTTGTGTACAAATAATGTGTAGCTGTATATTACACGTGTGTTTAAATATCTTTAATGAACTTTATATTATTTCCCTTGACCTCGGCTATAAAATTGTGGATTTATTCATAGTCATGATTTATTTTTATTTAGTTTGTCCAACTGCTAGGTTATATCTTCCTGCCTTCATCCCAATTTGTTTGGGGTCGAATGCTGCAAATCTTCTTCTGCCATGTCTATCAGCTGTTATCCCAGTATTCATCCTCATTCTCGCCAAGTCATCTATCAGACATCCATAGATGAATTCTTTGGCATTCCTATATTTTCAGCCATCACCATATTACCAAAATCATACTCAAAACTTTTCCTACAGCATTACGCTTATTCCTCCATATCACAAATCATACCATGAACGACTTTTCTAGGCCAATATTGTTTTATTTTTCTCTTTTTGCTGTTCAGGTCTCCCATTCCCATGGACGATAGCTGCATCGTTTTCTAGACTAAGACTTTCATCACCAGCCTATAGCCGTCCGCTACTGGGCATTTCAAATCGCACGCATTTATCCTCAGCTATCCTCATATTGCAAACAAGTACTCTGCAGAAATTTTTAGTCCGCCTAGTTTGAAATCCTGCCCAACGTTCATTGTCGATTTGCGGTATCTATTCAAGTATACGTCAATCCCATAGGTCACCAGTTCCAAGTTTAATTGAGACTTCAGACTCGCTTTATTGAAATATTCCTAAGTACTAATTACATTTTAATAGTAATAGGTATTTTCTCCAAGTTATTCTTAGGCTTGACCTGTGTAATTGTACTAGGTGCTTAATATAATAATTTGTGTAATAAAGTGCTTAACTGCATTCACGTTGTAAATTAAGCGCTTAATAGTATTATTAATAGTGTTTAAGGCCATCTGCGGCTATAATAATGCTATCAGTGCACATGGCTTAGTGCTGTAAGTAGGACTTTAATGCTAAAAGACTTTGCACACATACTAACATACTAGCTTTAATAATAGGGTGCATTAGGGCGATACTGAAATGTATGTATGCCAGCACTAAAATCTGACAAATTTCTTTAATAGATTTTCAACTTTATCGTTAAAGTATTAAGGTTCAAGGTTTATTGGGAAAAATTGACAGTTTCGGGTAGCTTAATGTGCTAGCGTCTGTACTGGCACACCCTGGAAAGTCAGCCCGGCTAAGATATATATGTATATAGAGAAAGAAGAAGAGAGCGTCCTTAAACTCCTGTGGTGTGCAGACAACAGGACACGCTGAACACCATATTAAGTGCCCCATAGTTTGTGGGACAGCACAACATTTACACTCCAGGGCGGAGACATTTGTGAATCTCCGCCTGAGCAGGTTTTCTTTGCTTCGGCCCACCTGAGACCGAAGTATATTTAAAGACATCCAGGTAAGCCAAGGCAACACATGTCCACGTGCAAGATTTTCAAAAGCTTTAGCCTTTCCTTAGACCGTTCGCCAGTGAGTGCTCCTGACCGAAACAGAATCTACCAGCATATCATCACCCACACACCAGTTGTTTGAAGAAGTTGTGCCTATCTTATAAGAATGCCTTCCAGCGGGATGAATCAGGGCTAAGAAAGCCAACCTCGGGGACCGGGAGAAAGTGACGATAAGAAGAAGAGAAGACACCAGGGGGTCTACTACGAAGTGCAAAGTGCGAATGATCGGATTGGACCGACACATGGCCGAACCGAATATTATTGAAAAATGCGAAAAAAGTTCGGATCGATCAGTTGGGTCGGGACCATAGTCAATATTCGCACGAGTGTAGGAGTGTAGGATCGGAAACGGCCGAACATTCGGCCGATACCACTTCGGAGTAGGCCCCCTGTTCTTTCATCATGTCACAAGGTCGGTTACCCGCTGTAGTGTGGCAACCTCTTTACATTTTACTGTTGCAGGCAAGGCTAGAATAAATAAAGAAAGATACATTACCACTTTAGGTATTACTGTGATGCTTATCTTCCTATCACATACCTAGGTACATATTAGTAAGTATTTTATTGTTTGTTATGAGACAGGAAAACAACTTTCGGACCACCGCTGTATGGATCCCAGATAAAATCGATTTTGATATTAGGCAAGCGGGCGTATAACATACTAGCTGCCCACGACTTCGTCCGCGTATAATTTCTTGTTCCCCCGACTTACCCAGTCGCATCGCATCGTCTGCCCGCGCTATTACTTCGCTTAGCGTTAATTCTGACCTTTTTCTATTTGCTCGTCTCCTAAGGGTCTTAGCGTATTCAGCAGCCTTCATTGGGCTATCAATGACAAAAATATTTTTTCAAATTATCCGACTGGTAGTTCCAGAGATTAGCACGTTCAAACAAATATTCTCTTCAGCTTTATTATTAGTATAGATTATCAAAAAAGTTGTGTAAGCAATCACACGTATCAGGAAAATATTATAAAAACCTTCATTAACGATTATTATGAAGTCACCACAAGCGCCTCTCTGTCTGCATTTAATCGATCAAGTCCGCGTTTTCGATTCAATCTTTATTTTAAGTCGATTTGTTCCACATAAACGTGAAAGTTTGTATGGATGGATGGAAGGATGGATGGATGTCTGTTACTCCTTCACGCAAAAACTCCTCCACAGATTTGGACGAATGTTTATAACCAGGGTTAACACATAAAATACTTTTTATCCCGATATTCCCACGGGACCGAAACGTATACGGGTGAAACCGCGGGGCACTGCTAGTAGAATTATAAGCATAAAAATCATGAATACAACTCTCTAAGTTCATATTAGGTACCCTATTGAATGCCTATTTCATCATCCATGACATTTGAGGTCATTTCTAACCCAAGAAGTTGTCAACTCTGAAATTTTGCGGGCTACCCTGACGCTTTCACACGAAGCCGACAACAAACTTTTAAACGTGGATTACAATGTAAAACAGCTAAGTAAAAGAATGTCCGTGAATCTCATAGGTACATGCGTATTCCACCACATTTTTCTACTAACTCGTTTTGCATATTCATTTTAAGCGGTTAATTTTATTGACGCTAAACGGGACTTGCCTATGAGGAATTTCTTTTGTACAGACGCCAGCACATCAAGCTACTACAATCTGTCAAATTTCTTTAATAGATTTTCAACTTTATATATAAAGCATTAAGGTTCAAGGTTGATTGGGAAAATTTGACAGTTTCGGGTAGATTGATGTGCTGGCATCTGTACTTATGTTGTATTGCCTCGTCACACTTCAGGGGAAAAGTTTTCTTTTGTAACAAGCCGATGCTCAATGAGATTTACCATAGCTTAACCAGCGTATAATGTTCCCACTGCTGGGACACAGGCCTCCTCTCTTCGAGAGGGAGTGAGCTGTAATCTATCACGCGGGCCCAGTGCGGGTTGGTAGGTGTCACATGTCTTCGAATTTCTGGTTCTAGGACATGCCGGTTTCCTCACGATGTTTTCCTTCACCGTTTTGAGAGCAGTGGTGATGAAACAAATTACACAAAATAAAGCGCCTGCCAGGGTTCGAACGCACGACCTACAACTCGTAAGTTGAGGCCGTTACCACTGGTCCACCACTGCCCTTGACGTGAGGGCAGTAGTGGCCCAATGGGACTTCCCATAAGCAAAATGTTGTATTTAACACCTGTAGGGGATTAATTTTCAAGATTCCTTCCTTATAGCTCACATTTGCTATACAGGGTGGCAGGGACCTCGACACTATGGATTCAGTACATGATTCTGAACCCCCTGTGTTGAAATTTTTCGTCGGTTCGGTCGAAGGAAAATTTCTACGTTAGGGGGTCTAGAATTCGGGAGTCACCAGCCGACTCCCGGCCACCGTAGGCGCGTGCTTGCGGGCGGCGAGCAATGGGCAGCTCGCCCCCCGGCAAGGACCAGGCCCGAGTCGACGGCGCGTTGTGTTCCACGCGCGCTTCAAAGAGATGTCAGCACAAACTGATGGGGTCCGCTAGGGCCGATGCCTGCCGGGTCAGCGGGATTGTCCGAAAGGGTTACCGCTACCCCGGAACATAAAGGGCGAAGGAAGGAACATGGGTGAGTTTTAGTCAGTAAGAGTTTGACAATCCCTTCCGCTCCACCCAGAGCGGAGGGGGTCTAGAATCATGTACAGTATTCATGGTATCAGCTTGCGTCTCGATGTCCCTGCCACCCTCTATAAGGTACTTTAGTGTAAAATTTTATGCTTCTAGACCCAGTGGCGTAGACTGTGCGTTGTGTCAGTAATTAAATTAAAGATTGTTATTAAGTAAAAGGATAGATCTTTTAAACTAAATCTAATTTGTTACTGATTTAAATAGTGATTTCGGTTTTTCTTTTAAAATCCGTGTTGTATGTGAAAATCTCCCGGAATTTAAGCGTTAAAGTTTAAGCAAAATTATTGCATTAATATATTTTATTACCTAATTAATTTTACGATTATTCCGTTCGCAGCTACTAAGTTAAGAAAAACATTAAAAAATACAAAAAAACAAAAACGTTATCTAACTAATTATACGAAAAACAGATGACACGAATGTATTTTTAAGTTTTTAATGTTTTTATAGCTGGTATCTGCAAAGTTTGTAGCAAAAAGTTGGAGATGCTGCAAGGTCGATCAAATGCCAACTGGCGCTTGCTGAAGGTCGTGAAGGCCAACCAGCGCTGGCTAGGAAATAACGTCATTGTCTCAGATTATTAATAGGATATTACGGTAAACCGGTTCTTTGATGAAACCGTTTTGTTTACACGGATATCTTTAAATTCATTAAGAAGACATGGATTTGAAGATTTTTTTATTGCTGTACCTCGCTACAGGTGCGGTGGTAGTGTAGTGTAAGATACGGATCAGTTTTGGAGATAATGTTCCTACTGCTGGGACTCAAGCCTCCTCTTTTTAGGAGGAAGTGGGTCCGCGTTGTGGTAATCCATCAGGCGGGTCCAGTGCACTAAAAAGTAGTACTTTAAGTAAGTATAACATTGTGATTGAATTATACACTCGAATACTTCTACTTACAAATCACTTTATTGGTACTCAACACAGTAAAATAGTAATTGTAACTGACAATGCAAGCCGGGTTTTTCCCGCCCTCTTTTGTCATAACAACTCAAAAGCAAGTTAGCCTACGCTGTCCCACTCCTGGGCAAAGGCCTCCCTCCACTCCTTCCATCTTTCGCGAGCCCGCGCGTCCTCCTTCCAATTTTTGACGGAACCTATCCAGCTCGTCCCGCCATCTCCTACGTGGTCTGCCGCGACCTCGCCTCGCTGTCTCAGGGCACCAAATCTGAGCTAATTGGGCCCACAGTTTGTCCGGCATGCGGCAGACATGTCCTGCCTATTCCCATTTAAGTTGGGCAGCCTTTTGAGTCACGTCAGCTATCTTTGTTTTGGAGCACAGTATTGTGTTTCGAACACGATCCGTTAACTTACCGCCTAGTATACTGCACTCCATTGCTCGTGGGCAGACCTTGAGTTTAGACTGCTGGATGTTAGTCAAAGACCAAGTTTGTGCACCATAGGATAAGACGGGAAGAATACACATGTCCTGTCTGCGTTTCAGTGTCAGTGTTTAAAAATGACAACGTTGCCACCCACAAATAATATTAGTTAAATAGTCGATCATAGTGTATGCTAACAACTGTGAATGGATGAGGCACGTTAGCAATTCCAGCTAGACTTGCTTATTGCTGAAAAAAAGAAAATAAAAAGGGAATAGGATTTGAAAACTCACCTTGAGCGTCAACTTAGTCCCACAGACGGCGCATTTAAAGCAGCCACTATGGAAGAAAGTGAAATCCTTGAGCGGGCCAACCCTGTCCACTTGGTACACAATCTCGTTACATCGAAAGCAAGTGCTCTCGTAGAAATTCGGCCGATACATTCTGACTGCAGTTCTGTCACGACATATTAACAACACTTTTAACACATAATCACTGTTTCGTCACTGCACTATCACTTTATACACTCATTAGGAGGCCTGTAAATAATTATTTTGGTTAGAAATACGTTTTTTGTAACACTTTTTTTTGAAGTTTGAAACAAGATTCGTTCGTGGAAAATTGTGGCTTCAGAGTCTACGTTTTAGAACATTATTATTTGATGTAGATCGTCATTTGTTAGGAAAAGCATAATAATCTGTAATTAATCTCATTCTGTATTAATTACGTATTTTATTTAAGAAGTTTAATTAGCTATAATAGTGTTTAAGATAACCTAACACGGTCTCGGCGTTTGGTTTGATAATCGTTGTCATAATGTTTTTTTATTGATTTTTGTTTTGCGTTCAAATGGATATGAAAAGAGGTTAGACTGGAAGCCGACCCCAACATAGTTGGGAAAAGGCTAGGCAGATGATGATGGTGGATACGAAAAGAGGTAAATATACTATTAATTTACTGCCTATTATAAAAGCGGTTCCGTAGAGTCAATTTGTAGCATATATACTACTAATAATATTATAAATGCGAAGGTTTGTATGGATGGATGGATGTTTGTTACTTTTTCACGCAAAAACTACTGAACGGATTTGGATGAAATTTGGCACACAGATAGTTTATAACCAGGATTAATACCTAGGATACTTTTTATCCCGATATTCCCACGGGATCGAAACTTATGCGGGTGAAACCGCGAGGCGCAGCTGTCTACTAGAATTCTTTAGCTCTATGCTTAAGAGATTTCTATAGAACGTAGCTAGATACCTCAACTAGTTAGAGTGACTTCGAGGCTATCTCGCTTTGCGAATTACTCAAAAAAAGTCACTTTACGTGAAATTAGTTTCTCACAGACGAGGTGCTTAGAAAAACTGCATGGTCATGCTGTGCATAAAGAAAGAAAGAAAAAGTATGTATGACATAGTAATAACGTGAGTGGTTTGTAATTTAGGGGTTTATTTATAAACGTTGCTTAAATGTAAGAGACGTTTAAACGTCAAAAATGTATGAGACCATTTCAGACACCAATCTACATGGTCTTCACATGCTGTGACCAAGATTATGTCTGCACTTTAAAAGAGACTGTGACTTCTGAGTTTGTTTCGGCCTTTCTTCTCAGCGTAGTCAGATAGGAAACACCGACCTCATCTAGTTTTAAAAAATATGGTTGACGTGTAAAAGTGTTTGTACATATCTACTTACAGAAATAAAATCATTTATCATTTATGGTTAAACATTCGCTAATCAGTACTTAACTTTAAGTAACGTTTATAAATAAAGGGTTTTATAGTCATCACGGAACGTTGTGCATGATTCACAAAATATACAAATGGATGTAAATATGCATGTACCTACGTATCCAAATTCGTCGTCCCCTAAGTTTGTGGCGACTGTATTGATCCAGAAACACCCTGAGTAATGACCGCTCAGGTGCGTTGACCCTTTCATTAATTATACATTTCAAAATAGATCGTTCTTTTTTTCTACTTTTGTTGAATAGAATGTTCAGAAAAATGTGGCATGTGTGATATATGTATTCTATTGTGTCTGTCCTATCTTCTCATGACAGAAGTTACAATGGAAAGGTACTTCTTAGTTAAGCAGGGTTTGTAAAAAACATGGGTCCGAATTTACTGAGGAGAAGGATTCAAATAAAAACCCTCTTCCTCTCTCCTACTTTTGCTCTGCCCGACAGGGTCCACAATGATCATATTCTGTAAAACCTACCACCTAAGTTCCCATGTGGAAGTAATAAATTGATTGAATATTGTTTTTTTTTTTTGTGTTTTATGTTCTTTTTTGCGTCATGTTTACCGCAAATAAACGTATTTTCTTCTTTCTTTCTATATATTTACTACAGCTGAGTAATTTGGGGCAACAAATAAACTGAACTCTTTTTTCCCTGTCTTGAATGATTCCCCCATCTACATAGTTAAGTCTGAGGTTAAAACAGTTAGGATAAGGAGTAGGGATGGAACATCAGATACGCAATGTCCAGCGTAGGGTCATCATTGTGCATCATGCTGGTGCACCAACTAACTAATGGATGCTACTGATAAGGCAGTGCCTACACCAAGCTGAGTTCGGGGCTGACACAATTAAGATTATTATCAGCCAGCTTGTGAAAAACTATGAAAAAGAAAAGGACCAGTGAATGAATATAAAAATATTAAGATGACAGTTATTAATATAGAGATGGATGAAACGTCAGAAGGCGTAATTAAAAACGTTCAAAATCTAGTCGCAATCTCATCTCAGCAACAATCAATGTCAAAAACTTGTCAAAAATGTAGGGAAATTAGAGGTTTTTTTGGCAGATTAAGACTGATATCAGACTGTGAACGCTCTTAAAGTTACGAGAGTTGCCCCTCAGGTGCATAGTAAGCGCATTCGGTCTGCATATATGACAAGAATGTATGAACGAACGTATTCGAGGCAAACGGAGTATGTAAGGATCATATCAGGTGGCGTTCTATAGTTTTGCCTACCCCCAAGGGAAGAACGCGTGAGTTTATGTATGTATGAGAGGACGCATATTAGTAAATTGAGGAGGAATTAGGCCCGGGGGTGATGATGATGTTCAGCTTGCTATGAAGATTCTGCCCCCAAGAGGTGAATACACCAATCCAACTCCAATCTTATCCAAACCAGGAAGTTGGCGGTATCATCACAACTGTAATGTTTTCTCATCGATTGTCTTATTTCTTTTTAGTATATTCATGTATTTATACATATTTATTTGTGCTTATATTTATACACCCTTACATTTTGATCGTTTTAATCCTTGAAAGGTTTCATTGTACTCATCATTATGAACAACTTTTATTATGGGACCAACCCTGAAATCGTGAAAAAAAATCAGTTGATCCATACATTATGTCGAGTTATGCGGACAAATGTATGGATCAGCTGATTTTTTTTTCACGATTATTAAAAGTTGTTCATAATGATGAGTACAATGAACCCTTTTAAGGATTAAAACGATGAAAATGTAGTTTAATAGGTTTATGCGTCTTTATATTTAAAATATTTATTCCTTAATTTTCATGATTACACCTACCACTGTTTGCCTCTGCATCACTCAAAGGTTGACTGGTAGAAAATGCCTATAGCATTAAGTCCGCCTCTGTACATTTATGTGCACGAAGCATTGAATAAATAAATAAATAAACCAAAATAGTGGCCGCATGTTCAACGACCTCCTGCTCTGCTAATCTAAATACCATCCATTGCATGCCATCACGTCATTGGTGCGTTGCATCAGTGCGGTCGTATCGCAACGATACCGTTCTTACTTGCGCATTGAGAGAGGCTCTACGCGTGCTGCTTGCGTGCTGCCTCTGGGCTTCAGCGGTGTAAGTGATGGGGTTTAGCGGGGAAGCGAGAAGAAAAAATTTGATTGAAGATTTGAACAAAAAATGTGGGAAATATTAGGGGTGAAATAGGAGATATTTTCTGTAGTTGACGCTTTGAGTGGTTTGAGCGTGGTTAGATGAGGTGACAATACAGCAGAAGTCATCAGAAGACACGTGGACCGAGAAAATTGTGCTTTTTCGCGTTGTTTGAACATATTGTTCTTGTTGTCTTATAAAAATTAGCACTTATTGTTTTAAAAAACAGTCATCAACATCGCTCCACCTAGCTTGAGGACGTCCTACCTTACGTTTGCCGATTCGTGGTCTCCACTCAAGAACACGTCTACCCCAACGGTCATCGGTTCTACGGCTAGTATGGCTGGTCCATTGCCACTTCAGCTTGTTTATTCTGTAAGCTATGTCGACAGCTTTGGTTCTCTGTCGGATCAACTTGTTGCGGATTCGATCCCTCAGAGAAAACAAAAGAACAATGATTTTTGCTACTAAAAGCGGAGGAGAGGGCGATTTCTACGCATTTTGATACGCAGTGTGTGCACTACCTTTCCCGCTAAAATGGAAGGAATCGCAGGAAAAGTCTAAGTTAACCCACACGTCAAAGACGTCGGCAAAGTATTAGAACGTGCAAGTGTAATGATACCTTGTGAAGTATTTATGTGCTCCATACGATTAAATGGTCGACGCAAAAACTGTGCCAATTATGAAAATACATGGATCGTGTACTAGCTTACAGTTTAACGATGTTGAGAGCACGGTATTGGTATAAGCGCATAACATATAACATCACGCTTGCATTTCCCCGAAGGGTTAGGCAGGGGTGTGCTTACAGTACACCCACATTTCACCTTCACCTTTTCATGGTTTAGCTAATATCTGCAAATACTTTAGACACGATATTTATACATTTATATCTATAATTCGTATGGTATATATAATAAAGAGTATTAGGTAAACTATACAAATTACAGATAATATAAATGTAGAAATTTTACATGAGGTGACAATGCTTTTGTCGCTAAAAGTGATCTTTTAAAGACAACCTTTGGATAGATTTAAAGGGAGAAGGAGAAACTACTGCAAAAATAGCTCCAGCTAGTGACTCAGTTTTATACCTACCATAGCAAATAGTAATGTTCCACTAGGTTTAGTAAGGATTTAATCATAAATGTATACTAGATTATAATAATATAATAAGATCATTCAAAATCTGTTGATATTACCACGATAAAAGTTTCTGTAATATTGTATAACATTTGCATCAATTATGCGTTACTAATAACCATGATAATTGCTTAATTTAAATAATTAATTATTTATTTAAAACAACTCATTAAGGTTAAATTAATTAAGCGGTTTTCAGATGAAGGTTAAGCGTGGCAGATTTATTATTGCAAAAATAAGTAAGTATTGTCTGAAATCTTTAACATAATGCCTGAAAACTCGCCGAAGGGAGATGGAGAACTGTATAATACCCCTGTAGCGGTATCTACAACGCCACATGCGAACAACGCGTCATACTGACGTCACGCAAATCCTGCATCTCGCAAGCAGAGTTTACTGCCCGCCAGACACAACACCCGTCTGGTCGGAGGATCCTCCCTTTTCTATGGAGGATGAGTGAACTTTACACCCTGTTCCTCATATCTCCAAACCCCAAAATGTCGCTAGTTTGTGTCCCATGTAATAGGGGAAGGTTGGAGTGAATGTTGGGTGTGGCGAAAGCACCAAGAAAGTAAAATAAATACTCTGGAAATGCGTTCCTTGGCAAGCACGTGTGGTGTGACTATGAATGATATGCTGAGGAACGAATTATGTGATAAAGCAACGTTGTGGTTAAAAAAAAAAGATGTAGTGACTTAAAAGGATGAATGAAAGAGGCGACTAACAAAAAGTATTTACATGGCAGAAGCTAGTGGAAACATCGAGAAGGACGCCCTAGAAGGACATAAATAGTGACCTTCTTGGTGATGTCCTTCAGAAAGGTCAGGTGTGTAGTGTAAGCTACCGTAAACGATGCAAAAGGAGTATGCAAGGCTCGGAGCAGGTGACGTTCTGTAGATTCTGCCGACCCCTTAGGAAGACACAAGGCGTGAATTTATATGTGTGTATATTATCTAAAATCTTTAACATAACGCCTGAATCTTTGCCGAAGGGAGATGCAGAACTGTGTAATTTCACTTTTCGCTAGTTTATGTCCCAAGTAATAGGGGACGAAGCTATAATTTTAACCTTTAATAGTAGGTAGGTAAATAATTACGTGTTTTTCACACATTCAGAGAAGTATTTTAGCTAAAACTTACTGATTAATATCCAAAGCTGTAACGTCACCTTTTGTAAGTAAGTAGGCCTTTTATAATAATATAAAATAAGTTTTTAAAAGGCTATGCCTACCAAGTATGAATAACAAGAACGATCATAAAAACTTGAGAACACGCCATAAAATAACACCCGTTTATTTAATGAATAATCAAATGGCAAGCATTGTGAGCAGTAAGCATTAACGTCACAAGTTATTCATGTGGGATTTTAGGGTCCCTTTTTATATTACTGCAGCCATTCGAACGAGATGTACGACGAGCCTAATGTAATTAAAACCATGAATATAGGATGTCTTCGGTGGGCTGGACATGTCGTAAGAATGGACGACGCAAGAGCACCAAATGTTTACTTGATAGTAAATCGGATAGCATTGACATTGTTGCCATCACGGGCAAAACCTGGATGAGACTGGCACAGGAGCGTGGGGGTTGGCACAAGAAGAGAGAGACCTGCTCAGCAATGGGTGATGTCGGGCTGTGATATGATGATGATAAAATCGGATGACCGGAGAAGTCGAGGTCCATCCAAGCTCAGATAGTTAGATGGCGTAGATCAAAATTTGAGAACTGTTGGAGTGAGAAATTGAAGAGGAAAAGCCGGAAATAGGCCACGTTGGAGAAATATACTTGACCAGGCTAAGGTCCACCCGCGGCTGTAAAGCCTTATTTTATAATGATCCATTCGAATACGCTGTACAGTGTTCACATTGACCAAATTCTAGACAAGAATGCTACAAATAAGTAAAGGTGTAAAATTATATTTTAGGGGGTGAAAAGCAACTATATAGTATTATGACAACCACAAATGGGAAAAGCAAAAAAGCCGCTAAGCTGAAGGGAGACTGAGCTGGCCACGTCTGCCGTATACCCTATGAGCTGTGGGTCAAAATAATCACTACGTGGAGCCCTGACACGGCTAGAAAGCGTCGCGGCAGACCCCGTAGAAGATGGCGGAACGAGCTGAAGAAAAACAACGACCAGTAACCACTTTAGTCCTGGATCGAAAGAGCTGGAAGTCATGGGAACAGGCCTTTGTCCAGCAGTGGAATGATTCAGGCTAACAGTAATAAATGTCAGCAAAGCAAAGTTGGAATCGTGAAAAGTATCTGCTACTTTTTAGTTTTGAGCTACATATATCCCAAAAACAGCATTATTTTAATATCATAACATCACGCCTTGTGTCCCCGAAGGGTTGGTCAGAGGTGTACCAATAGTACACCCACATTTCGCCAGTTATATTTAAGTCCCACGTAATAGGGGGCGAGCCTATTGCCAGCAACCGGGCCCAAAAATTTAGATTCAGGGCTGCATTTTTTAATAAATTTTATTAAATATTTCTACGGAACCATTAAAATTTGTGGATAAAGCTGATCCAATCGATTTTGAAAGCGACATTAAATAGTAACGAACGTAGGAGAAGTTTTTGGCCAGTGTTGGTCAACGGCTTAGCGATATCGTGGGCGCTGCGTGGGCGCATATGAATGATCCTAAAAACTACTTTTACTTTAGATTTCTTGATGCAATCTCATATTGTACGAGAACAGGTGCTGTGTTATTAGATTATATCATGCGGTTATGTATTTTGACTGTGAGAAATGGCCTTAGGAGTTTTGATGTGGTTTTATCAATTTATTTATCAAATATGAATAGTTATGCGATCTAGAGAGAGAGAGAGAGCGAGCAGTAGTGGCCAAATGGTAAAGGCCACGACTTACGAGTTGTAGGTCGTAGGTTCTAAGCCAGACAGGCGTTCTAATTTGTGTAAATAATTTCATCGTCACTGCTCTCAAAACGATGAAGGAAACATCGTGACGAAACCGGCATGTCCTAGAAGTAAAAATTCGAAGACATTTGACATCTACCAAACCGCACTCTACCGCGTGGCAGTTTACGGTACACTCCCTCTCACAGAGAGGAGGCCTGTGTCCCAGCAGTGGGGACATTATAGGCTGGATTATGATGCGATCTAGGGTCTCTTATGGGTCTCTTTTGCTATTCTATCGAGTTTGGTATTAATTTTACAATAATGAACGTATATAAATTGTATTTCTATAATTTTAGAATACCCAGTGTTCAAAAGCGGATTAACTACACAAAGTTAACCTAATCGTCAGTAAGCTAAAGTTCAATCCTTACTTGAATGCAAAGTTAAACTACATTTCCTTATCAATTCCGCATTTAGTTCACAAACAAACTATTTGAAGATAAACTGTGCTAAACCTCTAGTTAGTGGTACGATGGTAGAACCACCACATACCACCGACGTGCATGTACCACATATTACGACCACAAGTCTGTGGTCTTGATCTGCGTCCATATTCATGAGCCATGTTTGGCTTATCGCTATTTGCAAAGTCGCTGTCACATGGTGCTCTCGTTAAGTGTTAGTGATGTGACTGGATGTTTGCATGCCTGAGCCATGTTCTAACTTCCGATATGATACAGATTTGAGTGAAGATACCCAAGTTAAAGTGTTATAGTAAGAACATAAATGAGCAAGGAATTCATAGAACCCTGAGCCCTGGTTAGAGGAACAGCATAATCACTATAATCAGCCTATATTTTTCCCACTGCTCGGGCAGGCCTCCTCTCTGTGAGAGGGAGTTGGCCGTAATCCACCACGCGGCCCCAGTGAAGTTGGTGGGTGTCACATGTCTTCGAATTTTTGGTTCTAAGACATGCCGGTTTCCTCACGACGTTTTCCTTCACCGTTTTGAGAGCAGTGGTGATGAAATTAACTACAAAAAGTTAAGTACCTGCCTGAGTTCGAACTCACGACCATAAGTAAGTAGGGGCCGATACCACTGGGTTATAACCGCTCTTAAAGAAATAATCTTATTTAAATTTTTTGCTACTGCTATGAAGAAACTGTAGACAATTGGCTTAAAGCTCAATACCTACGACACCTTACGCTAAACTCGCATGTACAGACGCCAGCAGGCTACCCGAAACTGTCAAATTTTCTCAACCAACCTTGAACCTTAATGCTTTAGCGATAAAGTTGAAAATCTATTAAAGAAATTTGACAGATTGTAGTAGCTTGATGTGCTGGCGTCTGTACTATCGCCAAAACCTATATCTGACCATTTTGAAAACAAAATCCCGTGCACATGATGACCACAGCTGCGTCCGTATAGTAACCGGCACGTAAGTTGGCCAAAGATTTTCTAGTGGGAGAAGTTCGCGCACAAACAATTTCATACATTTTTACATGCGTGAACTTCCCCCACTACAAAACCTTTTGCCAACTTACGTGCCGGTAACTATAAGTAAAACAAAAGAGGATCCTTTTTAGGTCAACTAATACTGCGCTGCAAACAGGAATAGTCCTTACGGTGGTCAGATATAGATTTTGGCGATAGTACCTTTAGGCAAGATTCCTTTGCAGATTGCAAAGGACGATTTGGGACATAACTATCAATTTATTGCAACAATACAATTAAAGGCAAACTCAGCTCTATCTTCATCTTTGATATGAAGCTGTATTTCGATGTGAATGAAGTTGATCTCTAGTGTCGCATCACTAGTGAGTTGCGCACGCTCATAGTGGTTGCCATTGTGGCGGCATGCAGTTTGCCCACATCCCAGTTATAAGGCGAAGGTAAACGACAGCTTAACGAGCCAAATGTTGGCGTTCATTACACATTTCTTGAAATTCCACAACATTCTACTCGTGGTATGAATGAAATAAGCCTATGATCGATGAATAAAATCAGTCCTTAATCTACCGATTGTAACTAATAATTTAAATTTTTCTTCTAAAAGAAGATAAAGGTCTTCAAAAAATAGATTGTTTCAAATTTAGTCAACAAGTAATTAGCACGATTGACTGCCCTGGGGGCCTAGAGAGGTGACTTTGAAAACTTTTCGTATTTCTACATCGACTTTCAACAGGATTGACATAAGGTTTTAGACTCCATCTACATTATCTCTGATTGAATGTCAATTTGTGTGGAATCTCACTCTCAGGATGCAAGAACCCTTAGTACCGTAGAGGAGTGTAAGATTGTCTAAAGGACAGGACAAATCCTATGGGATTTGTTATGTACAGACGCCAGCGCTACTACAATCTGTTAAAATGTCTTTACTATAATTTCAACTTTATCGCTAAGGCATTAGGTTCAAGGTTGATTGGGAAAATTTTACAGTTTCGGGTAGCTTGATGTGCTGGCGTCTGTACCTCGTCAATGAGAGGCTCATTACACGTAGAGAGACTCTTAGCAGTCTACGTAATATAACTTAGAATTTATATGATCCAATGCTCTATTTGCTTCAGTGTGACCAAGGTAACCGCAATTTATTTAATTCTTAAATGATTAAGTTTTATCTTGTGTAATATTTGTACAATATCCGGCATAATGTTGAACGTGAAATAATTTATTATCCGCCAGAGACCCTGACATTTTTTATTATTGCACAACTTACTTACGAATCTCGGCGAGTTTCATTCACAAGTTGTGTTTATTTATTGGTACTGCAAATAATGTTTAATGATTTATTTTTCTTGATATTTGGAACGTGTGACCTAAGATTTAACATTAATAAAATTTGCAGTCTCATATAGCTTTAACAGGATTCTCAAAAACCCAAATGGGATGAGAAAATTTAATAAAAGAAGGGTTTTGGAACACCGTATGCAAGCAATGAAAGTCAAACAATTAATTAATCATAATTAGTTGAAGGCTCTGAATACACAGAACGAAACGAGCCGAAAGACTAAAGTCTTTAATCAGTGCATCCTGTCTGTTATGACTTAAGGAGCCGAAACGTGGACACTCACGGCACTGGTCATTAAATTCAAGGTCGCGATATGGAAAGAGCAATGCTTGGAGTCTCTCTGAGGTATAGAATCCGGAACACGGTGATCCGGCAGAGAACCAAAGATGTCGACATAGCTTACAGAATAAGCAAGCTGAAGTGGAAATGGGCCGGCCATATTAGCCGTAGAACCGATGACCGTGGAGGTAGACGTGTTTTTGAGTGGAGACCGCGAATCGGTGAACGTAAGGTAGGACGCCCTCAGGCTAGGTGGAGCGGAGATTTTCGAAGGGTGGCTGGTGGTGGCTGGATGGGAGTTGCCGAGAGTCGAGCCGAATGGCGTGCAATACACATAGACATAGGCCAATTCATGCCTATGTCCAGCAGTGGACTGCTCTATGGTGATCATGATAGTTGAAATTAATGCAAACGAAACTTTTGAAGATGATCAGCTAGATGGACTAATGATAAAACCAAATCAAACGAAAATATAAAAGAAATTTCTAAAGATTAGGGAATGTTAGGATGGTAGAATCAGTAGACAGTTTTAAAAGAACATAAGATTGAAATGGAGCCTTAGATATTGACGAAATGCCATATTATAGGCTCAACAGACTTATCAAAGGTGCAAATTGCCAGATTTTATCACTCGCATTCAATGAAAAATCCTTCACAAATTGTAAAAGGTATTGCAAAACAATTCTGTAACATAAACGTCTTTACGTTAACTGCTAAAGTTGACATACATACCTATGTATATATACTTGTTTAGGTACATAATCGTTATGCGGGTGTTGATAAGGAATTTAATTCTTCGGTTTTGCGTTTCCTTGGTATTTTTACGTCTTTCTATGGCTTTATTTTCAAGGTCGGTTATTACTCCTAGAGTTTACTTAGAATACAAGTTATTTAACCAGGTTTTGAAGAGAAGTGTGAATGGATTGAATGGAGTTTCATGCCCGTTATTCTCGATAGGAACCTACGCTTTGGAACGGGCAACAAGCTTCAACTTTCTGACTGACTGGTCTGCTTCTTCGCCATTCAGAAGTATCAGTAAATAATTGTATTATAACAATTTCTTTGAGTTTGAGTAAGAATGGACTAGTAGTTAGGTACTCAGCAGGCTTGTGGCGTCTCATGCTGTGCATTTGAGGGCCAGAGTGGTCAGCTTAGTGGCATGGGTTGTATCTCTGATTGAATGATTGCCGTCACAGTTTAATCTCGTTGGTTTATTCAGGTTAGCTCTCAATTTCAACTGACCAGTCACTGTTACAAAACATTTTAATTAAAAACTGCTTATTATTTAACCGGAATTATAATATTTTCGAGAATAACTTCGGCTATTATGTTCACTTAATGTTATGAAATAGGTACGTCACAACTGTTGCAAGTGTGTGCAACGAGATACTACGGATATAGTAAATTAGTTCAACCTTGTAAGGACGTCTGACTTTAACGTTAATTTAACTTATAACTAAACAACCTTATACGGTAATAATGTTAAGAAACTGAACATAAACAGAATTCAAGTTCATGAACGCAGAAAAATTAACAACAACAAAAGTAACTTAGCACAGGTCAAAAGTTCCACATCCAAACCTATTCCATACAGCCAGAAACGTCACGTAAACGCCAAAAACAGAATACACGCGAGATGCAAGCAACTAAAACCATTTTCCACGAGAACAGTCCATTGGATCTCACAGCACAATACACACGGTTAACGGAAACGTCACAACGGTACATTCATAAAAAAAGTTTGTGAGAAAAAATGAATTAAAAAAAGTAAACGAACGAATCTTGTTTCTTTTTTTTCTCATTCGATATTTGAATTTGTATCACAGACACCTGTCGGGTAGGTCATTTATGATGTCGTTGCGGGCGCGCGGCTCTCGCGGGGCACGGGCGAGGACTGTCCGCAATTGTTTACTGTAGGTTCGCCGTCGACTCTACAAAGAACCTTTTCGTGAGAGTACGTGTTTGTGGAGAGTAGCGTGGAGCCTCTGTGAGGACGTTGAGGATTTAGAAACGTTTGTGTATTAGTTTAGAAGTATTATTGTTGTTTATTGTATTTCTAAGAGCTCTATTCACCTGAAATAAATGAATAATAAATAAATACTCAAATAAATAAAATTCATTTCCTCGAGCGCAGCGTCTGATATCAGAGGGGCAATTCTCGTAATTTTAAGAACGTTCACAGTCTGATCTGTCTCAATCTGTCAAAAATACATCTCATTTCCGTATATTTTTGACAAGTTTTTGACATTTGTTTGTCGCCGAGTTGAGACTACGACTAGATTTTGAACGTTTTATATTACGAGAATTGGGCTTCAGCTTAAAAGTGACAATTGTTTTTACAGCATGAAAAGGTGGTGGCAAGCCGTTCTAGCAGAGAGCAGAAAATTTGAAGGTTCCTCAGAAAGAAGCAGTTTTATGCATCGAGGACAACAGAAGGTAGGAAGATGGTCTTGTTATAGCTTGATTGATATCTCACGACCATATCAATTTTCTTATAGAGATAGTCTATTTGTTAACCTTTCTACGATTTGCCATTCACATCAAATTACCTTCATTAAAAATTATAACGAGAAATGCTAACAAAATAAATTAAATTAAATTGATGTTGATGCAACCGTACTACGGCTTAGAAGGCCACGGGTGGCTCTTGATTTGACTAAATTATAGAGTAAATAAATAAACTGACTCTATAAATATACTCTATAATAACTGACTAAATAAATATATTAAAAAATGGAATACTTAAATAAAATATTTTTCATTTAGCTATAATTTTTAACTGGTTAATTTTTCAATCGATAGATAATTTTTATTTGTTGAGTAAAATTGACGTCTGACAGATTTTGTATGGAAGAACTGTCAAAAATTCATGTTTTTTATTTTATTCAATTTTATTCCACGAATAAAAATTATCTATCTACGAGTATATAGTCAGATAACGTTTACCTAAAGAATAAATATGACAGTTTGACACATTTTCCATACAAAAGCGGTAATATTTACACTTCAGTTATAAAATATATGACAATTAAAAAATCAGCCACTAACCCTAAATAATTCTTCAAAATTCTGCTATAGTTACTTAACTCTCATTATGGGTGGAGTCTTTTTTATTTGTAACCTAATTATTTTTGTTATTCTGCTACAAATGTGACAGTTGAATTTCTCTGAAGGTTTTAAAATATTGTTATCAATTTCCAACACATCCGTGCACACAAACTGCCAAACTTAAGTGGCAGTGGGCAGGGCACATTGCTCGCAGAACAGATAGCCGATGGGGCCGAAAGATTCTGGAGTGGCGACCACGTACCGGAAAACGTAGCGTTGGAAGGCCTCCCACAAGGTGGACCGATGACTTTGTGACGGCCGCAGGAACCCGTTGGATGCGAGAAGCACAGAACTGTTCAAATTGGAGGTGCTTAGAGGAGGCCTATGTCCAGCTGTGGACGTCTTTCGGCTGAAATGATGATGATGACGTACATACATACATCCCACCTATTTCCACTACTGCGCGCACGCATAATCTCTGGCCAGGTGGTAGACACGGCATCGTGGCTAGTCGGCACATCGGGCATTCCGACCGACATCGCCCGCCGGCGAAAGTAAACTTTACCAATCTTACGCGAGCCTCTTCATACATCACTTACAACCCAATCCAAACCTTATCTTTTGAACTCCACAGTTGCTTTTCCAACAAGAGTTCACGAGCTTCTCGAATCACACACATAACGTCAAATTATACTCTATTTTTACGAAGCTAGAGTTGGTTTTTGATCGGTTAATAAAACAGGTATTGTATTATGATGGTCAGGCTATGGTGGACGGTGAAATAATGCCCCGTAAGGCCTAGGGATTCGTTTCTTATTGTGTTTAATTGTATGTAAATAGTGTGGTACGATGCCCTTGGTTAGACTTTCTGATATTAAGAAGTAGAATGGAGAAATTAAAATGCTATTAGGCCTAATAGAAACGCTGGGTAGTGAGTATTAGTTGAACAAGAGTTGAAAAAGAACGAATGAAAGATTGAAAGAAAATTCTTAGCAAGCTCTGTACAATCCTCTAGGAAAATCGAATAAAATGAAACTTAAAATTTTGAGCTAAACGTATAGCTATAGAATTACATCAAGAGCTGAAAACATGGTAGATGGGGAACCAACTTGACCCTTATCGGAGGGATTGGTCCATATTGACTCAGAATCGAGTTGAGTGGAAAAAGGAAAGGGTGACCTTTGCCCTGTAGTGGGACAATACAGCCTGATTATTACTATTAGAGGCGAATCTGATGGATGGAATTCCTTGTTGCTGGTGATTGGTGAATAAAACAAACTAACACACACCAACGCCTTAGAGTGAAAACCTCATAAGTGTAAAAGAGGTAACTTTTCAAGAGGAAGAAAAAACAATATTTTGTGTACAATTCAAACCGACTCCGCGTCGGTAAGTATGGTCATTCCTTAATCTCTTAGGTAAAAAAATCAACAGCTAATGCCTTATCGACACTACAGAAGTACTTATGAATTAAAGTGTAAATTAATTTTTATTTAGACGTCTAATTTTATGATGATGCGAGTATTTACGAGGTTCTGATTTACTGTCATAGATGGCGCTATGAGTATCGAATGAACAAATGAGTCAGACCAACCGATCGATTCTGTAAAAATCTCACCGTGAAAAGTTACGTGAAGTGAGCTTAGAGTGAGCTGTCAATAGTGTCAATCCCTAGCATTAGCTGGAATGACAGCTCACTCCGCGCTCACTTCACCTAAGTTTTCACGGTGAGATACTCGTAGTTACAGAATCGCACTGCAGGATGTGCGTTGCGAGGTTTTCTTCCTAGAAACGCGATAAAATAAATTTGAGCAAGAATACATTCCCGAGGTTTTCACTCTATGGTGACGACACACACTTACACTTATACTTATTATTTGTAATCGTGCGTTTTGTTTGTGCAGAATAAAATAGTTTTCTTTCTTTCTTAATTTACAAACGGTGTAAGGGACATCGACGCGCAAAATGATACAAATAAAAATAAAATAAGCTGTTCCATACATTTTGACCGTGTAAGTAATGCACCGTTGTATGAAACAGCAGATTTTTTTATAACCGATGAAAAATCTCTACTTTGACGGGCCAAGAATCATGTGCTGAACTTATGGTAACAGCTTGAGCGTCGATGTCGACGGATGAGGGAGAGAGCCTCCCGTCCCAGCCGCCGCGGGAGACGCTCCGGGCGTCGGGAGTCGCGTGACGACTACCGGCCACCGTAGGCGCGGGCCTGCGGGCGGAGAGCAATGGGTAGCTCACCGCCCGATCAGGACCAGGCCCGTGCCGGACGGCGCGTAAGTGTTCCACACGCGCCTCAAAGAGTTGTCAGCATAATTTGAGGGGCCCCTTAGGGCCGAAGCCTGCCGGGTCAGCGGGATTGTCCAAAAAGGTTACCGCTACCCCGGAACATAAAGGGCAAAGGAAGGAACATGGGTGGGTTTTAGTCAGTAAGAGTCTGACACTCCCTTCCGCTCCACCCAGAGCGGGAGCGGTCATTTGATGATTTCCCACCAAAAAAAAAAAAACCTGTTAAACACCAATCTTGATGACCCAACTCAAATATTCCCGGAAATTGGGATAAGTAGGTATTTTCGCCAGTCAGCCAGTAGAAAAGACATCAACGAGCAAGGATGCTAAAATATATACATTTTCCTGTCAACTCGGAATTTCCGACTACACATGACACATAACATCAGGCTTTTCTTCCCTAAAAAGTTAGGCAGTTATATTTAAGTCCCATGTAATAGGGTGCTACCAACGGGCCAGAAATCCAGATTCCGGGCTGTTATTGTGAAATTCCAGATAGAAACACGACTACGGAATTTTCCACATCTATTTCGATATACTCGTAGATAAGTAACCAGGGTCGTCGGATCTAGTTGAAGTTTAGTAAGAAACCGATGGATGTTTTCGAATGAAATTTTATTTGATAAATGAACTGTTTGTTTTCTATTAATTAAATTAAACATCCAGCGGTTTCTTACAAAACTTCAACTATATCCAACGACCCTGGTTACTTATCTCCTTTGGTGACCGGGCATATTATATTTAAATTATATAATATTATATTTAATTCTATGTGACCGCATTGTTCTTCTAAAGTACGCAACAGATTTTGATGCGGTTTTCACTGTCATTTCAAGAAATGTTTCCGGAAAGTTTATATCGTTATATAATATTATATTATATCGTTTATATAATATGTTAATATTAAACATACACACTCGTATATAAAGAAATCTCAATGTTTTCTCAAGTCGTAAAAACCGTGCGAAGCAGAGGCGGCCCATGTAGTTGAGAATAAGTTACAATGTAATAGTAGTATTGTGACTTCGTCAAAACGGTGAAGTAAAACATCGTGAGGAAACCGACATGTCCTAGAACAAAAAAATCGAAGACATGTGACATCTACCAACCCGCACCGGGCCCGCGTGATGGATTACGGCCCACTCCCTCTCACAGAGATGAGGCCTGTGTCCCAGCAGTGGGAACGTTATAGACTGATTATGTATTGTGACTGCTACTGGCAACCTCATGTATTGTGATGTTAAAAGTCAGTATACCTAAGGTAATAATACTATCCTCCTGCTATAATGTTGGTATTGATTTAAATGAAAGTAGAGCTACGAGCGAGTGCACCTACGTGCATTCCTTATTGGAACATTGCAACATAAACATTCTAGCCGCGTTTCTGCACCACATGGCGATTATCGGTAATTTATAGAGTAATTCAGTTAACACTAGCTAATTATAGAAGGATGTTATATCGTTTGCATTAAACAAAGACTCTAGTAGACTTGTGTTCTGCTGTAAATTCCCTTTTTTTTTAAATAAATACGTTGTTCATGAATAAGTTTTTTATTATTAATTAATAATGGATCACAAGAAAGACAATTTAAAACACAACTATTCTATAGAATTGTTGAATTGTAGGTATAGGTAAAGCCGTGTCTCCTGCGCGTGTTTTTTCAAAACATTACACAAAAAACCTTACACACGTTTGTATGTAAAATATTTTAATACGCAGGAGACAGCTTATGTTTGAAAATAAAGGTTTATTTGTTTTCAAACACAAGCCGTCTCCTGCGTATTAAAATATTTTACATACAAACGTGTATAATATTTTATATAACACATTCTGTGTTGATGTCGTAATGAGTTCCGACGAGGAAGAACAGAAGGCCAATTCTCGTAATTTAAAATGTTCAAAATCTAGTCGCAGTCTCTTCTCGGCGACAAATAAATGTTAAAATCTTTTAAAAAAAGTAGGGAAATTAGAAGTACTTTTGACAGATTGAGACTTAGATCAGACTGTGAAATGAGAATTGCCCCTCTGATATAAGTTTTAGCAATTGTAGACTCAATAACAAGGATAAGACGGATTTCAAGCCAGACCGTATTTACGGCTTCGAAATTTTGACATTTATCAAGAGCTACGGATTGATGACCGGTTTGGATTGGGCAATTAATTTCGTGTTTCTGTAACCAATATTGTAGAATGGTTTCACTTATACGATCCGATGTGCAGATGTGATGTGATTAAACCAACCCCGGTTGAAAATGAAACAAACCCTTCCCCTCTTCATCCGCGCGGGGAATGTTTTCTATGCAGCTCGAAAAACAAAAACATCGTGTTTGCGTACACAAATGTTTAAGACCACGCCCCTCGCCCCACGCGCCTCTTTGTTTCGATGATCTTGTATAATGTTTCGACAAAATACGCGTAGGAGACACGGCATAATATAGATACATAATATATAAACTCACGCCTTCCTCCATACATAAGCGTAGGTATCAGCACACGATTGTGACCCGCCCCCACCCTTGTTCGAATCAGCTGGCTCCGCTGAGCCTCTAAATTCGTTCCAAATAATTCCGATCCAGCCTGTCCCTTGCTAAGCAGCCAACAACTTTTTAGGTTGACGGGCAGCAAGGGATAGGCTGGATCGGATTAATTTGGGACGAATTTAAGGCCACAGGCTCAGCGGTGCGGGTTGACTCGAGCAAGGATCGGGGCGGACATGGACTGGGGCGCCGCGGCAGGCCTGGCGAAGACGGAAGGACGGCGGGCGGAATTTGTATTTTCTATGAGTACTGGTGACCTTACGACTGTCCTGGAGGAAGGTGGGTAGTGGCGTCGTCGTGGATAGTGAGGGCATACCTCGGTCGACGAATTCTACTTATGCGGGAGGGTGCATAGGGCGGCCGCTCTTTATGTTCTGAAAACAAAAATTCCTCCCTTATTCGAAATCCGAAGCGAGCAGGACGTAGCATGGAACTTCTTTTGGAAGGTCCCTTCACAGTCTGATCCCAGTCTCAATCAAAAATACCTCCAATTTCCCTACATTTTTGACAACTATTTGAGATTGATTGTCGCCTAGATGCGATAGCGACTAGATTTTGAACGTTTTTTAATTACGGAATTGGTCTTCTGCTGTTGTTATAGTAGCTACGAGTTTGTTATCAACGCTTTGCTATGAATTTATTTACAGGCGAACAACGTATATTGAAATAACTAGAGAAAGCACTTGGAAATCACAGGTCCACATTAGGTATAATTACCCAAAAATATTATTTTATATGCGATGGTTGATATCGGGGGTCTATATACAAATATGACAATTGTCGGACACGTCTGCTAATGTCGTGATAGCGTCATCTATACACATCTCTTTAAGTTACTATGAATGTTGTAGTCATTCTAAGTAGCTACATTGCAGCGTAGTACCGTATGGAGCGGGGTAGATGGCGCTACGTTGCAGATCATATAGTAAAGCTGTCTCAGCCACAAACTGAGTCCATGTCCTGAGAGCAACGATTTTTTCGTAGAGGCTCTCTTGTCTGCGTTGGGAAGCGATCACTGCAGCGAGAAAATCAATCGTAATATTTTCTGCTATGTGCTTTTCAGTTTGCGCGTGGATATCACCGAAGCCACCCTTTAATGTAGGTATCTTTTTGTTATCCCTTGTTGGCCACTGCAAACGTTGATCGATTTATATTTCAAATAATTATTTATTTCAAATAGGCACATAAAAGGCACTTCTAAACGTCTAAATTTACAAAAAAAAAAATAATTGATTCTACTCGCCCCCTCCTAAAGGTGTTCGTATGGAGAAGAATAGACAAGAAACTCCACCATTACTCTTTTGAAAATGTTTTACAATATTTTGTATACCCTAATTATATAGAATAAAATTACTATATCACAATTGGTAAAAATAATTAAATATAAAGCAATGACGATAATTAAAATTAATTATGTGAGCATGGTGCTCATATAATTAAAAATATTGTAAAATTAGATGATTTTCCAAAAATTTTTATAAGCAATAATTTAGTGTGTGAATAGAAAGTAAGATTTCACAGAATATAAAATCAATGTCATAAAAATAAATTAGCAATCAGTTTGAGTTTGTCTAGACTCTGGTTGACCTTTACATGATCAAGCCGAAACTATTAAGAGAGGAGTAGGACATGGTCACAGTAAAAAAAAAGATAGATAAATATTAAGAAAAATTTATTAAATAATTTTTAGTAACCAATTTTAACCTAAATATATCACATTAAATATTCTTTTAAAATACTAACTAGACGTTGATACAACGTATAGTACACAGCCATTTAATTAAACAACAAGTTGTTAGCATAACTAATAACTATGTCTTCACACTTACTTCCTTAGAAAACAGAAAGTTGACCAGTACAGCTATAGAACTATACATATTGGCCTATGAACACTACCAATATTTGACCCAACTAATAGAAGAAATGGTTTTCATTTTATACAGTATGTTGTATGTTATCCATCAGTACCCGAGTGAGATTCATTTTATGTAAGTACAGGAGAATTTGAAACTTATTATCGGAGGGTTAGTCAATGAGTTTCTCATCGCTTTTTAATTGCTTCTGTAATTACGTCATTGAGCCGGGTAAGAAGTACAATATTGAACTTTATAAAACTTATGGAGTATGTAATGCAATCTAAGGTAAGTAGGAAGCCTTCACTTGTCAGCTTGTGAGTAAGAGGTTAATCATGACACTGCTCTAACTAAAACTAGAGAAACTACAGAGACCAATAATGTTTTTGTATTTTATACAGGTTCAAATTAAATTCCTTAGCGAAACTCGACAGACGTCATGGGTTTCAATATCGCAACGTAATAAAAATAAAAAAATCTATTTATATTTTTTTGGGTCAACTATCGCTCGTTGTGCAGTTGCTTGAAGTTGAGATAAACAGTTTTTTTTTGTTACATCGTGTTTACATATCGAAACCCATCACGCATGAGATTTTACAAAAAAAAAAAACTCGTTTTTCAAACTGATATTTCAAGTAACTATAGTACTTACGGTCTACCAAAAAAAAAAAAAATCAAATCTTTTTTTTTTGTTCCATCAAGGTTAGGTATCGATAGCCGTCACGCGTGCGGAGTTTCGTTAGCTAATTTAATTGACCCTTTATAGCACAGTCCTTTCTGTTCCCTTCAGAAGTAAATAATAAAACCATAGTCAATAACTTAGTTATGTAAAACTGTTATTTAGCGCTAAGGCTGCGCCGGCTGACTGCTGACCGATATCTTGAACTGGGGCAATGCGTTGGGGTTCTTTTTCTTGAGAACGACATCCGTGCCCCATCTCCACTGTAACAAAAGAAAGAAGAGGATTATTTGTACGTCAGTGTAATAGCAGCAGTATTTTGCGGCAACAGAATCTTCAGGATGGTCTCTGAGACGCCAGCAGCCTAATTGCGTAACATATTTTCGGCAAATGATTGAGATTAATTGGTTTCGTTTCGATCGCTTTTTGTTTCATTTTACGATTTTCGTATTGCGTAACTCCACTATCATGTAATAGCAACAGCTGTTGGTTTGAAACGCTAAAGAGTGAACGATGTGTGCTTAAGAAAATCGTAAAATGAAACAAAAAACGATCGAAACGAAACCATTTAATCTCAATCATTTGCCGAAAATGTGTTACGCAATTAGGCTGCAGACTGCTGTACTGGGGAGATTTATCCAGCTTCATATGACGAGATGATTTATTATGTACCTACTTAAGCACTATGGTTTTTATTTTTTTACATGAGTGAGTTTATGATTTTAATATTTGAATTTTGAATATTATGAATGATGTTTTGTTTTGATTTTAGTATTGACTAACATAGTTTTAAGACGTTTGTTACTAACAAGTATGGGCATATAATTAATCTTTAAAAAAATAAACGGTTTTTGCAAATAGAAGTCAAGTCATTTATGTAACGGGTTGCGCGGCAATGTTCTTGACACCCTGTATATTCATATTCCCTGTATACCTATTGTATATTGATCTGAATCAGTTCTCAATTGAGACATCGTTCTTTGATGTCTCCTGAAAAAGTATTTCTTAAAATAGCAGGCAAATATCTGAGTTTACTATGTAAAGCAAGTAGCTTTACATAGTAAACTCAGATAATTGACTGCTATTTTAAGATGAAAACAGAAAACTCCGAGTTGATTGAATCTCCGATGCAGGTGAATGATTTCATTATTAATTACTGATTACTGCTAGTAAACAGCTAAAATAGTCAACAAGTGTCAATGACTGACTTTTGTTTAAACACTTTTTAATTAGGTACGTGATAAACAAACAAAGATTGTAAACATGACCGATTGCAAAAATAACTGAAACAAATAGGTAACTGATTTTATGATTTATTTACGTCTTGATTTGTCATGATGCAAAAACATGACAGACAACGCAAACTTTAAAAGTTTGTTATTGGAATAGGATAAGACAATATTATAGCTAATCTGCATTCGCGATTTATTTGCCAAAAATGTAAACAAATACGAGTTTATGGAAAAATAACTTTACTTCCTACACAATAAAGTTCAGTTTACCTAGTTCAGTTTAACTTCAAACATTTTTATAACTTTTTCAATAGTGCTAGTCACGCTGAAATCAACTTAATCAACATTAAAATAAAGTTGATATTTGTTTAACTTGAAATAACATCAATTTGAAACATTGAATATACTATATTAGATACTTTGATATAGTCATCCACGATTTATAAGTGTTATTTGCAACATGTCATAAAGGTACATCTTAAGTATATGTATACATAACTTATTTGTTTAAAAATATACAGACAGCTGTGCTGCTGGGAGTTTGTTGCGCCACTTCTTCCCAGCAAAAGCACTAGGAAGTGAAGGGAACTGTCTTTTGTAATTTTGACGTTCGAAAAGTGCTGATTCTCTGCCAAATTTGAATAAATGACTTTTGATTTTGATAATGGCAATTTAATAATATGGTGATGTACTTTATGACACTTTTTTCTATGAACAGATTTTATTTTTAAACATTGCCCCACAATGGGGATTTCTCCTGTATCGTGGGTGCGTTTACAAACATTTAAACTCACAAACACAAACAGCCAGACCCGGAACAACTACTTGTAGGTCATACAAATATTTGTTCCGTGCGGGAATCGAACCAGCGACACGCAGTGCAGCAGTCAATCGCTTAACCATTGCGCCAACCATGCTGTCAAATTTCGAACATCTGTGTCTGAATTAGATATAAAATATCTGTATTTCAGAGATCAGCGTTCTTCCCCTGTTGTAGGCCGCCCTGTTCTGGGTCTGTTGTTTAGCAAATAACTTTATCAATAAATATCTTTTTTTTTATTAGCTGTTAATGTCCCACAGCTGGGCAAAGGCCTCCCTACGCTCTTTCCACATGTCACATGCCATCTGCCGCATGTCAGACGATCAATGGGTCAAAACTTACGACCTAGTGGGTCCCTCTGAATGACAAACGACATCGCGGCAGGCCCAGACGGAGATGGCGGGATGAGCTGGACTCCTTTCATATAATTGGTCCTTGACAGCTCAGGACAGAAAGAGAGAGGTGAAAAGTATCCTTTGGTATAAGTCAAATTTGATTAACAAACCTGTAATATTCTGATTAATTGCTAGCCTAGAAAACACAATCTACAGTAGGAAGATGATGAACCCAGTAATAATAAAGTTATACCAACCACGATAACAGCAAATATAGCTCCCAGAGAGTATCCAGCGAGCACATCACTCCAGTGGTGTTTGAAGTCAGTGATCCTGGAGAGAGCGCAGAACCAACTCAGCATGACGGCGCCGAACTGGAAGACGTGGCGGATTGTCCTCGTGCCTGACCAGGTCATGCGGCCTTCTAGATATAGCTGGAAGAAGAGAATGGGGCTTTAGATAAAGATAAAGTTTTTAAAGTTGTATATGAGATGGATGGTGATGGAAAAGACGTAGAACTAGAAACACAATAGTATTGCTCAGAGATATAGAATAAAGATACATGCGAGTTCCCAAAAACAGATTAAAAAAAAAGGCAAAATTTTGTTAAAGTGACTGATCCCGTCACCTCTTCAAATGTAGTTTGAAAGGAGAGTTGGTTTGATAATAAGAAGACTGAACCAGATGGTTAATAATGCTATAGTGGACAGAAATACGATTGAAAAAATCCGGATGTCAAATACTGGGTGTCAGGGACATCGACGCGAAACCTGTAACCACGGATGCAGAACATGATTCTGAACCACCCTGCGATGATATTTATCGTTGGTTATTAAAAAAAAATAGCTGTTCCATACATTATGACTGCGTAGGTTGCACTTTTCTAAGAAACAGCAGATTTTTTTTTGATAACCGACGAAAAATTTCTGCGCTATGGGGTAGAAGTTTAGAATCATTTGCTGAATTCATGGTTACAGTTTGTTCATATAGGGCAAAGAGGAAGAGTAAGATGAGGAAGATTAACTACACCACCAACAGTCACTAACGATATCTTGGATCAGATACATTAACTTGGAGGACGTTGTAAGAAGATATAAATGGCACGGTGTATATTCCACGATTGATTATAGACCATGAAGTGAGTTAAATTAAATGAATGAGCAGCGTTAAATTACATAGTAGCCTTTGACAATCATGGCGATTGGATGATAGGCGATATAGTGTAAATCTAAGAAGCTAAGGAAGGACACATTAATTAAATAAATTTCTTTGAACTAAGTACAAACTGAATTAAACTAGACGATCACTAGGATAAAGGAGATTTAGGTACAGTTGTTAATCCATGCTGGAAATATTAGATTTACGAGTATATTTTAGGGCAAATATATGTTGTTTTACTAGATACGGTTTAAGACATTTATTTTTCAAAAAGAATACAATTCACTTAATATGAGAAATACAAGGCAATCTTAAAACTAAATATAAGAATTACTTATGGTGAAGGTAGGTATTCGTAAATAAATTAGTTATAGACACACATTTTTTACAGTGTTGCAGGTACTCTACTAAAAGGAAAAAGTTGGTTTACTATAACATATCGATTCTTGAAGCCAAGTCAATAGCAATTACACATTAAACTATTTATATGTGCTGTAATGTTTCGGAAAAACAGGGTAGGTATTCCAGTTTTCTTAATACTTAGCAAATTAGTAAATAATAATAATTGATGAGGATGTAAATTAAATTCGTGTGGTGGGTTAAAAAAACCTAGAGAAAGTTTTCAAGATGTGGTGCTTTGTGGTTCTTTGGTCTAAAGTAAAGGATTGTATCTCTTTAATGTCATTAGGTAATTTATTATACAACTCTGCTCCTTCGTATAGTATATTTTTTCTTCCTTAATTACGTAGATCGCGGTGGTCTTAAGCAAATGTTGTTTTTTCGTCTGGTGCTACGTTTTTGTGTTTGTCCTTTTTTTGTAAATGTTATTTTTGAGTGTATATTTTTATTTAATAGCTTATGCACTAGTATGCATGTGTTGTATTTATTTATATCTGTGATAGCGTCATCAATTTAGTTTCTTTATAAATTTTTTCAGTCGGAGTTAGGTAGTTGTAATGGAATAGGAGTTTTGGCATGTTGCGATTTGTTTTAGCTGCAGTGCCCCACACACCTCTATTAGGTATTCTAGGTGAAGTTTTACCATAGAGTTGTGAATGATATACCTAACAGATGTCTGCAAGTAGCGGACGATCCCACGAAGCGCGCCCATGACAGAATATAGTTTAGATCTTATCTTATCTAGATGTGTCTGCCATGTCAAATGTTTGTCTAGGTGGAGACTAAGATACTTCTCCGAAGAAACTTGGGTATACTATAGGTTCGTTATTTACGTATAGATTTGAGTTCTTTGCGACTTTTTTGTTCCCAGCACTAAAAATAATATAGTTAGTTTTAGTGGTATTAACAGTAAGCAAATTGTCTTGGAACCATCTAGAGAGAGTGTCCAGGATCTTGTTGTGCTTGTTCGATGACATCTTCGATATTGTTTCCAAATAAAAATAGGCTTGTGTCAGCAGTATAAAGTATTATGTCGCCTGATAGGTTTAGGTTATGTATGTCATTTACGTATAATATGAACAGCAGGGGGCCAAGAATGGATCCCTGCGGTACGCCGTAGGTTAAAGTTTCGCAGCTACTTTGCATATCACCAATCCGAACAATTTGTTGTCTATTGGAGAGATAAGACCGGAACATGTGGGTAGTATCCCTGATGCCGATTTCATGCAGTTTTTGGAAAAGGAGACTATGGATAATTAGCAACAACAGATAAATAATTGCACAAACAATGCATTGCATTACAATTGTATCAAATGCCTTTTTCAGGTCAATAAATATACCGAGTGCTGCGCATTTTTCATCGATATTTTTTTTTTGATTGGTCACAAGGTCAATTGTTACAGTTAGAGTGTTGGATTTTGCGCGGAAACCATATTGTTTCTTAGAGAGGGATTTTATATGTTTGAGGTGATCATCTAGAGTAATCTAGACGTTTATACATTTTTTCGAATATTTTAGATATTATTGGGAGGACAGAGATATTGCGATAATTAGATAGAATATGTTTTAATTTATGTTAATTGTGTGTTAAGTCAACCTCGTAATTACTTTACTACTTTTCACAACAATGCTCATTAAATAGTAACATTCAGTTTAATAGATCAGTAAGGTTGACATTATCTAACCGTCACATAGAAAAATGTTCTTCTTAGCAAATAGACTTTGTCATTTTATGATGGGCAAGTGACATTCAACCTATAGTCTATTCAATGTTTCAAATTTATGTTATTTCATGTTTAAGAAATATCAAATTTATTTTAATGGTAACTAAGTTGATTTCAGAGTGACTAGCACTATTGAAAAAGTTTAAAAAATGTTTGAAGTTGTAACGTTAACTGAACTTTATTGTGTAGGAATTAAAGGTTTTTTTCCATAAACTCATATTTGTTTCCATTTTTAATAAAGCATATAAATCATGAATGCAGGTGTATTTGAGCACCGGTTTCCTCTGTCGTCGACACGTGTTCTTCGTGTGTATGAGCACTTAGGGTGGCAAAGCAATTACGAGGATGACTTTATAGTCACCCTCATGTATTTTTATAAATACAATAAAAAAAATAGACACAAATAAAGGCAATACTCACAGCTAGATAGATCATGGTGTAAGCCGACCAGGCGGAGTGTCCACTCAAGAAACTCTTTCGCATATCCTCAAATCTTTCAGTATGGGAACCAGTGCACGTATACTCTGAAGACTGGATGTACCGGTTCTGCCACTCTGAGGAGGTACAGTCCACTGAGGGTACGCAGACCTGGAGAAGAGATAGTAGATAAGCAAACATTGTAAAATGAACACACACATGAAAAAAAGTTTATTAATCAAAGAGTAACAACACAATTTATTATGCCAAATTCGGTGAGTCACAAAAATGTATTATAAAAGTGTGTTAGAAACGTAAGTAACAGGCGGCTTTCTATAATGTCTGACTTCCCTTATGGGAAAACTTGACTCTATTATCTTTTTGTATCTAAGTATTATGGCAATGTACGGAAGACGTCTGTATGTGGCTTAATAAAAATAAAGAATTACAATTTCCTTGACCTAGCAATGCACGATCAATGTGTAGGTAGCAAAAACTCAGCATTAAAGTTTCGGGATTATAAGCACCTCCCAAATAAAGGGAGTCCTGCAAAAGTTTACTAACATAAATCAGTAACTTGTAAGTGATGATAGTATAAGGAAGGAAGTAGCCTATGCGTAGGAAGGGAGTTAGAACCAAGGTCTCATTCACATTTATAGACTAACAATTACTAATGCAGGAGTAGTAGCAATGGGATTTACCTCATTCATGAACCAACTAGGAAAATAAACCTTTCAAATTCTAAATACAATAGGTATCACCTGCTTAGCCTTTTCCCAACAATGTTGTGGTGGGCTTCCAGTCTAACCGGATGCAGCTGAATAACAGCATTTTACATGGAGCAACTGCCTATCTGACCTCCACAACCCAGTAACTGTGTAACACGATACCCCTTGGTAAGACTGACCGACCTAGGCAAACGTTGCTTAACCTTGAAGATCGACCCGTGCGGCTGTTATTAATTAACCACGAGCCCCTTCACATTCTAGATACGTTACTATTTTCTTTTAAACTGGGATCCACGCCTGCGCATGTGTAGCGCACCCTCACGAACCGCGCACACTACGGGCCTCGAACGGCTATGGAGACGTCAGAAAGTGCGCGCGTAGCAATCAGAGGAGCATGTCTCGTAATTTTAAGAACGTTCACAGTCTGATCTCAGTCTTAATCTGTCAAAAATAGCTCTAATTTCTCTACATTTTTGACAAGTTTTTGACATTGATTTTCGCTAAGATTGGGGCTAGATTCTGAACGTTTTTAATTACGGGAATTGGCCTTCAGCTTACGCGCAGCTCGCGAGCATTGATTTGTTTTTGGTTTATTGGCTGCATTTAGTATGGACACATTAGAGAACACTTCGTGAAACCACGACAATGTGCACGTGAATATTAAAACTTGCATTCGAACCGCACGCTAGTCTCTGGCAAACATGTCCATACTATGTTCCCAAGATGTACGCGAACCGCGCTGGCCGTGCACATGCGCAAGTGTGGATCCGCCATAAGACTACATATTATGATACGGAAACAAATAATAATGATGACATCTCACTACTCCTATCAATATAGCAACAAATAACTTTACTATATACTAACTAAAACAGGAAATAGTGTTATCGATAGACAGCTGATAACAGTATCGAAGTAATTATCGAAGAGTACTTGTAATCATTGAATAACTAACATCATTAATACCGCTAACCTCATACTTGAGATTTGGCATTCATAGAACAAACAAATCTATTTTAATTACCCTTGAAATGGATTGTTAGTACGCTACTGGCACTTGTTTAAATGATTGATTTGAATGTAGCGTGATTAGTTTACCTTGTTTAATATAGTACGACTCTATTAATATTAGAGTATGAAAAACATCTTGTGCACACAAATTAATATCAATAATTACTATTATTATAGTCTTCGCAACCGTGCGCATTATTGTAATTGACAAATACACCTTGAATTACAGCATACTTGTTATTTTTATGATTTCTGCACAGTAAAAAGAAGCAATTCTCTAGTTTACTGCTACAATTCTATCTTTTAACTTCGAACTGACAAATTTATGGACCTTAGTCTGTAATAAAGTTTAATTTAATTGAATGCATATTGCATTTGTTTTGATAATTGAAACCTGAAAAAAGAAATTAGTAACAAAAGTCAAAACCAACTTACATCAAAGAAGTGAGGCCTCGGTCTTCCAATGACGTTCTTAGAGATGTTGACCGCGACCTCGACGAAGCAGACACCGACGCTAAAGGCGAGGAGGGAGCAGTAGAAGCCGCGCACCCAGGGAGGGATGGCCACGCCCAGGCAGCGCTCACCGTCGCGAGCCTTGCGAAGGACAGCCCACTCGCATACCAGGAACTGGGGACAAGAGAAAAACATGATTGTTTATTTGCTAGTATGAATGGATAATATAATTAAAGTTTATAATTTCAGCCGAAAGACAAATTATTTTTTATTTATAAAATCTACAATAGCAAGCGTTGAAGTAGTCTACTGCTAGACATAACATAATAAACCTCTATTAACCAGATTTAGAACCATGTATAGAATATATATTGAATGACAATGGACCGACCGATCAGTTAGTATCAACTTTAACAATATAAAGAGATCCCATCGTAGAGTATTGCATTATATAGCGTGTCATAGGTATGTATCTATGATTTCATATCCTGCAACTATAGGTACTAATCGAACGTTATCGTTGCGTGCACTTGCTTTGAGTACAGGGATAATAGGCGGTTTGTGCCTCATTTAATTAAAAGCGTCTAACGGACCTCTGTGAGATGGTTTCGCCCCTTGTACCCAAATGTCCGGGACCGCAGGGTCCCGATATATGCCAAAGATAATATACCTACTTATATGCCGTTAAATAAAAATAATAGTTTCTCCAAAGTTATCCGGAAAAGAACCGGAGTTACCGACATAGCTTGCAGAGTAAGAAAGCTGAAGCGGCAGTGGGCTGCCCATGATTTTCGAAGGACCGATGACCGTTGGAGCAGACGAGTCCTGGAGTGGAGACCGCTTATCGACAAGCGTAGTGTGGGACGCCCTCCAGCTAGATGGACAGACGAGTCCAAAAAGGTGGCTGGGACAGACTGGATGCGGAAGACGGAGGATAGGGTGTTGTGGCACAGCATGGGAGAGGCCTATGTCCAGCAGTGGACTGCGATAGGCTGAGTTGATTGTGTTGATTTAATAATTTCTTTACTATAATAATCTACCTATTAAGAGAACCCAACACTTCGCATAATCATATTAAAATTCCTTATCATTGTGTATTTTTAACCTTCTAATCACTTATGCGTTGAAGCGAAACACTTACCTACCTATTAATACAGTTTAAAAATAAAATTAGTAATACGGTTCTTTAGTTACGCCCGCCGTCTTGTGCTTACCTACTGGGCAAACAATCAAAACATTGATAAGAATAATTGGAAACAATGAATGTTAATTTCACTTTAATTTAAAATTACCTGTCTGTTAAGGAACACATGCTCGGGTGGGCAATTTTCGGTTCGGCGGTATTTGACGTACTACAAAACCGACTCAAAGCAATTACTACACATATTTGGCATAGCACTAAGCAGTCCCTGGTCCCTGCTGTCATTCTTGTATCTTTGAGAGTCGTTATGGGTCATCAGTGGCCCGAAAGTTTGACAACCAATCTTACAAAGGGGTATCGTATTAACCAGTAACCTGGGGGTCTACTACGAAGTGCAAAGTGCGAATGATCGGATCGGATCGACACATGGTCGAACCGAATATTATTGAAAAATGCGAAAAAAGTTCGGTTCGGGTCAGTTGGGTCGGAACCATAGACAATATTCGAAAGAGTGTAGGATCGGGACCGACCGAACCAAATAATAACTTCGTAGCAGGAAACGTCGGCCGTTTCCTGCTACGAAGTTACTATTTGGTCCGGCAGATACCACTTCGGAGTAGACCCCCTGTTTATGGAGTTCAGTTGGGCAGTCGCTCCATGTAAAATACTGGTATTCAGCTGCATGCGATTACAAATCGTGATATTTTCACGAAAAAGTATTATTTTCATCAAATTGAGTTTCGAGAGCGTTTTAAATGATAATAATTTAGTAATTATTTTATCATAATTCATGCAAATTTAGTTATGACCAACATACAACGTAAAGCATCGCTGCAATCATGTTCGGATTGGCTTGGCACAACAAGAGCTAAGCCGAGCGACTTTTACCCGAACGTCCTGAACATTCATCTACACAATATCTATATTCGATGTTGCCACCTGGCTGTGCCGAAACACGCCGACCCGAACAACTGTGATAACATTGAGTACGTCAATAGTCAATAGCTAATAAATCTATGAAAGGTAACAATGGGTAATTAAGATGTTGCACACGATAGATTAGAGCTCTGCGCTCGTGTAAACAATGCTTTAAAAACGTATGACGTGTCGTAGAGACTGGCTGCTGTTACATTTTAACGAACGGTTAATGGTCTGTCTATGGGTTATCAAGCAATACTGATGAAATAATATACTTGTAAAGATGAAGCATTTCATCAGAAATCGATTTAAGAGGAAACGCGGACGTGGTCGGTGGTTTATAAGTTTACATTGTTATACTAACAATATGGAAGTGATTCTGAAATAAATGTTATATATTTATTTTAGGCGTTATTTATAAAGACTTTACAGACTCTCACCACAGTATAATAAAGTTATTATAATGCGTTCTCATGAAAGGTTAAACATTGAACTGAACAATCATTCAATTTGAATGCTTGTTGACTGGAAAAGCGGAAATATAATTGTAAATATTTTGAAGGAATTGTCGGTAGATCTTATCGTGTTACCCAAAAACTGGGGGTCTACTCCGAAGTGGTTTCGGCCGAATGTTCGGCCGTTTTCTGCTACGAAGTTACTATATGGTTCGGTCGGTCCCGATCCTACACTCCTACACTCTTTCGAATATTGACTATGGTCCCGACCCAACTGAGCCGATCCGAACTTTTTTCGCATTTTTCAATAATATTCGGTTCGGCCATGTGTCGGTCCGATCCGATCATTCGCACTTTGCACTTCGCAGTAGACCCCCTGGACTGTGGAGGTAAGATTTGCATTAGGCAGTCGCACCATGTGAAATACTGGTATCCAGCATCATCCGGTTAGACCGGAAGTTCAAACCAACGTAGTTGGGAACAACGAAATCAGCTAGGAAAATTGATTATTTTTCTTTTCGTGTCGATGGTACTCTTCTTCGATATTTTAAATTGTTTAGCCCAGTAGGTGGCCACGTTGATTGCGGCAACAGTCAAAAGTACTCGTTTACAAGGATTTTTTAAACCAGCTTACATTTACTTATATTTCTTACAAAACAATGACCCAGATATCTTATCAAAACCTACTCAAATACTACGGTATTTTCCACCACCATTGTACATACCACCTATTTATAGTACTGCTGCATTGTCCGTTTAATAGGCTAAGTGCATTCAAACGGACGTTATTAGAGCACAATGCGAAGGTGGACATTGAAGCATTCCGGAAGAGGGGTAGACAGGGAATTGAGTCAATTACTGCCTCTATGTGTTTGATGATACTGGTTAAATGTGGGTATAGTCGACCTTGTAATTGTTCACCACTATAAGGTTTAATGTTGCTTGCACGTCATGAAACAACTAGCGGGGTAATTGCGTAGCACACTAAAACTAAGAATGGCTTTGATTTTGACAGTTTCATTTTGACAGTTCAACAACATTCATTGCGTTATTTAAGTTGTTGAGCAGATTTTTTTTTCAAACATACGAAGCAATGGATTAGCAATATCCTTCAAAATGATTCAGATTGTGATTGATAGTGTGTTCCGCAATTACGGTGATGGTCAATTTGTCTGTATCAGTTAGATAGTTTCCACCTTAGTTAAGTTTATATTTACTGGGAATGGTTGTCAAACGTAAGCCGTTGGTCCCGGCTGTCATTCGTGGATCTTTGACAGTCGTTACGGGTCGTCAGTAGCCCGAAAGTCTGACAACCAGTCTTACCAAGGGGTATCGTATTACCCAGTAACTGGGTTGTGGAGGTCAGATAGGCAGTCGCTTCATGTAAAATACTGGTACTCAACTGCATCCGGTTAGACTGGAAGCCGACCCCAACATGTTGGGAAAAGGCTAGGCAGATGATGATGATGGTTGTCAAACGTAGTAAAGCTATTACGATGTACCTCTACTGTACCTACTCAGGGGTTTTGCGAAGAAAAACGACACGTTTCGTTGTACATTATCTAAACCAGGTAGGGTTGATTTTACCAAAGTCAGATATCTTTTATCCGTGGAATAAAATTGACGTTTGACAGTTCTTGTATGGAAAAACTGTCAAAAATTCCAAATTTATTCTCAGGATAAGACTTTATGTATAAAATTTTGGTGGAATTCGCCCTGAATTGTTTATAGGTAGTTTATACCTAAAAATAATCGCGCTCGATTCTAATCATTTCAACAATTACGAATCCTTTTGAATCTTCATAAGTAACGAGTCTTCCCGAAAAAAAAAGGAAAAATAAGTATTACTGAAATCGTGTTTTAAATCTATTTCAAGTATGAACCTCAGATATTAACAATGCCGGTGACCAATTATGTAATAATTCTACTAACGACAATTTCATACAGTAATGTGTCAAGTATTTTCCTTGGAAATCGCTTAATAATGAATACCTTGTTGTAACAGCTATTAACGGCGGATACTACAGGCGATATACAATCTGATTATTACTTCGTCATGTTTTTTAAACGACTTCACTAGCACGTGTTAGATAATCCAAAGAAATGATGGATGTACTGTGTGAAAGATTGTATGGCCGGAAATGGAGTGACTACCGAGATGACGACTAATAGAGAAGTATGGAAGACAAAGATATGTTGTGCAGAACTTAAATAAATTGGGATCAAGGCAAGATAATGATCATGAATGATGACTATAACATGTGTAAGATTTTCACTCACGATAAACATTTTTTTTGTGGAAAAGGGAGAGGGAGGCCTTTGCCCTGTAGTGGGACAAAACAGGCTGATTATTATTATAAATATTTTAGTCTCCTGTTAAAGTTGACTCTTAGACTTTTTGAAAACTCGAATGTGGCAACTTTCGAAAGTTTTTGACTGGCTTTATTTTAACCTTGCGCGTGACAACAAAATTAAATAACAATTAAAATTGATACCCATTGATGCCTATCGACTACCTCCGTTCTCAAATACATGAAATGACAGATTGATAAGTTTGGTTAACAGTTTATTGATAATGAAACTTTATGAGGTCTTCAGATGTACGTAACACCTTCAGAAACCGGACGTACGTACGTAAATACCATATTTTCTAACGTCCCCGAAAGCTCAACATCTTTTGTTTTATACAAGGTGAAAAAGACAATACGATAATAAATTAAACTGCTTATAACCAATGACGTCCCCGGTCTGCATACGAAAATTTAACCAAATATATACAATAGTTTAGTCACTATAGTTAGTCAAAGATTGGCAAAACCCATAGTCCGCCCATCACTACTATTTAGTTTGTTTGGAAAACCTTTTTAATTTCGATATTACGATTTTATTTGATAGTTTAAAATTACTCCTGTTATATTGTCGTGTCCATGAATAATATTGACATTTTAAGACATTAACATCGGAATATTACAAATTAATTCGTTCTGAATCTAATTACAAATGCGATTTCTATCAACGTGCAACTTTATTATCAATTCCTCAGCCACGTGCGTAGTCTGTGACATTTAATCAGCTTGTAATACTGCTAATTTGTTCCGTCACGTGGGCAGCCTGTGACATTTCATCAGCATGTTATACTAATTGAATGCTGGCTGTTAAGATTACAGAATCATTTTCTAATCTAGTTCTGAAATAGGCTATGACGCGTAGAGGTTAGGTTATATCAGTTTTTCTGTTTTTAGAATACTGTACAGATTACTGAGGGGTATTTTTAGATCTTGGTTTTTTATTGCTATAATTTGTAGCGTAATGGCACAGGAAACCGTCGCGAATGTATTATTATTACTTACTTACATACATATACTTACGTACACATTATTCGTGATATTATAGTGACGTTTTTGGCGATATGATTGATTGGGGTTGTACTATGCCAAATCGAATGCCAAATAATCGAATATCAATTGATCGACCACTATAAATCGAACGTCTAAATACTCGAACGCTCATAATATCGAATGGTTATTAAATCGAACATTCAATACATCGCACACTCAATACATCGAGTGTTCAAAATATCGAATGTTTGTTTAATCGAGCGTTCAACGCATCGCATATTCATTCTATCGAAAGATCAAGTGTATTCAAGGTGGCGCAGAAAAAAAGTTACTTGAAGGATTCGGGGTAAGCCTTTGCCCATCAGCAGGACAGTAAAGGCTAACAAAAAAAAAGGTAATAAAAATTGGTGATGTTCTTCAGAAAGGTTCTGTGTTTAGTACTCGTGGCGCGCATCTATACGTAAACGAAGCAAAAGGAGTATGTAAGAATAGTAGCAGGTAGCGTTCTGCCTACCCCCATGGGAAGTAGACTTGAGTTTATGTATGTATGACGTACAGAAGACGTCGTTTTATCAACATTATGGAACTGTAATGGTTTCATGTTACCCATTAACTGGTCAGTGATTTATAAGTATGTGATCATTTTTTTCCGGATGGGAAATCATCAAATGACCCCTCCCGCTCTGGGTGGAGCGGAAGGGAGTGTCAGACTCTTACTGACTAAAACCCACCCATGTTCCTTCCTTCGCCCTTTATGTTCCGGGGTAGCGGTAACCCTTTCGGACAATCCCGCTGACCCGGCAGGCTTCGGCCCTAAGGGGCCCCTCAAATTATGCTGACAACTCTTTGAGGCGCGCGTGGAACACTTACGCGCGGTCCGGCCCGGGCCTGGTCCTGATCGGGCGGTGAGCTACCCATTGCTCTCCGCCCGAAGGCCCGCGCCTACGGTGGCCGGGAGTAGTCACGCGGGCTGCCGGCGTGGTGCTTGAAAATTATACCACGGGAACGTACCGACCGGGACCAAACATCCGATGACCTCACCTAGGTCGTTATCTATCTGTGTGTTAAAATTCGCTCAGCCAGTTCAACCATTAAAAAGGTAACAGACTACAGACAGAGTTACTTTCGCATTTATAATATTAGGTAGGTACTTACAGCAAAAATAGGTAGAAGAAGACCAACGAGCCTCAACATGAGAACGGTGACGGTATCCGACTTGTAAGGGTACATAAGACTCTGGTCTCCACAGAAGAACCCTCGCTCGAATGGCTGCCACAGCAGACTCGTTCCAAATATACTTAGCGCCACTGCAACCAAAGATAAATAACAAATGAATATCGTGGATAAAGAAGTCTAACTTTGACTTCGTTCATGAGCGTCATTCTTCCGCCCTATAGTCAATTTATTTGGGAAAGCGCAGCATGCATGTCTTTTGTCTCCTATACCTACTTCTCTATTTGAGTGAGCTTTATGTCCATGCAATAAAAGCGACTATTTCGAAGAGTTGTCGAGTCGGGTGTCCGAATCGAAACGATGCTAAAGTCGTTTTTATCGATTTTATTGGTCCAACATAAAACTCTTTCTGACTGACTCAGGCAGATTCTGCACTTGTGTCACCCTTTGTAAAATTTCTATATTTATGTCTGTAATGTATACGGTGTACATAATAAAGAGTATTCTATTCTTCGTCGATAAGTGTGGTCACTCCCTTAGACGTCATCTCGGAAACAAGCCGTCATAACAGAATCACAGACATTATCATTAGCATATTAAGTAATAACTTATTTATTAATAAATCTAATTAGGTAATCATAACTTATTAGGTAATAAAAAGCCCCCACGAGTGTCAAAGTAAAAGTCGAGTAAAAAAAGGACGAGTAGATGTCACATGTCTTTGAATTTTGTGTTTCTAGGACATGCCGGTTTCCTCACGATGTTTCCCTTGACCGTTTTGAGAGCAGTGATAATGTAATAATTTACACAAAACCTTCGGGGGGATTCGAACCTACGACCTACATCTAGTAAGTGGCGGTTACTACTGGGCCACCACTGCTCTATGGCTTCAGGCTATGGACATAATGATCAGGAATTGAGAGAATAAGCATGGTCATCAATTCTCGTGCATGAATTCTCTAATTTTATTGCTTGTGTAGATATAAGCTGTTCAAAAATGGCAACCGTTTATTTTAAGACATTATGTCTATGTCATCTCTATAAGTATGATGATAGCAGAAAAACTGGAGAATAGAAAAAGCAGCTAATACTACATGCTAAAATAAAACACGATTGTGGGAATGTTGAACTGTTCGATCTTTTTGAGGTAGGTATCATACGAGTTTTAAGCAAACAAAACGAGTTTCTACGTATTTTTTGTGGGCTTGGGACTTGTATTAATGTCTTTTTGTCTTTAAATACATAAGGAAAATTAGCTTATATTTTTTTTGTCATCTTTATTTATGAACAAGCTTTTGCCCGCGACTTCGTCCGCGTCAAATTTTAGCCCCCGACCCATCGCGTCGCATCCCACCGCTCGCCCGTGCTACTACTTCGTATGCGCTTAGCATTTTTTCTGACTTTTCCCCTTTTGCTCGGCTCCTAAGGGTCATAGCGCCTATAACCTTCCTTAAGAATGGGGCTATCAAATGTAAAAATAACTTTCGAATCCGACATACATACATACAAAAAAACAAATTTTACCTCTTTATAATATTAGTATCTTATAGAATTGTGGTGCATCGTCAATAAACGTTTGTATGTTGGTCAAATATTATAATAGTGAAATAAATAATTATACATTTCACTTATGAACTAGAATAGAATAGAATAGAATAGATGTTTATTTCATTAGTTGAGAAAACTGTGTTACATGTCACTTATAAAATGTAATTTTACAAGAGCATTGGGTATGCATTTTATATTGGCGCACTTTGTCCGGGGAGGGATCTTTTGCAACCTATTGTTGAGATCTTTTCTCACATAATTGATTTATAGGTATACAGATTAAGTGTGAGAAATTTTTGATTTAGGATCCCATTAGGTCTAGACCTAAAATTACTTATAAGCTAGGAGTGACTTTACGAGTCAAAGCCTATGCTGACGGGGGGGGGGGCCGTTCTCTTGTGGAGCGGTTTGCCTCTCTCCGATTTGTTTATGTATTCAATTTCACCTATCCAGTTTGAGAAAAGGGATGGATTGAACTGTCCATATCTCGTATACGCGGGACCGGGATCGTCGAGGCCGCTGATCGTCAGTGAGGTGAGTTTGTCGATCACTTATGAACTAGCGCTCGCCGACAACAGTTGTTTTATTTAGATGCCATGTTGACTAATTTTATTTTTTTGTTTACCCAATAAACACGTGCACAGAGTAGGTACAATTACAGAAGTATAGATTCACGAACTAGTTTGAGTCTCCATCGCACATGAGACATAAGGTCAGACTTAATATTGAACTGGTATAAAAAATATTTTAGTTTTAGCATTCAGGCACTTGTTATACCAGTCTTACTAGCGACTCCCTGCCTCCTGATTTTACGACTTGACAAAACATCTATTTTTATTTTTCAAATTTAAATTCTTTATTGTCATAAAAACGGTTATAGAAAAATGCGAGTCCTTGGCCCCAGAGCTAGGTACCTGTATTTCAGGAGCCAACAAAATTGATTAAAGGTAATTGAATATTAATAGAAGAAAGAAAATACGTTTACTTGCGGTAAACATGACGCTAAGAAAGAACACAAAAAGAACAAGTTGGGAAAAAAAAATATGCGTTACATCCACGGAGACAGAGTTTACGTTTTGACGTGATAACGTTGACCGATGGAGCATACAAATGTTTTGGGAGGATTGAATTTTCCGAAATGTTTATGTGTACAAAATACATGTTTTGTACAAAAAAAAACCTTCCGAAACAAATTCTCTCAATGTTGACCAAAACCGCATTGGAATCCATTGCGTAGTTGCGACAAACAACGCAGTCATAGATAGACACGGAAATTAACTTAAATTCAAAAAATCAACCACGCACAAATCCAGAGTCCGGGCTGATGCTGAGAAACTTCAGATGGAAAAACCCAATAACACTGCCGACTTAGGAAGCGAACCCAGGACCGCATGCTCAACAGCACTTGGGACCGCACGATCAAAGAAGTAGTCAAGAGTTTTAAAACACACATCCAACATATACATTTTTCCACGTCAGCTGTGTAGCCATTTTGTTTAAAATATATAAAAAAAAAAACAGGTTCTCCTAATTACCTACTTGATTATTTTTTTATGGTAAGTCAAAGGTAGTTAAATCCTACTTACCTACTAATATTATAAACTTTCACGTCCTTATCCTACTAATATTATAAACGTGAAAGTTTGTATGGATGTATAGATGGATGGATGGATTATCTGTTCTGTGGGATGGATGGATGGATGGATGTTTGTTACTCTTTCACGCAAAAACTACTGAACGGATTTGGATGAAATTTGGCACACAGATGGTTTATAACTAGGATTAATATATAGGATACTTTTTATCCCGATATTCCCACGGGATCGAAACTTTTGACGAAACTACAGTAATATAGCTTATACATTAGAATAACACATAGGATATTTTTTATCCCGATATTCCCACGGGATCGAAACTTATGCGGGGGAAACCGCGGGGCGCAGCTAGTTAGTCAATAAAAACCTTAAAGCAGTTCAAACATTTAGATCACTAGAATTTTAAATCGTAATGTTGATGTGTCACGGCTGAAGTGGAAAAATGTCAACTAACTTTTGGAAGCCGGGTCATTAGTTACTATTTTTAACAATTGGTTGAGTTTAACTACGGGTCATAAAAACGGCCCTAATTGAATCCAATGCATCATCTATTCTAGACTAAAATGAATAATCTAACTATGTGTGTGTCACTTAAAGTCTCGCTTATTAAACCAGAAGATTGGCGTCGTTATTGTAATTGACGTTAAGTCATTAACGATACTTAGATTAAAATCGGTCTGTTAACTGCTAAATGGTTAGTTATTTATACTACATTAAATAAACAATGGCAGGTCCAGCTGGATAGGTTCCTTCAAAACTGGAAGGAGGACGTGGGGGCTCGCAAAAGATGGAAGGAGTTGAGGGAGGCCTTTTCCCAGGAGTGGGACAGCGTAGGCTAATTTTAAAAAATAAACAAAGGGCCGTAGTAGTACTAGTACTACTACAAACAGTAGAACAACAATCTACATACCTAAAAATATGTTGTCAGTGCTATCCTTCAGGTAATGAAGGAAAACTATCTATCTTACACTCGGTTTTCGAATTGAGAATTTAAAGTTGACAACTCGTCAAACTGTACTCATCATTAGGTACTTAACACGTTGATTGCCAAACAACAGACACAATAGAAAATCTGTTGTTGGCGGACACCGTGTGATCGCAGTGGCAGTCAATGGTTTAAGGTAAAAAACCCCGAAAACAAAAGATTCGTTTATAAAAAACGTAAGAAAATTTCGGTGGAAACATTGAAGAGGTTGTTCCCCTTTAGAAAATACTTATATTATATTTTCTGTGATAATATGGACTGTACATTTTTATGTTTACAAATCTCTAAAATCTATTTTATTTGATTTAAGTAATGCTAAAAGGGTTTGCTAAACGTAAGGTGCGACGCCCTCAGGCTAGGTGGAGTGACGATCTTCGCAGAATGGCTGGTAGCAGCTGGATGAGAGTTGCCGAAAATCGAGTTGAATGGCGTGCAATAAGAGAGGCCTATGTCCAGCAGTGGACTGCTATAGGCTGATGATGAAAAGGGTTTGACAAGTTCTCAAGTTCAAATTATCAATTCAGAACCGGGTGTAAACCTTTCAGCATAACTTAATGTTTCATGTGGTTGCTTAGGTAATTCATTAAACATATTACATTTATGAACTCTACTTGAAGAACGTTTCATAATATTATTAATTTTAAACTGACATTCAATGACACTTCAGCTGCTTATAATAATTCACAAAATGGCAAAAACCTGTACGTTTACACTTATTTCCACTAAATAAAAATTAAAAGTTGTCAGAAAATTTGGCAACTCGCACTGGGTCCGCGTGTTGGATTATGGCCCACTCCCTCTCCCAGAGAGGTCTGTGTCCCAGCAGTGGGAACGTTAAAGGCCGATTACACTTTATACTTATACAGGAAATCTAAATACTGAGCGGTCGGGTCAGCTTTAAAAACAGTTATAAATGAAAATTAACTTATAATAAACAAAAACAAACTTACGTCCAATGAGAAGGAAGCAATCTATGACCAGCTTCCTCAGGATATGAATGGAAACCTTGTCTTGAGACATGATGCTGTGCGTTCTGCCGTGTACAACCGATCAGAAAACTTCTTGACGTCTTTTCACGTCCACGACCAAATATCCGTTCAACTAACGGATATTAAGATACCGATGGTTGAATATTCACGGATACTAAGGTTATTTTTCTCGTATTTATTTTCTTGACGTGTATCGCCTTTCGTAAATGTGCGAACGCGCTTCGTACGTGCGGTCTGATAGTTGCGCGTGCGTTTGACAGCAGTTCGTCGTATACTGATGTAGATGACCGGGCGGCTCGGCTTAAATACCTCCTTCTATCTACGGTAGATAACGTCATTGGGTTATAAACATAATAATATTCAAATCTAGTATATATCCAGGGAAGTGGGGATCAGATATTTTTTAGAGGGAAAACTTAGGCGAAAATTATCAGCTAAGTTTAGTACCTACTTATCGGCAATCAGATTTTTTTATGAAGGAGCTCTGGCGAAGTACTGGTAGTGCTTTTTTTTATTATTACGAGTATATATATTTTTGTCCCCAAGCAGCGATGTCATAAGGTGGGCTGTAGGCTTGTTTTCCATCCAAAACATAAAATAAACTGAACTGAGACCACCATCATCACCTGCCTAGCCTTTTTCCAACTATGTTGGGGTCGGCTTCAAGTCTAACCGGATGCAGCTGAATACCAGTATTTTACAGGGAGCGACTGCCTATCTGACTTCCACAACACAGGGTAATAGAGGTATCGCTTCTTGGTAAGACTGGAACTGAGACAACTAAATAATGCAATTAATACGGAAAAATCACAATTATCTCAAAATTAAAAATAAATTCAGTCGAATACACAGGTTTATAGTCTATTAAGGGCTGATTATTCCATCGCCATATAACGTTTATTCGAGGAATAAAATTGACATTTGAGAGTTTTTTTATGAAATGACTGTCAAAAATTCAAAATTATTCCTCGAATAAAGCGATCAGATGATTGAAATTCAGCCCTAAGATAATTATCTTTTATTAGAAATAGAATCGAAGTTGTTTATTATCCAGGTAATACTTAAGCAGCTACACAGGGTAAACACATCAAAAACATTTCATGTAACGTAGGGTGCCAAGACTCACATAACGCTTTCACTGTTAAAAAGTTATCAGATTTTATGTAGAGTCAAGCCCTAATTTTAACAAGGCCTAATTTTACAAACCTTACATCTTGGTCAAAATGTACAGCTTGGCCGTTTGCGGCCGTCGCACAGACACTCCTATGGACTTATAGTAAGAAATGAAGTCACTGGTCTTTAATATTGTGTCATTCAATAGTTCAATGGAACGGCCATGCCATACATTTTGACCAAGATGTAAGGTTTGTAAGTAGAGGCTTAAAATATTACCTACAGGTTACATCAGTTGCCAGTGAGCCAAAAACTAGACAGTCTCTTGGGGTCAGTATCTTGGGGCTCAGGATTTGTTTCCCAGATCAAGGACTAGAGAGGTAAATAGGAGTGTGGCGATCACAGATATAGGATAATGGCGATGCAGAATTGTATGTGTGCGTGTGTCGATTCATATGTCCTAGAACCAAACATTCGAAGACATGTGACATCTGCCAACCCGCACTGGGCCCGCGTGGTGGATTACAGCCCACTCCCTCTCACCGGAAGAAAGCCTGTGTCCCAGCAGTGAGAACACTATAGGCTGATTATGCTGCTGCTGTGTCGGTTCGTGTTTGATAACAAAAAGTTGGTTCAAATGGATTAATATTCCCATGCTTAGTTTTACAGTATAACAAATTGCAAAAAAAATATTTGGTGGAGTCCAAAGTCATATTTTTAGCTGCAGAAAGTATGCGAATATTTTCTTCCAAGTAGTCATACCTACTGTAGGACTGAGTGTATGACAACAAGGAATAAACCGTTCAGGTTAGGTAATTCGGACTACACATTTTTTTTTCCTTATAGCTTGCATACTGCATAACATAATTAGCCTATAATGTTCCCACTGTTGGGGCACAGCCCTCCATTATATAAGAGGGAGTGGGCTGTAATGTACCACGCATTACCTTATAAGCAATGAAATAGCAGAATTATTTATTTTTGTATCTCTATCAATTACCGATAAGTACGTTGCAATTTTCCTTATTTCTCAATAGTTCGCGTCCGCGTCACAGAATACGTAATTAGTACAAGCCCGCGTGGAGGAACGCACGTACTACCGGGATAAAAAAACATTTAAAAAACCCAGGTCATCTCAATCCATTCAGCTGTTAAGAAGTAGGTAACAGACAGACAAGAGTTACTTTCGCATTTATCAACTGAGCTTATTGCAGTCCACTGCTGGCTATAGGCCTCTCCCAGGCTGCGCCACAACACCCTATCCTCCGCCTTCCGCATCATGTCTGTCCCAGCCACCTTCTTCACAGTTCGTCCGTCCATCTAGCTTGGGGGGAGGGGGGGGGGGCGTCTCACACTACACGGTCGTATTTATAATAATAATACATAAGTAAGTACGTACCTAAACATGGATTAAGGAAATTTGTAAAAGAAATGATGTGTGGTTTATCGAAGTTTGTCTCTAGGAAAATCTGATGTTAGCAAATGTGGTTTAAGCCTTATCTTAAGGTAAACAGACATCCAATCGTGAATGTAAATAGCGTTATTAAACAATAATTAGCTAATTTATTCTGAAATGAAAATGCAGTTATCAATTTAATTTTTAAAATGAACTGAAATACAATTATTTTCCTCATTAAAAGTCGTTATAAAAGTAGGACAAAAGAATTTAATTTACGTTTTCAGTTCTCGATTTCAAGAACAAAGGTTTGTTTTCGCTTTATGTTTAGTCGTGTACGAGAATAGCGCTATGTTATGGTGAAAAGGTGATCAGTCAATCAGCAAAGTGAATTCTTATTAGTCTTTCACCATCATCATTCTACTGCCCTTCATCATCTGCCTAGCTTTTTCCCAACTATGTTAGGATCGGTTTCCAGTCTAACCGGATGCAGCTGAATACCAGTATTTTACATGGAGCGACTGCCTATCTGACCTCCACAACCCAGTTACTCGGTAATACGATACTCCTTGGTAAGACTGGTTGTTAGATTTTCGGGCTCCTGACTACCCGTAAAGACTGTCAAAGATCCACGAACGATAGCCGGGACCAACAGCTTAACGTGCTTTCCGAGGCACGGAGGGGCTCGGTATGTAAAGATGTCCACCCATCCACAGACCAACCGTGGCAAGCGTAGCTTAACCTGATCAATTGACCTGTGCGGCTGTTATTATTTAGCCACGGACACTTGATTTAAGATCGGCGCAACATGTCTTTCTCTTCCATACTTCTCTTTTTATTTTTTATTAGTAGTTATATCGGTAGCTCCATTAAATCGATAAGTTCTAACTTAGATCTTCATAGGATAAATATTTATCAGTGTAAAGAACTAAATGCGTCACTACTATCTGTGTTATGATAACAGATTTATAACAATATAGTACGTACATAATCAAAATTTATTTTTGTCCGATCATACGATAGCTATTTTTTGTAATGGTTGATAATAGTATATTTTTTTTACATAAGTTTTTTTTAATCAAATCAATTCAAAATATTTTATTTTACATAAACCTACATCCACTTTTGAAACGTCAGAAGCTAGGTGTACGGGTCCAATTGGTAATTTCCTATGGAGAAGAACCGGCAAGCAAATCCACGGTTACTTTTTTAAAAAACGTTATGTAAAGTATCACAGTCGGTGGTATTTTATTCACACTAGAATCTAGCATATTAGCTAATAAGTAATTTAACTATGTAACTATTTAATTAAGATATCGTCCAATAACGACACTTGATTCACGTGTTCTTTACAATAGTCAGCACTTGCACTGTAGTTTAAGAGGACAATATTTGCAGTGATAACAGAAAGCTTGTCAAACCAGAATAATTTGACTGCAGTTATCATTTAATTCTAGTCTCGCAACAAACTTCAATCTTATGTTAACAAAAAAACTAATTGCCGCTATCAAAACTTTTATTTTAGGAAGTATTATTTACATACAAATATATATAAGTTCACGTCTTTACCCATGGGGTAGGCAGACACTACAGAACACTACAGCTACGGTCCTTACATACTACCTACTCCTTTTGCTTCGTCTACGTCCATACATCTGTCGATCGAGTTGAATGGCGTGCAATAGGAGAGGCCTATGTCCAGCAGTGGACTGCAGCTATAGGCTGATGATGATGATGATCTGACGATCTATTCTGTAAAGTTCCCATCGTGGAAACTTAAGTGAAGTCAATAGTGCCCATCCCTAGCATCGGGGGGAATGGCAGTTCATTTGAGGCTAACTTCAACTAAGTTTTTTCGGTGTGATTTATACAGAATGGATCGGCTTGTCATATTCGCACGCCGGCGTCGGTGGTGAGTATTTCGCACCTGATCACCCGCACTAGCTATAGAATTATTAAGAGCAAATGTCTCAGCCTGTACTGTGGAATTTAAATTTAAACATATAAACAATATTGTCATTAAAAAGGCATTTAATTTAACTGCAATATAAGATCAAAGTTACCGAAGATCTGTGGGGCATGTCTACTTAAGTTTGTCAATCCATTATTGAGACAATTTAGCTTAATAGCTTTAATATTTAATTGGTGTGTAGATCAAGGGGTATTCCCGGATTTAATGAAGTTCAGTAAAGTTATTCCACTTTACAATTCTGGGGACAGCAAAGACACTAATAATTATAGACCCATATCGGTTTTGCTGGTTTTCGGCAAGGTATTTGGAAAAGTAATGTTAAATCAAATGCTCAATCATTTTAATCGTAACAACATCCTACACGATCAACAGTAAAGGACGAAGGTTAAGGTTTCACCAAAGGACGTTGTACAACTGACGCCGGTGTCACCTTATTAAAACACATCTTTAGGCATGAGAAGAGGCACAAGATGCAATAGGTATCTTTTGCGAACTATCCAAGACGGATAGTTCGCAAAAGGAGGGCGGCGAGCTGCCCATTGCTCGCCGCCCGCAAGCGCGCGCTTACGGTGGCCGGGAGTCGGCTGGTGACTCCCGACGTCCAGGGCGTCTCCTGCGGCGACTAGGGCGTGAGGGCGCAGAGATTGCCTCTCTCTCACGCGCTCCGCCTCCTCCTTTGCGAGCATTATTGCTTTGCAGAAGGAGGTGACGGCTTCCCATGCACTCTCGCTCCGTACCATGGCCTGGACCAGGGCCGGACGCGAGAGATCGCCGCCGCCGATCGCCGCCACGAGGACGCGGCGGTGCTCCGCCCAAGCCGGGCAGACCTCTACGCCGGGGGGAAAGTCCGCTCCCGCGGGAAATTGCAGCGGAGCGGACGGATCTCCGGCTCGATCTCATGGCGACATGGAAAGAGCGACTGTCGCAACCCAGCGCAGGGCACGCCGCGATAGCGGCGATAAGACCCCTCTTTGAGGAGTGGCTAGAGAGGCGCCACGGCGCCCTCACCTACCGCCTGACGCAGGTCCTCACCGGACACGGAAGTTTCGGGAGGTTCCTGCACATCATTAGGCGGGAGGAAACGCCCGGGTGTCACCATTGCCAGGATCGCCCAGAGGACACAGTGGAGCACACGGTGGAGGTCTGCCCCGCTTGGGCGGAGCACCGCCGTGTCTTCGTAGAGGCGATCGGCAGCGGCGGCGGCCTCTCGCGCCCGGCCCTGGTGCAAGCCATGGTCCGGGGCGAGAGGGAGTGGGAGGCAGTCGCCTCCTTCTGCGAAGCAGTCATGTTAGCGAAGGAGGTGGCGGGACGGATGAGGGAGAGAGCCTCCCGTCCCAGCCGCCGCGGGAGACGCTCCGGGCGTCGGGAGCCGCGTGACGACTCCCGGCCACCGTAGGCGCGGGCCTGCGGGCGAAGAGCAATGGGTAGCTCACCACCCGATCAGGACCAGGCCCGTGCCGGACGGCGCGTAAGTGTTCCACGCGCGCCTCAAAGAGATGTCAGCATAATTTGAGGGGCCCCTTAGGGCCGAAGCCTGCCGGGTCAGCGGGATTGTCCGAAAGGGTTACCGCTACCCCGGAACATAAAGGGCGAAGGAAGGAACATGGGTGGGTTTTAGTCAGTAAGAGTCTGACACTCCCTTCCGCTCCACCCAGAGCGGGAGGGGTCATTTGATGATTTCCCAACAGAAAAAAAAAAGCCGGGCATACCTCCACCGTATGCTCCACCGTGTCCTCCGGGGGATCCACACAGTGGTGACACCCTGGCGTTTCCTCCCGCCTTATCCTGAACAGGAACCACCCGAAACAACCGTGTCCGGTGAGGACCTGCGTCAGGTGGAAGGTGAGGGTGCCGTGGCGCCTCTCCAGCCACTCCTCAAAGAGGGGACTTATCGCCGCAATTGTGGCGTGCCCATGTGTAGCACCCCGCAGATTTGCTTGTTGTAACAGATAAAGGCTTCTACTTGATATCATGGGTAACCTTATGTCACCATGACGCGCATGCGTGGGTGGAGCATGGCTGATAACTGTTGAACCTTTGTTTAGATTATGTTGTTTGCTGATTAGGCAACAAATGGATGGATAAGGAACATATTTCCGCTGTTTTGTTTAAACTGATGGTTTTGAGTTCTTTTGCTGTGTGTTATCTAGCGCGACCTAGAGATAACAAAGAGGTTAAGGAACATTTCATGAAGAAATCTAGACTGTATTATCTGAATTTAAAATAGCCGGGCTAAAATACTGTAAAGGATGATTTCCACCAAATGGCTCGCATCGTATCCGATCGGAAAGAATACGAACGGAAGCGGCTACAGCCGATCGCATCCGGCAGGATGTTGACGCATACGATCGGCTCCGTACCATCGTCGCTTGCGAACGTATCCATTTCTGCGCCTAGTCATATATGTAGTTTCATTCCTACCGTGTTGACGTGTTCTAATTTTTGAATTTGATTCGATTGGATACGACGACAGGCGAACGGAGCCGACCGTGCGTCACAGCATACTTTCGGCTACGATCGCGTGTCGCGGAACGTGCGCGCCTTGGTAATATAGACTTTAAATACTGTGTACACGATTTAATATCGTTTAAAGATTGTAAAATCCGTTCCGATCCGATGCGATGCGAGCCGTTTGGTGGAAATCATCCTTTATGGTCAAATAGGTGAATATCTATTACGGAATACACGCAAAGCTGAGCGCAGATGGCGCCACCTAAATATAACGTAAACAAAACAAACTGTCAATGGAGTGCGCCGAAATTTTGGTTTCTTTTTCAATATTTTTTGGCTTATTTTCACCCCTGATAATATAAATGTACGCTATGACAATACCAAAAGGTTAAAAACATGCCCATGAGTAGTATTTCAAACAGATTTTTTCTTGTGATATGAATAAATGAATTAAATTAAAGTAAATAGCTTTTACTAACTGTAACTATTGTAGCTCTAACTGGGCCTATTTGGCGCAATACACAAAAACACATAAGACACAATACTGTTTTAAGTTATTTTTTTTCTGTTTTTTTTTTGTGTGAATATTATGTGCCTTGTTTAACCTGGGTCAAATAATCTTTCTTTCTTTCTTTTATTTCTTTTCTTTCGTTTATTTCTTATCTTTCTTTTCTTTATTTTGCTTTTCTTTCTTTTCTTTCTTTTCTTTCTTTTCTTCCTTTTCTTTCTTTTCTTTATTTTCTTTCTATTCTCTCTTTTCTTTATTTTCTTTCTTTAACAATATTGTGTTTAATACCTTACTGTGCATACACCGGAGCGAAACGCGTCGACGACTTGAGTACCGTGCTCAAATACACGATCTACACGTTGTCGGTGGCCGCCGACACGTCCGCGGTTGTCACCGACACGCGTCGACGCTTGCAATAATCTCTGTCGTCGACGCGTGTCGCTCGTGTGTATGCACACTTAGGTTTATACACCTGTAAAAATCCTTCATTCTAGAATATTTTGTGTCTGTAAAGTTCATGCGAGCGACGATGTAGGGTATAGCATTTTCCCATTGCATGCGAAGTTTTTCGTTTTTAGTTAATTATTTTTTTACTATTTAATTATTAAATTATTCCTGACGAACGGCTAACAGAAATATAATATAACAGTACATTGTAAAATCGCGGGTTTATTCTTAACAACCAGAGGCCGAAACACCATGTTGTTTTGTTTACGTCAGTTTACGTCCCTCTAGCGGGAGAAATTGGCAGTAAGGTTCTATTGTGTCAAACTGTCATATTTATTCTTCAGTTAATGGAATAACTGAAGAATAAATATGACAGTTCTTCAGTTATTCCATTCCATTCCATTAGGTTATCTGAACGACAAAAATTTTTATGCGTGGAATAAAATTGACGTCTGACAGATTTTGTATGGAAGAACTGTCAAGAATTCAAAATTATTGCTCAGATAAAATTATCTAGCGTTGGAAAAATCAGCCCTTAGAAAAAATACAGAACATATTACATTACCTTTATTCACAGTTTTATGCATAGATGTTTGATTCATGAAACATAAAACCATAGATATGCTATATCTATGGTTTTATGTTTTTGTCCGTTGGTTTATCAACGACAATGACAATCGATAAAATAGACAGCACAGCAAAAAAGAAAACTAAAAGTAGTTTTCAATTACAAAAAAAGTATTTAGTCTCCGGGGAACAAGAAGTACAGACGCCAGCACATCAAGCTACTACAATCTGTCAAATTTCTTTGATTGGTAAAATTTGACAGTTACGGGTAGCTTGACCTGCTGGCGTCTGTACCCATTTATGCGATTTGCGTCGCTTGTTAATGTGATGTTTTTGTGTAATGTTTCGAAGAAACACGCGCAGGAGACACGGCTTTACTGATACGATAAAGGAAAACATTGTAAGGAAACCTTGGAATTAATTATCTGTAATCAACCTAGCTAGGTCTAAATAAGACCATTATTATGCTGAATCAATATTCTAGCATATATCTTCAACTATCGACCTTTTGCCTAACTACTGAACCATATATATATATAATAATGCGTTCCTGGTGTTGTTGCGGCTGTTCCGCTTTGCTGAAGCGGTGTCGATTGCTTCTACGCTACGATGCGAAAACGATGTGTTTAGTAAATGTAAGAACCAAGATCCGTTTATTATGATATTTTGATGTTGGCTTGAAAGAGCATGGCAGTTGAGAATATGTCATGCTCATTTAAATGTCTCACTGGTGGTGGCGCGTGTGTAGAATCATTCGGTTTCCTACAAAATGGTTGAGCTGGATGGTGCTGATCCACGCGCCATGTTCGTGAACGGGCGCCGTCGGTTGCGACTGGTCATCTCTTCATTGCCAGGGCTTATTTTAATCTTATATTTTGAATTGCTTCTTCATTTGTTTTTTACATTGTTCTCACCTTATAGAAGCAACAAGAATAATGTACTCAGGATTTTGTAATATCTTGATTTAAAAGAGTGTCCTTGGAGTTTCATGCCCATTATTCTACGTTTTGGAATGGGCAACTAGCTTCAACTTTCTGGCTAACTGACCGACTATTTAATTTTGAAAATTCAAAAGTGCTTGTCATCATCTGCCTGTAAATGGTTTAATTGAAATAAAAGCTTTAAGTTTGAGTTTGAAGCGCCTCCCTGATGCGTCGGGTGCGGGCCAGCCCCAACATTATACTGCGGTGTATCGCGAGCAGACTGGATTGCTTGTGTGTGAATCGTTGCTGCAAACTTTCCACATCCGTGTTGAGCTTGTAGCAGGGATTCTCAAAACTATGATGACAGTGTTAAGTTTACTAACATGGTCGTTAATAAATATTCTTGCTAACATATTTAGTCCATTGTTAGTTGTTAATCCTACTTCCTACTAATATTATAAACGTGAAAGTTTGTATGGATGGTTGGATGGATGAATGTTTGTTACTCTTTCACGCAAAAACTACTGAACGGATTTTGACGAAACTACAGTAATATAGCTTATACATTAGAATAACACATAGGATATTTTTTATCCCGATATTCCCACGGGATCCACACGTATGCGGTTGAAACCGCGGGGTGCTACTAGTTTGTATATAAGTAAATAAAGACCTAAAGGGATTAAGAAAGAAAGTTAAGGATGAAAGTAAATCGATTACAGTGACCTTATCTACAATCATAAATAACATAATCCTTTCACGATTGTTACGTTATCAACACAAGTGCATGTCTTTGAATCTGGAGCACCTGCATTAGAATTTATATCTAATCTAACATTTTCGATGGAGTATTGAAATGTATCTAAATACAGTCAACCAGCACGTCCATTAAAGTAATTTGACCTTGAAACCACCTTCTTTGGCAGTGGGCTGGCCATGTTTGTCGATGGCCAGTGGAGCAGACGAGCCCTAGAGTGAAGACTGCGGATCAGCAAGCGTAGTGTGGGACGCCCCCCAACTAGATGGACCGATGACCTTAAGAAGGTGGCTGGGACGGACTGGATGCGGAAGGCGGAGGACATGGTATTGTGGCGCAACCTGGGAGAGGCCTTTATCCAGCAGTGTACTGCGATAGGCTGTGTTGATTGATTGACCGCCTTTATTTGGTGCCAGTAAAGGTACGGTTTCCAAAAAGAGCGGCCGCAGTAGGCTGTCAAGAACATGATCGCAACGGCAAAGATTTAAATCGTTAGATACGCCCTACCGCGTCAAAAACTAGTCAGATTTCTGTTTCCTTTTGACACCTCTAACACATAATGACGCAGTGACTTGACTTGATTGTCATGGAACTGCTATATAATAATGTGTGAGCTCACTCTTCTCAATATGGACACTTTTTCGCGTGACTAAATACATTTTGCAATGTAAATCTTTGGGCAGCGGGGTTTGACTTTACCAGACTTTACGGTGTCAAAAATGCTCTCTAGGAAATCACGCCAACTTACTTTCATAAGTATTTCTGCTTCTTGCTGATGTTATGGAGTGATCTGATTGATCACTATGGACTAAATCTGGAAGGGGAGCGCTGTCTTGAGTTGGTTTGTGTGACTTTTCAGGTTTATTTTTATTTTCTTACTTGTCCCTTTCTGTATACGTCCATTCCCTTATTTATTTTAAAATCGATATGAATCCGTGGACAATCGTGTGGGTTATGCGTTTGTTTACTATTAAACCTTAGCTAACTATTAATGTTGTAACGCAAAACTGTTTTTTCTCCCAAATAAATAAAATAAAATAAATAATGTTTCAGTGACGTCATTTGCAGACGATATGTGGCGGGCATAACTCTTCCAAGAAACCGTAGCTGTTTCCGTAGTTCAAGTGTGTGGATTATTGTTCAAACGGTTACCAGTTCAATAGAATTTAGTAAAGGTATTATTGGCGTTTTTCATCAGGAATTTCTCAGCAGCAGTCCGGAGTCTGGATTTGTTGGCAATAGGCTCTCTTCCTATTGTATGAGACTTAAAGATAGCTGGCGAAATGTGGGTGTACTATAGGTTCACCTCTGCCTAACCCTTTGGGGATTATCGGTGTGATGGTATCTTAATGTTGTTGAATTTAGTAACCTTTGCATAAATCAATTCGTGATGAGGAAAAGTTGATGAAGGGGAATTCTGTTATCTTGAGGTTTTTTTTCGCTTATGTAGCTACTGCCATGTACACTACCATGCCATGCCATGCTATGTACTGCATTCGTTTGATAGCCGAGGTTGTGCTGGTGGTAGACCTCGTCCGGGAAAGTCCTGCAATCAAAAGCTAATCAGTATTTCGGGCTGAAAGGTATAAGTGCCGATGAAATTACGGGTACATGAGACTTTGAAACTTACCTCTAAATCACAGGTGCAATGCCTGGTACCTTATTATTATTTCTTAGATAATTAATCTCTATGTATATAATATATTTCATTTGTACGTGTGCATGTCACTGAACTCATCCTATACGGAAAGAAAGAAAAAAAGAAAGAAAATGCATTTATTTGGCAAAAACTAAAAGACACAATACACTAGATACATACATCAGATAAAACACACAATAAAATAAAAAAATAAAAGATTAAATAAAAAGTGTGAAGTCCGATGTAAGAAATTAGCAGGAAAAGTGTGCCTCACGGCTGCGCCAAAAAGGCCCAGTTCAGCAAAAAATGCCAGACAACTAGTGCCTGGCGCTGGTTTTCAACTGGACCTGATGTGTGAGGTGACGGATGTAAATCAAGTTACGGCTGGACCAAGTTTGATGAAATTTTTTTAGAGTATTTCCGGTGGGTCCTGTAATATATGTCTGTAGCATGTCTAATCTAATCTGACGAGTCTGTATTGTCCCACTGCAGGGCAAAGGGACCTCTGTCTTTTCCACACAATTCTGTCTCTTGCGAGCCTGCCGGTGGCCTTGGCCTGCCGCGTATCATGTAACAATTTAAAATATTAAATTATTCATCCATCCACTCACTGACCGACAACGCACAGCCTAAACCGCTGGATCTAGAAGCATGAAATGTTGCACAACAGTTCCTTGTATAGCGAAAGTGCACTAACAAAGGCCTTGTAGACTTTAGATCTGTAGACCATTTTTTTATTTTATCAAGTACCTACCTGGTACTTGTTGACAGGTCGCCGTTCTCCTATACCTACTGTAATTTGAAAACATTGTAAAAGCCAATTATTTTTAAAAGAGTAACCGTGGAGTTTCTTACCGGCTCTTCTCCATAGGAAACGACCAATTGGAACCGTGCACCTAGCTTCTGACGTTTCATAAGTGCCCATATTTGTTTATGTGAAAGAAAAAAAAAATTGGTTTTGATTGATTTTGATTTTAAAAGGATTTGAAAATTCATCCACTAAAGGAGTCAAATAGGGGATGAAAGTTATGGACATTCGTTATTTTTTCTGATGGGAAATCCCATCGGGCACACGTTGTAACTAAACACAATGAAGCGCTCAAGATTTTTATTATGGGTAAACAATATGATAATTATCTAAGTATTAATACATATGTACTTAATCTTACTCTACGCCACTAGGTAACAAGATTTTATATTATTATTGTTTGTACCTACATAATCATTAATTTAAAAAGATAAGGGAATTAAGTTAATAAAAACTGCTTGGTTTTCTTATCTTGCAACGAATTGTTTTATTTATTAATGATAGTTATAATTAGCAGACAATGATAGTTATAAATACCGGCAATCAGCTGCATCCGGTTAGACTGGAAGCCGACCCCAGCATACATAGTTGGAAAAACGCAAGGCAGATGAATTATAATTAGTTGTCTGTTGATCTGATAAAAGATTGTGCCGAAATTAGTGTCGTCGTAAAAATTGGAGAATCATCATTCAGCCGAAAAATGTTAAATGCTGGACTTAGGTGATTGGAAAATACGACTGTTTTATTAAAGTCTTCAAATAAAACTAATCAGGCACAGAACAGTTGTTTTAAATAAAGCGACAGCGCAATGTAATGGCTCCAAAAGCTATAAGTATTTTAGCACGTTTGTATTGAAGACCAAAGAAACAATGGATAGACTGTGAGGAGACGACATGGTTGGCGCAGTGGTTAAGCGATTGACTGCTGCGCTACGTGTCGCGGGTTCGATTCCCGCACGGAGTTTGATGACCTACAAGTAGTTGTTCCGGGTCTGGCTGTTTGTGTATGTGAGTTTAAATGTTTGTAAACGCACCCACGATACAGGAGAAATTCCTAGTGCGGGGCAAATTCATTCTTTTTTAAAAAAAAAAAGAAAGAAAGGAAAAGAAAAGATGATATGATTAGAACGGGAGTGCCTACGGAGATGTCAACTAATAGAGAAGTAAGAAAGGATGTTCCCACAGCTGGAACACATTCCACGTTTCAGTGCGAGGGAGTGGGCCGTAATCCACCACGCGGGTCCAACGCGGGTTGATGTTAGATGTCCCATGACTTCGAATTTTTGGTTCTGGGACATGTCGGTTTCCTCACGATGTTTTCCTTCACCGTTTTGAGTGCAGTGGTGATGAAATATTATACAAAATAAAATGCTGACTAGGTTCAAACCTACCTACAACTTGTGCCACCACTGCTCTCCCGACATGTTGCGTCCACCCTAAATAAACTGGTATAAAGGCATGTCAATGATCATGTTGGCACCTTTGCAACATTATGACTAAGGACTGACTGGCTTAGTTTTATGGACTAGCCAACCAGGAATAGACACCCTGTTAATTAATAAAAGAAAACTTTCCTTAATGGCAGAGAACTTACTATTCTAAAAATAGTCGTCTATAAATATGTACGTATATTATCAAGAGTACTTAAATTATTGTTTGTTTTGTGTTGATGTAGGCAATAAGAGTTTATCATAGTGACATACATGAATGGAAAGAAATGCCCCGGGGAGTCAAGTATCATAATAAGTTATTGTGTAAATGTAAAGGACATAACATCACACTATCGACACAACAGAATTACTGCCACTGTTACGATTTATTTGAATAAGAATAGTTTACTTGCAACATTGAGCAGTAGGTTTCTGTGGACGTGGTCAGGCTCTGTGGAGCGGCGATATTCGCAGGTTGACTGCTATCAGCTGGATGAGATTAGTCAAGGACAGATAAGAGTTAAATGGCGTTTGATTGCAAAGGCGATGTTTCAGCGGGATTGTCCGAAAGGGTTACCGCTACCCCGGAACATAAAGGGCAAAGGAAGGAACATGGGTGGGTTTTAGTCAGTAAGAGCCTTACACTCTCTTCCGCTCCACCCAGAGCGGGAGGGGTCATTTGATGATTTCTTCATTTATTTCCCAGAATGTAGAACGTATGATCTTAAAACTATAATGGTGCCTTTACTTTCTATCCTTACTCATTTAATCTTTTTTAATCATATTAATCATTTGTGTGGCAATATTGGCATAACATAGCGCGTTACCTTATTTTCAAGATTTTTGATTTTTTTTTCTTGTTCACAAACTATTCTTCTTGTATGGTGTGCAAATGTTTAATTTTATTTCGTATAATGCTGTTGTTTTTGCTTACTAGTATTTTACTTGGAATCACTACCCATCTGACCTAACTGCCTATCTGACCTAACTCCCTATCTGAACCCAAGAACTGGGTTACGATACCCCTTGGAGAGACACGCGGCGGAACTGGCCTACTTATTTCCTAATAACCACACGGAAGTAGGCCACAGTCCACGAATAAAATACGTATTCTATACAATTAAATAAAATTGAAGTGTCCGTTTGTAATGTGAAAATCACAAATTTTTACTATAATGCATATAAAAGTATTTAAGGGACTTTTAACAAAAAAAAAAAAAAAAATTTTTGTCCAGACAAAAATAAAAAATAAAATTGAAAACAAACAGATCTCCAGAGCTCTGTTTGTTCTGGGTAATTTCTAAAACGGCTGATTTTGACGGGACTTTCCCTGGCAGATAGCTGATGTTATAAGGAGTCACATCTAGGCTACATTTATTAAGGGCTGATTGTTCCATCGCCAGATAAATTTTATTCGTGGAATAAATTTTACGTTTGACAGTTTTTGTGTGGAAGAACTCTCAAAAATTTAAAATTATTTCTCCGATAAAGATAACTGGCGTTGGAAAAATCAGCCCAAAAAAAAATTAGGGTTCCGCGCAAACAAAAACAAATTATTCTAATTTATTTTCCGACATGAACGTGAACGAATTCGCGGCCGCAGCTGGTTAAACAATAAAAAAAAATGTTTGTTACATTGTATCTTTTAAGATAAATAAAAAGAGGTGTGTCATGATCAGTATCATCATGTTTTCGCGTGGCGATAACAGCTTAGACAATGTCCAATATATTATGTAGGTAAATAGATGGATTGTTACGGAGACTGTGATCTCTGAGTTTGTTTCGGCCTTTGTTCGCAGAGTAGTTAGATAAGAAACACCGACCTCATTTAGCTTATTTTTTAAATTGTTATAACATGACGAGTACAAGTGATTCCGATATTCTATTTACAGAATAAAATATTTAATTTCATTTAATTTCATTTAATTTCATTTCATTTCATTTAATTTCATTTAATTTCATTTAATTTAATTTCATTTAATTTCATTTAATTTCATTTCATTTAATTTAATTTCATTTAATTTCATTTAATTTCATTTAATTTCATTTAATTTCATTTAATTTAATTTCATTTCATTTCATTTCATTTCATTTAATTTAATTTAATTTAATTTCATTTCATTTAATTTCATTTAATTTCATTTAATTTAATTTAATTTAATTTAATTTAATTTAATTTCATTTCATTTCATTTCATTTCATTTCATTTCATTTCATTTCATTTCATTTCATTTCATTTCATTTCATTTCATTTCATTTCATTTCATTTCATTTCATTTCATTTCATTTCATTTCATTTCATTTCATTTCATTTCATTTCATTTCATTTCATTTCATTTCATTTCATTTCATTTCATTTCATTTCATTTCATTTCATTTCATTTCATTTCATTTCATTTCATTTCATTTCATTTCATTTCATTTCATTTCATTTCATTTCATTTCATTTCATTTCATTTCATTTCATTTCATTTCATTTCATTTCATTTCATTTCATTTCATTTCATTTCATTTCATTTCATTTCATTTCATTTCATTTCATTTCATTTCATTTCATTTCATTTCATTTCATTTCATTTCATTTCCGTTCATTTCATTTCATTTCATTTCATTTCATTTCATTTCATTTCATTTCATTTCATTTCATTTCATTTCATTTCATTTCATTTCATTTCATTTCATTTCATTTCATTTCATTTCATTTCATTTCATTTCATTTCATTTCATTTCATTTCATTTCATTTCATTTCATTTCATTTCATTTCATTTCATTTCATTTCATTTCATTTCATTTCATTTCATTTCATTTCATTTCATTTCATTTCATTTCATTTCATTTCATTTCATTTCATTTCATTTCATTTCATTTCATTTCATTTCATTTCATTTCATTTCATTTCATTTCATTTCATTTCATTTCATTTGGTTAATAAATCTTAGCGTATCGATGGCAAAAAGTTCAGATGCGCGAACTCCGCTCACTGACACAGTCATAAGATCATCAAGTGCACAGGTGATCATGCGGCGCAGGATGGAAGGTCGGCCATTGTCAGTGGGGAAGTACCGCAGAATAAGTAATACTTGACTTGAGAATGGCTTTAACATGATTATTTTTATACAAATGCACAACAAGTTTTCTCACAGCTTTTTTCATAAGTTGAAAACGTAATTCTACATCTCACACCAAATTGATATTTTTTTACGATCGTTGGTACCTATTCTTTTTACCATTTATTCATAAATAAACAATAAAAATAAATTGTCAATTACAATAAATTGTCACATACATTTTTGTGAATAATTACTAAAATAACTGTAAAAAATACCATACAAACTTATAAACACCAACGATCTAGTACTTAACCGCTTGAATGCTGTAATTACGGAAACAATTGAAAAGCCATTGTGTCTCGCGTGGATCCATGTTCATATCGGCGAAGGGTTAAACTCATGAATTGTGGATGGAATGTGAGTTGAATGCATTGGAATTCAACACACACACAGGCACACACACACGCACCCTCACATACTCTCACATCACACACACATACACTCTCATTCGCTCCTAATCATAATTATGTAGGTACACCTCAATCAAGGAAAAGTTGCATTGTAGTTACTCACACCAGTTAAATGCACCTAACCAATGCACCTATGCAGATACAAATAACAAAATAAGGAAAATTCCTACCTGCAGTGATTGCGGAAAAGAATGAGTTCAAATTCAGTAAAAACATGTTTATCACTATTTCCTTTGTTTAACTCATAATTTATAAAGTTGTTATTTAAGTATTTTGTAAAAAGATTAGATATACACATATAATAGATAGTTTAAAAAAACACACACACACTAAAATTATTAAACTCGATAACTCTCTATTTTTAGTTTTAACGATAAACTATTTTGTATGGACAAAAACAACTGAAGAGAGCTTTTTTATATATAAAAAAAAAAAAAACGTTGCTCCACACTAGGAATTACTCCTGTATCGTGGGTGCGTTTACAAACATACACAAACAAGCCAGACCCGGAACAACTACCTGTAGGCAATACAAATATGTGTTCCGTGCGGGAATCGAACCCGCGACACACAGCGCAGCAGTGGATCGCTCAGCCACTGCGCCAACCGTGTCGTCGAGAGTGTTCTAGAGTTGAAAAAGTGTGGTTAGTCGCTTCGTGCCCATTCACACGAGCGACACGCGTCAACGACAGAGTCAACTGCATAAAGACTTAGCTTTCCTTTACGGCTTAAAGAAAGCTCAGTCTTTACTTTTTCTGCCTATACCTAGCAATAAACTGCTGGATTTAACGTCTATCGGACGGCTAACTCTATTCTTGGCTATTCTCATCCAGCTGCTACTGAACATCAATCTGGGTCTTCCTATCTGAAAGAAAAGAAAGAAAGAAAAAGTATTTATTGCGAGTCGTACGGGAAGATTATAAAACTAAACTAAACGCAATCAAAAATAAAAAAAAAACAAATTATATAAAAAAGTAACAAAAAGAAAAATGAAACAGAAAGTCCTATCTCAGCATGATGCTGCGACATTTAAAAAATAAATGGCGCAGCGCTGGTATTCTGATAGGGCCTGCTGTGATGGTGCTATGGTGTTATCTGGTGCCTGGGCATCGCACGCAACGATTGCTGATTCGTGGTTTCCTGTGAAAACTACGTCTACCACAACACGTCATCGTTTCTACGGCTAGTATGGCCCTCATTTCCACTTTGCATAATAAGCATAACCTATAAAGTTCCCACTGCTGGGACACATGCCCCCCTCTCAGTGAGACGGAGTGGGCCGTAATCCACCATGCAAGCTCAGTACGGGTTGGTAGATGTCCTTGTCTTCGAATGTTTGGTTCTAGGACATGCCGGTTTCCTCACGATGTTTTCCTTCACCGTTTTGAGAGTAGTGGTAATTAAATAATTTACACAAATTAGAGCGCCTGTCTGGCTTCGAACCTACGACCTACAACTCGTAAGCTGCGAACGATACCACTGGGCCACCACTGCAACACTGCTCTAAATTCATTCATTCATTTCCACTTAATCTTGTTTATTCTTCATGTTCACCACTATAGTTCTGTTCATTCGCTTTTGTAGTTAATTAAATTAAATTTAGTATTTCTTACACCTATCAACTGTACAGTCTACCTCCACCAGTTCCGTGCCACGCCCACCCCACGCTTCAATCACATCGCGGCTCACGGATGACGCATGTAATGTGATAACAGGGCTATAATTTATGTCACCCAACTAGGGTTGATAACCATCCAGACTTATCTGACATGTCCGGCCTTTGGGCTACACTAATTTTAATTAGGACTTAAAAAATTAAGGGAAAATTTAAAGGCTGCTACACACTGACGGCAGCACGACCGCCGGGCGTAAAAAATATGGAAGACCTTGCTGAAGTGCCGCCACATGGCAGGTGTGTACTCGCCTTTGAAAATGAAAAGGAAAATGTATTTTTTTTAAATGGCGGTTTTCTTTTCATAATCATATATCCGGGTTTTTATTAGGACTTTTTATATTTAGAACTGGTAACCCTACCACCCAACACGACTTGTTTATGAGACATCGTTGTGACTTATCTTCACGGTTATCGGGAGCCCCACTGGGTATGTACAGATGTCGCCGGGGTTCCTTCTATTTGGCAGAATCTTGATACTCCGATTTTTATTTGGCATAACTCACATGGCATAATCTTATTTAATCGAATATTTTTAAGGCATAAAAATTATTTAGCATAACTTTTGTTTGGCAGAATATTTACGTGTCCGAATTTACAATGGCATACTTTTATCTTGGCAGAATTTTGTTTCGCATAATTACCATTGCCATAATTAATATTATGCATAATTTTGTTTAGCATAACATTTATTTAGAGATACGATTATTTGGTATGGGTGCATATTTGAACATCAAAAATTAAAATAGATGTATCTTCTTGTAAAAATTAGTGTTCAAAACATCAAAAACTTATAATATATGGAATAAAACTGATAATTTAAATAAAGTAAATTTATGCTGTCGAATGGTTAGATAACCTACGTGCAATGTATTTAAAATCGAATGGTCTGCAAAAGTGACATAGAATGTTCTAAATATAGCATGTATTGGTAGCATTTTCAATATTAAATTAAATTTGTGTCATAAAAAGTCAATACGTTGTGCTGCAAAATTTTGTGACAGAAACGAATCGCTGCGAAACCGACTTTACGCAGTCTTGTCTGCCCTACCCCTAGAGTGTAATTTAAACCCGCGTAGGCGCGGAGGGGTAGGGCGGCCCGCGAGCTGAGGAGCAGGTGGTTTGAAGGCCCGCCACCGCGGCTGAGGCTGGCCGGCGAAGCCGGCCAGCAAGCCGAAGCTGCGGTGGTGAGCGTTAAAACCATCTGTGACGATAAGCTCGCGTGGCGCCGCCCAAACCCCGCAGCGCCGGAGCCGTGACAGAAACAATGCTTGCTGCATGTTGCATGCCTGCTTGCATGCTGCATGCCTGCTGCATGTTGCATGCCTGCTTGCATGCTGCATGCATGCTGCATGTTGCATGCCTGCTTGCATGCTACATGCATGCTGCATGCATGCTTTCACAATCAACTGTTTTATTGAGTAAATACATGCAGAATCAACTGTTTTATTGAATAATGATAATTAAATAATAAATAAAACAAAATATATAGACAATTTAGGTCAAACTAATCTTAAATTAGCTCCAATTGCCTTCAAAAATCCAGTTTCAGTGTAATCCGACTGATTATTTAATATAATTTCTATGCGACATTTCTTATCCAAAACTTTTTTTCTTTTTGCTGGTATTGGGGCACCTGTACCTAGTTTATCAATTTCTATGATTGAGTATTTCATTTCTTTGATGAGTGAAATCAGTTCTGCCTTTTAATGACTATCGATATAAAATGTATGCCAAAAGACGATTCTGACTGTGAATTTTCTGCGATATGATGGTTCTGCTTTTTAATTATTATGGATATAAACATTATGCCTAAAGATGATTCTGACTAACAAAATTATGAGTTTTGAATGTATGACAACTGAGTGTATGCGAAATGATTTTCTGCGAAATGAAGTTTATGCTATCCGTTGTTATGCAAAACAATATTATGACGTAAAAAGTTCTGCTATAAAAGGTAGACCCATGTCGCCGCGGGGAGTATTATCTGATGCAACTTCTTGTACGGAATTGTTTAGTAATAATAAATCCAAGAGTAATTACATGCCGAAGATAGCTCACTGTGATACCTCGCGATCGCAGTTTAGCTCTCTCCCTCGATGTCACCTCCAAGTAGAACACATGTATGCTAATAGACAAACATGTCAGTCATCGAGGTAAACCCCCAAGCAGCTCGCGATATATCGCAATGAGGTATCCTCCGGGATCTTACCCTTACATTAATACTAAACAACCACAGTCCTCTAGTCGTCAGTCTCTACAATATTTTAGTAAATATCCTATCTTTTTTCTACTGCTCTCCTCCATAGTTGTCCAGTTTTGTTTATATTGTGCCTTCTCCCGACAATCGGTCAGGAACGAGTCCATGCCCTCATGCCTGCGTTTCTTAGTACCGACACGTGTCGACGGGTGCAGTTGCCTCTGTCGTCAACGCGTGTCGCACACTTAGGAGTGCCTATGTGACGACCGACTTCTGTCTTGAGGCACTGCGTGACGATCCCGGCCCATCTATCTTGATGCATCCTATAGGTGTGACCCGCCCAGAACAGCGTAATTGTGAAGTGATAACAGATTTACATACTGATGTACTTGATCACCCTAACTGCGGAACACACTTCCTATCAAAATCTGGATCATTTTTAAGGATATTGCTAATCCATTGCTTCTTATGTTCGAAAAATGTATCTGCCAACAACGAAAATTACGCAATGAATGTTGTTGAACTGTCAAAATGAAAGCCATTCCTACTGTTAGTGTGTTACGCAATTACAAGAGCGAATAAACAATTCGTAACGTAAAACAAAAGAAGACCGTTCAATAGATATAATCGTTTTGAATGTTTTGATAGCTGATTCACCCAATTATCTACAAATAAATGGGTGTGTAAAACGTACCTACTTACTATTTTTGTGAGGAATGAGTCGTTTTCATTCATGCTGCGTCAATACAAATTCGTGACGCATACAACGTGACTGACCTTTACCATCGCCTGCGCAATGAAAATATATTGTTTTAGGTACACAAAGTGTCACACCCAATACTGCTTCTACTTTTTTTAGTGTCAATGGTATTCTTATTTGTTGATTTCATATTGTATGAGCCCAGTAGGTGGCCGCGTTGATTGCGGCATGAGTGGCGTTACTGTTACTGTTAGCCTGCATCATGGGCAAAGGCCTCTCCTCATGACTTCCAGCTCTTAGGATCCAGGGCTAAAGTGGACCAGTGGTCGTTTGTTTTCTCCAGCTCGTCCCGCCATCTTCTACGGGTCTGGCATTGTTCAAATTAAATACTTACATAAGGGTAATTACATCACATCATTAGGCGGGAGGAAACGCCCGGGTGTCACTATTGCCAGGATCGCCCAGTGGACACGGTGGAGCACACGGTGGAGGTCTGCCCAGCTTGGGCGGAGCACCTCCGTGTCCTCGTAGAGGCGATCGGCAGCGGCGGCGGCCTATCGCGCCCGGCCCTGGTGCAAGCCATGGTCCGGGGCGAGAGGGAGTGTGAGGCAGTCGCCTCCTTCTGCGAAGCAGTCATGCTAGCGAAGGAGGTGGCGGGACGGTTGAGGGAGAGAGCCTCCCGTCCCAGCCGCCGCGCCGCGGGAGACGCTCCGGGCGTCGGGAGCCACGCGACGACTCCCGGCCACCGTAGGCGCGGGCCTGCGGGCGGAGAGCAATGGGTAGCTCACCGTCCGATCAGGACCAGGCCCGTGCCGGACGGCGCGTAAGTGTTCCACGCGCGCCTTAAAGAGTTGTCAGCATAATTCGAGGGGCCCCTTAGGGCCGAAGCCTGCCGGGTCAGCGGGATTGTCCGAAAGGGTTACCGCTACCCCGGAACATAAAGGGCAAAGGAAGGAACATGGGTGGGTTTTAGTCAGTAAGAGTCTGACACTCCCTTCCGCTCCACCCAGAGCGGGAGGGGTCATTTGATGATTTCACATACGGAAAAAAAAAAGGGTAATTACATGCCGAAGATGCCTCACTGCAATACCTCGTACCTCGATATCACCTCCTTTACATGAAAGTGATATCGCCTTCATGTAAAACAAATCTAAATCTCATCGTGAAAACTTAGATGAGTTTGAAGTGAGTTCTCATTCCACCTGGATTGACGGTGATGTATGATGTATGACAGCTCACTTCACCTTAATCTTTATGGTAAAGTTTTTACAGAATAGATCGGCTCCAATCTTTTCTCTCGTTGAATTTGAAGTATGAGTCCGGTCGATGGCAATAGGCTCCCTGGCGAAATGTGGGTTTTGGCATACTCTTGCTAACCCCATTTGGAAAATATAAGCGTAAAATTAATCCTACTGAAGTAATTGTGACATTGTTTATAACTACATGTCTTAACAAGTCGTTAAGATAATAATGTTGATAAATTATTCTATTAATTACAAGTAAGTTCCCATTTGTTTGCATCAAGTGAACATAATCACGTAGTTATTGATGGTATTGACTTTCTGTGACCCTTTCTGGTTCATAAAATATAATGATTACCTAGGCTTATGCTAATTACTTGTAAAGCTTTAATTAATTATTATACTGTTTGAGCTAAACTGAGTGATCCCTGAAAATTAAGGGAACACGTAACTCCGTAGTAAAAATAGTCCTATCTTACATTATATTTATTTAACCATTTATGTACATGTACCGGCTGACTTTTTTACCGTCTGGACTAAAACAGGGTATAAAAGGTGAACGGAGTAGAAGCCTATGGCACAAATTTATTTTATCATCACAAAAAAAAATCTTTTGATTGAAGCCGGCTGATGGCTTCAATAAAAGGATTGAATGTCGGCGCTACGATATTCATTAATAATTTCCGCGCGTAGAGAATATAAATTTGTCGATTGGTTCGTTTTTTTTTTTTTGTGACAGACTATTTGAAAAGAACCGGAAAATACGTAGAGAGGTGATGCTTATTTCTAAAGAAATATCTTCCAGCATACCTGCGATAGGAAAGTAGATACAGAGATGTAGACAGCGTGTGTAAGAGCCAACGTTCGACAAAAACCAACCATTCAAGCAAAAATTTTTTTTTTTTTTTTTTCTTTTCATTTGATTGTAATAACTTGTATTTCTTGTTTTGATTGGAACGTATGTTCTTGGGCGATCGTTTCGATTGATCGTTAAAAATAAATTTGTGGCAGAGCCAGCTTTCGAGAATAATAATAAGCTTCGCGGCAATCTGCTCAAAGAATGAGAAAAGGTGAAACATTAAAATTTGTTAGAAATCACGGCCTCGTTGGTCTAGTAACCGCAAGCGCAACTGCTGAGTTTGAGGTCCTGGGTTCGATTGCCGGGTCGGGCAAAGTGTATTTTTTTTTTTACTTTGCCTCACTCTAGGAATTTCTCCTGTATCGTGGGTGCGTTTACAAACATTTAAACTCGCGTACACAAACAGCCAGACCCGGAACAACTACTTGTAGGTCATACAATTATTTGTTCCGTGCGGTAATCGAACCCGCGACACGCAGCGCAGCAGTCGGCCAACCATGCCGTCTTTTTCCATCTGGAATTTGAGTTTTTTTGAGTTAATTGAGTTTTTTCCATCTGGAATTTCTCAGTAAAAGCCCCGAGTCTGTATTTGTGCCCTGTTATTGGCAATAGGCTCGTCCCAATTACATGGGACTTAAACATATCTGGCGAAATGCGGGTGCACCCTACACCTCTGCCTAGCCTTTCCTGGAATACAGCCGTGATGTTGTGTTAGTAAAAAATCTGTGGTCTAAAGAACCGAAAAAATCACTGTTTATGTGAAGGGAATATAAGTTAGTAAGATGAAGTATTTTGTTATTTAGTAGGTACGTTCTGGTATTAAGCCCTGTATAAAACTGCAGGTTATTGCACTTCAACCAAATATAATAAAAACTGAACTTACCTACATGCAAACAAGAGATAAGATGCAATGATCAACACATTGTAATGTGAGCTTTTGTGGGGAGGTTTTTTATTCGTTTACTGAATACATTGTGCCTAGCTTTGTTTTTCGTAATTGTTGTGAAAAATCAAATCTCATGTTGGTCTTAAAATGTGAATAAAACCCAGTATCTGTATTGAGGAATTGCAGCCCGAAAGTCTGACAGCCAGTCTTACCAAGGGGTATCGTATTACCCAGTAACTGGGTTGTGGAGGTCAGATAGGCAGTCGCTACATGTAAAATACTGGTAATCAGCTGAATCCGGTTAGACTGGAAGCCGACCCCGACATATGTAGTTGGGAAAAGGCTAGGCAGATGAAGATGATGATCTGTATTGAGGAATTGCGAACTTGAAGCTGAGAACTTGTTAAAATTTATTTTAACATTACATAAGGCGATTCTTACCCATTTTTTTTTTTCAATAAACCTAAGAAATTTTGTATTTTGTGGGCTGTATTGAAGGAACAGACACAAAAACTGTGAAAGAAAACATCGCGAGGAAACCGGCATGTCCAAGAACCAAAAATTCGACATGTGTCATCTACCAACCCGCAATGGGCCCGCGTGGTGGATAACGGCCCACTCCCTCTCGGAGACAGGAGGCCTGTGTCCCAGCAGTGGGCACGTTATAGGCTGATTATCTTATGGAACCACCTTTTAAGTAGGTAACTAATGCTTAAGTAGAGTTTGATCAGTTCTTAACTTCAAATTCTTAATTCAGAAACAGAGACTATTTCTTGTCATCCATAAGTTATCCATCCATTAGTGTACGTTTTAATAATCGTAAACTTTATATGATAAGCCGAAGTAAAAATAGTCATCATCATCGTCATGCACAGCCCGACTTCACCCCCTGGCCCCTGCTGAGCTGTTTTCATGTGGCAATCAGCCGATCGATTCTGTAATAATCTCACCGTGAAAAGTTAGGTGAAGTGAGCGTAGAGTGAGCTGTCAAAAGTGTCAATCCCTAGCATTTGTTGGAATGACAGCTCACTCCACGCTCACTTCACCTAACTTTCCATGGTGAAATGGTTACACTGTTCAAGTTATCTGACGATTGAAAAATCGGCACTTCTTACTTCAACAAAACTTAATCATAACTTAACATAGAACTTAAAACATATTGAGAACTTATAAAAATAAAAATAAAGTCTTTCTGACCGACTTTCGGCCATGAAGACCAATCTCAGCGGAGACCAGCCTTCGGCGCGGGAGATATTATAAGTGCACAAGCGTGTGCGGAGACACAAGTGCACTCTCTCTTCATCAGGCGCAGGACTAACGGCTTAATGTGCTTCCCGAGGTACGGATATCACACCGCCAACTTCCAAACTCCGGGTTGTTACTAAGAAATTCCCAATGGAAAAACTCAATAAACACTTTGCCCGAACTGGGAATCGAACCCAGGATCCCGCGTTCAGCAGTCGCGCTTGCGACCACGAGACCAATGGGGCAGTCAAAATTCCATTCGTAACTAAGCATTATAAAGTTTATTCTAACATTGATTACTGATTACAGCAATGAAAACAATAATACTACTAATGAATCCCAGACTTTAACCCCACCTAGATCTATGTAACTTAACCCTTTTAGACTTTGAACCGACAGCAGCTGTGTTGTGAACTTAGACCAAAGTACGTACCTACCGATGTAATGTATGAATTTATGAACTTATATTAGTAGTAAGGGCAAAATTCACAGACCGCACTTAGACTTCGCTTTGCCAAGGTAAGTAAACGCTGAGGCCCGTTACAAGTTTTTAATTAAATGAGGCACCAACCGATGATTATACCTGTTCGCACGCATAGGTAATGCAAGTGCACCCAAGGACAACCCCCAGTTGTTGTAGGACTATTGCAGGATATGGAAACAAATATATTGGATTATGGGTTTGGGTGGATAAAGTGAACTGGTTATTTAGTACCATGGAAAGACTAAAGCCCCTGCCTGACCAAACTGACCTGAACGTTGTTAAGTGGTTTTACATAACTGTTTTGTAAAACAACTAGCGGTTTTGTAAAACAACTAGCGGTTTTGTAAAACAATTAGCGGTTTTGTAAAACAACTAGCGGTTTTGTAAAACAACTAGCGGTTTTGTAAAACAACTAGCGGTTTTATAAAACAACTAGCGGTTTTGTAAAACAACTAGCGGTTTTGTAAAACAGCCGATTCGACAATCCATCTGCGACATATAGATATAAATGAACATTACAAGCAAGAGAATAAAATTCAAATTCGTACGACACGCTTACTTAGCAGAGTAAAATCAAAGTGCGTTCTGTGAATCTTGCCCTTAGACCAAAGTACGAGTACGTAGGTAGTTTTAACAGTAGTAAGTCGCAAGTAACTTAGTGATAAGATGAAGATCAAGGGTTGCCTGGAATTCTTAATACACGGGTTCTTCATACGACCATGTATTTGGTAGGACAGAACGCGTTACTTGTTCCTTGCCTATCATTAATTGGCCTTTTATTTTGACACACAGGTATACTTCAGCAGGTACTCCAGCATAGGCATAACCAACCTATAATGTTCACACTGCTGGGACACAAGCCTCCTCAAAAAAAAAAAATGCGGGTAAATCACACGTATCATAACACAACATCACGCTTATTGTCCCCGAAGGGTTAGGCACAGATGTACCTGTAGTATATCCACATTTCGTCCCTAAATAAACAGTCTGATCCAGCCTGTCCCTTGCTTCTCTCCCCCCAACGACACCTTAAACCAAGTTCTGTACCCCACAGGGGCACCCCTGGCTTAAAAGCATAATCAGTCTATAATGTTCCCACTGCTGGGACACAGGCCTCCTCTCTGTGAGAGGGAGTGGGCCATAATAAAAAAATTCGAAGGCATGTGTCATCCATCAACCAGCATGGCCCATGTGGAGGCACATGGGCCATGCTGGTTGATGGATGACACATGCCTTCGAATTTTTTGGTTCTAGGACATGGCGATTTCCTCACGATGTTTACTTCGCCATAACGAGAGCAGTGGTTTGGAAATAATTTACATAAAGTAAATTGCCTGTTTGGGTTCGAACTCGCGACCTACTCACTGTATACTGCTCCAGTAGTCGGTAGGTAGTCTATTAGGCAGATAAAATTATTTTTTTAATTATTTATATTTATCTCAAACCCAGGAGATGTTGTTACCGTCACAAGTTGTTGTGTTTAAGTTCCATGTTCCATTCGTCCCTAAATAAACTTAATTTATCCAACCTGTCCCTTGTTACCCTTCTCCCAGCGACGCGACGCCCCAAGCCAAGGAAAGTCTGGTTATGCACCCTCAAAGGTTGAACTGCTAGATGCACTAGGTACAGACCATGTATTTTTTTTTACCTACCCGAAACTGTCAAATTTTCCCAATCAAAAGGTTGATTGGGAAAATACGTTCAAGGGAACCTAATGACTTAGCGATAAAGTTGAAAATCTATTAAAGAAATTGGACAGATTGTAGTAGCTTGATGTACTGGCTGGCGTCTGTACATAATAAAAAAGCTACATGCGGAATGCGGAAAACCGTGTTTTGTGGTGCTATGTCTTGATGACAGGAGCTCGCATTATAGGCAAGCAGAATATACGTAAATAGGCAACTTATGGTCACCCTTTTTGAGTTGTTATCATTATTAGTTACATCTCTTAGCGGCTGTTTTCTAGTTTTATCAAAACATTCATTAAACGCGTCACGTTGCATCATTTTTTTCACAAATTATAGTGCCTACAAAAATAAGTTATATTTTTAACGCAAATTAATTAAAAAACATACGTCATTCGATGATATGAAATCATAACAATAGCTTCGGTTGCAGACGTCAGTCCCATTTTTTTGTTTGATACGAGTACCTATGTACTCGTATGACAAAAAAATCATCAAGCATCGAGATAGCTTCCTTAAATATTATTGTAACTTTTTGATTAATAAATTATTTTATCTGCCAAGCCTTTTTCCAAATATTTTTGGAGTCGGCTTCCAGTCAGCTGAATACCAGCATTTTATATGGAGAGATTGCCTATCTGATCTCCACAACCCAGTTACCCCTTGGTATGACCGGTTATCAGACTTTCGGGCTTCTGAAGACCCTTAACGACTGTCAAAGATCCACTTATGACAGCCAGAAGAGTTTGACGTGCTTTCCGTGGCACGGAGGGTTCTTGATATGTAAAGATGGTCACACATCCACGGACCGACCGAGGCAAGCGTAGATCGATCAACCCATGCGGCTCTTATTACTTAGCCACGAGCCCTTCCTAATAAACTTTCTTAATTATTTATTAGTAATCAAATCACGTTTACAAAGTTTTGATGTAAATAAAATCTTTGTTTACGCCTCTTGCAGATTAAGCAAACTGAATTGGCAGTGGGCTGGCCATGTTTGTCGAAGGACCGGTGACTGGTGGAGCAGACGAGTCCGAGTGGAGACCGCGTATTGGCAAGCATAGTGTGGGACGCCTCCCAGCTAGATGGACGGACGACCTAAAGAAGGTGGCTTGGTGTCGTGGCCCAGCCTGGGAAAGGCCCATGTCCAGCAGTGGACTGCAATATGCCGAGTTGCTGATCATAGGGGAAGTATTATCCCTACTTGATACCTTTAAATGAAAAAAATAATGTGTCATTTGTTCTTCAGTTCTTCTTCAAGGCTTTATTAAACATGACTAGACTAAACATTGTTATTGTAGAGGCATGAAGAACAGGGTGGAAAGATCTCTCATCCTCCATAGAAAAGGGAGGCTCGTTCAACCAGACGGGTGTTGTGTCTGGTAGGCGAAACTGTTGATGTCGGGCGCGCGGTTAACTTCACCTTAATTGAGTAACACACTATCAATTACAATTTCAAAGTTTTTGAAAGATATTGCTAATCTATTGCTTCATATGCTCGAAAAAACAGTCCGCTCAACAATGTAAATAACGCAATGAATATTGTTGAACTGTCAAAATGACAGCCATTCCTACTGTTAGTGTGTTACGCAACTACCCTGCTGGTTTTGCGTTGCAGGATTTGGCGTGACGTCAGTGTGATGCGTAGTTCGTATATGGCATTGTGCAATACGGCCGATGACCCAAGGCCGGTTTGAACATAGGCTCTCCAAACCTTCGCGCATGTTCTCTGACCCCCACACGCTTCATGTCACCATTTGCTTCTAATAAAATGTTATTGCGCAGCCTCCTGCGCATAGTTCGGACCGATCATGATTCATCGGCTTTATTGTAGATTATTTGATTTTATTGATTAAATAAATCTTCTAAGCCCAGGTTCGCTCAAGCGCGTTTTGCCCGCGGCGATTTTTTTCGCGCACTGGATTTTCAACCAACTGCTTAGTGCCGAGAGTTGAATATCCAACAGTGTTTTTGACGCGCTGGGACGCGCTCTGTTGGATTCTCAAAGCTCGGCTCAACACCGAGAGTTGAAAATCCCGCTGCGATATTTTTATGTCCGAACGTGAGCTAAGTAGTGCCTGCATTAGAGTGTGGACCCTGGCTCGCCAGCGTGGTCTATATTTACATTAGCTGTTGCCCGCGACTTTGTCTACGATCCAAGATGATAAGTAGCCCATGTCCTTCTCCAGGCCATGGTCTACCCATGTGCCGAATTTCATCTAAATCCCTTCAGCCGTATATGCGTGAAAGCATAACAAACAAACAAATTTAATTTCGCATTTATAATATTAGTGCATAAGTTTCGATCCCATGGGAATATCGGGATAAAATTGTATGTGTTAATCCTGGTTATAAACTATTTGTGTGCCAAACATCCAAATCCGTTCAGTAGTTTTTGCGTGAAATCCATACATCCATTCATACAAACTTTCGCATTTATAATATTAGTAGGATAGGATTTCACATTGCTAGCTTGAAATAAATAAAAAATGTATTCAAAACTTCATTTTATTTCATTTTAACTCATTTACATTCAAAAATATAAATCTCTGACATAGGTAACTTCGAAAATATATTTCTCTAACAACATAAATAATTAACTTAACATTACTGTACTACATTTTACATTGTGACTTCAAAAGATAACTTGAAAAAAAACCCTTTTTATTATACCGCATGTTTAGGTTTTTCGGTTTTTCCTATATTATTTCCCTGTATTGTAATGCATAGTTCTCACTCAATGTTATTTCAGTCAAAAATATACACACCTTTATAATATTGGTTATTCAAAGGCCGGCCGGCCGGCCGGTTAGTCGCGCGAACGTAACGTAACGCGACTGTCGCGTTCATTTTGTTCGGCGAACGCGTGGTCTCGTCGACAGAGGGCGCCTTCCAGTTTTCCGGACAAAAACTGACATAATGAACGTGACGATCGCGATCATTTTGGCACTCTCGAATAGCCCCGGCCTTACACAATTAGATTACATAAGATCTAGTCAATTCTCATGGATACACAGACATCTTAAATACTAATTTAGCTAGAAAGAAAGAAAAATATTTTATTCTGCACAAACAAAACGCACAATTACAAAGCTGAGCAAAGATTGGCTCATTAATATTTCGCAATACTGACGGTCTGATAGGATAAAGATAACACAAAATTATGTAATAGACTGTCAAACTCATGTTAACGGCTGTGATTGGCTGGCTGATAAAACAAACGCTAAGCCCTTGTACCCGCGGCGATTTTTTATCGACGGGATTTTTTTCGACCACTGGATTTTCAACGCACGGCTTAGCGCCGAGAGTTGAAAATCCAATACTGTGTTTTTGAGACGTGCTGAGACGCGCTGTTGGATTTTCAATGCTTGGCTCAATACATAGAGTTAAAAATCCAGTACGCCAAACAAAATCCCCGAATTAAAAAATCACCCGCGCAAACCTGGGCTATATCATTTGACAGTATGATAACTAGTGTTTGTGGTGCTGATTACCTATAATATTGTCTTTTGGAAACGTGTAAACGCCTCAATTATAATGTAAATGCACCGTTTTACAACAACATGATGTAATGTGAAAATTTAAAAATACACTCCTTTTATAAATATTTACGCAATCTGTTGCACAACAAGCATTTTACTTTAGAAATTTAATGAAAACATTACCAGCAGACTTTAGGCCATTTGTTTGCAAAAAAATATTGTTGTGTAAAGAAATACAATGTTTCAAGTGTCTCTTTGTACTTTGGCCACTCATAGATTCTTAAAGTTGTCAAAAAATAAAAGGCCCGTTTTGACATTTGAGAACGCGTCCTTGACACCTGTCAGTTTCATACAAACGAATACGTGTTTTGCGAATTTGATCTTTATTAACTACTAGAACTGTCAATGTCAAAACGGGCCTTTTATTTTTTAACAACTTTAATGTAGGCCTAGTTTTCGAGGCGTTAACAAATTTATTAGGTACCTACCTTCAAACTAAAATTCATATAAAATTAACTACCTACCTACTATTTAATTTTTATGGATAGGTAAGAAATTAGAAAGACGAGTTTACAGCAGGTTCTTGACAACGAAATATAATATGGCTGATTGTTTATAAAGGACATCGCTCATTTTGGGTTTTGGGCATTTTTTGAATACAGAATAAAAAAAAAGTACGAGGTCATTTCTAAACAAAAATGGTGTAGTAACGTTTCATTTCAAGCAGGTTTTTTCCACTGTCTAATTTAAGCATATAACAATGATCAAAAAATATTTAAGCAAAACATTTTGGGATCAGTGTATTCAAATGTTTGTTAAGAGTATGGCCCTATGCTTGTGGTTGATTGTCATCGTGATAGCACTGCTCTCGGGAGCCCAAGATTGTTGTTAGGTAATGGTGGCTCTTCCCAGGTCATCGGAATAGTGCTGTACTTCTTCGGTTTTAGCACGTAAATAAACTGGAAATATAAAAAGAATAATTTTAGTTACAGGAAAGGTGTATAGGAGAATAATAAATGCGCTAATACGCTCTTATACGGGGTGGCAGATTCAAACCATGATTCTGACCCCTGCGTTATTAAAAAAAAAATGCTGTTCCATACATTTTGACCGCGTAGGTATTGTACAGACGCCAGCAGGTCAAGCTACCCGAAACTGTCAAATTTTCCCAATCAACCTTGAACCTTAATGTTTTAGTGATAAAGTTGAAAATCTATTAAAGAAATTTGACAGATTGTAGTAGGTTGATGTGCTGGCGTCTGTACTTTTCGATGAAACAGCAGTTTTTTTTTTGATAACCGACGAAAAATTTCTTCCCATGTGGGGAACATAACATAAATTCTTCTTGCACCAATGGAATTGGTAGTATGAAATGACTACGGAAACTTGTAGCTAAGACGGAATCATAGGTGAAGCCCTGAAGACGGTGGCAATACTGTGACATTGCGAGTTAGAGGTGAGGTGGTTACGGCTAGTGATAAATAGCTAGTTCCATATTCCCCTATACTATGCAGAAGCTTCAACCCTTCGTATTTGAACGTGGATCCACGCGAGACACAATAGGTTTTGAATTGTTTCTGTAATTACGGCATTCAACCGGTCCATGTACACATTAATGTTGAGTATTGTCAATCAGTTAAACCGACTAAATATATCTGCAAAAATATCAACAAAGGATCCGAACAGACCACTTTCAGAGTTGAAAACAAACAAAATGAAATCTAAACATATTTAAATGGCCGTTATATGAGCACATCGGAAGCTGTGGAGAATTCTGAAGTTCCATATTCATGAGAGGCATCCAACAGTAACCCATTTAGCGGTGCAGCTAGAACATGGCTAGAGTGTTTTTCAAAGGAAACAATCTCCAACAAAGAATTGAAAGCCGCCTGTAACAACACTTACGGCGTTCTTTGATTTCAGTGTTGAAGTGTAAATGTGGTGCTGTTCCACAAACGATGGGTCACTTAATGTCGAGTCCTGCGTGTCCTGTCAGCTGCACGTTACAGAACGCTGGTGATGGCGTCAAACAAGTAGCCGAATTCTGGGCTGAGTCCATTTAGATTGCTATGGACACGCTAAGAAGAGACAGACGACATAGCAAAGACTTTGTTATACCACAAAGTTCCTCAGTACTACACATGGACGAATTTATAACAAGATTTCGCGAAGAAATCGAAGAAAAAAGGTCGAAGCGCTTCCCTGGATTAAGAAAGACCCTGTTCTTGATAACATGTACAGTAGTTTAGCCAATCTGAATACTTTCATTTATTAAGGATTCTTTTACAAAATGTTCGCGGTTCAACATCCATCCAGTCTTTTAATAGGTAATGGACAGGTCACGCTATCCTATCAATCAGCATGTAAAGCACTCGGCCTTATTAAGGATGATAAACATTGAAAGCGTACATTAGCTGATGTTGTACTTTCGAGTACAGCTCCACTGAGAAAATGGTTTGTGACATTTATTTTGTCACCTTTCAGATCGTATTGGTTTATGGGAAACATTCAAGAAAGATCTCTGTGAGGACTGGGTGAGTCAGCAGAATAACGATGATGATATGCCATCATCAGCATAGCGTAAGTATTATCGGCCTATAACGTCCCCACGCTGGGACACAGGCCTCCTCTCTCGCGGGCCCAATTCAGGTCGGTAGATGTCACATGTCATCGAATTTTCGGGTCTAAGGCATGCCGGTTTCCTCACGATGTTTTCCTTCACCGTTTTTGACAGCAATGGTGATGAAATTATTTACACAACGTAAAGCGCCTGCCTGGGTTCGAACCCACGACCTACAACTCGTAAGTCGGGGTCGTTGCTACTGGGCCACCAATGCTCTTCCATCCATCCTTCTTCCATCTGCTGAGCCATCATCAGATGATATCATAAATCAAGGTCTAATTCTAATGTTAAGACAAAATTTATCTTTTTTTTTGAGGCGACTTTCGTCAAACTCTTCCTGTGATGCCTAAAAAAAACACGTGCAGATGTACTTAAAGACTGCACTCTGTACAACCAAGGAACATGAGAGCCCACTTAGGACGTGGTGATGCATTTATCAAGTCTTCTATTACAAGTAGGTGACGGAAAATACCTGAATGATGGCCTTATCAACATAGATGTCGTAGTTAGGAAAGTCTCGTGTCTGAATAATTTTATTTTAAGTGTTTACCGAGCAATTGAGAATATTTCTCAAAAAAGATTAAATTACACGTCGATGTGCGAGAAGGTGATAGTTTCACCAAGAATTTTTTCTGTTGATCATGAACTTTTAGATATTTTTTTTAACACAATAATTTTTGAAGTCAGATAATTTAGCTTATCCACCATAAAAAACATTGTTTCCTTTGCCCTGTAGTGGAAAAATACAGGCAAGTTAGTTATAAGAAACAGGATCGCTTGGCACCAGAAAAAGTTTTTGTCAAAATTAAGCATTTTCTTGCCGACTGTAATTATCTTTCAAAATCTGCCAATGTAGATCAAAATTTCTCAAAAAGTTAAGGTTACTCTCCTAAGTCTGTTTTCCTGTAGCTACAACGGTTAGACCAATAAGGAAGCCGGATTTAGGAGCAGCCTATTGTCCAGAACTGTAATTAATCTAACTACGATAGTCAAAGTTTATTAACAGACAGAAAGATTGAGATTATTTACAACAAACTTAAAGTACCTGTCCTTACTGCCCCGTCTCAAAAAGACCTAGGTGACTACTGATCTGCAAAATATTTCATCCTCACCCGTGCGAAGCCGGGGCGGGTCGCTAGTATCTTAATAAAATAATGGGATATCTCACCACAAGACAGGCATATATGGCTCCAATCAGGAAGCCTACAGTGACGTCGCTCCAGTGGTGCATGTGATCTTGCACACGTGACAAGCCGATGTACCACGCGGCGATCACGACCACGAACTGCAAGCCGTGACGTAGCAGCTTCGAGCCGCGCCATTTGCCTTTCACTTGCAAGTAGAACTGGAAGAGAATAAAGTTATATAAAGCAGCATATATTGTTAAGTACCAGAGAGGCAATTCTCATAATTTTAAGAACGTTCACAGCTTGATCTAAGTCTCAATCTGTCAAAAAAACCTATAATTTTCCTAAACAAGAAATTTAAATACCCTTTTTGACTAGTTGTCGACATTGATTGTTGCTGAGATGAGATTGCGACTAAGTTTTTAACTTTTCTAATTACGGGAATATTTGCTACATGTTTGCGTCTGGGCGCTCCTTGCGGAGCTCCACATCGCTGTCAATGCGGTGAAGCAGTCGACTGTCTCGGACACCATGGCCTATCCTGCAGCAAGAGTGCCGAACGGATGGCAAGGCACGCCAGCATTAACGACATCATCCGTCGGGCTCTTGTCTCCGCCGGGGTGCCAGCTGTTTTAGAACCCAATGGCTTGGCACGCGACGATGGAAAGAGGCCCGATGGAATGACCATAATGCCTTGGAAGTTGGGAAGTCCTTTGGTGTGGGATGCAACCTGTGTCGACACCCTCGCGCCTCCCATCTTCCTAGCACGGTGGGCTGTGCTGACGCGGCTGCTGCATGAGCAAAAACTTCAAACGGCGCAAATATAACAACCTTATTGGGAGCTATATGTTTGAGCCGTTTGGGGTTGAAACACTAGGGCCATGGGGTCCGAGTGCTCATCGAATTTTTCGGGACATCGCCAAGCGGTTAGTTGACTCTTCGCGTGACCAGAAGGCTGGCCTATTTTTAGACGACGAACCGTGCACCTAGCTTCTGACGTTTCAAAAGTGGTTTAGGTGAAATAATATATTTTGATTTTGTATATTTTGACATAGTTTGTCCTTGGAAATGCTTTTATAGATTGGTATCGATTCCTATATCGTTGTAGTTTTCCATCATACACCTGCGAATAAGTAAATGTTTTCTGGGGACATTTTGAAGGGGAAGCGACCGGGTAACCCGCGAAATTCAAATTTTCTTACGTTTCTTGCAATTTGCAGGTCTGTGTTAGGTTGTATATTGAACAAAATATGATTCGCGACCGTAACAAGTATGTATTTATAGAATTAAAATTATTAAAACCATCAATACTAGCATTTTTTTTTCTGGGTGGGAAATCATCATATGAATTCTCCCGCTCTGGGCGGAGCGGGAGGGCGTGTCAGACTTTTACTGACTAAAACCCATCCGTGTTCCTTCAGTTGCCTATGCCAGAGGCCACGGTATTTCTTTCGAACAACCCGCGGCCCTGGCAGGATCAATACTACCCTCTAAGTTGATATTTCATAAACCTCTGAGACCAACATTCTCTTAATAACAGATTTAAATTCTCCTGTCTTCTAAAAGTTTCTGAAGAAAAAAGCAGTTCCTTTTGTGTTTTTCTTATTTTATATATAATTTCTTTTTTTTGTTAAAAAATATGCAGCCATACTGGTTTTTATTGTATTGTCAAAATGAAAGGAATTTTCATTTCGACTGTGTTAAGCAGCGGTGATATAAGAAAATCATCATCTGCGTAGCCTTTTCCCAACTATGTTGGGGTCAGCTCCCAGTCTAACCGGGCGCTGATGAATACCAGTATTTTACATGGAGCGACTGCCTATTTAACCTCCACGACCCAGTTACTGGGTAACACGAGACCCCTTGGTAAGGACTGCCTGGCAGACTTTCTGGCGTCTGACTACCTGTAACGTTTGTCAAAAATCTGCGAATGCCCACCGGGACCAACGGCTTAACGTGTGTTCCGAGGCATGGAGGGATCTCAGTATTTAAAGATGGTCACCCATCCACGGACCGACCTCGGTAAACGTAGCTTAAACTTCGATCGACCCATGCGGCTGTTATTATTTAGCCACGAGCCCTCTCTTCTGATAAAGGAAGATATACTCACAATGAAAAAGACAGCGCAGTACATGGCGAAGCTGCTATGTGAGCTGGGGAACGACAGCCTCGCTTCCTTTATTCTATCAGCATCATTATTACCGCACACATAGTCCTGGATGTACCCTAGTTTGTTCAGCTCGGAGTTCAAGATGGGGTAAGGTCTGCATACCTGTGAATGTAAATAAAACTCTTCATTTATTAAAAATGAAATATACTCAGAGGTGCATCTCTGCCTAACCTTTCGAGGAATAGAGGCGTGATTTGTTATTTAAATATACTTATATACAACATACACATAATCAGCCTATAACGTTCCCACTGCTGGGACACAGGCCTCCTCTCTGTGAGAGCGGGTGGGCCAATCCACCACGCGGGCCCAGTGCGGGTTAGTAGATGTCACATGTCTTCGACAATATATAAGCTAACACTACGATATAATTATTTATTTATTTTATTATTTATGTACACACAGTAAAACACTTATGTATATGACATTTAAAATATGAGTACAAAGGTACTGCTTATTTCTTAAGAAAAAAAAAATAAAATAAATAAAAAAAATTAATTATAGTATTACTAGCTGCGCCCCGCGGTTTCACCCGCATAAGATTCGACCCCGTCGATATATCGGGATAAAAAGTATCCTATATGTACATGTTAATCCTGGTTATAAACCAACTGTGTGCCAAATTTCATCCAAATCCGTTCAGTAGTTTTTGCGTGAAAGAGTAACAAACATCCATCCATCCATACAAACTTTCGCGTTTATAATATAAGTAGGAAGTAGGATGTACAATTGTAAATACAAAGGGGAAGAGCGTATTGGGCATCAAAAAATTCGTGCGCGTCGCTGTAATGGGAAAAATGCCCAAAAGACTGGCAGCCATGTTGAATGGGTATTCTGATTATTTTGATAGCACTAAATATTAATTTCACTGCCCGGTGGCCGAGAAGTTGTGTGGAAATTGATTGTCGTGTAGGTGCAGCCCGACTCAAACTTTATGGCGGCTCTGAAGTGTGCTACTCGCTGCGCAGTACCTCACCCCTCACCCCCGCTGACAGGCAAATTTGTTACTGCGCAGCGACTCGCCTCATGTTCCGAGCCGCTATAAAGTTTGAACCGGGCTGTAATACGGATGAATGAGGAATATGTCGTTAGGAAAGTTTTGAAGATGAATGTGAAGGTGGTGTGAAATGAGTAAGAGGAAAGAAACTATGAAGGGATTGTGTGAAAGATTATGGCTGTATTGACAGTTACTTAGTAGAGATATATGGAAGAAGAAGACAGACTGCACCGACCCCAAATAAATAGGAGTATGGATAAGCGAATGATGATGATACTTACCTCATAGAAATGTGGTCTCAGTCGACCGATGACGTATTTGGCGAGGTCTGACGTCAGTTGCTGGCAAGCTGCCCCGAAGGTGAACACGCCTATAGCATGGTAGCTTTCCCACACCCAGCCTGGCAACACTGAACCCGATAGGAACTTCTCACCGATGCCTTTGCCTTGCCTGTCGCGGATCACCTCGATGATGAGTATCTGTAATTATTTAGTTTCCCTTGTTAGTATGGAAGATGGATTTTTGCAAAAATCGATCTTTTTTTGTGCAAATTCTATTGCCTATCAAATCTTTGTGAACATTTTGATGTCATTTATTTGGTTGAGATGACCAGTCGATCTATTCTGAAAACTTAAGTGAGCTTGAAGTAACTTGTAAATAGTGTCAATCTTTAGTATCAAGTGGAATGACAGCTCACTTCACCTAAGTTTTGATAGTAAGATTTTAGTCTTAACACATCCCTAGCACGAATTATTTGATGTTATGTATTTAACTATTTAAAAAAAAAAACAAAAGTATGTTTTACTTGTTTGGTTAATAAAATGGAATGTAGTACTCCATTCCATTTAAATAATAAAAAATGGGTTTTCTTGAATAATACTTTCACGTCAAATTCAAGTAACTTAGATATTCTGGAACAACATTTGCCCAAAATTAAATACAATTCTAGAAATCCGTTTTTTGTATAAATTTCTAACAAAAAATTAAATAAAAGCCTAGAAATTTTGTTTTTTAATATCATTTCAAAAATTGCTGAATTGCTGTTTTTGAAATGATGTTAAAACCATAGATTTCTAGAATTTTATTTCAGTTTTGGCAGCACTGATTTAGGGCTGATTTTTCCAACGCCAGATAATTTTAACGGAGGAATAATTTTGAATTTTTGACAGTTCTTCCATACAAAATCTTTCAGACGTCAATTTTATTCCACGAATAAAAAATATCTGTCGATAGAAAAATCAGCCCTTAGTCACGTTTCTTATTTTAGTGTCGGTTAATGATCTTGACATTCTTATCTACAGTGATTACGTAAGAAAGATCACTTTGTTAATAAAACTGTGTTTTTGTTTTATAGTATCTTTATGGCAGCTTGTTTATTATATACGAGTTAATGTATGTGTATGTGTAATGCAGTTGTGTATTATGTGCGAGTTAATCACATGGTTGTGTTAGCCTACCTAATGATCGACTATTAACTAATATTATTTGTGGATGGCAACATTGTCATTTTTAAACATTTTATGCTTTTGAGTTATGGCAACCCAAAGATGACTTTTAAAGAAAAAGGGCGGGAAAAGCAGTCTTGCATTATCAGCTAGAGACGACGAAAGTGTTCTTGAGTTACAATTCATTACTATTTTACTGTGTTGAGTACCAATAAAGTGATTTGTTCAAGTATTCGAGTGTATGTAGTGTTCTATCAGTTGAAAACTGTTTGCAAACCCAAAAATGTCGACTTTATTTTGTTTGACTGCTGTTATCTTCAAATATTCAAGATAAATACATACATAAATCACGCCTTCTTCCCATGGGAATAGACAGAAACTAGAGAACGCCACCTTCTAAGACCCTTTTTTTTTCTTTTTTCTGGGTGGGAAATCATCATATGACTTCTCCCGCTCTGGGTGAAGCGGAAGGGAGTGTCAGACTCTTACTGACTAAAACCCACCCATGTTCCTTCCTTCGCCCTTTATGTTCCGGGGTAGCGGTAACCCTTTCGGACAATCCCGCTGATCCCAATCATCCTTGAACCTCAATGCTTTTGCGATAAAGTTGAAAATCTATTAAAGAAATTTGACAGATTGTAGTAGCTTGATGTGCTGGCGTCTGTACCTAATGGATGGTTAGTCACGGACCAACCTCGGCAAACGTAGCTTAACCCTGCATCGACCCGATGGACCCAGTGTTTTGTTTGTCAGTGAATGTTTTTTTTTTAAATTAAGTTGAGGAATCCTGTCTTACCATAGCAACGATAAGCGCGAACCCGGCCCCTGCGAGGGCGCCCACGGATATCGTCTCCTCCTTGTAGGGCAGTCGGATGGAGGTGTCGTTCTCGAAGTACCCTAGATCGTTGGGCGGCACCCATATCATGAGCACCAGAAGAGGGCATGATACTGGAAACAAAACAATTAAGGAATTAACACCCGGTTTCTGAATTGAGAATTTGAAGTTGAGTTGAGAAGTTTTCAAACTTTACGAGTAAGAAATAAGGGGATGTGTGGCGCAGACTGTACCTGAAATACAAGTTGGTTATATTGTCACTGGTTAGGTTGTCAATAGCCTCGGACACCACGGCCTGTCTTGCAGCCGAAGTGCGGGTCGCTTAGCACGGCACGCGAACAACCGACGAGATCTTGTCACCGTCGCGTCGGTTCCAGCTGTATTAGAACCCAATGGCTTGGCACGCGACGATGACAAGAGACCGGACGGCATGTCTTTATTTCCATTGAAGGTGCTATAGCATAATTATTATAGTTTGTTAATAATTTTAGCTGGTTATTAATAAATAAATAATCCCGCATGACGAGAACCTCATGACAGCTGAGAAAGATGAGCATTAAGTATCTTGATCTGGCTCGCGAGGTTGTCGACATCCTCGTGTCGGTCGCCTCGACAAATACCTGAGGAGGCTCTTGTTAAGCAGCTGGACCAAGAGCTATACTTCTGGACACGGCGCGTATAATTAGGGAGGTTATTTTATTTTATAACTGTCCATATACTCGTACGACATATCAACAAAATATAGATGTTTAGTCTTATCAAGAAATGTAAACTTTCCAACGCCTATAACATGTCGGCTTGTGTACAGTCGCTAGCACATCAAGCTACCCGAAACTGTCAATTTTCCCAATCAACGTTGAACCTTAATTCTTTAGCGATAAAATTGAAAATCTATTAAAGAAATTTGACAGATTGTAGTAGCTTGATGTGCTGGCGTCTGTACATAACTACTAAAATACTTAGAAGTCTAGTTTCCTTATCACAGTTCATTCATCCCCATATTTAGGAGCTACGACTTGGTAAATACTTAGTTGAAGAATTTAGCGGTATCTTATTATCAACGTAACTAAAGTCAAGGCTTTTATCTCTTCGGCAGTTTTCTAATTCTTTCCTTATCAAGTCAAGGCGCATAATACCCGAAAACTATAGGTAATCTACCTACCTATAATTTTATACTACCTATTTAGGTACTCCTGACTAATATGTATTATAAATGCGAATGTAAGTTTGTTACGCTTAAACGGCTGAACGGTAACATAGACCACGATCTGGGAAAGGACATAGACTATATTTCATCCTGGATCGCAGACGAAGTCGCGGGCAAGAGCTAGTTACAACCTTTTTTTTTTTAATATAATTGTCAGTATCTCAGAGTTCCTTATAAGTTAAAATCCTCCCTTAGTTCCTCGAAAGTGTAGGAAGGATTTTTGAAAATTCATCCCCTAAATAGGTTAAATAAGGGGATAAAAGTTTGTATTGAAGATCTGTGGAATACCTGCCTGTAAATCAATGATCAACTTTGAACGTTAATATCTCGGAAACTTGACGCTTGACGGGGTATGATCTTAATATGAAAGAAGAAAGGAAGAAAGAAAATACGTTTATTTGCGGTAAGCATGACGCAAAAAAGAACATAAAAAACCAAAAAAAAACAATAAGAAATGGTTGACATGCGTCACATCCACGCAAAACGGCTATCGCTCAGCATTATGCTGCGACCCTATGCTCTTGCATAGGGTCGCAGCATAATGCTGAGCGATAGCCGTAGCGCTGGTTTTCAGCGACAGCTGGCGCCGACATAATGACGTCGTCCGGTGCAGCAAACAATTATTCATCAACGATTTATGTTTTCTGTTTGCATTGATGCCAGCTATCGATTTATAAAGCGACCTACGCATTCAATATAATAATGCACTAAGAGTACTGCTGCGGCTGCCGTGGCGTTGTAATGCATCAGCGATGTTTGCGGATAGTAATATTAATGGTTTTGCCGCCAATATTAGGAATAGATGTCCATCCCTGATGACGCGTGTTCGCGGCGGTACCAACAGTATTATTAGTGTGTACGCAGATCGGTGGGATTGCCTGATGTTGCGTAGGTGGATGCAGCTCCACGCTGAATTTTAATTGTATATCTGTGTCTGTAACCTACTAACACTATGTTACTAACCTATGGACTCCTGTCTGAAATAAAAGTTTTCTATTCTATTCTAAGTTTCTATATAGGTAGGTGTAGCGCGTGGCAGGAATTTAGAAAAAACAAAACCGAGTGTGCTTATGACCACACGACTGAAGTGAAACTTCTTTCTCAAAATATTAATTCATTAAATTGTTCAAAACGAAATAGAATTACGAAAAGTAACCAAATAATCACCGTTCGCGTAACGCTAGTAAACTCGCAAACACGAACTACTGACTGAGATATATACATATTTCACTTACTAGCTATAAGAGAAAGAGAGAAAATGTGCGCGCGCACTGCTCTTTCTTGCTCCTACACTGTGATACAGACAATAGGCCTGCACTGTGCTTAGATATACGGAACGTATTTGGCTATGAGAGGAAGAGAGAAAGAAAATGTGCGCGCGAACTGCTTTCTCTTGCTTATATCCCCCACTCAACTCCCGTTCGCCTCGCCCGATCACACTTTTCGTAACGCTTACGTCACGCGTTCGCCAGCTTACTCCCCAAGTCAAGCGTGCGTAAAGAAGTTTCACTTCAAAAAGAAACAAAATGGCGTACAGTAGGTATGCCAGGCTCCATATAAAAATCTTCAACCCCCTTTGTAATTTTTACCGATGGGAAATACAATCGGGCTCACGGCTTATAGCATAAAAAAATAAAGCATCTATTTGAATTTAAAGAACACAAAAAAAAACAAGTTGGGGGTAAACGTGTGTCACATCCACGCAAAACGGCCATCGCTCAGGATACTGCTACTGCATGCTGCTACTGCATCTATGAGACAGAGCCCCAGCGCTGGTTTTCAGCAACAGCCGGCGTACGAAGTAAGTATGTAGCTAATAAACCTGAAGTCAGATAAGTCGGGCACTAAATTACACTAAGTGCTACAATAATTACTTATCAACCTTATCATTGCTACACGTTATTCGGAGTCCGGCAAGGCTTTCAGGAAATATAATGAATAACACTTGTCTACAGTACAGTGCACTTCAAAAGTTAGTTGTCACTTTTCCGCGTTAGCTGCGATGCCACATTATGATTTAACATATTTGGACTGTCAGTATATTACGACGTTTTTACTGACTGACCCAGCGAACTTCGTACCGTCTCAGAATCAATAAGAACAAATGTATGAGAAAATAAATTACTTAGCTTCATTTTTTTTTCGTGAAATTTTCCCATGTTAGCGTAGTAGGTACATTTTTTTACAGTAGGTACAGACGCCAGCTGGTCAAGCTACCCGAAACTGTCAAATTTTCCCAATCAACCTTGAAGCATAATGCTACAATGATAAAGTTGAAAATGTATTAAATAAATTTGACAGATTGTAGTAGCTTGATGTGCTGGCGTCTGTATATTCGGTTAAAGTTGGGTGATGAATTGAATTCAATGTTTGGCAAAAATCTAACATTTTATGTAAAACTGAGACAGTTATGCTTTAATTTTGAACTGTAATATACATAAGAGTCATTTATAGTTATATGACAGAAAAAAAACAAAGAAAGTTAATATTTGTAGCCACAGGACTTGAAAGATCATCAAAGGGTGTCAGGTTTTCCGATTTTTCGATACTAATTTGAAAAGTACATGACCATGATTTTTTAACATATTTTTCTGATAACTGTCACAAAGTCAAAGTCAAATCATTTATTTCAAATAGGCACATAGAAGGCACTTTTGAACGTCAAAACTTAAATTAAGATAACATTGATTCTAGTCGCCCCTTCCAAATGGTAGTTTTCGTATGGAGAAGAATCGGCAAAAAACTCCACTGTTACTCTTTTAAATTTCCAATATTTTGCATAAATTAATTATTTAATTATATATGAAGATGATGCACCTAAAATAAAATTACTATACCACAACAGGTAAATGAATTAAAATGGATTAATGAAACCATGACATGTAAATTAACTATGTGATATATTTGTACATGGTGCTCACACATTTACAAACATTATAAAAGTAGACGATTTTCATAAAAATAAAAAAAATAAGAGTATGTCCGGGTACAACTTGGCCTATCCCCTTGACTTGTTTCCGGCTTGACGTTGACTTCAGGGACACTCGGTATAGATTCAACTATGACTTATCATAAAAAATAATCAAGTAATCCCTTTGGATTACATGATTATTTTAAATCATAATGTGGTATCGTAGCTGAAGTGGAAAAATGTCAACAAACTTTTGGAGGTATATGACAGCATATCTAATTAAGTAATTATCTATTGGTCCCTAATCAATCTTTTGTGTCATCTATACTCTATACTAATAATGAAGCTGAAGAGTTAGTTTGTTTGAACGCGTTAATCTCTTGGACGCCCCCCAGCTAGATGGCCGGATGACCTAAAGAAGGTGGCTGGGACAGACTGGATGCGGAAGGCGGAGGACAGGGTGTTGTGGCGCAGCCTGGGAGAGGCCTATGTCCAGCAGTGGACTGCGATAGGCTGAGTTGATGAATCTCTTGAACTACCAGTCGAATTAAAAAAAAAATATTTTTGCATTTGATAGCCCAGTTCTTGAGGAAAGCTACTTTTTCTTTTTTTTTTCTGGTGGGAAATCATCAAATGACCCCTCCCGCTCTGGGTGGAGCGGAAGGGAGTGTCAGACACTTACTGACTAAAACCCACCCATGTTCCTTCCTTCGCCCTTTATGTTCCGGGGTAGCGGTAACCCTTTCGGACAATCCTGCTGATGAGGAAGGCTACTTCACATCACATTTTGACCCGGGTCCTAAACCCGAGCAAAAAGAAAAGTTGTCAGATAGAACGCTTAGCTAAAATGAAGTGATAGCGCGGACAGATGATGCGACGTGGTGGTGCGGGGGAACAAGACATTTCACGCGGACGAAGTCACGGGCAGAAGCTAGTAATGAATAATACCAATGTATACGACTGTATATTTAATTTAGTCATTATCTGAAGGTCTCTAATCAATCTATTGTATCATTATTAGTGAGTCAGCTTAGAACTATTCGATATTGTCTACATACGTTACATGTATGATAAGCGCTAATAGTTAATTGGATTGACGTATTTGGATGTAAGTTTCGGCTGGGTATTTCCCTAAAACCGTTAATTAAGACATTCTATTATCGCATGACATTTGTTCACAATGCACTTCACTATGGTCGTAGTTTTAATTATACCCTTTCCATTAGGAAAACCATTTTTTGACAGGTGGAACTAGTGATTGCAGCAACACACAATACATTGATTGATACACGTATATAATATTATATACAATATTATAATGTCTGTAAGAAGACATTAATAAGATAATTCAATAAGATAAGGCAGTTTATATAGATATTTATTTTTATTACGCATTTTAAGTTAACTTTTACGTAATCTGGAATAGTTAGGTTCTAAGATATCTATAGATAGCTGTCAAAAAACGGTTAACCTAATGGACAGGATATATGTAGTTACTAGTACTACCATTTCGTAAAAAAAAATGTTGCCACACTATCAATACAACGCATTGAAACATCGTTTTAATTTAGATATTTGAAATTGACCAATTTTTAACAATCAAGTATTCTTTGTATAAGGGCCGATTTTTCAATCGACCGATAATTTTTATTCTTGGAATAAAATTGACGACTGAGCGTTTTTGTATGGAAGAACTGTCAAAAATTCAAAAATATTCTTCTGACAATTATCTGGCGTTGGAAAAACGGACAAAAATATATGTTGTAGTTTCAAGTCAGCGTAAATACATAGTTGACTAAAGATAATATACAATGCGAGGTCAGCTAAAACTGGAAATTTATTCCAGGTGCTACACAGCAGGGTTTACAGGTGTAAAATTAATATATGTGGTATTTGTTACTCCGACGATAATTAGTAGTTAGCTATAATTGCGAGTCCTGTGAATAATTTGGGAGATGGGTAGACGAAATTGTGCCATCGTGGGCAAAACCTGGATGAGGCTAGCACAACAAAATACCCTATGCCCAGCAGTGGGTGGAGTTGGGCTGTGGATGATGATGATAATGAATAAATTCAGTGCTCCCAAGCGTTTCTGATAAAAATATGCGTGCTGTGCAGGGGTGCAGTTACAAGAAGGAAATGACGAACAAAGACTGATAAAGGGGGAATTCCTAAATCGGTATGAAAATCCTTATCAAAGAAGTGGCAGTGACACACTTGTTATTTGAACTTGAAGAAAGGACATTTCTTACCTAGAAGAAATGGACCAGGTTGAGTACTATGAATAATATTTAAAGATAAATTAGTAGGTAAGTGTAAGGTATGCAAACCGCTGTCTTAGTTAAAGTCCTGATAACATTAATATAGGTACCTAACAGCGCGTATAATAACGCGTTTAGGATACTGTTGGGGTTTTCGTGGCCTTGTAGTGCATCCACAATGTTTGCGGAGGCGCGCACAGACGATTTTTACGCCATATTAAGAAAAAGGACCGCCTCCATAGCCGGCCGGCTATGCGCCACCACCAACGGTCTCCTGAGCGTGTTCTCAGATAGGTGGGCTTCCCCTCTGCTGCGTCACTGGGTAAGAATCCATACCAGCTGAAATTTTATTTGTATCTCTTATTACTAACAGTTACACTAGTTATTAAGTTATTTTGTTGTTACTAACACTATGGACCCAAGTCTGAAATGAAGAATTTGAATTTGAATAGGAATTTGTATTTTGTACAGGAAATCCTATATTGATAAGCATGTTTTGGTGAATAATTTTAATCACCTAGGTACAGTTATAATTGATAAGTAAGTAAATTTGTTTATCAAAAAACTTACTTAATAATAGTTTACATAAAATAGTTTGGCAGTGTTAATAGAATAGAATATTCATTTGCCGGAAACATGGCGTTTACTTAGGTGTTCATATTGATTTCTTGAGTTGAGTAAGCCCAGACTGAATTCATCTGCTTGTCTACTGTCTTGACAAGAGACGACCAACTAGAAAAGCGGACAGGCAATAAACCAAACGAGTCCCCCCGTAGGAAAGCAAACAAAGAAGAAACATTATTTATTGGAACTCGCTCAAGAAGATCACAAACATAGAAACAAAAAAAAAGTACAAAATGTATATATAAAAAAAAAAACCTGTAGATACGAGGCTTATGGCATGAGGAAAAGACATGAGTTTATGTATGTAGAAGTCCCACAGTGGCACCGATTTCCTGTTTACAAACTAAACTAAATTTAAGTTCAGTGCATCTTTTTCTTTCTATTTTATTTAGAAAAGGATAGAAGATAAATATTAGTTTAAGTTTAAGTAGAAGATAAATATTAATATTAGTTAACACCAGCAATCATCATATGACTACTCCCGCTCCGGGGGGAGCAGGAGGGCGTGTCAGACTTTTACTGACTAAAACCCACCCGTGTTCCTTCAGTTGCCTATGCCAGGGACCACGGTATCTCTTTCGAACAACCCGCGGCCCTGGCAGGCATCGGCCCTAGCGGACCCCGTCAGTTGGTGCTGACATCTCTTTGAGGCGTGCGGAGAACACAACGCGCCGTCGACTCGGGCCTGGTCCTTGCCGGGCGGCGAGCTGCCCATTGCTCGCCGCCCGCAAGCCCGCGCCTACGGTGGCCGGGAGTCGGCTGGTGACTCCCGACGTCCAGGGCGTCTCCTGCGACGACTAGGGGCGTGAGGGCGCAGAGATTGCCTCTCCCTCACGCGCTCCGCCTCCTCCTTTACGAGCATTACGGCTTCGCAGAAGGAGGTGACGGCTTCCCATGCACTCTCGCTCCGTACCATGGCTGGACTAGGGCCGGACGCGAGAGATTGCCGCCGCCGTATGTAACCAACCTTACCTATAAACTATGATAGGTACTTAGGTACAGTAGAAGCTCTACAAAATAATATAGTCACAAGTAGTGTGTGAAGTGTTTTAACTACACTAGAACGTAAACATACCACTTGTTTTTCAATGAATGTAAGTAAGAAATTGCCTCTGCCTTGAGCGTGGTTAACAATGCTTTGAAAACTGCGGTTCCCTCTAAAAATTTATGAATTTATCTAATTAAAATAAGTTATTCGATAAGTATTTTGACTTAACACATAACATAACATCACACCTTGTTACCGCAAAGGGTTGGGCAGTGGTGTACCTACAGTACACCCGCATTTCGCCAGTTATGTTTACGTTCCATGTAATTCGAGCCTAATTACCGTCAACCGGGCACTAATCCGGACTCCAGGCTGCTATTTAGATTTATTCCCAAACGATTAAGATATTACAAAAAAAATATCCTAACTAAAACTGTTAACAAATTCAAATATGGCGTCAAAAAATTCCTCCGCATCGCTGTCGACTGGGAATGTACAGACGCCAGCAGGTCAAGCTACCCGAAACTGTCAAATTTTCCCAATCAACCTTGAACCTTAATGATTTAGAAATAAAGTTGAAAATCTATTAAATAAATTTGACAGATTGTAGTAGCTTGATGTGCTGGCATCTGTACCCAAGAGACTGGCGGCATTACCACGTTGAATGACAATGCTTAGCCACTGGCGAAGGTAAAAGCCAGCCCTTGGATCACGAGAAGTGTCAACCAGCCGTACCAACCAGGCATATGTTTGTGTACCTGCGTAGGTCGCGATATTAATTGGTAGTTTCAATTAAAGTAAATGCACCATTAACAATATTGCTGGTGGGTTCACGCTACATTCCCTAGTGTCAGTTTCCCTGTATATCTACACAATAACTGCGACATATCTACGTTATCCACAATATAGATAGTGATAGTATCTTTCAATCGATACCAGGGTTTCGAAATCGCGGTCTTTCGATAACTTCTAATTAAAAATGAAAGTACTTTTTGCAATTGCAGTTTTCGAACATTGGAACCTAACCTATATAGGTACTAGGTATTTGATTGGTTTAAGAACCTACCTACTAGTACTAGTAGGTACTAAGCTTATAGACCAAGTTCCAAAATGTCGCGTTCCGAAGCGTACAAAGGTTTTCTATACCGAAAAACGAATTATAGAACTTAAATGGAGTTAGGCAGGACACGTGGCAAGGCGCAGTGATGGCAGGTGGAGTAAGGCAGCGACCGAATGGCGTCCAAGGAAGACGAAGCGTCGGTCGTCCGGTGGGAGAAGGGTAGACGACATTGTTACCATCGCGGGTAGAATCAGCGGGATAATTACGTAACACACTAACATTAGGAATAGAATATCATTTTTGACAGTTCGACAACATTCATTGCGTTATTTACGGTTATGAGCAGACAATTTTGTAGAACGGATGCAGCAATATCCTTTAAAATGATTCAGATTCTGATTGATAGTGTGTTACGCAATTAGGGTTCTGGATGAGATTGGCACAAGAATAGAGCCCTATGCCTGAGCTGCTGGCCTCTGCTGACTATTGGTGAAGTCGGGCTGTGGATGATGACCTACTGTCTGTGAAGCGACAAAAATTAAACTACTATCTATTTGTAAGTCATCTACCTACGTCATTTCTAGTCGAGCATGAATCATGCTAATCAAAACGAATAACAACGGTAAACAAAAAGTAGGTGAGAACACAATTTCTGTCTTTATAAATACATATATCATAAAAGGACACAGTGAGGTCATAAAGATAATCTGTCTCATAATGGAGCTAACCCACTTAACCAATTCAATTAACTACTTTGCGCAGATTGTAAAGAACTTTGCACAGTTTTCATAGGACGGCTTTTTGGCACATTGTACAATATGTACGATGAATAATTTTTTTTCTCTCTGTTAGTTTTTGTCATATTTTTCATAGCCTTTAAAAAAAACAATTTATTAAAAGACAACGTTTTTCCTCAACTAAACGTCATTCCCCCTGCTTACAAGGTGAATTTCAATTTAAATAATTTTGTAGGTATTGCCAAGTATTCCTGACCAAAGCAAAGCTACACGTTTCTTGAATGAAGTGCTCTCAAGTTTGTCGCATCGGTTTTACTCAGCTGAACGATCTAATTGCTTCCTGGTTTCGACCAGTGCACACTTGGGTAGGTAAAGGTCGTTTAGAGATAACGAGAAGTATCTAGCTGTAATTATAACATTTTTTTATGTGCACACAGGTCCAACACCTCTCCCTCCTCTGGCTATAAATTTATTATTATTAGTCATTAATGTCCCACTGTTGGGCAAAGGCCTCTCTACTGTATTTCCACCTCTCTCTGTTCAGAGTTGCCAAGGACCAGTCATAATTAAAAAAGTCTCAATAGTCAAGTATCTGGCTGAAAAGATGGATTAAAAAGAAAAGTTGAGAGAAAAGTTTACAAACGTTGCTGACTGCATACAGCGTCTTGTCAAAATGCTTGATATGACAATGTAGTGACGTATTTTTTGAAACGCTTTCTCATCATCTGCGTAACCTTTTCCCAACAATGTTGGGATTGGCTCCACGTCTAACCAGATGCAGCTGCATACCCAGCGATAGCACTAGGAAGTGGTGAAGGGCGGGCGTTTTGGGGGACTGTCTTTTGTAATTTTGACGTTCGAAAAGTGCTGATTCCCAGCCTAATTTGAATAAATGATATTTGATTTGATTCCCGTATTTTACATGAAAGGACTGCCTATTTGTCCTCCACACCCAGTTACTGGGCAGCACGATAAACGCCCTTGGTAAACGCTCACTGCATCTTAAAAAATACTCTATGAAGGTTATGCTGACGCCAGGTGACAATGGGAGCGTCTAATAGAACTAACTTTTGACTTCTAAACCTTCATAGGTCTACGTATCAATAAACGCTACCATTATTAGTATTGCCAAGCGAAAAATTCAGTAACATCCGGTTGGTTGGACTGGTTGGGTCGGGCAACTTTCGGGGAAGACCCCGAAATAATTGGTAAAGAGCTAGGCAGTTGAAGTATTGCTTTCCGAGTGATTTGACTAGTTGACTTTAAGTGTGACCAGCGGGTTAATTGAGTCACTATCAGTAGCAATGGCTGTCATTTTGACAGTTCAACAATATTCATTGCGTTATTTACGTGGTTGAACAGACAAATTTTTTGAACATCTGAGGCAATGTCTTTCAAAATGATTCAGATTGAGATTGAGTGTTACACTTTTTTGAAATAGCTCACTACCGACACGAAATAAGGACCAAAGAACGAACAGAGACAGTTTGTATCCCAGCATGATATTTCTAAAGTCTACCTATAGATACTCAGCTTTCCTTCAGACCTGTCTGATCTGAAGGCCAATTCTCGTAATTTAAATGTTTAAAATCTAGTCGCAGAATCTAGTCGCAGTCTTATCTCGGCGATAAACAAATGTCAAAAACTTTAGTTTTATCAGACCTAGACAGGACGATACGACTTTTGTCAACGAGGTTACTTTTTGTGCGTCATTGTGTGTGTGAAGATATGTATAGCCACTATATAGAAACAAAAGGTTTTCCTTATATTGTCACTGTCAAGGCGTTGTTATCACCGTCATTATTTCAGCCATTTCAGATTCAGATTCAGATTCATCATTTGTTGCTTTCATGTAGTTTACATAGGTCATTATATAGGTTTCATACATGAACCCTGCTAGGGCACAGCAATATAAATAGTTAAGTGCAACAGAGTCACAATAATAAACAAAACTGGACTTAAACACACAACTAGCGAAATGTGGGTGAACCTTAGTTAGGTACACCCATATTTCGCCAGCATGCTAAAGGTGTGCAGCCAAACCCTTTGAGGAACAAGGCGTGAAGTTGAGAATTATCATCATCATCATCTTTTCAGCCGAAAGACGTCCACTGCTGGACATATGCCTGTCCACTTCGACCAGAGGGGCAATTCTCGTAATTTTAAGAATGTTCACAGACTGATCTCAGTCTCAATCTGTCAAAAACTACTTCCAATTTCCCTACATTTTGACAAGTTTTTGCCATTTGTTTGTCGCCGAGATGAGACTGCGACTAGATTTTGAACGTCTTAAATTACGAGAATTGGCCTTCAGTTCTGTGCTTCTCGCATAAATAAGAATTATGTAATAGGTACCTAAATTCTAGCATATATAGGTAGCTATAACGTATACATTATGCATAATTAATAAGAAAAAACTTGTACCTACGTGTGCTTCTTTGTTAACGACTACATCCAAATATTTCCGAATTTGCATTATACAGCAATACCTACCTACCTACACGTATGCACGTGATCTCATCGATGCATATAACCAAGTGAACTCAGTTCACTGATGCAGACGCCAGCACATCACGCTACTGCAATTTTTTACTTTATCGCTAAAGCATTATGTTCAAAGTTGATTGGGAAAATTTAACAGTTTCGGGTAGTTGATGTGCTGGCGTCTATACCTAAATGCAATTATCGAAAATGAATCGATTGGACTCGATCATAAGTTGTAATCGATTATTTTGATGATATTGCCAAGTGTTATTCGTGGTGTTATTACAGCTAGAGGAACGTGGCAATATTGAGATGAGATTGGGCTAATTTTGGAGTTCAACATTGAATAAATAGGGCTTCGCAGATAGTTTACAAGAAATAGCAAGACAGCGGATAAATACATAATCGCAAGCCTTATTTCCATGAGAGTATCCATATCCAATACATAGACGTCGTCCTTCTGCATCGTCTATTTATATTTTTTCCTATGATTCAGGTTTTGCTGTAATTTTTAAGATTCTGGTTAAATCAATGGCTCAAAAATTGCCCGAGATTTAGTACAAGTTTCCACAAGATATTTAAACTTGCCTACGTCCCGGCGCACCGTGGGCTGTCAGCCTCACTACCTCGCTGGCTAGATTAATTGTCGCTTATTTAGATATTTAACCACAAATTTTTGTTAGCCCTCTTTGTTTCCCTCTGGTGGGCAAAGACCTCACCTTTTTCTTTCCACACCTCACTCATCATCTACCTAGCCTTTTTCCAATTATGTTGGGGTCGGCTTCCAGTCTAACCGGATGCAGCTGAATACCAGTAGGTACCTATTTTACATGGAGCGACTGCCTATCTGACCTCCACAACCCAATTACTAGGTAATACGATACCCCTTGGTAAGACTGGTTGTCAGATTTTCGGGCTTCTGACGATCCGTAACGACTGTCAAAGATCCACGAATGACAGCCGGGACCAACGGCTTAACGTGCTTTCCGAGGCACGGAGGGGTCTTAGTATGTTAAGATGGTCACCCATCCACGGACCAACCGCGCCAAGCATAGCTTAACCTGATCGATCGACCCGTGCGGCTGTTATTACTTAGCCACAAGCCCCTCCACACCTCACTGTCTTGTGCAATATCTGGCCATGTTGTGTTGGCCGCTGTTTACCTCAACGGCGATGTCCTCCCTCAGGCATCCAGTGAGTGACGATCATTGCCCATCTCTCCAGGTGTAACGTTTAAAAATAGGGGAATTTACTCGTATTTTTACCACGACATGAGCTATTCTCAAAAAGCCCGGGCCGAAATGAGTGAATGTTTTCTATATTAGAATTTAAAAAAAAAACAGCATTAGCAGGGGTTTCATAGTTCCATTAGATTATAGAGATAAGTTCGCCCGTTATCATAATATTTTTATCGTCGTTTATCGTGTAATATGGATCACATTGCAAACATTAAACAAAGTAGATATCGACTGCCGAAAGTGCATCACAACAGCTGAGCATTACCTACCTAATTAACTTAGTTCGTAACTTGTAAGTAACGTCATCAAAGGAGATAGGTACCTACGTAAGCAGGCAGATTACTGGCAACCATCCACTTTGAATCCTATTATGCTTGTACTTCTGTTTAAAACGTTATTGTGCACACACGTACCTGCCTACCAACATTTATTGATAAGACGGCGTGGTAGAAAGATGTTTATTTTTAGCCTATAGCCTTTTACCTGTTGACTGTAGGTCTCAGGTAAGTATTACCGCAATGCGGCGAAGGCAGTGGCGTAACTATCCCCTTTGGGGCCCGTGGCAAATTCAAGGGATAGGGCCCTCCCTCAATGTAAAGAAGCTCAACCAAGGTTATAATTTTTTTTACTGGCACTTCGCCCTCGAATTCCTCCACGTAGATTTCTTAATTTCCCCTACAAAATTGAATACCTGACTGCTTCGTTCATCTAGTGGTCGAGAAAAGTTTGCATTTCTATACTTAGGTATGTTAGAATCCTCCTGTGCTCATGGCCCTCTGGCCGGGGGCCCCCTCCGGCTGGGGGCCCGTGGCCGTTTGCCACTCCTGCCACGGTATTGTGACGCCACTGGGCGAAGGCATAATTAAAATTAAGTAGTCATATCTATGACTTCGCCACACTACTCAAACTCAAAACGTTTATCTATATCTACTTCTAATTTGTTTGTTTGTATGTAGGGGGTAATCTCTGGAACTACCAGTCGGAATTGAAAAATTATTTTTGCATTTGATAGCCCAATTATTGAGGAAGGATATAGGCTATTTAACATCACGCTATGACCCTTAGGAGCCGAGCAGGTGACGGCAGGTGATACGATGTGACTGGGTGTGTCGGGGAACAAGAAATTACACGCGGACGAAGACACGGGCAGAAGCTAGTTTCAAATAAACCAGTTACAGGCACTTGAATTAATTGTCAAGGGGTCGGTTAGTCAGGAAGCTGCAGCTGAAGCTAGTTGCCTATTCCAAAGCGTAGTAGGTGCCTATGGAGAAGAACGGGCAAGAAACTCCACGGACACTCTTTTAAATCAAAATTTTACTACAAAAAATTGGTTACATTATTCATGTTGAAATTATGCATATGAGAGCGACGCAGAACGTTAAAAGCGTCTGTAGTAATAAAAGATAAAAATAAAAAACAATTCAAATATTAAATTAAATTGAAATACATCATAAAAGTATATGAGTTGCTGTTGTGTATTGACGAACCAATTTCAATGCAGGTCAATGAATATTAAATCGCGTGATAACGAGGTTCAAACTGATTGCCGCGGCGATTGCAGTATGCGAAGTCCTTTACGGACGCGTCCTGTGCGTAAATAAGTAAACGTATTTGAGTAACAATTACAATTAGTTATCGTAACGACTTAACATCTAAACTCACGCCTTATTCCTATGGGGATAGAAAGTACAGAACGCCAGCTGCTGCGATCCTTGCATACTCCTTTTGCTTCGTTTACGATTAAGTATACAATCATATACGCACGCCGGTTGCGAGCACTAAGCACCTGACCTTTCTGAAGAACATTACAAATAAGGTCAATAGGTACCTATATATCCTTCTAGAGCGTCCCCTCCCGGCGTTTCCACTCACATCTGGCTCCTAAATACCTTTTGTTAGTCTTAGTCGGCTTTCATTCATCCCCTCAACAAAACCAAGCCATCTAAGCATACCTCAATCAGCAATCAGAAAAACTAATTTCCTGACATATTTCTAAATTCATTCTATTTATTTTATAATTATTTGCCTTTAGTTTTATTATTATTTAAAATATGTTATCTTTTCTCTCATCATCTGCCTAGGCTTTTCCCAACTATGTTAGGGTCGGCTTCCGGTCTAACCGCATGCAGCTGAATACCAGTATTTTACATGGAGCTACTGCCTAACTGACCTCCACAACCCAGTTACTGAGTAATAGGATACCCTTGGTAAGACGGGTTTGACAACCAGTCTTGTCAACAAGTCTTGTCAGTCTTGACAACAAGTCAGGAGCCCGAAAGTTTGACGACTTTCGGGCTCCTGACTATCCGTAACGACTGTCAAAGATCCACGAATGACAGCCGGGATCAACTTAAATTATTTAGCCACGGGCCCCTCATTATATGTTATCACCTATTTCTGAGATTAGGTACTGGTTATCCTGTAATTGGCGACTGTGTAAGTCCGAGGCTATTGTTACCTAATAGATATACTATATGGATACAAAAACTGTTGATGTAAGCACCTTTATAAATAAATAAATGTCAGAAAATAAGTTTTTGATTAATTTTTTTTCCACCAATGCACCTACTACATACTGACTACAGCTTTCTATTTTGAATTTTCAGATCCAATTTTAATTTCAGGATTTAGGTAATCACAAAAGAAAAAAATACTTAATTAGAAGAAGGTAGTGTAAAAATTAATGACTTAATTATATCTTGATCATGTAAAAGTCTATTTAAGTGTCTAATTTATGTAAAAGTAATTAAGTTGGTAAAAATTAATATTCAAAAAATGAGTATGAAATTCATGCCTCATACCTATTCAATACCATCACGGAAGTAAAACCAAGATAAACAATCCAAACTCACTATCCTGACCATAGATTAAAACCCCTTACCTAATCAAAATTCGACATTGCGACGGCAATAAGTTTGCGTTTGCAACAATGAAACATATGGCCAACATAACCAAATAATAAATTCTCACTTACCGCATACTAAGATAAAGAAGTCCAGGATAATTTTCCATATTAATTTGTCGACCGCCATTGTGACACTATAATAACATACTATTTACGTAAAACCTTTTTTTCACAACACGCTTCTCCGACACAGCTAACACGATAAAGACTGCTACAATACTGATAATAATATGAGTAATCTGTGGGTAACTTGTAGGCGTTGTTAGTCATTGTCAAACATTGCAAAAAACACCGTTACTGAGGTCCTTGCTCTACTATATTTCATCTTGTTAGCGATAACGCGACGTTGCTAAGTACTCAGTTAACAGGTTAACAGACTGTAAATATTATTGCGGCTGTGAATTAAATTAGTATTGATATACAACCTTCTTTGTCAAGTTTGAGAATGATGCCATCTGTGGTTTGTAAGTGGATCTGTCTCGAACGTTTTTGTTCTATGTTCGTTTATGTGATCACAGATGGCGTTGGTTACTTAAGAACTACTCTGGGTAGGACGGTGATTGGTGGAATCAAAAAAGACAAAATAAACACTTTATACAGATTTATTATTATGCTTTATAAACTTTTAACCACATTAAAAAATATGTAAATAAATAACTGCCTCGAAGCTACTATACATCGAGAATTCTAAAGGCAGTGCATTTTAAGTTCTATTTATACATTAAAAAAACATGTAAACAAGAAATTTACTTAAAATAATTTTAATCTGTAGACATCTTTATGTCAAAATGAGTAAAAATATTCTTAACTATATTACACTTATCTAGCACCTAATTGGACCTAAAGCTAATTTTCTATTATTTGTAACAGAGATATGGCAATTAGATAATTAGTCGAATTATCAGATCTTTATTTTAAATAACTGACTGTCTGATGACGTTCGCTGTACTGAGTTTTATTTACAACTGTCAAAGTGTCAACCATATTGAAATTCTGGCGGGAAACATTTGAAAATCGAAGTGCATGCTACAGAGAATCATTTTTTTTTATCGAATTCATAATCGACTAACCAGCTATTGGCACATCTCAGATCTATTATTCCTTTCATTTAAAAGCCTATATCACAGTATAAAAAAATACGTTACAGTTGTCTTCGAGACTTCAGATTACGTTCATTAAGACTAACATACGGTTCATACAGGTCATACGGTTGGCGCAGTGGCTGAGCGATCGACTGCTGCGCTGCGTGTCGCGGTTTGATTCCCGCACGGAACAAATATTTGTATTACAGGTAGTTGTTCCGGGTCTGGCTATTTGTGTATGTTGTAAACGCACCCACGATACAGGAGTAATTACTAGTGTGGGGCAACGTTTTAAAAAATAAATAAGCTGTGTGTACGTAGCTTTATTCCTCTTCTCTTTGAGAGGGAGTGGCCGACTTCCGAGTGGGCCATAATACACCAAGCGGGACGACAGCGGGTTCAAAAAAGTAGGTTAAAGGTAGTAAATTGCGAAACCGTCTTGAGAAAGTGTGGTGATAAATGCCACAGAGCCTTCTCTGTATCAAAGAGGCCATTGCCCTGTAGTGGGACAATAACATGCTGGATTTATTTATTTTTCCCATCTCCTTACAATGCATTCCCAAATAAAATACGTACAACACATTATGAACAAACACTGAAATAAATGCAATTAAACCTAACTCCATATTGCGTTCAAAAATAGTTTGTGGGTGCTTTTAGCTCACGGGTAAAGAGCAGGAAATTGCGTACTTTTTAAATATAACATCACGTCTATTTCCCCAAAGGGTTACCTAAGCAGAGGTCTACATAATAAACCCACATTTTGCATTTAAAAGTGCGTAGGTACCTTCTTTATGTCTATATTTTTCTACTACACTTCGTAGCTACGAAAAGAGCGAAAAAGTAATCTGTGGTGGCTTTTCCAATATGGTATCACAATATGGAGAAAGATTTCAGCTTTAAAAATTCGTAAAAATTTCGACAAAAAACATACATGTGATATTAAACTATAAGTATCTTAATACTAGTTGTACTATAACATTAAAATGTGCAACTATGATATTTACAATCGGCTCCTGGGAAGGTAATCTACACTAAAGTTATCTAACAGACTGTAAAACTTATGACAAGTGATTTGATTGACGACCTAAAGAAGGTGGCTGGAGTAGACTGGATGGGGAAGTCGGAGGACAGGGTGTTGTGGCGCAGCCTGGGAGAGGACTATGTCCAGCAGTGGACTGCGATAGGCTGAGTTGATTGTTTTCAATCGTTCAACATTACAATGAACATGAGTTTAACAGCCTGTTAGCTAGTTTTTGTGTTCATTAGCCTTTTAAAAACCGCATAATTTTTTGTTTTACAATAGCTATTGACTATTTTACTGTAATATTAAGTAGGTAGGTAGTTTCGACGCCACCTTGTGGCGTAGATATGTACTGGAATTTAATCATTTCATGCTAATTATGTTTAATAAAATACGTTATTAACAAGTGTACAATAATGATGTAGAATTCGTATTTGCCTCACCCACGGGCTATTTTTCATCGCGCACTGTATTTTCAACGCACTGCTAAGCACCGAGAGTTGGATATCCAACAGTGTGTTTTTTTGACGCCCTGGGATGCGCTTTGTTGGATTCTCAACGCTCGATCCAAAACCGAGAGTTGAAAATCCAGTGCGCCATAAAAAAATCGCGTGCGAAACTGAGCTAAATTGAAACTTCACCAAATTCGAAGTTCACCAAGGTTGAAAGTATCTAACTGGCACACGGACAAAGAGGCCTTGTCATTTTGTGACATGCAAGTGATATTCAACCTTAGGGCCCCATCTCGCCAGGACACAAGTGGCCGAGCAACCATGGTCACACTGACAAAAATGTATGGTTGGTTGCGCCACGGGTCGGACGCCTGGTGACATACCACCATAAAGCGTTGTAAGTATATTTTGCTGACATCGCGACCATGATGATTGCGCCATCGTGGTGTCCTACTGATATAATATAAGCCTATGGGTGGTAAAGTAGTTACAAGGTCAACTATACGTAGAATGAGGTGACTGATTATATAATTATTTTAAAATCATTATTTTAATTTATAAAAACGAGACCCTACTCCGTTTTAGCATTAAAAGAACAGATTCAGCAGTTTTCAGACCACATAATATAGAAGACTTATTTTGAGAATGACAGAAATTAAAAAAGGCTAATTTAAAAAAAGGCAATCATCAAAATATTGGAAGATACCTAGTTTATATTCAAATTAGTACCTAATTATAGTATGTATGTAAACTTAATAAGTGCAAGCAATAAAAAATTGTACCGTTTTAAAAATATGTACTTTTTTTTATAAGTTTCATTTATTCCTCAACTCGATTTACCTCGTAGCTTCGGGTCAAGTAAATAAATTATGTACACAGTACTCTTTTATTAGCTTTCAAACTTTAAAAAAATGGGTTTTTATTACGTCTCAGTTTTTTTTTTTAAATGATGTCGGGAATCACGACCATGGTTGCTATACCTAAAATATATTTTTTCTTTCCTAATTTCGATTTCGAATCGAGGGATCCTGTAATTTACTTTACAACTACTAAATATCTTCTACATTATAAATAATCTAATTATTCAACGCTGTACCAATAAAAACCGTTTCACATAATTCGTAATTGAAACCATTACAGTACCTATGTTACTATATTAAATGTACTAACTACTGCAACCTCCACAAATCTGAAACTTTTTATTAGTATTAATTTAATAGAAAACAATATCCAACCTTTTTACAATATCTGCCTTAGGGTCAGTTCACACCGAGACGCGACGCGGCGCGACGCTGCGCGCACACTTTAAAACGACCTACTGCACCGCGCAACGTATTCTGAACTCTCACAATGCAATGTGTACCTTTTCGTGTAGAAAATAAAGTATATTTTGAGGCACTCTTTTAAAGTGTGCGCGCAGCGTTGCGTCGCGTTGCGTCTCGTTGTGAACTGATCCTTAAGGCACACTGCACTAGCAGTCAGGCTATTGTAGCCAAAAACATACACAGTCTGACTACCTAGTATAGGCATAATGTAGGGTGGCAGGGACATAACGCGCAAACTGTTCCCATAGATTCCACAACGTAGAAGTTTTTCGTCGGCTATGAAAAAAAAAGTCAGCTGTTTCGCGGTCAAAATGTATGGAACAGCATTTTTAATTACCGATAAAAATTTGCTAGGGGTCCAGAATCATGAGCTGAATTCATAGTTACAGTTTCCCTGCCAACCAGTACGTATAACGCCAAAACGCAAAAAAATGCCAATATCAGGCATAATAATAGCCTACTTTTAATTATAAATTAGCTGCCTCAAGCTGGCTCTAATGGGCTTCAAATAAATACAGGGTGACTTTAAATTCATTGGCAATCTTTCAGGGGTCGAAACTACTCATGAACATGACTGACTTTTACTAAAAGTCCATTTTCTAAATATTCTGCTGTTTCATACAAAAATGCAATTATTCATTATCAATCTGAATCATTTTGAAGGATATTGGCAATCCATTGTTTCATTTGTTCAGAAAAATGTGTCTGCTCAACAACGTAAATAACGCAATGAATGTTGTTGAACTGTCAAAATGAAACCCATCGCTACTAATGGTGTGTTACGCAATTACCCCGCTGGACTCTGTTTCATACTTTTTCAATGATGGAGTTTTTCAATAAATAGTATGAAACCGTTTTTTTCTGATATTTCAGAGTAGGTTCCATACTAAAACCGTTATTGTAGGTACGTACTTTCACCTTCTAAAAGATTTCCCATAAATTCAAAGTCTGTGTAATACAGTAATAATTATCTTAAAACGAACTGTTTCGAGTACTGTTAGTAATACTTCTAGTACCCGGTAGAATTATTTAAAATATATACATATTCATCAGTTATCAACTTCTATATAACATTGCACAATCCTCAAAATCATAATTATGTCCATCACGTAAACACTTGACTGCAATTAACCTTGAACCTTAATACTTTAGCGATAATGTTGGAAGTCTATTAAAGAAATTTGAAAAAAATCACTCATCGCATATATATTTAATCAGTATAAAAATGCATAGATGCTACGTTATAGTACAGATGCCAGCACATCAAGCTACCCGAAACTGTAAAATGTTCCCAATTAACCCTGAACCTTAATACTTTAGTGATAAAGTTGGAAGTAATATTAAAGAAATTGACAGATCGTAGTAGCTTGGTGTGCTAGCGTCTGTACCTGTACAGACGCCAAATTCCGTCACGATCCCAATTTCTGTCAAATTTTTCCAACTTTATCACTAAAGTATTAAGGTTTAAGGTTAATTGGGAAAATTTGACAGTTTCGGGTAGCTTGATGTGCTGGCATCTGTACTATAATGTAGCATCTATGTATTTTTGTACTGATTGAATATATATACATGCGACGAGTGATTACACAACAGAGCCGCAAGGCCTAACTGTGGTGCCTGCACCCGGCTGGCTTTGGTGTGCACCTTTAGACGTACACCATTAGTATTAATCAGTTTGTCATAGTAAAAGTTGTGAATGAAAATACCAGCTAAAACAGTTTTTTCTTCAATTATTTTGAAACATTTTTCTTCAAAAACAAATTAAGACGTCAGTAGGTTAAGAAAAACCTGCTTTAAGCTCATAAACAATATTAGGAGTATTTTTGTACTCCGACAGTCGAAAGTTTACGCAATGTAATATCATAAAACTCTGATAGTACACTCCAAAAAAAAGCGCAAGTTCTATATATATGCAAAACTCAAAATAAATACACAAACTCATAGACAACAAGAAACATAGATGCTCTATGTACCAAAACTACTGTCAACATTGTCAACAGCAATTTTCAAATGACTATAATGTTATTAACAGTTCCAACATTCGACAGTAATTATCTCCTTTGTCCTGACTGAGTAACGAAAAGGCTTGAACACTGCCTCTTCACAAAAAAATACCATTAAAAACCTGCTGACCTTTTGTGCAGCGCTGTGACAATAATGCATTGAAATAGCCTCCCAACTATGTTGAGGTCGGCTTCCAGTCTAACCAGATGCAGCCGAATACCAGTATTTTACACGGGACGACTACCTATCTGGCCTCCCACAACCCAGTTACTGGGTAATACGATACCCCTTGGTAAAAGAGGCTGTCAGACTTCTTTAAGCTTCTGACTACCCGTAACGAGATTGAGGGTCAAGGATCTTGCTGACTGATGACTAATAATTACGGCATGAGCTATTGGATACATCGTTATGATATTAAATAAGAAGGCAGTGTTACACGATACGATGCGGTACTCAGTTATGCTAAGGTTTTTAGTTCAAATATCCCTCATACCAACGCACTCACTTCAAAAATTTGTGCTCACTTGAGTCCCATCACTGTTCTTGCGACTGCCTACAGGCGTCGATGTACTCGTGAGAGATCCACGAGACGGTTGGTTGTTCGTATCATAGTTCTTCAGCGTCGCTTTCACATCGGGAGCTGGTGGGGGATGACTGTCAAACCTGCACTCGGGTGTTCCCGTTGGTGACTCGCAGCTCGGCTTCGTGGCTGTGCTGCCGCGATCGGGGAGTCTTGCGAAGGTTTGATACGAAGGCGAACTGGAATGAATGAGGGTGGAAGGGTTATTGGTGGTCGGTTTTCTGGCTTCTTATTACTTAAGCGTCAAAGTTGCTAGAGGAAAAGACATCGTTGAATTAGAACTACATCGGAACGCAATATGGTCATGTATGCCACACATGGCATTTATGGCCATAGCCAAACAAAACCTTGATAAGCAGCATTACCATCAGAGCAAAGAGGTTGCAGTCACCAATGCACTGATCCATAATGTGAGGTAAGTACGAGAAATACATTCTATAAGGAAATAAGTAATTCACCAAAAGCAGATTCACAATTAAAATAAAGACACTCACAATAACAATAGCATAAAGCAACCCAATGCTGAATCCAGCAAGCACATCACTCCAGTGATGCTTGTAGTCAGAGACACGGGTCATGATCGTGTACCACGCGAACAGCATGAGAACGAACTGGATCCCGTGTCGGATCAGCTTGGATCCGCGCCAAGTGAAGCGCTTTTGGAGGTACATCTGCAGGAAGAGGATATAGAGTTATTTACCATGATTTATAGATACACTATAGGCTATTGTCAAGTTAAAGATGAGTTATTTTCAAGTTACAAAATAGCTGCACGACTAGTAGAAAATTTAATTCCAGTGCAGTAGGAGTTCGCTCTGTTGATATTCAATCCATAGTCGTTACAAATTAATCAAAATCAAACACTCGGAATGAAAAACCTTAGTTAATAGTTTAATTCTGCCAACCAACTAGGCCAACCCAACAAATGCTGTTGGATAATTCAAGCAAGTACTGTAATTTATATAGTTTAGTTTACATAATAAAGAGTAATATATCAATCAATCTATTTATTACTTTAATTACAGTCACGTGACATTTCAGAATTGTCACTATGGTTTGCAACATATCGATAGCCCCTGGGGCATGGTACGCGCCTATAAGCGACAGTAACCACTTTCCATCATGCAGGCCGATGGCCTGTTAGCCAACCTATTACTTAACAAAAAGAAATAGGTATCTCATCGAGTAAAATCGGCTTCGATTTTATTTATAAGTATTCCTCAATTTAGTTGAATGTTATGTGTTATGTGATAAGGGCTGACGACGACGATTCCGCCCTGGTGAATGTAGTGCTTTTCCAAAAATTATGGGACACTTATTACCTGTGTCCTGTCGTCTGCACATTACAAGGGCTGATAAATGCTACTGGAGGCGCCAAACTCGTAGCCGAATTCTGGCCCGACTCCATTTAGATTGCCATCGACACTCTAAGAAGAGAGGCAAGGCCTGAGGGTTAAGCTCTTGTCGTTTCAAGCCTTTACCATGGTTTTAACGCTTAATACGTGTACGTAGTATAGACACTTACGCAGAAATACAGCATGGTATAAGCAGAAAAAGAAGAGTGACCACTGGGGAAGGACAGCCTCATCTCTTTCTTCAGCTTCTCGTTGTCAGCGAGACAGTCGAACGTTTCGATGTACCGCCACTTGTTTTCTGCTAGCGAGCAGTCTATGTCTGGCCTGCATACCTGGAAAGATAAGAGAAGATTGGTAAATAATTTGAATCATTGATGACAATTCTATTAGGCAAACAAAGAAGGATCGGACTGTATCATTTTTTTCTCTTTCATATGAGGTTGTAATTACAATGTTGTTTACTTTATGTAATGTTAAACACAAACCGTCTTATTACAAAACGAAACCTAACTTTAGTTCTAGCCTAAACTATTGAGCCAGTACTTGTATTTCAAACTTTATTTCGATTTAGGCAAAGTTCTTAATACTAAAATGACAACTTAGCACCGAACTAAGCTATCATTTTTCAAGAGTTAATCAGACGAGCACCAATTGTAATAAAAAATTAGAAAGAAAAATAAATTGTCTGCTAGAGGCTTTCATGATAGACCAAAAGAAATCCCTTCCTTAATTATCCTTTGAATTGCACCAAACTTTTATACCTAGAATAAGTCTTATCCTGGGAATAAATTTTGAATTTTTGACAGTTTTTCCATACCAGAACTGTCAGACGTCAATTTTATTCCACGGTTATAAGACTGATCTGACTTTGGTAAAATCAGTCAGAGAGAATTGCCGTAAATGATAAGGTACACAAGACAGGTACCTAGTCGTCTAAAACGACAAACATAACTGTCTGTAAATTCTGGAACATGCTTTAACTCACCTAGGCGATAAAACCCCAGTTCTTTATTGTTTTGGCAAATAATCAAAAAGAATCAAACAGTGACAGACAGGAAAGTCGATATTGAAATCTTTTATTCACAATAAAACTTGGTAGCATTCTATGCATGTTTATTTAACATTCACAAACACATTTAGCCAAAGGTTATAAGAAGAACGGATCAAAAAAAAAAATAGATAATGATTTAGTCGGGAACAGCTTCTAAGTTGATTCTGCGTCTGACACTGAAATGGGGGTAATCCCAATTCCCAATGAATTTCCACGAATTGCTTCGATACTTACACGAAAGCTATAAGCTGATCGGGCGTATTGTATATATGGATAATTGGATATAGTATCTGTATCTCTTCCTAACAAGGTTTAGTCTTCTGTAACTTTCTTCTCAATTTCGCTATATTTATCTTTAAAGTCTGAATCTAATACGTACGTAGGTACTATATATACAGGGGTAACAGATATACAATTCCAGTCCATCTACATCTGGGTCTCCCATGGAATTTCCGGGAACGGAAAAAATAAATTGCACGTTTCTCAGGAAAAGTGAGATAATGTCTAAATTATGTAGTAGTTAGGTAGGTAACTCTAATATAATACTCTTCGAAGCGTGACCTTGTTGCCTCGTAATTCGTCACAACGTCACCTATGCCATTCTTATACACCTACAATAGATTTTGTTTTAAGGTCGTTTAAACTTTCACTTGATTTTAAAACCAGACCAGCGCTATTATTGTACGAATATGCCTCGAAGTTAGCGAAATTAATGCTAATATGTATTTTGTATTATCAGCACGAATTTCTATTACGGTACAAGTAATAATTTAGGAGTTGCCAGTACTGAATTAATTATTATGGGTAAAATAAGGAAACGATTTAGAAATAATCAAGATTTTACTGGAAACCGTGGTGTTTGATGCATTCGAAATGAAACAGATTAAAGATTAACAGATATAGATGTAGCAGTACTCGTTAAGGCTGAGGAATCCTTGTGTTCAACGGTGTGATGAATAGTTGACGTAATTGAAAATAACTGCAATTTCCGGAACGATCATTCAGTTAAAATTTTGAAAGCGACTAATATTTTTAGACAAAGACATAGACTTTTAGAAGATTCGTCGGATATGGTAGGTACAAAGATGGTTGGTACATATGGATAAGTTTGACACATCCGCCGCTACTAGCGGCATACGAATATTTACAATGTGAACCTAATGTACAGACGCCAGCACATCAAGCTACTACAATCTGTCAAATTTCTTTAATATATTTTGAACTTCATTGCTAAAACATTAAGGTTCAACGTTGATTGGGAAAATTTGACAGTTTCGGGTAGCTTGACCTGCTGGCGTCTGTACACGTGGGTACAAAACCTAACTTATATACAACTTATATTTTTACAACACTTCTTACGGAAGATACATGAAAAATGGCGGCAGCACCAATTTATTACTCCCAAAAGTTAACAAGTTATCATTCAATCAGGAAACACTTCCACATGAACCTGTTTGAACTCACAAACAATTTGTTTTGATATAAAAACATTTAATTCGATATCCTCTTTTTTTATAATGTTTCGAAAGGATCAAAAGGCTATTTTGAATGCAAATTCAATTAAAATGTAGACCGGAGAAGTGAAAAGAGGGAAGGAGGCCTTTACCCTGGGGGTCTCCGAAGTAGTATCGGCCGAATGTTCGGCTGTTTCCTGCTACGAAGTTACTATTTGGTTCGGTCGGTCCCGATCCTACACTCCTACACTCTTTCGAATATTGACTACGGTCCCGACCCAATTGAGCCGATCCGAACTTTTTCGCATTTTTCAATAATATTCGGTTCGGCCATGTGTCGGTCCGATCCGATCATTCGCACTTTGCACTTCGTAGTAGACCCCCTGGAGTGGAACAATATAAGCTAATAATATTACTGTTACTTTTAGCCTGAATCATCCCGCTGCCGGGCCAAGGCCTATCTCCATATGACTTCTAGGTCTTTCGATCCAGCGGGGTAGTTGCGTAACACATTATCAGTAGCAATGGGTTTCATTTTGACAGTTCAACAACATTCATTGCGTTATTTACGTCGTTGAGCAGACACATTTTCCGAACATATGAAGCAGTGGATTAGCAATATCCTTCAAATGATTCAGATTGAAATTGATAGAGTGTTACGCGATTAGGGTGCTTGGCTAATATGGACTACTAGTCGTATAATAAAGGCTAATAATAGGTTATAATAATTCAAATGCACCAAATAAATTTACAGTAACTCACGAGTTTCTTAACGTAAGAAATACAGTATTTAATAACCGCTTATCATTTACGCACGTCGAACAAGTCAATTAAGGAGAAACGGTAACTGCGGCGCTTGTAAGCTTAGCGGCTTATCGATAAACTATCGATACTTATGTGCATTGCGATATTCTAATGCGAAACTTGTTTGATACGTGATTTCACGCTTTTCTGTACCTGGCATTAAAACTGACTGCTGGACAGTTAAAGGGAAAATAACATGATCCTATGCAAAGTACTTACACTTATGGGAAAGTACGTGAGGATACTGGAAGTAATTTGTAAGCTGCATTACGCTGAAAGATGTTAGATGATAATGAAAATATCGTATAGTATAGGAGAGGCTTGTGGCTGAGTTATAACAGCCACAAGCCCCTCAAGTTAAGCTACGCTTGCCGCGGTTGGCCCGTGGATTGGTGACCATCTTCACATACCAATACCCCTCCGTGCCTCGGAAAGCACGTTAAGCTGTTGGTCCCGGCTGTCATTCGTGGATCTTTAAAAGTCGTTATGCGTCGTCATTTGCCCGAAACTCTGACAACCAGTCTTACCAAGGCGTATCGTATTACCCAGTAATTGGGTTGTGGAGGTCAGATAGGCAGTAGCTCCATGTAAAATACTGGTATTCAGCTGCATCCGGTTAGACTGGAAGCCGACCTCAACATACATAGTTGGGAAAAGGCTAAGCAGATGAATTTATTTTGCTTATCTTTTTACCGTAAAGAAACCCATGACATTGGCTATCAAAACATGCAACTATAAACATCAACAGTATAACAATTAACCATGCAAAATACCATCATAAAGCATCTGATGGAAAGCCGTGTCGTAGTCCAATTACGGTACGCTGTCAGCTGCGCGCAAAACGTTGTAAATCGTCTGACAATTAATATTATTCCGCTTTAAAACAATCTCTTGATTGACGTCTGCCCCCGAGGCATGTATTCTTGCCTTACTTTTGCTTGGTACTTATATATTTTAAACTCAAAGACTAGTACTTATCTTTTTTTAGAAGTGTAATTTGCTTTAAGTGTAATTTAATACTTTAATAGCAAATTATTAGTCTCCGAGACTATTTCTAAAGTGTCTAATGGTTTACGGAATTTATTGACGGTTCAATCCATCGGCCTCTAGTTTCGGATTGCATGTCTGATTAATTCTTATTTTATGCGTAAACATTCACTTAAATGTCCGATTCAAATGTATTATGTATTTTATGACATCAACATAAAATGTAACGAAATACTAGACAAACAGCACGAACATAAATCAGAATCATTCTAATTTATGAGTTCATAAACTTTGGTACAGATCTTTTGTTTTATGCATTATTCTGTCTTATAAGATAACCAACAGCTTTGGCATATATTTAGAGGTTCAGCTACATTCCAGAGGTATTTTTATACAATCATGTTTTGCAACTACTAAATCATGATGAAAGTACCTATAATAAATCCTATTTTCCTCAAGATCAAGTGATAAAATTCTATTCTGACTTGAAAAACACGAAAACAATGGTATTATCTTTTGCGTTTAGATATGTTTATACCAAAACCTGCCACTAAAGCTTTACCGATTGCACGTGATGGCTATCCTTCGATTTGATACGAACAATATTAAAATTTTTACAAGAGTTAAAGCGTCATGCATTCTTTGTAACATTCATACTAGTATTTTTTTTAGACGGTAGTGCTTCAATAAAACTTAGGCCTAGTCGTAAATCCTTCTGTAGTTTATTCGGTTTATTACACTCTCGTCTGCAAAACTAAGCGCTCTTTGTGGAAAACTATCTATAATGCCCAGAAACAACTTAAAATAGCACTAAACAGAAATATATAGGTGAATGGCACATTAAACGGCTAGACTAAATTCCAGAATACACATAGGCAAACACGGTTAAAAGTGAGCATTGTTACCGGCCATTGGGCTGCCAAGAATGTTGTCATCACAGTAAACAATAGATCCTTCCTTTCACAACTCGAGCTTAAAGTAAGCACACTCAGCACTTATAATATTTACCTTTTCTCGCCCTTTGATATTACAACTTTACTTCGCCATATTGATTTTGCAAAACTAACAGTCTTACTGTACATAAACAGGTTGAATTTAAACGCATATAAAATGTCGGAAATTTATAATTCTGTTTACAATCTCGATAACATGTTGTTAAGTGCTTTTATGTGCTTTTTTCGCCATTTATGGGCGAGTCAATCATCCAATCAAGTTAGCGCCCCTTCACTGGCCTAAAAACGAGTTCGTCAGTTAAGGCTGGAGCTAAAATGATGGTGGTTTCGTTATTGTCTGTACTTTTATGGACATTCTTCCTTACTAGGTGAACAGCTCCAGGCAGCTTAATTTAGACGATGCCGTGGAAAGAAAATAAAGGTACATGCTACTGCGAAATGCCCATCTTAGTAATTGTATGGAATGTGATGGAGTGGAATACATATTTGTAGGCGAGACAACACTGCTCATAGTTACATGGATGAGCTACGTCGAATTTTGGCACTTGTAGAAAAGATGCTTTAGAACAAACTTTTAGACAAGTTTTATCTAAAGTCGCAGTATGATATACCCAAAACCGATTAGCATATCTTCGCGAAGCAATGTAACCATTTATATTTCGCAATAAATAAGCTTAACAGTTTTATTTGTAAAAATAAACAAGAAACAGACAAATTCAACACTTTTAAAGGTAAAATTGTTCAAACAACCGAACTTAATCCTTTCACTTAGCGAATCCACTGTTACTCTGATCTCTAACATGGATTGTCTCTCACTAGCTGTCACCGTGTCACCACCTCGGTTGACATGACCTTTACCAGAAACTTTAGCCTTTATACCACTCACAGCACTTACAGGTAATTGGCATTGAGTGGTGGCAATGAAATCCATTACGATATTAGTAACAGGTATTCTCTCCTTATATGTCGTCGAGGAATCAAGCTGCCCATAGAACTGTCAAGCAACGCTTAGCGAAATGGCTGTTTGCCTATTATATTGTCCTTACTTGTGTCATTCTCCAATATACCAGACTGTAGCTAGTGTCAGGGTGCACAGATTAACCAGTCAACAACGTTGGGTGCGAGGCTGTGTCACTGTCAACCCAGGATTGACTGGACGTACTTAAGTACTCTTTTAATACATTCAAGTCCTTTTGCTTAGTTCTGAATCGAGAATTTTTAGGCGAGATAAGAAGACAGCGATGTTATGAGAATTTTCATATTCTGTACTATATGTCAACTTTCAATTCACTATAATAATAATAATTCACCTTTCACAACTTCACCTTAACAACCACATTATGCGAAATATCACAAAATTGCTTGGTTTTTAAGCCTGCACTTTATAAACAGGTAAAGTATTTATTTTTCGTGCATCGCATACTAAAAAAGCTGTTCAGTAATTTAGTGATTACCAACAAGAGGGGCGGGGAAGCCGCGGGCCGGTAGTTACTGACGTACTGCGTGAGAAACACGATGTATGGAAATAGGCTGTCGGAGGAAATTGATTTTTACTTTTACTCGGTTATTTTTTTTGAGTGGCAGTCTGGGTCTGTTAATTTTGACTGGACTTGGTGTTTTAGGTAAGGTGTCAACGAGCTGTTGAAGTGATGTAGCTACTAAATTATATTTAAAGTCTGTGGCAGCAATATCTACAAAAACTATCTTAAAAATAATATTCGAATGTATTCGTTGCTTTGATTTTAAAATCTCTGAACTATGTCTATATTTAACGCGACATTAACATTTTAGTTAATAAAAATATTATCAAGAACTTGCCAAGTTATATTTGTTGTTATACAGCACTATAATCACCCACTTAACAAAAACACCTGTAACCACTACGTTACTCTAAATATCTTCATAAAACCCTTATCTTACACTCACCACTTATAAAGCAGCAATATACAAATTAATTCCCCATGTAAAATTTATGGCATCATATAATCGCTAAGTCATGGACCGACAGAGCTGTGAAAACATTAATGTCCGATATTATGGAAGTTTTATGCGCATTGGCCGGTGTTCGGACTTTCGCTCTCTCCGTGCTAACAATTTTATCATTATCTCCTTCACTTGTTGTCGCTGCATGAATTAATGTGATAAGCTGATCGGCAGCTGAAGATTTTATACGGACTTCTATGTAAATTGACTGGACCTACATGGTTGAATAACTAAGTGAATTTGTAAGCAAGATTATGGTAAGATTACGGCAGACTCGAAGTGGTTAGAAGATACTTAATAAGAAACTATAGTGATCAAAATGATCCATGTTAATCCTTTTTGGTGACCCATGTAAAATACAAAATCGCAGCGATAGATAGGTTTGAACTACAAAATATGGTAAACAGTCCGTACCACTGGTAATACTAACAAAGCAACTATACGTAATCTTATAAAAAACAGTAATATGAGAAAGATTTTAAAAGACAGGTGTAACATCAAAGGAATCAATTAGAATATACATATAGCTGGGACCACCGTACTCGAAATTTTACTAGACACATCAATATTTTATGAAAAATTATGACTCCCTGTCATCGAGCAAGTCGTCATACTTTCCGTGGACGGAAACCAAGTACTACAAATTACCATTTTTATCGCAGAATACATTGACACAGTTGGAGAACACGTTTCACTTGTAAAGGAATTAATTTGGTGAATATTCACATGTAAGGGAACGGTTAATATGCAAGCGGTGAGAAGCTACGGTTTGGTGAACGACAATCGTGACCACTTGTACAGGGCCGGAGTGCAGTAAACGCTTCAATAAAACAGGAATTATGGATTCATATTTGCAGGGGACCACACGACAATATAGAAGTTTTTGGAGTGGAGGGGAGGGGATTGTTAATTAAAAGAAAACTTTAGTCACGCGAGTCAGCTCATGATGAGTCATGAAAGGCAGACTACTTATGGTAAGAAATAGAGCTCTATCGCAAATAAAATTAATAAAAATATGACACTATCTATTAAACTCAACCGAAACTAATTTAATTTTAAACGAATCACACCATGTTAAAGCAGCGACAGTTCACTAACTTTACATATCCAATTATCATCAATTTGCATCAAATAACACTACATCATTCAATTCTAATGGTCTAAGAAACACCGTGACCAATTGCGTATAACCATGATAAAACCTAACGTGTGGGACGCCTTGAGGCGTATCGATAGTATAGATGGATTATACCATATATCTTTTTGGAAATGTATTACTAATCTGTATATAGCTGTTAGGTATATGGAACGACGCAGGGCAATCAAAGATAAAAAAATACGTAGCAAAGAAGATAAAGCAATCACATCTAAGAAAGACGAAGTTTTTTGAAGAGCTGACAATGTAAGAAATGAGTTGGCAGTGGGGGCGAGAAATTATAGATATACATACATACCTACATAGATACAGAAAAATCACAAGTTTATGAAAAATGACATATTCTTTACAGTGAAGCTTCTTTTGACAAGATTATAAACGACGATAAAGCTGATCAAAACATTTTAGATGCCACCTTTAATTTACAGGTTGAACTCCCTCTCTGGTCACCTACATAGACTACGTAAAATCAGAAGCGAGTCAATTATCGGAAACAATCGTGTTTGCATGCGTCGTCACGTACGAAGGCTTATTGATCTCTGGTCACGACCCGACGGCACGAGGGTTGAATATAGTCCTATCAGTGAGAGTAATAGTATACAATGGAAAGGTGTAGAAGGTCCACCAAATACATATTTGTCTAAAACAAAGTGTCAAATTACATAACACTATCCTCAGTGATCGACATCTCTTGCAACAATTACGTGTTGCTGAGATATATTTCGAATTTACTTTATATACGAAGACATGATCACTCATCGACTTCATATTGATATATGAATGAATGTTTTGTATGCATTTCTACGGTCTTCTGCTAGTTTTCATGCATTGTATGAAGTATATCTTCTGCAAATGATATATTCTTTGTCCATAGAGATAATGCTAAAGCATTGTTTTCGAACGAGGGTATTACCTTCGTGCCTGTCGAAGAATATTGATTGGTGTCTGACTGCAAATTGGTACAGTAGCATGTATTGTGACGTCATCAATTTGATGTGATGCATGGTTTTATGGTGGCGTTTCGATATGTATTCAATGGTGAGACTGCCTTCAAAATAAGAGTGACTTTGTTCCACTTTCTCATCGAATTACTAGAGCAATTATTCTATTTATCTTTGAAATGTAGTAAAATTACTTTAACCTAAATTTTAATGAAACAGTTAACATTCACGTGTACTTAAAACATAACAAGAAATACGAGATCGTTGATTGACGAACCATTAATATAATCTCGATTGAGCGATTCCATTAATAAAGCCATTCATAGTAACCAATAAACTTGTTATAGGTACTTAACTAAACTTTAGAGACGGATGGAAAAATAGGAAAAACAAGAATGAACTACAAAGAACAACTGAACGTAAAATGTAAAGATTTATAAGCAGTTAAAAGAATTTTGGATGTAGTAGAATGGAAATTAGTACCGAGTACTATAGAGTAGAACCCCTGGGCTCTTATCGGTATAAGTGCCTAGGGGCTCTACTTTCTAAATCCACCAACGAAGATACGGGCCCGTCAAAAAGTAGTTGATCAGTCAAAACAAGTGTCACATTTAATTTTTCAGACAGACTAATACAAATAGGGAGTAGGAACAACTGTGATAGGAAATCGTGTTCTTAGTTCGGGCCCCGAACTAATCATAAATACCCGTTAAGCTACGGTTTGCTAGAAGAGCGATAACCGCCACATGCGACCGTAATGTCCAAATACAGAGCGTTTTTTAACACTTTAAGGTCAAATACTGGGGACAAAGACAGATGTTCATGTAGCAAACAAACCGTAGTTTTAAGTGATAAGTAGTAGGAATCGCCCGTTACTTCGGCCCAAAACTACGGATTTCGTACCTAAGGACACCCCCAGACACATAAGTATTGGGTGGAAGCTATTTTTACTAACATTACACCTCGAACTTTATAGCACAAAGTACAAGCTATCATAACCAACTTATCGGGAATTTAATCAGAAACGTATCTAAGCGGAAGGAAAGATTTTCTTGATAAGGATCAAAGTAAGGCTTAACGCGTAAATTGCAGAGCCTTATCGGCTAGCGTTGGACCGCGACTTATAGTGCCATGTTGAATTGATTCACTCGCCTGCGCAGCGTGGGGAATTTCAATATTAATCAACGGACTGACCGCTTGTTATATAGAGAGTTTGCTTGGAAGTTAACTTGTGTGGTAATATGGAGTAACTAGCTGTTACCTGTGACTTGTTTTGCATATAAACTTTAACAAGTTTAAGGTTCTGTGCCACCGAGGCTAGCCCAGAAAGAAATGGCGTGATGACCTGGACGCGTACAGCGAGGGTTGGTTCGAGGTAGCGCGGGAAAAGAATTCTTGGAAGGATTTGGTGGTGGAACATCACAGGCTTTTAATAATTAATAATGATTTTGTTTCGAAGAATATTTTCTATCGTATCGTGATGCCTGTGGTCACCGATTTGTATGTGTGCTCTAGTCTAAATTACAACTCTGTAGCTGTACTTTGTCTGTCAGTCTGTCTTTCAATCATTCACAACTTTCTGTTTCATGTGCTTTTAGTCAATTACGGTGGTAACAGCTCAATGAAAACAAAGGGGTGCCTTTTATAGAAATACTTTTAAGCTTCTTCTTCTAAGTTAAATAGCCAACCAACTGACCGTTGTCTTGCAACTGTTTAATCTTAATTAGATCATCATGTTTCATTATACCGTCACTCATGGAGCCTAGTGCAATTCAATCTACTAAATGAGGAAAACGTCGCCAAAACCAGCTGACATACGATCCACTACCAACACTTCCTAGTACACAACTATTTTACCAACTTTCCTTACTATAATATACTCTAAATATGGCCCAAGACTTCTGAAAGACGTGGAGAATGTTCGTGCTATGCTCTAAGCATGCGGAATTAAAGTAAAAGCCGTTCCTCGTTGGAGGCATGAGATTAAGATCACGTCATGACACGAGTATTAGACGAGCGAGCCGTAACTAAATGTATCAGAGATATGATACGAGAAATGTTTAGATTTTGTCCGGATAAGTTGTAGGCGTGTGAGGAGTAGAGTAAACTAATAATGTGAAGTATAAAGAGAATTATGCCGGTCGATCACGCCATCGGATATGTATCGGGTATGTCGGATATGTCTCTGCAAAAAAAACTTTGTGGGGTTCTGTGTACCTAATGGGGAAGGGTCATTGCTTGGATGAAAGAAAATATTATAAAATGTTAAGTTAGTTTCTCTCCCTTGCCAGCCATGCTTATTTTAAGCATGGCTGGGCGAAGCCGAACTTTTTCTTGATAGATAATGAACACGTATGTAAGGATCGTGGTGTTCTGTAGTTTCTGCCTACTCCGCTGGGAAGAAGGAAGAAGGTTTCTGATTTGAGAATTTGAAGTTGAAAACTTGTCAAGCTTACGGTGAAAGCCGCATCGAAAATATCTTTGCAAAAAACGTAAGAAGTTTCGATTTGCACGGGCTACATTGAAGGAACCTTGTTTTGCTAAAGTAGCCAAGTTTGACAAATTCTCAATTCAGAAACCGGGTACTACTGTTGTTTTGATTTGATGTCAGACTAAACTATTGTGTAGGGTAAGTATTTTATTCTACACTTGCGAAGTTTATCTTGAATTTACTATATCGGTCACAAAACACACATAGTTTTGAATATCCAACAAAAATAGAACTTCTCCTTATTATGCCTCGTGTCTGAATAATTTAGCAAGAGAAGCACGCTTCATGAATTTACAAATACTAGTTGTACACAGATTTATAAACCTTTAGTTTGTAAATCTGTGTAGTTGTATGTAACTGTGCTAAGTACAATGATGTCATATGTTTTAAGATGTGAGTGGCGTAGGAGCGACCTTTAGATAATTCACTAAGGTCAAAAAATCAGATTCAAGATCTTTCAAGGAGTTGGAACAATAAAGTAGTATGTTATATTTTCAATACATTTTTGTATAGCTACAGTATGTAATGACTGGCGCTTTAGTGTAGTGGTTGCAAGCGCTACTGCCGAGCAAGAGGTCCTTGGTTCGATTCCTGGGTCGGGCAAAGTGTTTTTGGGTTTTTCCATCTGGAATTTCTAGGTAGCAGCCTGGACTCTGGATTTGTGCCCGGTTGATGGCTATAGGCTCACCCCCTATTACATGGGACTTAAACATAACTGGCGAAATTTGGGTGTACTGTAGGTACACCTCTGCCCTCCTAACTTCGGGGGGGTATAGGCGTAATGATACATAATGTGATTTCATATTTTTTTTTAGAGGAAGCTTATTTAGCTTTTTACTTTGCAATAAGTACCCGCATGTAGGTAGATGTGTTTTCTATGCCAGCTTCAACTATTTTTTTTTTTGCTATACGTACAGACGCCAGCAGGTCAAGCTACCCGAAACTGTCAAATTTTCCCAATCAACCTTGAACCTTAATGCTTTAACCATAAAGTTGAAAATCTATTAATGAAATTTGACAGATTGTAGTAGCTTGATGTGCTGGCGTCTGTACCTTTAGTGGATTATCAGAGACAAAATTATTTGAAAGTTCACCCACGCACTTATTACATCTCGAAAAAGAAACTGACAGTAATGGCGACTTTCCAAATGCTATCTATAATTCCATATCATTACCTAAATCGATGATAGCGAATATTTGAAATTGAAATAGCAACTTAAATAAGAAGAAATAAACTATCAATGGCGAGCGTGAAGCATGCTAATGGTTCCGTACACTTAAAATTCAGTTCTTGTCGTAGATTGAATTTTTGATAGTATTGTTTTAAAAGAACAATGTAAATTATAAACTGCACTGACTGCATATCTATTAAATTATTTTATGAGACGAATAAATTATTTTTGTGGTTTGTTTGAATTAGCAAGTAGGTAAGTTACGAATATACTGAATGGCTTTTAGCAACTAGGTAGGTACAGTCATTCTCAAAAAGATTGACAAGAATTCATTTAATTGTCTACAAAATATATTACACAATGGTTGATTAATTTTAGCTACACATTGATACAGTCACAAGTAACACTAATTGTAGACAATAAACTTAATTCTCGTCGATGTATATGTACATGTTTTTGGGTCTTTCTGTACATTGGCATCACTCAGTGCACTTTTTGACAGCAGACTTATTAAGCTTGCTTAACCGACGAGGAGTTAAACTCGTGAGAAAGTTTAAGATGGATTGGAAATAGTTTGGGAAGCTTATTAACGCCAGATTAACGTTTAGGGCTGCCGCACAGCGACAGTCCACTGCTGAACATCTACGCATTCTTCAAAAGTCGCCGTCTGCTATTGTACCTCCATTTTGATTTAGGTAAACTCGGCTGAAAAATTATCCAGCAAATTAAATTGAAGGCCTAACACTGGCGATAAAGATAAATACAAAATATGAAAGCCCGCTATGTTTATCCAAACACTATAATCTAAATAACTCAAAAGCAAATGTCTTGTACAGAGTCAATTTCCTTGACACTTTGACAGACTTTACACCCAAGAAAATGAGGTTCTTTGTGCCACAAACTCACGGAACCCTAAGAAGGCCTGGAATGGTTCCATTTACAAGCGTCCGTGAGTGTGAAAATATTATGGCAGTTATGATACAGGGTATTATATCGCCTACAGCGTACTGGGGGCTGACAGAACCGGTATGAGATGGAAAATCTAAGATGCAATTATAGAAATGTTGTGTTCAATTTTGCGATATGTGTGAATGTTTGTATCATGTATGGTAATAGTGTAGGTATGTGGTCTTCCTTGGAACTTGTTTAATGGATTTAATTAAAGCAACAACAAAAAAAAACCTTTACGCAGGAAAAATGGTAAAAAAAAACTTTACAATAATTGTTTTTCTATGAAAGATCCGATAAATTGCAGAAAATTGTTTCATGAACTTGATTTTACTTCTGCCTAATCAATATTCTGGCGTGTTATAATGTATTATGAGTTACTAGCTTCTGCCCGCGACTTTGTCCGCGTGAAATTTCATGTTCCCCCGACCCACCCCGTCGCATCGCATCACTTCGTTTTCGCTTAGCGTACTTTCTGAAAAATTTTTTTTTTGCTCTGCTCCTGTCCGTAATAGCGTGATGTTATATAGTTAAGCCATTAGCCTTCCTTAAGAAATTGCCTAACAAATGCAAAAATAACAAGTTAATTGTTGTTAAAATATGTATAGCCAATACACTTGGAAAAATACACTTTAATTTTTTTGGCCTAGTAGACAGTACCCACACTAATGCAATACCATCGTAAACTAGAGACATTCATTTGTCTATTCCACCCTATTTTATTTCTGTACAACGTGGCTATAGTTTATGTACATACAATGGTGCCCAATGATCTTCACGGCTGGTTACTTCGTCACACACATCCCCAAAAATAAGACCTTGTAAAACGCATTTCATTTCCATTCTTACGTTTAGTAGTTTCAAAATAACTTTTTTATCGTTCTTACATCAGGACAGTCACATAATTTTGAAAGAGCAACGAGACAAAAATAAATTGTGTGACCTTTCGGGTCAAGAGCGCATAAAAAAGTTTTTGGTTAAAACTTTTCCAGTTTCATTTGTAATCGTAAAAACTTAAGTAAGATTGAAATGATGTGTAATAAAAGATGCCATAGAGAACATGATGGGAGTATTTTGAGTGCATGAATACTAAAATAACATCAAGAGCATTTTTATGAATAGTTTATTATTCTTGTTTTAAGCGCATCAAAAGAATTATGACAGAGCACGAGTTGAATGAATGTTAAAAAAAAGTATTTACTTTGGTTTTTATTGTTTTACGAATTCTGTTGCATTTCATGACTGCGCTTGTGGATAAAAATAGTGGATGCAAAGTGTAGAGTTCACGAAAAGCTTTTTGTCTTATTTTATCTTCACCTTAGGTAAGTTAAGCTACGCTTGCCGCGGTTGGTCCGTGGATGGCTGATCTTTACACATCAATACCTCAGAAATCACGTTAATCCGTTGGTCCCGGCTGTCATTCATGGGTCTTTGACAGTCGTTACGGGTCGTCAGAAGTTCGAAAGTCTAACAAACAGTCTTACTAAGGGGTATCGTATTACCCAGTAACTGGGTTGTGGAGGTCAGACAGGCAGTCGCTTCATGTAAAATACTGGTACTCAGCTGCATCCGGTTAGACTGGACCAAAGATGGACAAGCAATTCAGGACTTGAGCAAAGAAATATATAGCAAGTTTTGTGAAGAGAGAGAAGGAGCAAGAAATAAAGAAACACTCAAATAAAGCCATGACTCAGACGTGCCAAAACCACATAATCAAAAATCAATAAAAACTAAATCAGAATCAATTAGCATAAACAACCAATATCCAGTCAATGGCACTTGACTGATAGGTGTGACGCAAACATACACAATGGCAGCTGACATTCATACTGATATTACTGACGAATGATACCTTAATGGACGATCAATACGTAGAAGGATCGAATTAGCCGTAATTAGGTTCTAAATGGTTCGTGTATGCGGTAGGGGGTTGGTGTCAGGTCAAATTCGCAGTGGTATGGAATGGCACAACATTTGAGATCATCAAAGGCACTTAGACACCAGTAGGCAAATTTTTGTAAATAAAAACTTTCAAAATCTAGTCGCAACCTCATCTCAGCGACAATCGATATCTAAAACTTCACAAAAATGTGGGGAAATTAGAGGGTATTTTTGACAGATTAGAATGCGATGGTTCCTAAAATACGGGAATTGACCCTCAGATAGACAGACTAACAGACGGCGTTGTTTTAGCAACAGGGTCCGGTTGCCACCGTTTAGAGATACGGAACCCTAATAAAAGTCAAAATAAATAAAAATAAAAAAAATGTTAATATATTAAATTGCTTAAAAAAAAAGAAAAGAGTTTTCTCATAATTATAAAACAAAAGATACAGAAGGTATTATTATCTTAAATTATATAACTCTTAATGAGCTATAGAATCAAGACTAGATCATTATAACAAAGGTATAATAATATGCAACAAAAACTGGTGTGTTTGACATTGAGACATGCAATGTGGGCGCAGATTATTCCAAGGTAAATAGAATAAAAACTGGCAAATAACACAATTGGAGTAGGATGAGGATTGTGTCATAGAACTTTGCTATACCTACTTTCATAAGTAGGTATGTCAAACAGACCAACTCTCTGACTATCTGTCTGATTTCTCAGTAACAGAGTTTGGAAGATGGCGATGTGAAACCCCCGTGCTTCGGAAAGTACGTTAAGCCGTTGGTCCTGCGTCTGATCCCTCTTTGGTCGTGTCGGATTGCCGCCACAACGGACTATTAGAGTGATGGAAGAGTGAGTACACATCTGTCACACACTTGTGTAATATTTCCTGCGTAGGTGGCGAGTGCCCTCTGAGACTGGTGGCCATGACCGAAATTCGGTCTGCATAACTATTATATCAAACTGAGATTTGATGCAGTTTGTTATGCAGCCGCGGCACCCGTGATTGAAAGCTGGAATACCCAAACCATGTAAGCGAGGCCTTTCGGAAAGACCTCTAAATGCGATGGAATTGTTGTATAATTTGGGCTACCTTCGAAAGAGTCAATACCAGTGGTGCAACAACGCAAACTAGTTAATGATTAAATGCTCTTGGCGCCGCAAGAATAATAGGAAGTACCTAATAACTATTGGCGTGACTACCGTCCGTACACATTAAAGTGACCCATTTCCTTCATTGAATAGCATAGCTTCCAATTTGTTTCAAGTGGAACAATCTGTGATAATGACAGACGATTTCATATAACCTTAGTTCACCGATGACAGAATGGAATCTAACCATTTAGCAAGGGATGACCCTAATTGGGAAGATTCCTAACACAAAAGCAATGGGCTCGATGTGGGATTAGAACTCAGAATCGGTGGATGAGTAGTGGCAGTTGCGTCTAGACTACAGGCGAAAGACTAATAGTAGTAAGTATCCTTTATAGGGTTGATCTCGAGATAGCCTATTGTTACTCTTTGATTAAAGCACAAAAATTGTGTGACAGCGACTCCAAGTAACATGGGATAAAACCAGGAACACGATGAAGATCACTGCAATGATCACGTGTGATGTTGAAACTGGGGGTCTAATCCCTAACCACGTCGTCCGTAGTTACGGGCTTTCCCTATTCTGTAACACTTATGTGGTATTAGTGTGGGGCACGAACTAAGAATGAATGACAATGCGATTTGACATTCATTCTCCTGATGTGTTTTTGCCCGTCCGAAAAATCTAAAATTGGTTTTGACGGATCCAATATGTACTTTCGGCCGGGCCCGTGTCTTCTTTGGCAGATTTGGAGTTCCCCTGTTAGGAGTTTGGGAGGTGTCATGATGTTTTCCAACTCCCTTTTACCTTGGTGGATCAATTCAACTTCCTCAAATGTAACCAAATATCTGCCCAATTAAACATACCCAAGTTCAAAACAAAACCAAAACCATCACAAAGGAAACTTCTAATTAGAACGTAATAACAACAGTTTGTTTAACATAACTCCTTTGTACCAATTCCATAAAACAATTTTGAAGACGTGTCTATAACCAAAACATGCGGTTGCGCATGTAGGAGAACCATAGTCTATACAGTACACAATCGATTTGGCAACAGTGGATCATATCGATCTTTTTGCAATCGACGTGGGAGTCGAAAGTAGCCCAGATTATGACCGATATGTAAATATGGCGAGGATAATCGCATTCTGTCAATCATATTATGATGAACTGTTGACGTTGAGTTTATATTTTAAATCAATCAAGGTGGAAAAACCGGGATTCAAGTTCTTGTTGGTTTTAAAATATTTTGGGAATGAAATGCGATATAAAACACTGGGATCGTTATTTATTATGCGAGAAAGTAAACAGGGGAGGTCGTAAGCACTATTTTAAATCCACAATGGCAACTGCATCATATTATGAACACTCGCTTTTGTTACTGCGAGGCAAAATACAAAATTGATTACAGGAATAACGTAGAACGAGTTACTGTAAAAGTGGACGAGTTAAACCTTCATGTAGTTACATGGTTAAAACCAGAGAGAGGTTTTAACCATGTAGCTACATGAATGTTTAACTCGTCCACTTCACTTAGTTAATTTATGGAAATTGCACGAATTTATTGATAATAAAATAAAATAGCTTTATTTTTTTCTCGCACACTTATTCCTTATGTATCTAATACTTATTTAACATTATTAACTAAAAATATAATAATGTAATTTAAATTTAACTATTACTACGGTGTACAAGGACCGCTATCGATAGCGGTAAAAGCCTCCTCCAGCCGTTTCCAAGCTGTTCTGTCTCTGGCAATTCTGCTCCATGTTCTGCCGGCTATCTTTGCAATATCTTCGCTCCATCTTTTGTCTCCATTTTGTGTTTATTGGATACCAGCTCGTGGTGATTTTTGTCCATTTGTCGTCTGTTACTCGTTGTACGTGTCCAGCCCAATTCATTTTAAGCCCAGCACTTTCTTGGCCGCTTCCTTTGTCTTGGTCTTCCTTCTGATTGTACTGTTTCACTATGTCTTTTAGCTTGAGGTTCATATAGCTTCGAATTTATCGATATGTCTCCTTAACGTTCAGAATGACAACGTTCCCTTACTAAGCCTCTATGCACCTTTTATGGATCTAACACACAAAACACAAAACACAAAACTTTCACACGATTCCTAAAGAAATATATATGTATATAAAATCCCTCTATTCCGAGGTAGACAAACGTTCGTCAGTCAGAGTAGTGTATAAAACTTAGCGTGTCAGTTGCGACAACTGTTTGCGAACCAACTGAAATAGCTTTACACATATTGGTTATAGTATTGGTGGCCAATATTTGTCTTAGCTAAGATTGGTCTTGGAAGAACTCGTTGTTTGTTGTCTCGCAGAAGATAGTATTAGAGTATTCTCTTTGGGAATAAAGGTGTCCTCGTCTCGACCCAGCTAGAATCCAGCTTGAACAGGACGCTTGCTTGGCCGCATCAAGAAAAAATGCGGTGTAACTTGGCTGCCAACTGTGACATAGCCAAGTGTCACCCCATTTTTCTTGATTATAATTTGTTTAATGAAGCTATTCCCCCTTACGTGAAATTAGCTGTACCTACCAGTAATATTAAGTACTTTTACAACACCTTCCGCGGAGGATTAACGGCATATCAGTTTAGTACAAACTGCGGGAACGTAACCATAGCGACTTCTAATTCGACGCCAACGCCATCTAATTACAAAACAAGAACTAACACGGCCTCGCAAACACATCTGTGGACGAGGTTGGCTACAGAATACACACCTCCATTGATATAAAAAAAGGAAGAGGTTTTGCGGTTAGCAAGTTTTTTTAAATGTACGTAGGTACAGTGATTTTTCCCTTTATTATTTCGTAGAAGAAACCTGCACAGGGGTCCCAATTAAGAGTCTCTTTTTTAAACAAACAAGTTTGTTTTTTCAATAAATAGATATATAATTCACTTTATCTATGTTGATGATATTTTGATTAAATCAACATTAAATTCAGTAAAAAAATATCCAGAAAAATAAGACATAAAACTTTAACGTGATTAATCGTCACTCACTGGACGCCTGAGGGAGGACATCGCCGTCGAGGTAGACCACGACGAAGGTGGTGGTAACGTTTGCAGGGCCTACTTGGCCAGAGACCGCACATGTAAGACAGGGTTTGAAAAAAAAGGGGGGGGGCTTTGCTCAGCAGCGGGAAACAAAATAGACTAAAAAAACTTTAACCATCTAAAATCTAAATAAGACAGCACACTCTACTATTTCATTTACACACCAAATCTGACAGGAATCATCTACTAGCTAATCAAACTGTTTATACTCAGTCAGATTCCCTTTAACCGTTAGACAAACATAACCTAAATCATAGTGAACCCGTTGACAAACGCTATGACGTCACGTCACCGTCAATTAGTGACGAACGGACAAACTACGACAACACTAATTGGGGACTCTTAGATGAAACAACATTATACTCGTAATTACGTGGATAAGGGTGTTGGTTGAAGAAAGTACTCATTGTATTTGTACTGTGTTTTGTAAGACTAGTGTTTGGTAAGGACGCATTGATGACGGATAAAAGGAAATGAATAGGGTCAAGGTAATACAAAAAAATACTTTTAGGTACTTTAAACATCCTGAAAAAAAAGAACTAAAAACTTCTCAGTTACCGGATTGTACTAAGTTTCATGCAATTTTCAAAAATAGCCAATCTGCCAGCTCTTTGCACTTATTTATGTCAAATACCTAGTCAAAAGCTTGCTTCAATAAACAATCATTCGATCTAAGTTCAGTTGAACCCTTTCATCGCATTAATTGGTACACAATGCATCTTTGCAGTCTTAGTTTTTTTATTCGCATCGAACCATTAACACTGCAGTTCCCCTTTTGTTTAGTAATCACGACCAATTGTTAGTAATAAAAGTGCAGCATCAACAATCACTCAATCAGCTGCGAAGGGGCACAAGTACCTATGTAATGTACGTCGACGCTTTTGTTTTAGCCGTTAGCGTGTTGGATTTCAAGAGGTTCAAGAATTGGGGGCTTCTCAATAAGATCAAGAGGAACGAATTGAGGGGTCACATGAACACGTGTCTTATTGTTCATGTGTATGAGTCTTTAAATATAGTTGGAAACTCAAGTCTACGTCGATAAAGCATATTGAATTGTAGATTCGACACGAAGAAGTAAATATTAATCTTTATCATTATATTACAAAAAAATAAGAGACATACAGTAGCAAAAAATCTGTAACAAAAGCTGCAAGGATACCGCCCGTCCTTAAATCAGGTGTGAACAAAAAATAAAAGAAATGATACAGGTAACTTGTAGAATGCACAAAACACACGACAATCTTCATGTATTTGATAAAGCAAAAGAGAAATAATAATAAAATAGAACAATTTCACGGTGATTCCACTAATCCCTTGGGCAACCATGACCGTGACACCACAAAAGGTGTAAGAGAGACAGACATAAATTCATTCAAGCCGACAGACATTGTGAACACAAAACCAAAATCCATAGAACCCCTGAATGCATACGTTATTAAAGATGAGCAATAAAATACAAAAGGTCGGAATAAAATGGATGGTATAGGTCATGCGAAGGGGGAATGCTAACAAATCAACGCGTATACAATGGAAGCGCTATATTTTCGTAGGGGCAACATTGATGCGTCATAACTTTTAATTAAAATGGAACATTAATATGGGGCGACTGGCAAAATAGGTCCAAGTGTGAATGAGAGAACATCAATGGACATTGACGTGTAATTGTGAGGAAAGGCGAATGGGAAGATTGGACTATAATAAATTGTATGGGATGATATTGGAAATGTTGTCACGCGTGATTTTCAAAGGGATCCCGCTGACAGCCCTCTTTGGTTGACTTTGATAATGATGTAGCTACATTATACGGTTATAAATTACTGGTACGTTATTGAAAAACAAACTACGACTTTGTAGAACAAAAAAATGGACCAGAGATTTAAAAACAAATGCTTTTTCTCAACAATGTTGGAAATTTTATAAACACTTAACATGCACTTAGTTACCAATAAATTGAATCTTATGATAATAATAGGACTCATCTTATTAACCTATACTCTCTGATATTCTACTTTGAGATCTCAGATTCTCACTAGTACTTTGTTATAGGTACCATCCGTTATAAAGAAAATTACAAGACCATCATAAACTATAGAAAATGAGCTCATTCCTAATATCCAATAACAGCTACTTAGAAAACACCATATACACAATTATTTATAGCACTTGGTATCAAACGGGATACATATGGCCCATTTGAAATGTCATTTAAGAACATAGAAGCACATATTGAAGCCATAAAAAAGAATGATCGTATTTACTATGAACTAATGTTTTTGATATCGGTAAGGCTTTAAACAGGTTTATTTAAATTATAGCTTTAGGTGAACGATAACTTTTTATATGGAGATGATAAAATACAGAAGTTAAAGTTTTAAATGAAATACGGTTTATGCGTTACGGTAGATTAAGTAACTGGTGTGTATTACGGAGATATGGTCATAAGTATTAAATGCTATAGAATCTTTATGGAAATATAATCATTCTCCTGGCCTTATACCAATTTATTTGGGGTTGGCGCCACATGCCCTTTTCTTCCGTACTTCTATATTAGTCGTAGTTTCGGTAGTTACCCCCTTTCTAGCTATATCATCTTGCCCACAGTTCATCTATCGTTTCTTGGGTCTTCCGCTTCTCTTATAGCTAAATCTACACATACACAAATCTTTCCTCATGATATTTTCTTCATTGCTACGCATCACATGCCCAATAAAGAATTAAAGTAAAAAAATACTTGTGAAAAAAAATGTAAAGCAAGGCTTGATATAATACAATGACTGATTTAAACATGCATCGATGTTTTATGTAATTGGGTAAATGTAATAAATCTTCCAATAAATTACGTAGGTACATACATTTTTAGTTCACATTCCATAAAGTCTCAGTTAACAACTGCTTCTTTAACACGATTTTCTCATCTTCGTTGGTTATCGCAGTCTATAGATGCTTCTAAGCAGTATATTGCTACGGCCAGCCATAAGAAAACCCCTTTACTGGAAACTATTTCTGTGAAATAGTGTTGTAAATGTTAATGTTATTTTATGTCTTTAGATTTTATCGGCTGTATCGATAAAATTACTTCCATTGATGTAGGAAATACACACGTTTTCTCGTAGCAAATCTATAGATATTTTTTTCTTTGTACGGACGCCTGCAGAGAAAACGACCCCCCCCCCCGCCTTACAAAAGTGAGCGTTGAGGGGTCCCGTTTTCTCTGCAGGCGACTGTACCTATATTTTTTTGTTTCGTGCCTTTTTTATTTTCACGATTGTAAAGTTTTATAACGACGTATAATCAATCATTTTTATAAGGTGTTTATTAACTGTTGGTGATCAGTCTTAGCACTTAAGCTTAAGCTAATGCGTAGGTGTGAGAGCAGTGGTAATGGCCCCAACTTACGAGTTGAAGGTCGTGGGTTTGAACTCAGACAGAACAGAACGGTGAAGGAAAACATCGCGAGGAAACGGGCATGTCCGTTTCCTCGTGATGTTTTCCTTCACCGTTTTGATAGCAATGGTGATGAAATTATTTACACAAAGTAAAGCAAGAACCAAAAAATCGAAGACATGTGACATCTACCAACCCGCACTTGGCCCGCGTGGTGGATTATGGCCTACTCTCTCTCACCGAGAGGAGGCTTGATTAGGAGGTAGGATTCAAATCCTACTATTTGTTATATTGTCTTGAACCCACGACTTCTCTGTTGGGTACTACTTTGCTCACGCACCAAATATGCGCAGAGCATATTTTATGTTGGTTTGCGAACATACTAAATAACTTTTACGAAGACGACGACAGGATAATTAAACTAAGTACCATGTCCTTAAACATTTCCAATAAATTATAGGTCCTCAAAGATTTACATAGTACAATGCAAAGTTTGACTGTAAATATCACACATTTATGTAGTTTATACAGATTTACCTGAACGTGACTTGGTACTGTTTGGTTTAAAATCAATTATTTTCTCTTGTCTAGCTTTATGTCTTCCAACAGTGACAGGCTTTGTCTAAAAGCAATTAGTTCGATTGCGAGTAGTTCGCTGCCGATTCTCTTAATTAATTCGGGATTCCTATCTTTCGCACTTTAAGTATTGTTTCTAGCTGTAAGTTAGTAGAGAACTATAGGAAAGAATAAGTCCAGGAAACGACAATGAACATATTTATTTATGCCGTCAAGCAGAATGCAGGATTTCGTAGCATCGGCACTTACTAGTTACTTCCTTGTGTGTAACTAGTATAGTATATAGGGAGCGATAACAAGCGACCATTAGCTAGGCCGTTTGCCAACCCATAACATAAACAGAACCCTAGGTCCTGACGGTTAAATCCTTGGCTTTTACGTCGGTTACCGCAATTAGTCTTTGATCAGTATATCAGCTGGATAGCCTGGATTGTTACTGTCATTCCTATTCAGTATTTCCAAGTTAAAATAGTAAGTATTAACGGTAATAGGTCAATTGATTGAAGGCGGGTTTTAAGCCATAACCATTTAATAAACAACTAGTATTCAGTCCGTACCATAACTTCAGATTATAATGTTCTGATCACGAATCATAATTTACAAACAAGAGTATTGTGAAATTGTATGTAACTAAAACCCACACAGCTTACTGTATCTGGAGTGGTAGGAAATGGTTAGGTATACCATGGGGCCCATTATAATTCCTGCAGGTACACCGTAACTAAAAATGTTAAGATATTTTATTTTCAGGTATTTAAATTATGTATTCGAAGAATTAGGGACCACGATTCAGCTCTACATAGACAGACTCAATTAGATCGTCACTTGTTTTGATTTGTCAAGAAAGCAATAATTAATGTTTCGTGATCAACAGATTCATTTGCTTGACTTAAAACTATAAAGCATACAAAGTTCGCGGTGGATCGAATCCTTTACTATTTAATAGCTAATACAACTAGCAACCACAATAGGTCATGAAACTAATAATATTTATAGAAAACAAAACGGTCGCACTTTAAAAGACATAAAATAATACAGCCAGGAAGCGGGTAGGACGTTAATAAAAAGAAATTGCCTTTACTCGACACTAAACAACTTTACGAGTAAGATGACGCCATAGAACCAGCGGGATGCGGATGCTAGTAGGATTACAGCTAGTTTTGTGTTGTTTAAAAAAAAATGTTGCCCCACCCCACACTAGGAATTTCTCCTGTATCGTGGGTGCGTTTTACAAACATTTAAAGTCACATACACAAACAGCCAGACACGGAACAACTACTTGTAGGTCATACAAATATTTGTTCCTTGCGGGAATCGAAACCGCGACACGCAGCGCAGCAGTAAATCGCTTAACCACTGCGCCAACCGTGCCGTCGCTAGTTAGAGATATAAAAGCAGTTTTACAATGATGACTGAGTTCCTACTGCCTTAGTTAGCCCTCAGACGTCAACACAGGCTGGTGTGTTTGACGGTAAGGGTTTGATTTCCTGAAGACATAAACAAACTGTAAATGTGGTGCTGTTCCACAAACGATGGGTCACTTAATATATCATGTCCTGCGTGTTCTATCAGTTGCACGTTACAGGAACTGATGGACGCAAGTGATGGCGCCCAACAAGTAGCAGAATTCTGGGCCATTTAGATTGGCATCGACACGCTAAAAAGAAGGACTGGGGTTTTTGGAGGGTTTAATGATCAACAGTCATATTTTAAAATAATGGTCGGTAAATAATGGACGGCGCCGCCGAGGCCGGCCCAGAAAGAGATGGCGAGACGATCTGGACGCGTACCAAGAGGGCTGGTTCGATGTGGCGCGGGAAAAGAGTTCCTGGAAGGATTTGGGAGAGGCCTTTGCCCAGCAGTGGGACAGTATAGGCTAATAAAAAAAAATAAAAAAAAATAATGATAGGTTAGCCTTACATCATCATACATTTAGATATGTTGTAGAGTATTCCTACACATATGTATCCTTAGAATATAGACGGTATTTATTCAATATAATAGTGTCATAGATGAACCGGTTAGCGATACTAAATCGCCTGTTTCGTGACCATAACATAACTAAATGAGATCGTTGACCTAGTCAGCGTAAAGCACACACAATATATCATCTTAAAAAAAAAATAAGGAAGCTGAAGGAAAACTTTTTGGGTAACACGCATTATTTACTTTAACACAATGAGAGATTACGGTAAAAGCACAGATAAAATTGTATTGTTTCATGGAAGGACGAAATGGCTTATCTGATTGATATGAAAAACCACTTTTGGAAAGTGGCTCGGTTGTACGATGGTAGTGGTATCCGGAACTATGTATACAGGTTAGTGTGAAAGGTTTTAAATTGTATTTATTTTTAATGTCAATCTTTTGCATTCAGTACACCACGTACATGTTTGTTCCTTGAATATTGTATTGGCATTTTGAGTTTGAATACTCTAATTTATTTCTAGTTTATGTTCTTAATTGATATTTTTAGTCCCTCCATCAATGTGCGAACTGCATTTAGGTCCAAGTTCATTTTGTGAAGCTCAATTTGATGTCAGAGGATCAAAGTTATGCGACGTCCAAAACACTTCGTTTTGTTGCTTCAATAATAATTCCAAATGATTCTATCACATGTTGGTCAGCTTCAAATTCTCGCTAGAGCAATAAACTCGTTTGCAATTCTCTTACATCCGTGGGAGGATTAAGAACAGCGAGACTCAGGCTAAAGGTCATTGTTTTAATTGGGCGTAGGCATTTTACGATTGATTGCAATAGAGGTAGTTTGGCGAATATCCTTTGAAATACGAGCTAACGTTTATGAGTTGTTTATATCTTCACAAAGAGTAAGTAGAAAGTGTGAACATAGAGAATTTAATGCTTACCTAATATGCTTTGCTTTGCTTTTATATTCTGCTTGGATACTGTACTTTGGATTTGCAGTTTTTCAGGACTAAAAATACTGTTGCATAATCAACAGTGTGATACCAATGCGGTACAATAAAACCTTTCTTTATAACATACGCAAGTCTAGGCACAGAATTATTATTCTATAGTCTACAAGGCGACCTAACTACATAACATTAGCGTCACATAGATTGATCAAAGTCATCAGATATTTATCATCTAGCAAACTGTCAATTAAAAGTTACGGATTAACTTTACCAACAGGTTACATAGGCGGTCTCTTTGCTAACCTGTTACTACATTAGTAGCTGCTATGTATTGCCTGTAACATACATAAGTGGGTGCTTAGTTTCGCAATGTTACATACTTAGGATTGGTTTCCTGGTGTTAAGATTTTTGCTTGTTTAATTGCCTAATCAGGGAAAGGGCAAGCATATGTATGCTTACAAGATTACCAAGAGGAAGTACAAAATTGCTTAATAAGCATATCATAGTCCCAGCACTGCAGGAGCTTTGATTAAGAAACTTTGGCACTGTAATTTAATTTATTTTCTAGCCTAATATTCAAGATGCAAAAGATTTATTTGTGGAAATAATCAGAACAAAACAAAACACAAAATAGTTTAATTTCGGCCAATGAGACGTGAACAGTGTGAATACAATGAAAATCTTCATTGTTATCTTCATCTTTATTTAAAAAGTACAAAATTATGTTCTAACATTATTTCTTTTACAATTAACTATTTACAGTAGATACCTACTAAATAAAATGACTATATAACTATACAAATAAATACAAAAACAAAATGACACTTTGGCGTCGCAGTACTGTCCATCCGGAAACGTGCCCAGAAGACTGGCAGTGATAACTATAAAAATGTAATTACTACAGTCGATCGTGCATACGCTGTCCGATACGTCACCCATGCGGGCTCTACCAAAAAAATCTACATAAAATACAGATTATTATAAAGACAGAAGCATAACACATAAATATTTTATTTTGGTGTGTTAATGAACATAATTCGGTAACGTTCCCTTCTCACAACCATAATCATTCAATTCCTATTCTGCATACAACGACAACAAGTATTTTATTAGCCAGTACCATAGAATATTAATAACTATTTAACATAGCTTCGTCATAACCCATGGCCATACATATTTTGTGGGAATCTCAAAAATCGATTCGAGATCCATATTAATGTTTCTTAAGAAGTTGAAAACTTTAAAAAGGCTACACGCGATGAGGCAGCCGGTGAGATATGGACTATACGGTCAAATCTTTCAGACCAAACCCGTTTTAAAACAAGTAATCCTGAACTGACCGACGCCAAACGGTGACGAGGCTGTAATCGAATGAAATATCATTCGATGGCCGAATGACTTGATGACTCTGAAGGGACTGATGTAAGCCATGCACGCTACTGTCTACCTGGCTCATCACTCTCATGCTGTTTATTCCAACAACTGCACAGGTCTATTCCACAATACACTCCGGTCAACTGGGCAGGCACATCTGTACGCAAACGTGAATGGCCGCTCTGAAAGGTGCCGCCGCCGTGCCTAGAGACCTTCATTCAAATCCGGGTACGTCTTCAGTCCAGATCCGTACGGCCAGTCTTCGTGTGTAGCCCGCATTACTATGCATAACTTGTGGTCTTCCAGAAATCGAGAAAAATACATGTTTTCTTGTACGTGTTCAAGTATTAATCACATATGGCGACTTGGAATATAAATGGAGTATTTATATTGATTAACGTGGGAGGCTATTGGAATTTTATTGTTTTGTATTTTAATGTGGAGATGCAAAAGGCATATTGAAGTGTGTAACGGAAAACTTTACAACATACAGTGTATTATATAAAAAATACGTAATTTAATAAATATCCAAACTGAATAACAATTGATTGATTCATTAAAATAACCTCTACTAGTTTTGAAGCCTAATTGCATTTAGGTGTGCAACCCCAAAAGGAAAGTAGTCATTCCCGCTAGAAAAATAAGTGGCCGGCTAGTATTTTTACCCCAACATAATCTATACTTTGTAACGAGAAGGGAGACGAAAAAGAATAATTCAAAAATGTTCTCTCACGGTATTATGAAAACGCTTGAGCATGTCACTTAACTCCTTGATTCAAACAAACACAGCTTGCTCAACATATTACACAAACCAAGCATTAAAAGACGAAAAATACATTTATGAATAAATAAAGAAAAACATTTTCTCAGAAAAATTTAAGCTTCATTTAGTATGTCAAAGATCTTCGAGCTTTCTTTGATCTCTTTACATATACCTTTTCATTCAACTGTCCAGGAATCTTAGCGTGAAAAAGAAGTCAAAAATCAACCAGGAAATGTGACAGCGAATGTGATTCGTGGACATATTTACACTGAACATTGTTCCAACATAAGCGTGGGATGAAATGGTCCATAAAACGCCATCCAACGAGCCACTCTACGCGATATTACGATAACAAACTTAAGTGTAATGATGAAAAAATGAATTTTATTCAAACTTCAACCTTGTGGTGAAGGCGGTACAGAATTACGGGTTGGGAAGTAATGGCAAGTGATTTTGTGGAGATATCAGACAGGCTTATTGACAGATTGTCAAGCTCTCGAACTTGAAGAGATTAGAGGAAAGCATCTATTCTTATCAGAGGAGTAAATTATAAAGATATTTCAGAGATTATGTGACGTAATAAAGTTCATATATTACAGGATGTTTACAGTAAATAAAGCGTTCCTAAGAAACATAAAGAAAAACTACAATAGTACAGCTATGTAGTGCAATGTTTAGTTCCACATTTATGTCATACAAAAATACCTATGTATGCTATTTTTAACGTAGATGACACGCACGTCGCCTAAGTGGCGCTAAGATGAATATAAATATATAAATAGTACTCAATAACAGCGACAATAATGCATCTTGCAAATTCCCATTTAAATACCTATATATTCTTATTGCGATCCGTGATGTCAGTAGTATTTATAAAGCACTTGTATGTATTAACAAAAATTAACCCTATAGGTACAGCTTTCATGGGGTTACGCCTTCGAATCCTGAACCAAACTACTTAGTTACAAAATGTTGTAACATGGGTGGTCTGAAAATCTTATGACATTGTAAAGTCTCGTTAGACTAGTGGTCGCAAGCACTACTGCTGGGCTGAGGCCTGGGTTCTATTCCCGGGTTGAGCAGTGTCATTGTGTTTTTCCATCTGAAATTTTTCAGTAGCAGCTAGGAGTCTAGATTTGAGCCATGCTGATGGCTTGCCCCCTGTTTCAGGGTACTCAAATATAACTTAACTAGCGAAATGTGGATGTACTATAGGTTCACCTCTGGCTAACCCTTCGGGGAATACAAGCGTGATGTTATATGTGCGATGACATAGTAAAGTTTACGTTACTTTTCATGTGTAAATGAAGCATAATTCAAAAATAACTACCAGATGTAAACCATGAACTGTTGACCTACAAATGTATTTTTTTTTGTTTTAAAAACCCTTATTAATACAATTGGCTAGTAGACTATTTTTTTTTTTTTATTATTTAAATTGAAGTTTTTTTACCTCACCAGTTTTTTTATAACCAATTTTTTAATATCTTCGGAAATTAAAAAGATATAAACGGTCAAAACTCTCAATTAGACAGAGAGGGAAATACTGAATTGTGACATCATATTTCAGTATCGCCATATAAATTACATAGAAAGAGATAGACAAAAAGCTTTTATAAGTTATAAGTTTTTTATTTTTCGACCGATTTCAAATTTGATTTCGAATTCTGTTATCGTATCACGCATGTGAAGATATTATCTACTAGAATATATAGTATTCAATATCATGCAACTACCCAATTATACCTATACACCTTTCATGGTCTGACGCCTTCGAATCTGACCTAAACTGTTCAGCAACCTTTTATAATATGGGTGGTCTGATAAAAAACGTACAACATTGTAAAGATTTCATCCATTTTCATATGTAAATTAAGCATAATTCAACAATAACTACCAGATGTAAACACTTAACCACTGACCTTAAAAAATAAAATTCTTTTTCTTTTAAAAGCTCTTCATCACGGTTGACATTACCGAATCTGGTACGAGTTAAAACAAAGTGGTACATGGTCGGTACATTCGTTACCGATTCGATTCAATTACAAACTCATGTTACAAAACAAATCCAATTAACTGGATGATGTGGGGCTTGTTATAAGCGAAGAGCGTTTTAATAGTAACTGAATTTATAATTTGTAAAATTTACTAATCTAACTAGCAATGGGACAATACAGCCTGTATTGTCCCATTGCAGGGCAAAGGCCTGCCTCTCCCTTTTCCACACAATTCTGTCTTTTGCGAGGCCAGTCCTTACGGAAGTTACTGCAGGATCTTTTTCTCAGGAACTAACTCTGTAGTGCATAAGGCACCTGTCTCACCGCCGGTGATTAACGAGAAGCTAGTAGAGCTAGCAACTAAAAACGAGTTGGCGAGCAACGAGTAGCGGGTGTGTGACGGCGACGAGCAATTACTCGTACTTGCTGGTATGCGTATGTTCCAAGCGTAAGTCTCTCAGCGAGTGAATTTATTCATATCTATGGGTGACACTAAATGGGCTTGTATAGTGTTAAATATTAAAAGCAGTGTGTACTCAGGTATATAAACATCTTTGCTAAAAAGAAACCCAGTTACTGGGTAACACGATACCTCTTGGTAAGACTGGTTTTAGATTATCGATGGATGGATGGATTACATTTTCGATTAAAAAATTATTGGAATTTACGCTACGTTTACGTCGCACAGTTGCGACTTTGTACTTTTATTAAATTAGTTATGTACACCGCGCGTCTTCTCTACCTTGCACCACACGTAAATTCAGATGGCGTTTCAATCGTCGGCGGCTAGATAGCGCTAATTGATCGTTTGAGACACGCCGCTAATGTAATGCGCCCGCGCATACTATATGGACAGAACGATGACCTGATGTGGCTTAGATTTAAATAAGGGGTGAGATAGGTGACGTTGGTTATTTTGATTACGTGTGAAAACCACAATAAAATAGACAAAACTAAAAATATTTATGATTTGAAATGCAGATTTTGATCCATATCCATTTTTATAAATTGGGGAATGATCTGAGAGCCTTCCGCCTGGGCACACGTTACCGTGGCCGACTTGGAAATCTCTAAATAGACTTCGAACCCAAGTCGGCCGGAGCAATGGCAATCTCCACAGATGGGGTTTCACAGACGGCTCAGATCTCAAGTGCGTAAACGGCATCTCCTCACAGACAATGGCCCACCTTCCATCCTGCGCCGCATGTCCTGTTACCTGTGCATTTGATGATCTTGCGACTGCGTCAGTAAGCGGAGTTCACGCAGCTGGAATTTTGGGCCAAAGATGTTTGAACTTTTTGCTACAGATGAGGTGCTGGAGCTCAGAAAGCTTCCGTCAATATAAGTACAAAGCATGGTTTTGCAAAATCTACTATAAAACACTAGGTACCTACTTCACTATTAAAACTACACATAAATCTCCTACCAGTTGTTACCACACAGGCGTTTGTATATCTTTATCGACAAATCATAATTCATAACAATACTAAATAAGGACGTGACACATGACCTATTCGATATAAAAATATGGATCGAGCGTAAAATGAACCACGGTTCAAGATTACGAACCGAAACGATAAGGACGTGCGAATCGATACAAATAACTACCGTATCGATATGGATCAATGCTTTAGTATTTTATATGGTTTGATAATTAAATCTGGCATGAAAGCACGCGTTAGTTTAATAATAATAGCAGCGTATTACTGTCCCACTGCAGGGCAAAGGCCTATGCCATCAGATCAAAGAATGGCCTAAAACAATTTCATGATTATTATTTTATTTTAAATGTTAAACTAAAATACATATAATTTAAATGCAATACAAAACATGCAAATAAAAGGTCAAGTTCATGTGAAAGTAGAAATAAATAGAATCTACGAACATTAAAAAGCAATAAACACAAGAGTGAGAAAATAAAGAGAAAGACTTGTGTTTGTATAATACAAGTTGACATTTACTATGTAAGGTGCTACAATACATAGACTGCGTCAGTGGTCTAGTGGTCGCAAGCGCTACTGCTGAGCATAAGGTCCTGGATTCGAATCCCAGGTCGGGTAAAGTGTTATTGGGTTTCTCAATAGCAGCCCGGAGTCTGTATTTGATCCTGGTTGATGGCAATAGGCTCGCCCTCTATTAAATGGGACTTAAATATGTATTTGAGTCCCATTTAATAGGGGGCGACCCACATTTCGCCAGATATATGTATATCTGGCGAAATATGGGTGACTGTAGGTAAACCACTGCCCAACCCTTCGGGGAAACAAGACGTGATGTTATGTTATGTTGTGTATGTACTTATACATAATTAACAGTTTAACAATATTGTTTCAGTTTCATGAATGAAACCAGTAAATTGATTATCATGCATAAAATCCGTGTTACAATTACAAGGTTGATAATTACTAGTGATTGGTTAAAAACGATATCGAATTAGAATAAAATGTGTCAAGAATAATACTTCTTATTGTGATTAATTAAGTACAAAATGTACACAAAACATACCGTAATATAATAAAGTTTCGTTGTTTCAACAACAAAACTTTATTTGCGATGGTATCGTATTTCTTAGAAAAAATTAACCAACGAACAATATTTATAAAATCTATTTTAACGACGAAGACTCATGATCAGATTTTATTTTTCGATCAATAAATCTGTCGAGTTTCTTCACTTCGGATACAAATTTGAAATTAAAGCAAACAAAACGTTTTTATCAACTGCATCTTAATTAACTGAACAAATTATTAATAATGAGTTCAAAATCTCATACTGAATCTGAACCGAAGAGAGTTCGTAATGGATTTATTACTGAAACCAAACTTATAGTTAACGAAAATAAAATATGGATGGCTAATAAATCTTTAACCTCCAACAATTTGTACAGCACGCGTCCAAGAATATCTTATAATAAACTAAAACAGGACGATGCGCAGGATTGCCAGACGCCGCAGACATTTGTCAAGGAGTAGGTAAAGAGTTAAAATAAAATAAGTTTTTATAGTCCCGAGGTAAATGATACTCAAGATGTAAAGGGATAAATTGATGCGAAAAGGAAATGTAATGAAGGATTTGTGTTGCGTGAATGATTTGCGGTTTTTGCATTAAAGTCAGAAATAAGAGGATTTTGAAAAATATCTTGTATGTGCCAAAAACATAAAGAACGGAATGTAATTGAGTAGGAAATCATAAACACATCAGTTGCAAACACATAACACAATCAATTACTCGTAGAAAACGTGTCACACAAATCTTTTGATAACAAAATATCCTCGAATTCTCTTGAGATAACTAAATCGACACAGACATATATAACGTCTTTCCATTCAGCAATAAAGACACATCACGTCTTGCCAAACTCCCTAGAGCGGGTTACATTTTAGGATTTCTTCTACCTCGCCTAAATCATGTCACATTGTAGCTCTAACACAACAAACACTTTCGCAAATCATTGTTATTTAAAGTGACATAAAAAATAAACAAACTAAATGACACGACACATTTAAACGATGTAGGGTACCTAAATACACATCAAAGTGAAACCGAAACGCATACTGACAAGCGGATTCAGGAAATAAATGTTATTGGAGATGACGATGGACGTTTTCCAAAAGAGTACACAAAAGACACTGTGACAAACAAAACTGTACTTGACAATGCCGAAGCTCCAAGTGCTAGCTGTCAAATGAGAAACACTGTGTTTAATTTAAGTGGGTTTGAAGAGGTGTTTTTTTGGATAGATAAAACTACTCGTAAGCCCATATGGTAGCTGTTTACGCATGGCTTGTTAGGGGAACGATGGTACGTGACACAATATTAAAAAGAATATCTATTGAAGAATTTAATAACAAAGGTATTACTGCCGAACAGTTTCCGATCACGTTGGCAATTTTAATACAAAAAGAGTATAGAGATGGTAATGCAAACGTGCGTCTGTTGCGATATTTATAATGAATATTTTTTTTGTACGACGCTTTATGCATAAAGGGACCGCGTATGTTATTTTGCGTGGTATTGCTTTTTAATAATATCATTAGTATTGCCGAGAACACTTGATGTTATTCGTAAAGAATTCACTTATAGGTCATAATACTTTTTTACAAAAAGGATCGAGGCAGGATATAATCAAAATTCAATGAATGAAAGGAACTAACCAAACAAATACAAAAAAGGTAGAACCGCCAAAACAGTCATTCTCAATTAAAATCAAATCCTGGCTAAAAATAACTACACGTCACATCAGACATGTCGTTTTGCCTGCGCCGAAGCACGCCGGTGCAGTGTCACACGTCACCAGTCAAGCGTGAACCGTTTCAAACACACCCTTGTTTGTGTTAACCCTTTTTTCCGTTACTAATACGATTTCTTGTTATCATTTTGTGACTAAATTGGTTTCTAATATTACGCTTGATGAGATGAAATGAAATGAAGTGAGTTTGATTAGATTTTTTGGATTTCTTTTTGTCGTCTTTGTATATTTGATTTTCGTTCAATAGTCGTCTGCTTTTATAAATAGTGCATCTACCGCTTCACTTGATGCTGATAAAGCAAAAAAAAAAAATCCTTTAACTATTTCAATTTAAGGAACTATTACTCAAGCCGGTAGATATTTATTCCCATAATAAACCTCAACAGATTCTAGTTTCAATCCTATAACGACTTCCCATGACCCGTTATATATTACTAGACCAACACCATCATTCATAACTGCCCATAACTAAAGATTTATAAACCCAATAACTTGATTGAGGAAATAAAGTTTCAACTAAAATGATTGAAAGAAATTAATCATTCTGAAGACAAACTTGAAACTTCATTAAATCCGACATTCTGATAGATATATTGATCAAGCTCGTTTGATTGTAGGCGTGAAGACTTTGCTAAAGCGTTCACTAACTAACGACAGAAATTGAATGCCTTGTGGAAATAAATATGAACTTCGATATGAAGCTTATAATAAGCAATTTGAGAGGTGTTCATTTTTTGCAATACCTACTTATAACAACTATTCATACTAGATTCACTATCTATGGTGCAACAGAGAAAGCTGGAAAATACTGTCGAGAAGACCATTGCCCAGCAGTGGGAATAACTTATCAATTGATGTAAAACCTGCTTAGGATATAGATTAATACAGTAGCTATAAATCTAGTATTCTCATTTGTTTAGTTGTAAGCCGAAAGAAGACGGAGGTGTTCTAAGTCAAAGCGATAGTAACCAAGACTGTATGCCGTCTGCGCTCAGCCAATAAGTCAAAATCACACGGTCGCGGGCGGCGAAGCGCGTAGCCGCATAAGTATTATTTATACCGGCAGCTACTTAGATGAGGAAACATACAGGCATAAGGTTGTGGAGTACAAGTTCCTGAGGCTTGATGAGAAGATAGACAGATAGAATATGCCAAAATGAATACCAAAATTATTTGCAACAGAAGTCGTTCTTGAAGAAATGTTACAATGTAAGCCGTTTTGCAATACACAAAGTGAATAATATTAAAATCTTATTAATGGATATTGATACAGAAAGAAATGTTAAGACATGAGATGGTAAACATCTAGCTCAAAATATGGAAACGTGAAAATGAAAGTAAATGCATGTAGACGAAGACGAGGAATTGAAATGATAAGTTAAGTAATAGCGTGCGGTGGACGATCAAAATGCACTAATTTATAATCGTCATTAAATATCAGGACTAATTACTTCAATTTTATTACCAACGATAAAATTACGCACTTATATGGACGGTTTATTGAGGTAATAAACAATTACCCTAAATAGAAGGCAGTTATAGAACAGCTATGTCAATTTTAATCGGTCTTGAATCGACTCCAAGAAATACAAATATTATTTCTCCAATCAAACGCCAGTATTTTGCACCTATTCAACAATCTATTCATTAATAATAACACCAATCAAAAACACTAACAAGCTTCGTAGAATTTTGTCGAAACGTGCAAGCGAGAAATTAACTTGGTTGTGCGACACGACCAAATAATAAAAGTTTAAGGAAAACATAGGACAAAACTGAACTTACGCATTATTCTAGGAAAGGATTTTGGAACACAAATAACAAATAAGGACACAAAATGTTACATGTTACATTATATATATGAGCTGACTCCAAATAAATTGGGATAAGGGGAGGAAGATGATTAACAGAAGTATAGCGAACATTTTCTAAGAAACGGTAAACGGTTGCTCTCAAAACGAAGCTCCGTATATACTCAAGCTTATTTACAAGAACCACCCAGACTACAAAACGTAATAAGAGAGTGTAAGGTAAATATAGAGTGGACATCGCGAAGCTTAACATGGAATAATTTAGATGACGCTAGGGATTTCTGCAGATTTGTGACGAAATAAGTTTACTAAGTTACTGGGATTTGTTAAATCCAAGATCATTTATACTTTGAATTTAGGGAGACTATTAAAGTGAAAGTTATGTTGGAGGATTCGTTATTATAAATGGTTCAAGTTTATGTGACTGAGCTGTGTTGTATAAAATTATTAGTGATGATGATTTTGAGGGTCCATTGGTGTTTTTTTTTCGTAATGGATTTTTTATCGTATGGGGGCATTAATGCAGTATTTATGTTTATCACTGAACAGCTTACTGGCGAGGCATATAACCTACTTTCCGTTTCCTATATTTGAACTTATAACAATAGTCCAGAATCGACTGATATTATACAATACAATAGCTACGGAAGTAGCGCCACATGAGACAAACTAATAGTTTATCAATTACATCACCGCAATGCTATAAAACGGTAAATATAGACATGATGAGGACATAGGATCTATGACCTGACTGGGCCACGCGTATAGATGCTATTAACTGATTAGGTAAATGGGCGATCTATGTCATGAATGGAAACTATTTACAACCTTTCTTCGGATTATGTTACTTTAGAAATGCTTTCTCGTGATCTATATTATTTTCCTCTTTTGGGCTTTTTCCATTTTTTGCAAGGTATCTTTCAAAAGTTGAGACGAATCGACGCTAAGATATGGAAACTACTGACTAAAATCGCCCAAGTTGTTCTCAATACTTGCAGGACTGAGAAGTCCTTTTGTTTCAAACCAGGCCATCCCAGCTAGGTCCCACCCCAGATTAATGCAAATACAGCTGGACCAGCTGTCCTTAAGTACAGTCTCTATTTGACAAGCAATTTCGCAAGCTAATTGATACGTCGATTCTCAAGTGGGTCTAATTAGATAAACGTTGAGGTCAAACGAATTATACAAAGTGCATGGATGCTTATTGGCTTAGTGACTATAATAGTGCATTGAAGACTGCGTTTTGAGAGCAGCGGTGCGATTTGAGGGTAATTAGTTGATAAATGTGAGATCTGGGAATTTTGAGAACGTGGATAATCAAGCGTGAGAATATGCTTTCATTAGAATACTTAATTAACGTCCTAGAAATAAATGACAGCAGCTGGACTTTTGATATTCTTAATACTTTGATAGATTAAGGAATGAGTACATAAGAGGAAGTCTGAAAGTGCCACCGGTGACTAAAGAGTTGTGTCGTCGTGAGTAGGGGAAGATAAAAGATGGATGGACTGTGTGAGAGATGATATGGCTATAAAGGGGGTGATTACCGAGACCACGACTAATAGAAAAGTATGGAAGAAAAAGGTATGTAGCGCCGACCCCAAATAAATTAGGATAAGGTCAGGAGAGTGGTGATGATGATGATTTTAAGAGTAGAGCACGGAACAGAAGGACATTTTGGGACTCGTGAACCTAGCGGCCCTGCATAATTCGAAGAAAGCAGAATGTAATAAGTAGGTCTTTGCTAACTGAACTATCGTTATCAAAGAGAACGTGGACCATGCAAAATCTAATAATAAAGTAAGTCATAATGGTGAGCACTATAGTAAGTAGGAAACAAATGCAGTATAACAGCAACCGGAAGATATCACCAGACCATTTAACTAACTAGGAACCCCATAACCAAATTATATGTGGCAATCCTAACATTAACACTTTAACTGCTTAAAGTAAACAGTCCACCAAGCAATATAGTCCCATTCAGTTAGAATAGCTCGCAGTTACGGGCATTCCGTACTTAAATGTTGGTTTATAGCTTGAATAGTAGCAATTTGCTAGTCCGCTGCTTACGATCACTGTAATGAGCTGTTTCCTCAATTGACTTGCAACTTGTGTGGGATTTGTACTGATAGATATAGTGTTGGTTATATTGTCTTGTTTCAAGCTTTCACTTTGCTTATACATATTGAAATAGTTTTACGGATGGAGCACAAGGATTATAAGATTAAATTCATGGGAGGTGTACGAGAGATTAATCATGATCGAAATCATGTTCAAGAGTTCAGTTGAATAAGAATCTGTATAAACAATGCACTGAATACTTTTAATGAAAACTTTAGCCTTTAACGAATTCACCAAGTGATGCATATAACTTAGCCTGTGATTTAAGTCATGAAGCGAAGTTTGGTTCTGAAGACAAAAGAAGTAAAGACGTATGTTTGTGGCTGTAAGGGCTGAATTTACAAAAGTGAAAAAAAAAACCTTTAATCCGTGGAATAAAATTGACGTCCGACAGTTCTCGTATGGAAAAACTGTCAAAAATTCAAAATTTATTTCATGTGTAAAACTTATTCTATGAATAAAATTTTGGTAGAATGCCCCCTTAGTTGTATAATAATTTACTCATGTAAATTTCGTTGATGGTAACGGAACACAATGTAAAATAAATGAAAGTAGTTTCATTATAATAGAAAACCATAAAGAAGCCAACCATAATATTTCCCTCTATCCGAGAATAACCATCAAAGAAATAAAAACAACTTCACGATGATTATGAAAAATAGCCGTATCTGTATTATTAAGAACACATGTTTCTAAGATATATAGGGTAACTAATAACGATGTTACGGTTTTTGGCCACAACCATTAAGTAAACCGTCACCGGTGCGCAGACGCCGTAAATATCCATTCTCTAAATGTTTAACGACCATTTGTAATTGTTTTACGAGTGGATATAAATATCTTTGTTAGTGGCGGTCTTGTGGGGAAACTTGAGAAAAGCTTTGTTGAATAAATTCTGTTTTTCAGAGTGGGCTGATTATGAAATAACTTTGGAACTTTAGGACGTGAAAAACTTATAAGCAAGCTTGCAAAATTGCCAGTGCCAGTGGAACATATTCATCTAGAAATAAGCAAGAAGAATGTATTCATGACTAGCTGCACCCCGCGGTTTCACCCGCATAAGTTTCGATTCCGTGGGAATATCGGGATAAAAAGTATCCTATATGTTAATCCTGGTTATAAACCATCTATGTGCCAAATTTCATCCAATTCCGTTCAGTACCTAGTATTTGCGTGAAAGAGTAACAAACATCCATCCATACAAACTTTCACGTTTATAATATTAGTAGGATTTTTAAAACAGTCAGGCTCAGTTTGGTCATAGTTCTATTCCCGAGTTTCACCACAGCCTTAAAATTCTTAGGCATAAAATCAAGTAACCAAGAAACCGAACCATTAAACACATTAGAAAATACAAGCTTCAATGTGATTTATGTTCTTTGACGACTCCTATAATTCTCGGGCCGTTATTTGTTAAAATTACGACCCTTGTATCTTTACCAATAATGAAACAAAGACCTCATAGCTTTGCATAGTAGAAATATGAAATTAGCACAGAAAAAAATTACTTACGAATCTTATTTATATGCCCAGTTTGGCAATAAAAATGCTACCATTGTTAAGCAAAACGATTCGTTTTTGTTTAAAGGCACCGAGAATAAGACTCAGCGGTCACTCACGTTGAACTTAAATATTTTGGTTTTCTAGCACTTCGCCGTAACCATGAGTAACTGACAGAACAATCGTCTATAGAATACGTAATTTAAAGAAAGTATGACATTATGTTTCTTGGAAGCTTGTATTTTGCCACCTGGAGACGGTTACTTTCGACCCAAATAATGGAATTTCTACACTGAGAGACGAAAATGGGAAAGCTGCTGATGTAGTGACGTCACACAATATAGGAGAGCCAATTTGGTAAAAACTTCTAGACGCCAAATTTAAAACATTTATGGAATAGTTCTTAGGAGCAGCCCATAACAAGAAAAGAAAACAAAATAACAGTCGCAGAAACAGCTGTTGAAACATTTTCTTTACATATGAGAACAATGGAAAACTCCACGCCGTTTAATTGAGAGGCAAGGAAAAACATAAAATGAATCAGCTGATATCATGGCGCTCTAGCCGTTAAATACCTATTACAATGAGAAAGAATAAAGATTATAGGTTCAATGCTGACCCATTGAACCAGTTAGTAGATGATAAGCCTTTATAGCTCGTATTTTGCCATTACTGTAAGCAGCTTTATACAAGATGAACTAGATTTATATTATGATTCAAAGGGTAATGTGCTTTTAACTTTGGCCCTATATGTACAAAGAGCCTTTAAAGTAAGAACAACATCATAAAAGACTAAGGTAAACGAAACGATTGGCTCTAAATCGCTATAGACTGAACAACATATAGAATGCGCGAAGGGGAGGAAAAAGATAAACAGAAGAACGCTATACATACATGTACAGATGAAGTCACTAGAAATCTAGGTAACCATAATGCTGCAATCTCCAAGTACAAATTAAATACATCTTGTATTTATTTAGAAACATACGTGGAAGTCTGCACGTTCGACCTAGCTACACGTGTTGTAATCGCAGAAAACAACGAAAACACAATATTTCCCTTGTCGCGACTGTTCAATGTTATAACTTGCGCGTGATAATGTTTACTTGAAGGGGAAATTAGCTTTTGATAAGCGTGAAATTGACAACGAATAGGAATTGGTAACAGTAGTGAGGGAGGGTCTAGCTATAATAATAGTAAACGTTTGTTTTAACCTACAAAGGATAGTAGGTACCTACTATATCACGCCATAGATGTACAACTATGACATAAAAACGATCGAACGAAAAACGACCGATGGATAGTGGTGCCATAAACAAATAACCACGTACCGCAATTTGGAAAAAACTAAAAACCAAAAGGAAAATAGGGAACAAACAAACGGGAAATTAAAGAGGGAAAATAACGTCAAAATACGAAATTAACATAAAACTCTTTAAATAATTGATTTACGATGTGGACATACTAACATTTTATGATTTTGTATAACACGTCCACAATAAATGTTAAGTTAATATTTATAAAATCATTTATGGTACGGATGGTGTTCACACTTAAAAGTAATTATTAACCTGCAAAATAAGTTTTCATTGTATTCAATTTGAATTTGAGTACGTAAATCTATGATTTTCTATTATGTTTTCAAGGGATCAGCTTGATAAAGTCCATCGCTAAGTAGCTAATGCTGAATCTGGTTTGTTGGCCTACTGAAGCCTCGTTTGCATTCACAAAGCCCAGAACGTGCCAAATCTGGCTAGCAGAATTAATTCACTGGCATCTATTGCCTCCAATATTATAGAAGAAAGCACGACTTCCTCGAAACTTGCAAAGTCGTAAAACAATTAAAAATGACTTACATCAAAGAAATGTGGCCTCAGTCTTCCTATAGTGTACTTAGCGACATCGGTGGTGAGCTGTTGGCAGGCGCAGCCGAAGAGGAACACCCCGATTACGTGGTAGGCTTCCCAGACCCAGGCGGGTATCTCCCGGCCTAGGACTTTTCGGGAGCGCCCGCCGACGTAGTCGCGTAGTCTTATCCATTCCGTGAAGCACATCTGGAGCAAAAAGAAAAGAACATTTAAATAGATTATCAAAGGTCTCGTTATGAATAAATGTCATTAGACATGATAAAGGATTCTAGCAGATGTCACTAAATTGTGATGAAATTCGGATGCTGTGTTTGGCTCCAGAAATAGGTCAATTAATAGATGACAACGGCCAGAACGTTTTTCTAAAAAAACAAAAGACAATAAATATACGACTAAAATAAAATACCCCAAAACATGCATTTCCATGGGTTTATAACAAATAAATTTACTCTGACATCTGTGACTTATTAAGATGTCGACATAATTAATTCCATCTTGGTTTCAAAATCATTATTCTTGACAATAAAACCACAGTTAAACATTTTTTTTTAATTGAATCCGACAGAAAGATTGAAATGTTAAAAAAGTGACGACACACTTTTTACACAACGGCAGGCGACTACCAACATACGCGTGTACCAATATTGGCGATAAGCCAACCTCATTAATTAATAATTACAAACTAATCACTAGTAGGCGGTTTGCATATAAATGAGGCATAGGCGTTGAAGCGTAACTTAGCTAAGCTATTGAACAGAACGGTTATTACTTCTTATGTGAAATCATATTCATAACAGAAATACAGAATACAAATAAACAGGAGTATTATCATTAGAATCAGCAATACAACTTCTTAAGTTGGAATTGGTCTCAAAAGTCACGATTTCATGAAATAGTCGTTCAATAGGGTAATATGGACTTAAGAGAGATTGATGACTTTTATGATCATAATTCTATCAATACATATTTGTTACGGCAGCGAATCATATTTAGATCAACATACAATCTGATACATACCTGCATATAGCAAAAAAAAGGTAAGATAATTTGAATTTCGCGGGCTACCCTGACGCTTTCGCCTTAATGCTTTGCACAGTCAAAATAAGTATGACGTACCTTTCCTCTTTAATAAAATAATGTGTTCGTGATCGCTACACCGACATCCTGTTCCTTTGCAGAATTGACAGTTTTGACCGGAGACGCAACTGTTTAAGACAGGGACAGTTTTGATTATCTTCACTCTTTCCCTCTGTCTTTCTTGCTTAAGGTACTTCACCCTTATATCCTCACTAATAAGTATCACAACAATTTCAACTAACTGTTGTATTTGTTCCTTTGATCCTGAAGTGAACGAAGTCAAAGGCAAAACTAGTTCCGGAAATATGACTTAACCCTGGCTTGAAACCGCGTGCCCTTTTCTTCTCAATAAAATAAAAACTCATAAACAACCAAACAAGGTCTTGGCATCTCCCCAAATTGAATTTGGAGCATTTCTCTCGTAATTACGTAGGTATTACATATTGTGTCTGTTGCAACTGGCCTTGTGCCTGATACGGTACAGGGTCGGGTCGCACGCGCATGGAATATCATACCATATATGAACTGTTGCTGATTTATCTGCCTCTTTACCATATTGATTTCAGAGCTGCAGAAAATCTAGTCTCTGTTAGGTGGTTGTTAGATCGTATATCTGCATTCCTTATATGTAAGGAACTATTTATGTTACTGGATATATTCGTGGGGCTATTTTTAGTCACGATAGTTATGACTTTCGTGATCGACACTCATGTTCTTAGACGAATACGGTCCGCGATATCGCCACGTGAAGAGCTTGTGTGTTAAGACTCTATGAAATACACTTATCGCATGTTTTGAACTATGCATTTGTTTCTTACTTTATTAAGACTTCGAAGTTCACATTGTTATTGGCAGTGTGTTTCAATACGGTGGTTTTATCATTCGTTAAATTGTGTCTTCTCAATCTGTGTATACGTTCTTATTTCCGAATCTTATTTTCATCGTCCTTTGAAGTATCTTTTAAGTATAAACCTGTATACGTTTAAGCACTAACATCTACACAATCATGACACCCCATAACCCTAAGTTTATGAGCTACATTACCATAATATATTTCGCATGTCCGCAACTCTAATAGGGTCACTACCCACATGATATCCCGTTACTGGGTTACATGACAATTTTGCATACGTTATCTTAGAACCCGGGAACTTGATAGCGAAAATGGTCCTAGATCCGCTGCAATTATATAATTGTGCATGTGAGATTTGTGCCAATTAACAAACCCACGAATGCCCATGATACAGGAGACATTTTGTATAGGGGGCAAAGTTCTACTGAAGGTTCTTTCCTATCTTTATTAATATTATCAATTGACAAGTAAATAGTGCTTCAGATTGTGCCAATATACATACAGTTTCATGTAAAGAGTCAAGAGACAATTGCAAATATACAATCGGTAAATGTTTACTTTGTAATTATCTCAAATTGGGTCAAGTTGGTCCTTCAACGCACGTACGTCTAGATTTATTTACACATGTAAGCAGATAGATCGTACTATCATTATAAATTATCACACCATTCAGGAGTCGACAAGTATTGAACTTTAGTATCCAGCATTGCAAACCAGCTCTTAGGTTTGTAACGTAACTTTACCAGCTTCATTTCAAGATTTAAGTTTTTTAAGTAAATAACAGATTCTATTTTCGACATCTTTGTATGATTACGCAATGAGCTTACCTATCGGCTATTGCCAAAGAGTCCTGAGATCCAATTCTGCAGATTCGATAAAACAGACATAATATTATCTTAAAACCTTTGGTTCTAGAAATATTTACATACAATCAGAAACCTGGAATGTAAGGAATTCGCTCCTCATCTTTCTATAGGCCGCAACCCACAGGCTTTTTTATTTATTTATTTTCACTTCAAGATACACACACCAGTGTAGCCCTGGCTCTTAGACTTCATAACTTGAACATTCAATCAACAATTCTTCATCAACCCTTGAATACCACAAACAAAGTAGAAGTGAAATCCTGTATTCAAGTAATAAGCCAGACAAAGAAATGTAACCACAAGTAACAGAAAGTTGCAGTACGGTACCGGGTCATAATGGCAAACTATTATTACTTATGCACTATTTCACAGTCATTAAACCTAGGCATTGTTTGCATACGCATTGTTTTGATCAAAGTTAATAACACTGCGTTTGTTCTGAAACTAATTAATGAAGAAGAAAGAGAGGCTTTTAATTGAATTATAAAATGAGTGGAGATGTTATTGAAATGTTTGTAAATACATCGTAATGGTGTTGTGTATATGGATTGGGTGGCAATAATTATAATAGGTTGAATCGAAGTATTGGCAAGTATTGGCATATCAAAGGTGTAACAATAGATATGAAAAAAATGAATATCCATCATCCGATTCATAAGGATATCCTCCGGAATCCGGAAATTATGAAGAGCTCGTCAAGTTTTATGTGGCATAAACAGGGAAAAAACAAAACCACAGCAAACCAAGAAGATATATCTGAATGTGCAAGTTAGTAACCAATCATGAGCACACCCCCTCTCACAGAGAGGAAGCCCGTGTCCCAGCAGTGGGTACATTATAGGCTGATAATACTAATGAATTAGCATTTTATATAACATCGCTTCCGGAAATCACAGATTGAAACTGGACCTAGACTCCCCTATACAATTTCCGCAAAAAGTCAGGTTTCAACCCAATCCCAGTAACAGTAGAACTCATTATCACTTTCCAATAGCCAGTAAAGACAGCAATACTCACCGCAACAGACAAACAACAAACATTACATAAGAACCAGATGATCTTGCGCCCGAGTCGGTCTCAAGGGCGTAAAGTGTATAACATAAACAGTGAGTCATAGTGAGCTTGGTGCCTTGACCGTGTGAGGAGAGTAGGAAACGTATGAAAGTAGAAAGATCAGTCAGTCTTTCTGCAGAGGAAAACTTTAAGATGGACTTTTAACTAGTTGTCTGGCATTTTTGCTGAACTGGGCGTTATTGGCGCAGCCGCGAGGCACACTTTCCTGCTAATTTCTTACATCGGACTTTACGCTTTTGATTTGATCTTTTTTTGTTTTTTATCATATCGTTTTATTAACATTCTCGTAATTTTAAGGACGTTCAAAGTCTGATCTCAGTCTCAATCTGTCAAAAATACCTGACCTGATTTTGAACGTTTTAAATTACGAGAATTGGCCTTCTGATGTATGTATCTGCTGTATTTTCTTTCTTTATTTCTTTAAGTTGGTTCTTTTTACACAGCATAACACCACGCATAATCCCCGATAAGCATTGGCAGAGGTGTAGCCATAGTACACCCACATTTCGCCAATTATGAGTAAGTCCCATGTCCCAGTAATATGGAGCGGGCCAGTATATATCCATGTAATAGAGGTTTTTTTTTGCTTTAGTTATCTGGTTTTGACCAAGGGTACCAAAGTCAAATAAAGGAGTTACGATTATATTCGCAATCAAGAATGCTCTATTACAATGTGAGGTAATGTTTTAGATTCTAGTAGACGGGGCAATTTCAGAATTTGTTCTACCGACTAAGCTAATCTTAATACATTATCAGTACAAGATGCACTATGGAGTGTTTGTAATCTCATGTATATGTAATGGGTAAAGATACAATACAAGATTAGTGTCAATAGTGACAAGTTTTAACTTATCGTTTGTAAGCACCCTGGTAAGTTGGTTCCTTTTAGTAGGAAAATAGCCACCCTCTTTTTTACCTAAGGTACAGACAAAGTGACATTCATCAGCGATGACGATGTAGAAAAAGTAAAAGATGTATGGAATTGACATAAGCTCCCGATATATGTCAGTCCCGTTGAAAGTGGTTTTAGAAATACCTACGAAAACGATTGCCACTTCTTTGGGATCTCAGAAGGCCAATTTCAGTAATTAAAAACGGTCATAATCTTGTCGCAATCGCATCTCAGCGACAATCAATGTCAAAATCTTGTCAAAAATATAGGGAAAGAAGTATTTTTGACAGATTGAAACTTGCGATCAGATTGTGAACGTTCTTAAAATTACGAGAATTGCCCCTCTGGTCTGATACGCTATAAGTATAGAGGTAGCGATTGCCGCTTAGTTATCGAAACCTATGTCTCCAATGAGGCGGTGGCAGTTCTATCCTGCCCATAGGCTTTTCCTAATTAGGTTTAATTATTCAATGCTATTTCGTTTGGCAAAGCCACAATATTTATTTTTCTACTAGCTCTTTCTCTTTAGCAACCTAGGTTGACCAATAGCAAAGGTGCACCATTACACTTAAGAAGTTGGCCGCAAAAGAAAGAGATAGGGAAGCGTATAATGGGTGCTAATGGGATGCTAATGGGTCCCAGATAACCTGTGCAAACAAGATTCCTTCATGTTTAGCATAGAACTGGGTACTGAGTAAGTTGGTGTATGTGGGAATATAAGGGTCCTATTGTTGTTTGAGAAACAGTGGAGGTTATGTATGTGCTTGTGCATTAACAAAGCAGGAAAAAACTTACAACAAAAATGTTACCCGTTATCGTGCGAAAACATTGTGTTTACCAGTAAAGAGCTGCAATCGCCAAACCAATATTGACAGTGTAACAGAAACTCACGCCTTTTTCCCATGGGGGTAGGCAGAAACTACAGAATGCCACCAGCTACGATCCTTACATACTCCTTTTGCTTCGTGTACGTTCATACATCTGGTCATACACGCACGCCAGTTGCGAGTACTACGCACTTGGCCTTTCTGAAGAACATCGCTAATAAGGTCACTATATGTCCTCCTCCTAGAGCGTCCCCTCCCGGCGTTTCCACTTACATCTGCCTTGTAAATACCTTTTGTTAGTCGCCTTTCATTCATTTTCTCAACATGACCAAACCATCTAAGCATTTCCTTTCAATTTTTGCTACCACATCTTCTTCAGCAATATTGAACAAGAACTTGTAAAAAGTTTTGTAAGACGTCGTGCCATTGTCGATAGCCACATTTGCCATAGCCAAGGAGGCTCATCATCTCTCTCAAATGATTTACTAATCTCCTCTCTCTATGCTGCCAAGCAATTGATTTCTACATAGTTTTTCTTCCATCCATTTCATGATGTAGATACCTCATCTCTAGTCTCTACTAATTAAAAGATATTTCCCTCGATTGCTCTCCAATTAGTTGATTCACAGTACTTTACGATTCTTGGTAACGATACACATCTACATCGCTCTGATAACTGTAGAATCATACTCGTAGATCAATCATATGCCATGGATATTTATTAGTTTTCACAATGGAGAAAGTTTAAGAAATATTTATTACGGCGATAACATTGCTATGTTATGACTGAAAGTCAACGTTTCAGCTGTCGTTATTTCAGCTTAGTCTATTGCAGTGAGAGCAGTGGTTGCCCAGTGGTAACAACCCCGACTTACAAGTTATATACGTTGCGGGTTCGAACCCGGTCAGGCGCTTTACTTTGTGTAATTTGTTTAATCACCACTGCTCTCAAAAACCGTGAAGGAAAACATCAGGAGGAAACCGGCATGTCCTAAAACAAAAAATTCGAAGACATGTGACATCTACCAACCCGCACTGGGCCCGCGTGGCGTTATGGGCCATAACGCCGTGGCCCACTCTCTCGAAGAGAGGAGGCCGAGTCCCAGCACTGGGAACTTTATAGGCTGATTATCCTATTTCAGTCTACTGCTAGACAAAGGCCTATCCCGACAAGCTCCCCTGGCTTGGAGAAAGACACAGGTTCCCGGTAAAGACACGTCGGTACCGATCGGAGCGAGTAAAATAACCTCGTATTAACTTATGCGCTCACACAGAAACAGGTAAAACATTGTAGCCGTTTCTTTTCAATAGATCAACCTGCATCAAAAAACCAACTGCTTTATGCAAGTACCCTTGGACCAGACCTGGGACCTGGAGTCCTTTTGATATGACTAAAGCAATTAAAAATAATTAAACTCAGGTAATAACGTTTTTAGAAAACCGAGTTGTGATCCCGGAAAATAAACAGCTCATCAACATTTCTCCAAGCAAATAGTGTTCAAAGTATTTTAACGAACCTTGATAATGAACAGTGTCAAGGTAGGGTCTAATTAAATCATACTGCAATTACCTAATCACCAGATGCCGTAAAGCATATTTTAATTGCAATGCATAGTCCTAGTATAGCCCATTACAATAATGACACAGAGGAGAAGTTTAGAAAATGATCATAATGAAAGTCTCTGCCTCGTTGGTCTAGTAATCGCTAGTGCTACTGCTAAGGATGAGGTCCTGGGATCGATTCCCAGGTCGTGCAGTGTTAATGAGATTTTTAATCTTTAATTTCTAAGTAGCAGCTCGGAGTCTGGATTTGTGCCCGGTAGATGGCAATAGATTCGTCCCCTACTCAATTCAAAACGTTTATTTCGGACAATAACAATCCATATTTTGTTAGCAGGTACTAACATGGGACCAACGCATTTTTCTTTCTTTCTTTACCGAAACAGAACTGGCAAAATGTACTATAGCAGTACACCTCTGCCTAACCCTACGGAGAAACAAGGCGTGATTTATGTAACGTTTGAAAGATGCAAAATGCGTTAACCAACCTGCCCTTATTGAACACAGCCATAAATATATTATTCAAACAATATTTAATTACGCAAACGATCATAATTACGCACAAGTCCAATTAGGAGAAAACGAAAACCACCAAGAAACCATTGACTCGATCCTGTTCATTATACATTCATTCTTTTTAACTGCATCTTGTAAAGATGAATATATTAGTAGCACGCTAATAGTTTTAACCAAGCTATTTTCTTGCCAATCAGACTATATGTAAGTGTGTATGTGCAATTATCTTTGTGGTTATATAAACATGTTTTGTGGGTCTGAGGCGTAGGTCCTGTCTTCTCAGTATGGGGTTGAATTAAAAGACGTCCAGGCAGATACCTGCTCGTTGCTAGCAAAACAGTGGGCTAGCTTTCCTGACTATTAATCTTTTTACTAAGGCATAGACTGTCTGCGTGGAGGTCGTGCTGTGACAAGAGAGGTTTGCATCGAGGCATTGGTAATCGCCTCGCCCTCACCTGTTTAGGCATAGGCTTTTGTGTAAAGCATTTCTTTGAATTTCCCAGGTATGAAATAGGGTATAGAGAGGAGAGGGAGGAGAACAAGACGTAGATGGAGGGACGAAGTTGGCTCCTATCGAAAGGACTGGCCCGCAATGGCAGAGGACAGACATGTATGGAAAAGGGAAAGGAAGGCCTTTGCCCAGCAGTGGACATTACGGGCTAAATAGATAGATAGATAAGGTTCGAAGATTCCTAAATAGATCACTCACATTCTACCTACATCATTGCTAACGAATGTATTTATAAAACATAGTAAGGTATACGCTATAGATCCTATCTATAAAAGCACACCTCTTCATATTTCCTGCCTCGAGCCTACTACAGAATTACGTAGACATTCTCCCGTAATTTGCCGTCAATTAATATACGCATCTATTAATAAAATAAATATACAATTTATTTTATTAATAGACATTGTTTATTTATAAATGCCGCGCTAAAATAGTGTGCGGGCATGATTAACTGCGTTCATGCAAACGATGTGGGAGAGAATCGCAAGAATTCACATGTAATATGCATTGATGCATCGACCCGAGAACTGTTTTTGTGGAACATACCAAAGAAGCGATGGAGCACGTTGAACGAACGTCCGATAAAAGATACGCTTTCCTCCCGATACGGATACTGTAATCATCTTGATTTAAATGTATCAGTCTGACTTTAATGTATACGATATGAGCAAATACGAGTAGGCTGGGAAAGATGGATGATTGGTGTGTTTTACAATGTCAGGTTTATTGAAAACAAGTGTGCGTATGAGTGCCTTTTCAACAAGCAAACTTCAGACTTATTTATGCGTAAGCATATTGCTTTATTTATTGTAGTTCAAGCTCTTCACTCTGATTATACATAGTCAGTGGGAATGATAAACTTAAAGATTTCCTCAATACTTCTACATCTATCACACAACCATTTACATAGTATTTTCTTCTTAACAGCTCCATTATCTAAACAGAAAGATTTCGAAACCATGTCCAAAAGATTAAGACTTATCTTTTATTTCTTGCTCTGGTATTTGCTTCCAAGCAACATTGTTATCTATACCACACATTTTATGGCGTATTCAAGAATTTGTTACCAAGTACGAAAGCAGAAACAGAAAGGATTATTGACAAAACAAAATAGCTGTAATAACAGTAGCTTAGGATTAACACGCTATTTCTGTAGAAGTAGCAGCACATGTAGAAGTTAAAGATGGTAATTTAAATGTTCCTGAAGATTAAGAAGGCAAACAAAATACAGTAAAGGAAAATGAGGCTAATAAACAAGATAATGCAAGCAAGAAAGGGCTATTCACAGAATCAGTTCGCATAGCTGAAGATAATCGTCTAATCTTCATAGAAATGCCAATGAAATGGGTATTTGTAGAGATGTACATATAGATACAGGGAGAGTATATAACAAACACCATGTGAATATAAAGCTGACTATGGAACCATAACATTGAGGCTATAATGTCAAGGACTCGCCATGGCATCTGATAATGTTCGAAATACTTACCTACATAAAATAGGGCTTGGGGATCACTATGCCAATATTGTGGGTGAATTATTTACGCTGTTCAGAATAGTAATATTATCGTGTGTTCCTATTTGCTTTAATAATATCGTTTGTTGATTATACTGAATAGAATGGCCTATATTTCATTTAAGATCTGCTTGAATGAATCTGATTATTTATCTAGCTGGTTTTATAACGCTATCAGATAAGTGACAAATGTTGTTGATGTTATCAACACTTTCTTCATCGTTTATGTTGGGTAATTCGATAATAACATATATGTAGTATATCAAAGTGACATTAAGCAAATCTTGCAAATGCAAGGAAGACACTGTTGTAGCAAAGACATTCAAAATATAGTTACCACCACCACCACCATATATGAGAACTTTAACATTCTTGTGAAAATTCCAAGACTATTTTACGATGCAGATAGGAATCACAAAAACAATGCATGTTGAAGTTTGCATGCGATTTATATGCTCATAAAAGCGATGAGGCATGTCAATGACATTGCGGACAGCGTATTCTGCGCGGACTATTATTACGGCAAGTTGCGAAACCGCAGCTGAAACTATTTAGACTCCACGCATGTAACTGTACATGCAACACACTGCTAGTGGTCTTCTCTTAGAATATAGTGGATCTTATTTCTTCCTTTCATCTTATAAAGCTCATCTGCAGCATCGCCCGCTAATTGACAAGCCTAAGCCAGTCCATTCTGTAATCTCACCGTGACAACTTAGGTGAAATGAGCTTCGAGTGAGCTGTCATTCCACCTAATGCTAGGGATTGACATTATTAACAGCTCACTTCACCTAAGTTTCCACGGTGAGATTTTTACAGAATACGAGGGCAGGATTTTTTAAATCGTTATGCTAGCCAAACTAAATCAGCCTTGTTTCAGATATATTCAGTCTTTATAATCAAAACGAAATAAGTAGTATTTTTGATCGTTATACCTTATTCAGACTAAGGTTTTTGACCGATTATTATCATAGATACTACGTTACGTTTCAAATTCAATTCAACACTAAAAAGGTATTACAGAAACAATTAAAACTGTTTAATGTGTTCTTTAGATCATGCCATGGCCTGTAACTGCACCATAACCATTTCTTTAAAGACTTTACTCAGAACTTGTAGCAATAAAAAGACTGTAACCATTGCATATAAAATACAACCTAAGCGAGCTGGTTAGACTAGATGACGACTACAGTATGCTTGGGAAAGTCTAGAATGATCGGAATACAAGGCAATGAGATAATACTTCATAAACAAGACATTATGCGCACCTAAACTTTTAAACTAAAGAAATGTTCAGATAATGCAGTAGACCGAGACTTCATCACCAAATTTCTCTCAAAACGGTGAAGGAAAACATCATGAGGAAACCGGCATGTCTTAGAACCAAAAATTCGAAGACATGTGACATCTACCAATCCGCACTGGGCCTGCGTGGTAGATTATAGCTCACTCCCTCAAGAAGAGAGGAGGCCTGTGTCCCAGCAGTGGGAATATTATAGGCTGATTATGTATGTTATGTATGTAAGCACGTCGCCTGTCTCGGTTTCCAGAATACTAGCCAACAAAACACACCAAACTATTGAAGTACTACTATCACACTTTGTAATCAACAAACAGGCCGACTTTATCCCGTGCCCGCGTGGTGGATTACGGCCCACTCCCTCTCACCGAGAGGAGGCCTGTGTTCCAGCAGTGGGAACATTATAGGCTGAGACAAATGGAAAGACAGAAGAGAGACTATAGCCATACAGCGGAACACAACTAACTCATAATAATAATGATAAACTTTTAACGACCTCACGGCCCCTTTCGCAACAAATGACACAAATACCTGCAGAAAAGACAAACATTCCACTAAATATTTTAGGAGGTGCGAAGTCTCAAAATCAGACGTAGTGTACTTTTATGCTAAATTTAGAACCCAAAGGCGTCACGCGATAGTTAACTGGGTAACAATTTCCTAGTTATAAAATCAGTCTGCCTGGCCTTTTCCCAACTATGTTGGGAACGGCTTCCAGTCTAACCGGATGCAGCTGAATAGCAGTATTTTACATGGAGCTACTGCCTATCTGATATTCACAATCAATTTACTAGGTAATACGATAACCCTAGGCGAGACTTGTCAGACTTTTGGGCTTCTGACTACCCGTAACGACTGTCACTGCGTATCGAGCTTTCCGAGCCACGTAGTGGTCTCGATGTGTATAAAAGGTCACCCATCCACAAACCGACCACGGCAAGCGTAGCTTCACCCGATCGACCCGTGCAGCTGTTATTACTTAACCACGAGCCCCTCAACAATTTCCTAGCTATATTAGAGATGCCCCGGTGTGGGCGCGTTCACTGCGGCGGCGAGCCGCCCAACGCGCCCCAGAAGGTGGTAGCCGTAAGGCTAATCCGGGGCTACCGCACGATCTCGCGCGAGGCGGCAAGCCTCCTTGCCGGACTGCCGCCATGGGATCTGGAGGCGATAGTCCTCGCGCGCCTGTATGAGTGGCGCGCGGAGGCACTACGCCGGGGGGAAAGTCCGCTCCCGCGGCAAATTGCTGCGGAGCGGACGGACCTCCGGCTCGATCTCATGGCGACATGGAAAGAGCGACTGTCGCAACCCAGCGCAGGGCTCGCCGCGATAGCGGCGATAAGACCCCTCTTTGAGGAGTGGCTAGAGAGGCGCCACGGCGCCCTCACCTACCGCCTGACGCAGGTCCTCACCGGACACGGAAGTTTCGGGAGGTTCCTGCACATGATCAGGCGGGAGGAAACGCCCGGGTGTCACCATTGCCAGGATCGCCCAGAGGACACGGTGGAGCACACGGTGGAGGTCTGCCCCGCTTGGGCGGAGCACCGCCGTGTCCTCGTGGAGGCGATCGGCAGCGGCGGCGGCCTCTCGCGCCCGGACCTGGTGCAAGCCATGGTCCGGAGCGAGAGGGAGTGGGAGGCAGTCGCCTCCTTCTGCGAAGCAGTCATGCTAGCGAAGGAGGTGGCGGGACGGATGAGGGAGAGAGCCTCCCGTCCCAGCCGCCGCGGGAGATGCCCCGGGCGTCGGGAGTCCACTGGAGACTACCGGCCACCGTAGGCGCGGGCCTGCGGGCGGAGAGCAATGGGTAGCTCACCGCCCGATCAGGACCAGGCCCGTGCCGGACGGCGCGTAAGTGTTCCACGCGCGCCTCAAAGAGATGTCAGCATAACGAGGGGCCCCTCAGGGCCGAAGCCTGCCGGGGCAGCGGGATTGTCCGAAAGGGTTACCGCTACCCCGGAACATAAAGGGCGAAGGAAGGAACATGGGTGGGTTTTAGTCAGTAAGAGTCTGACACTCCCTTCCGCTCCACCCAGAGCGGGAGGAGTCATTTGATGATTTCCCATCCCAAAAAAAAAAAAAAAAAAAGCTATATTAGAGATTAATAATAGTGGTAGGTATGAACAAAGCTATACATATACAATGTCGATACGGAAGACTCGATAACGCTTTCCCGTACTCTGTTGTATTTCAGTATTCAAATATTTCCATGTTGACATTGTAAGAACAATAGGTTTTGACCCAGAGAGTAACAGTTTTACCGCCATGGTGCAAAACGGAAAAGTTAACTGAGAGAGTTTTTGTATCAACAAGTTGGTTAAAGCCTTGTTATAGCGGTTTTACGAAAATTATGAAATCTGAATTTGCATTCAAGAAGGCACTAGCTTCTGCCCGCGACTTCGTACGCGTAAATTTTCTTTTTTCCCGACTCACCCCGTCGCATCGCATCGCCCGCCTGCGCTATTACTCCGTTTACGCTTACCGTGTTTACTGACTTATTTTTGCTCGGCTCCTAATGTTCATAGCGTAATGTTAAATAGTCTAAAGCCTTCCTCAAGAAGCTGGGCTATCAAATGAAAAAGAATTATTCCGATCCGATTGGTAGTTCCTGAGATTAGCGCGTTCAAACAAATTCTTCGGCTTTATTATTAGTACGAATATAGATATTTATTTTGCTTCGTATGACATTTCAGCATTATCTATAACACCAAATGTTAAAAGCTAAACGCCATTAGGCGCATATTTGTAGATATGTATTCCCAGATCTAGGCAATATTTGAACAAACAGCTATTACTATATATCTAGACATTCCAGGTAAAATTACTTCACAGTTTGCCAAGTGAATGCTCTCGGAACAAGCAATGCCAACCATTTGTCAAGAGATTTCCTAGACACAAATTTATTTATTTATTTATTTATTTATTTAGGTTAGCCAACAATTGTTTACACAATACATTTAACAAATCGTTTCGTAATACATTGATAAGTGCAACAATTACTTAAAGGCTAACACAGCATGCACCATTAATGGTTTTACTTATTTCAAAGCCAAAAAGGATATTTACAATTATAGTTATTCAATTTTTTTTTGTGATCCATGCACAACAATAATAATAATAGCAATTACCTTCTAAATAATCAAAAAATAAAAAATTGGTGGATAACAATGATAATAAAAGAAATAAAAATAATTTAATTCAAATACATAATAAAATAAAATTACATTAACAGTGAGTTCAATTAATTGTGAGAATAATGCTCAACAATTTTTTTATAAAATTTTCCAATGCTGTCATGGTGTATATCCGTAACATCGCTGCAAATGTTTACATTTTTACACATGCGTGAAATGGGTGAGTTAGCACCCAGGACTGTTCTGCGCTGCGGTGGGTATAACAAATTCCTTTAACAAATGTTGAAGGAATTTGGTAAATATGGAATGGATCCTTGTTTGAGGGTTTATTAAACAAAAATGTTACGTTTCGTTGATTACACACAGTTTAATTACTGACTCGTCAAGGTCAGAGTATTTGAGGAAGTTTTTCTCTACACGTTTCGTGATAGTCCAGTGGTTAAGGCCTCTCCTCTCATGCACGACGTTGTGGGTTAAAATCCGGGCAAGTACCAATGCAACTTTTTCAATTCATGTGTGCTTTATAAACATCGTGAGGAAACCTTGATTTATAGTTATTATAAGTCTGCAATCGACAATCCGCCTTGAGCAAGCGTGCCTTCTCTCTGCTATGAGAAAAGGCCTTTGCCCTGCAGTAGGAAAATAATAGGCTGGTATTATTATCATTTCTCTATAATGGACTGGAAGAGAAAAAAAACTAAGATGTTAATAGCTATTAACATGTGGTGGCTATTGTTTTTGGCACTGGTGCATCAACTGCCGGCGGGGACAAGGAATGCCCTCAATTCTAAGTTGTGTAATGAATGGCACCAGTCCGAATTAACTTCTACTGGCTTGTTAGACTGAGAGACTCCGTTTACTACGGTTCCGATATAGATCCACTTACTTCCGAGAGATTCATTCTTGATCTGCGGGGTGATTGCGTAACACACTATCAGTAGCAATGGGTTTCATTTTGACAGTTCAACAATATTCATTGCGTTATTTACGTTGTTGAGCAGACACATTTTTCGAACATATGAAACAATGAATTAGCAAAATCCTTCAAAATGATTCACATTGAGATCGATAGTGTGTTACGCAATTAGAGTGTCGATCTAATTGAGATTGTACCAATACTGAAGTAGTAAGTTGTGGGAATGTCATCAAATAAATGATTTTATCGCTTTTACACGTCATTCATATCACAAAAACTAGATGAAGTCGGTGTGAGTATGTCCTACCCAACTACTCTGAGAAGAAAGGCCAAAACGAACTCAGAGGTCACAATCTCTTTTAAAGTCCAGACACATTCTTGATCAGATTATGTGAGGACTATATAAATTGGTGTCTGAAATGGTCTTTTGAGGAGAGAACCACACAGATACGAGTGGACCTGTGCATCTCAATCATGCAATAGATTTTTATCATTGTCAAAGATCATAATTACTTCAAAACACTCAAGCCCGCGATGAGGTTTATGATTTCAAAATCGCCAAAAGTTACAAAACATAAAAGAAACAATGTTTATCTAATGAGCTCATTTTATTCAAAAACGTTCGTGACCTCAATGAGAATCTACATAGTTTGTGCCTGTTTATGTTCTTTAATATCTAAGACTTAAAAGTAATAGTCAAGAAAGAAGTTCATTTATTCTTAGTCAGGAATTTGGCGTATTGTCTGAAAACTGAATAACGTGCTGTCCTACTTAACGTGAATAGTATGAAAGTCTGAGCATCTTTTGTTGGAATTTTTACCTGAAATCAGCAAACGCGGAAGTACTATTTAGTCATTTCATGGATTTATTTAAGAATTTTTAGTTGGTCTTTAGAGGCACACCATCTTTCACATTCGGCATTCTTAATAATGTGCTTTTATCGGTGTTTTCTGTTGATGATTTTTTTTTACCACCGGAAATAAAAGTATATTCAAAATCAATTACAGCTTTATTATTCAAAGACTTGAGCAACATATCCTTCAAATAAGTCGTAAGACTTCATACAACAGTCATTACAAACACGAAATAATAATAAAATTAAAGTTTCACACATGCATTAACAACTCCTTTAAAACTATAGTGTCATCTACTTCGCAACAACACTTTATCTTATTTTTAAGCACTTGGCGACCACCACCAATTATTTTTACGATCCCACCATTAATTATCGCAGTGTGCGGTCTACACATTACCAGAATTTATATCAACAATTCAATTAAATTCGTAGAAAAACAAAATAAGCAAGGTTAAAACGAAATTGATAAGATATAACGTATTAAATATCACATGCTGAAAGTCTTGCAAATATTTGTTGTTATCTTGTGTATATATGAACGTGGACAAATAGACTATTATGCGAAACCAAATATTGCCGATAGATTAATAGTTAAAACAGATGGCTGAAATGCGCGTCAAGTGTTTTTCCACAGTGAAAATGTCTGCTTAAATGTATTCCTAATTGCAAGAACAGATCTGCTAAACGATTATTTCGGTAAATGTGCGTACGTGCTTAGCGTCATGACAATTTTAAAAATAAATACATGCCAGCTAGATAGAGATATAGAATATACTTTATAAACTATGTAGGTCAATTACAATATACAAAAAGGAGAAGTCAAAAAAACAAATGAAGTAAAGGTAGAATTACTTCACAAAGTGGCGAAATAGACTTAAATTAAATGTACATTACACTCACAAAAAAGCGGGATGGAAGAAAACAAAAACCAACCAGCCAAGGCAATCGCATTGACAAAAAAAAATAATTCAATACATAGACTGCGACAACCTGCTTACGCAGTTACGGAAAATAGATGGACGTGCCTGAATTGTAAATACAGAAAATGTGGAAATGATTCGGCTACTGATAACGTAGCTAATAATAGACGACAAATAGAAATCCATTTCCAAATAGTAGGAAATAACCTTGATAAGGATTTGAATGAAAATTTAACACCCACATAAAGTGGAGTCGTGCCAAAATGATGTTGCTATTGTATACGATTATACTCATGGTTTTTGTAAAAATCTATTATGTCGTCATACTAGGCTTTTCTGGGTCGTAATGTAATGTTTGAATTGATGGGTTGTCCAAGCTAAGACAGCGAGCGCATCATCGATAAATGTATTGACACTATTGACTAATGCGAGAGCAAAGATGTTGGGTTCATTGGATGCTGTAGGTGTATCCTAAATACCGCTAATTATATTCGTTGATAGCTTTAATAACAGAAATGAGTTTTCCAACACTCTTTTAGCTATTTTATCAACTGCAAGACTTAGCTTTGTTATAGCTAAGAAGCACTTGATCATCGCGAGTACCTCGATATTTTTTTAGTTTACATGTATGTTTTGAAAAATAAATACCCGCAATCGTTATTCTTACACCAGAACGATTAAGTGGGTGTTACGATATTTTAGTAAAATCACAGTGACATTGGAACAGTGTAACGGTTGTCAGAAATACAACGATGATGTAATATGTAAATACAACAGAGTCAGATCGATGAAACATTTGAAGATGTATTAATTTTTCTTTGGAAAGAAAGTCTGGGAAACTCCAAAACATCACATCCTTACTACATTTACACCCGATCAATCAAAATTCTAATAGTTGTCATATATTTATTACTACTACGGCTAGTAAATATGGCAATATATATTCAATCAATCAACTCAGCCTATCGCAGTCCACTGCTGATCATAGGCCTCACAAAATATAAATATATCAATATATATTCACGACTTTAAATTCCTAGGGCTGTTTTAGGAGATCTACATAATATTTTCAGCAAAAATGATGAAGCTGATGCTGATAAAAGTAAAAAAACCTGGAATGGAAGAAAGAAGTCAAAAAAGTAGTACTACGACCTTGAAATCTTTGGCACTAGCACTAAACAACCATTGTGGAGACATGAATTACAAAAATAAAAAATATTATCTCCTTGAGTGGTAAGAAACGCAGATGATTTAACATATTCTTAAAACAACAATTTAAATATTTTACTATCAATGCTCAATGACGAAATGTCCATTAGTCTAGATAACATTTGGCTTATAGTTTCAGGAATTTTAATCGAGTTTGGCTATTAATTCATTTTTATTGGTAAAGTTGACAATAATCATGAATATGGAAGTTTTTTAAGAGATTAGGTATATGAAACGTATGAACTTTGACATAGTAAACAATTATTACCTACTCCGTCGTTTTGAGATACTGGTTTGTGTATAGAATAGAATACTAATTTATATTTATTATTTACTGTTTTTGGACTCCTTTACCCATACGTATTTATGATCTGTGTCATACACTATAAGGAAGCTGGAAATGAATAGAAAGAAGATAATGGGAAAATCTGTCACAGGTTAAGGAGTAACAATTCAGGAGTAATTAAAGAACAATGAAGGCAAATCCATCACCCCACTTTTGTTCCCATACACAATAGTAGCAGGCCCAGTACCCGTTTTAATATTAACAATAATTCCTTCTCCCCTCACAAAAATATCATCAACATAAATAAACACAGACCCATTTATCACCACTATGGTCAAGTACATCAAATGTACAGCGAACTTAAAGCTTATAAAACTATATAGGACACATAATCGAGTATCGGCTGGCATTGTGCCAAGCTGCGCCATCTTGGCGGTCAAGGCTAATGGAACGGTGAGGTTCAAATAAATATAAGTGACAATCTTTATGAAATGCTTGTGGTGAAATATTTTGTTAAATTTTCCTTAATCTTTTCGTGTTTGTTTTGAAGTAGTGATGGATCTGGGTTGCAGAGTTTACGTAAATGCAAGATGGGACAATAATTTGCTTTAATGGCGTTAGGTAGAACATAACAGTATTCACACAAAAAAAATGTCTTTGATTAAGGACATGAACCGTTGTTTTATGCGGAATGTATATAAACTAAGTTGGACCAAACATAATTTCCGGAACTCTTTTTAAGAGTTCTGGAAATTATGTTTGGTTTGAAAAGTTTGAAAAGCTTCAAGTCTAAGTATATAGTCTTAGACTTGAAGCTTTTCAAACTTTTCATGAACTAGACGGTAATAAAAAAAACCCCAAAATAAAGTCAATGCAACTTGCAGGTGTCTAAGCTCGAAATATGCATTGTCAGATTTTAAATGACAATATACTGGCATTGCTAGGTATACCTAGCAACCACATTGTAAGTATAATATCTTAAGTACTTTACTGTCGAACAGGCAGTAAAAGTGCCAATATGTTTAAGTAAAGGCTTGTCAGGAACAGTGTACGGTAGGTACTAAAATTTAATATCATTATTTAACGGAGCCATGTTTACCCTGAACCAGCCATTAATATTTATATGCCTATTGACACGCAAAACCTTTTAGCACTAGCGTAGGGTAACACTTAGAACCATGGACCTGTCTCCATTGTTCTAAGTGTTAAGATAGGATGGCAACATAGTACTATGAAATAGTTGCTTTTAGGCACGCCTGTACTGCATCATCGCTCATATCAGGAGAGATAGTGGGCGAACGAAAGCTGCTCCAGCAAACAAATAATTTCAAAGAAAATGTTGGAAATTCTGCTATAGGTGGAAGTTTACATCACGACAGTAAGGCTTATAAGGGTTTGGATGAATCTTCGAATGAATATGCAGAAGAAATTGGTAGTCAAGATGCCAACAAAGGCCTTAAACCAAACATATACTTCGAAAACATTATAGATCTTGCGAAAATTATATATAGCCAAAAGGACGATTGATCCAAATATCTTTTTCCCAGTATCAAGAGACCAGACACGAAGGCAATAAGTTGATTCGCACATAAAACTGGCTACACGATCAATAAATGTCAATAAAAGTGTGCCCCACAGAGTACTCAGAACTGAACAAACTGAACCCACGTTCGCTAAGGTCAAAGTCATGGTTAGTATAAATATTGGTCTCTACGGATCACCGCCCAACCTTCACGGTACAGTAATTGGAGTATGTCATCACCGTTATTGTATTATATTGTATTGAGTATATTAGTGATATTGCAAACGGTGTATTATAGCGTCTGTATATTTAGATTTTTTTTCGTCCAAACTTTTTTTTGCTTCAAGACAGGCTTGGGGGTCTATTCCGAAGTGGTATCGGCCGAATGTTCGGCCGTTTCCTGCTACGAAGTTACTATTTGGTTCAGTCGGTTCCGATCCTACACTCCTACACTCTTTCGAATATTGACTATGGTCCCGACCCAACTGAGCCGATCCGAACTTTTTTTGCATTTTTCAATAATATTCGGTTCGGCCATGTGTCGGTCCGATCCGATCATTCGCACTATGTACTTCATAGTAGACCCCTGGTTTTCCATTTGAGAGAAAAGCAAAGGTAATAACGGTAAGCTATTGAAATCGGGAATGAATTCATTGTTTAAAATAATGTTGTCTCCAGGATATTTGTTGACCCTTTACCCTTCAGTGGCTACTAGAAGTACTATCTATTGGTTATATACTAACTTTCGATATAATGGGCGCCAAAACGTAAAAAACATCTAAATTTGTATTTATTCGTTTTATATGTATAGACTTTATTATAAACGCAACAAATCATGATTTTCATGGAACGTATCCGTGATATTTGCATAAACTCATTTAATGCAGAAAATTATAACGCAATTATAATTTTATCGTTAGCCATAAAAATTAAATTAGTCAAACATTCTTAATTATTATAACGCATTGTTATATTGCAGGTTGTTAAGTAATTTCTAGTGAAACTGATAAACGTGTAGAAAATAATAATGTGAGGTTTAATTTTAATTTAATAAGACGATTCCGTTTCAAAATTACGAGTTTTTAGTTTGTTTTATTCTTAAATATAACTGAACCATGGCGTATGTTTAGAACTAGGCAAAGCCTAATGGAAAAAAGGTGACTCTCCCAATTTCACAGAGTAAGATAATACAATAGAAAATATTAATTAAAATATTAAAACAATTACGTAGAAAAGTAGCAGACATAATTATAAAAATCAGGCTCCCTGCAATAGAGACTATGTAGTGATTAAACAATTAAACTATGCAACCATGGTGACAGTCTAATTTCTAATGCAGACAAAAGAATGAAAGCGTGAAATCGTTGCTTTGATTCCGACCATTTCTTTTACATTACCTTTCTTATTACAAACGAAAACAATAGAATAGACTTCTGAAAATTCATTAAAGACTTAAGTGTTTTTTTTTATTATATCAACATTCAACTGCAGTTGATACAAGTTCGTCTACTAAGCTATAGGTGACCAAGATATTTGTACGTGAGGGACCCACGTCCCATTTACGTTCTTGTTTCCTAAAATTACCGGGTCTTTAAGGATTAAAACAATAATAATCTCGTTAAAAATCGTTCATGACTGTCAAGTGATATACTTGTAAGTAAACTGATGTTGTAACCACTTTACTTTATCTACATTGCCTTACAAATGTTAATGCTCATTGCTCAGGCATTAAATGTAATTTTCACATTTACAGTCAATTATATTAATTAAATAGGACCACTATTCATACCGCTTGCAAAATTATGTAAAGCCCAAAAATGGCAATAAACGTATTTGACGCACACCCAGCAATTTAAAAGTAAAATTCACCCGACAAATTCCTGCATAAACGGAAATAGGAAAATTAAAATAATGAATGTAACCGTAGTACAAAAACATGAAAAAGGCGTGAGCGCACGCAGGATTATCCTTTACGACACTACTGCAGCCATTGAAAAATAAAATAACACCAAACTAGTAGAACTACTTGTAGTTGATTTTGAATAGGAAAATGCTCTTCAGTAAACCAGTTCCAATACATAAATAAATACATGATTCATACTAATACATTCATGTTAGAATTTATAAACGCTTCACACTCATGCTAAGAATCCAATAAATGGTACTACAAAACACAAATCACTTGGACAAACATCCAGCCCGTTTGGTATCAAAGGCGGAATCTAAATCAGCATACTACAGACATTCGACATTGCTGCTACGACAGTCTACGCTGTAGTGCCTGTAGTGGTAGATAAACGACGTGACGGCAAGCTGGTAAGGTAACTATGTAATGTTGTTTAATTTACTTTTTATTCATTCATTATGTTTAAAGCTTATAAGCCTGTTTTCTGCAATATAAAATATAGGCATGATCTTGCATGGTATATAAATAATCTTATGGTTTTGCAGGCAATGGACTTGGCACATGGCACCCGAGTATATTAATGTAACCTATTTCGCAGTAACAGTTTTCATGCCCCTCTTTGCAGAACATGGAATTATGCGCGCACAAAAAAACATCGCTGATCTAAATAAACGACATATCAAATCAGGAGAGGCAATTTTTAACCCTATCATTAACGATAAATTATGAACAGTTAGTCACGATAAACATATAAACGCTGATGTTGATAATTAAGTGCCTAATTTCGGTACGGAACTTAAAGAGAGGAAATCTAATAGTGTCTATAATGATAGTAAGCTACACCGAATAGCTGTAGACGATGTACTATTTTATTGCGATTTAGCTATTAAACCCATAATTCAGGTCAATGGAAACAATTGTAATATAATTAATGGGATTCAGACGTGATTGGGATACGGTGAAAGTAAAGGGCTGAATCGTGCAGAAACACTCAATCATCGAGTTAGATCGTGCAAGTAATTATATAGAAACCATGCACTTACAGGTAATGGAAAGGGCAGAGGTAATAATTATGATTCAATTGATATGATTATGCCGAAAACTGATCAGTTCTATCGGCACTATTTTTTTATTCATGCCAATTTTCTCTTCGTTACAGAAACCTTTTTAAGAACACACGTACTTGGTACAATCAGTACTGTACAGTATCAGTACTTGGTCAGAATTTCTTCAAAAAATAACTTTAATTATATGATGATAGAACAACATCTACAGACACATTTTTGTTTTCTAAAAAGGCTATATTCTACTTTTAGGCGCAATCATCTCACGCGGTTCGCCGCAATCCCATTTTGCTTTACCACGACCGCTCGCCGCCTCTTTTTACAGAGTCCATCCACCTCAACAAAAAACCTGAGCAAATTGCTAAACGCCTTCAGATTTTTTTCTACATACGTCTACATACCTTCCTAAGATTAATTCGGTCCAGCAATTGAAGCTTTTAAATGAAATGTTCACTCAACGATATGTTTTTCTATACATTATCATCCATCAAACCAGTTACCTACCTATAAATCTTGAATGAACTTGTCTCAATTCAAGACGTGTCTATAGGAAAAGGAACTGAGTTATTTTTGTATATTTGTTATCTGAATAATTTGATGATCTGAGATTATTGATTTATTTCCACTTATCGCTTAAATCGCAATTTTGTAACCATAATCAGTATTATTAATTTTCGTATCATCCTCGTATCTGCAAGCATAGCCATGATGAACTTTAATTGTTAACATAACGTGTTCAGAAGCTAAACCGAACTCAAGTAGTTTCAAGGTTTCCGCGCTAAGATACTACAATTTAAGAAAAAATATTTTCCTCAGACAACACAACCAAAGACGGGAGCAAAACACACTCGGTAATAAACGAATAAAAAAATCTAATCGAACACCGGATGGTCTGGCAAATAAATAACAGAAGTACATTAACGGACATGTATAGCAGGCGATTGATCTCGATGTCTTGTTTGCATCGAGAAAAAAACTCAGCAATAAAGCAATTTACTGTTTAAAGATTGTTGATTTTAATGTCACAAAATAGGCAACTTCAGAACTAGATAATGATGCGATCGCATCACGATGTGATCTAGTTCTCGATAATGATACGTTCCAGTAATTACGGAGATCAATCTTTTTGTGCGCATAGTTCGAGTCTGTTAACAACATGTGTGGTTGCCGATATTATGTTTCTTCTCCAACTTAAAGATTGCTTTCAAAAGGGTAACTGATACAAGGTTTAAAGTTCCACATATTTATGTGACAGTTTTAAATTAATTTAAAGGAATGATCTTTGCGAAATGGTTTGCACAAGGTTCTTAAATACAATATGATATTGTACAGATGTATGTTCTGTTCTTACATGATAACATTTAAAATAAAAAGGCACTTAGCACGCAACAGTGAACCGTCCATTAATACCAAATCTGTCCCGAATGCCACCTACGTAGTAATGACGTTCAGGGTTGACTTTTATCGTAGAATGATAAAAAAAAACGATCCACGTCTTAAATACATGAGATGCGGAAAATGTGCAACATTTCCCGTATGAAAGGACAAATCGGATCTATAATTAACAAACCAAGGCCGATCTTGAATGTCCGATCGTTATTTATAGCTATTTAAGTGGGGACGATCGATAACAACGTGGGAATCGAACTCACTTGTCCTGTTAAACATATCTTCTTTGACTGCGATGGACAAAAACGATTAGAAGGGTCCGATTGTGACGGCGATAACACAACATTGGATTATGTAACAGTTTGTATTGAATATATTAATGAAAATGGTGAGAAAGGTGTTAAAGTAAAAGATAACGGTGTTAAAGCAAACGACATAAATAAAACCCCCAACAAAAAGAGAGGTAAGTTGAATACTAAAAGTAATTGCAAGTTAGTTCTAGCAAACCATTGTTAATTACGATCGTGGAGACCGAATGAGCGTTGGAGATTTATCTTTAATGGTGGCGACAAATCCGATAGTTTGCACGCGAGTGAGGCAGAAAATAATACGAAATACATTTATGCAATAACTAAAGACAACAATTTGTTATATGCGGCCAAGCCTTGAGCAGACTATAGAACAAAATTGAAATATTACTAATCTCGTGATCAAAACTAAGACTATAATGGAAGTGTCCTTTAAGTAAAGCTTACAAACACCAACTAATGACCCGATATAGATTGTAAGATTGACAGGCTAGCACTGAATTATTTAACAGCTTGTACAGAATAAATTAATACAAATAGTGTTAATGAAAATACTATAAGATAAAATAGCCCTTGTAAGGCATGGAAAGATACGCTGAATGTTTAAGTGTCAGCCGTTGTTGATGCCTAGCATTCGATATTATCCACTTTGCATAGTTAATTAATGATCAGCATGACAGGTGACATAAACTGTTAAGGTCTTGCGATTACACGCGTGTTGACCATGTTATTCTGTAGGTACTAGGTAGGCATAAAACTATATATTCTATTACAGTCCTTTCTCTAGTATCTCATGTTGATAAAATACCAGCACATCTTCTCACGGAAGCACCAATAATAATGATTCTTACTAATCAAACACGGTAGCGTATGAGCAGTGAAAATTATCCAGCCATTATTAATACAATACTGAGTAACTGCTGGTGTCTTTACAGATCATGGAGGATATATAGTAACATAACATACCTTCACGCCTGTATTAAGTGAAGGGATAGGCAAAGGAGTACCTAGTACACCCACATTTTGCCAGTTATTATATTTAAGTCCCATGATATACTCTGAGGCGAGCCTATTGCCACCAACCGGGCACAACCCAGATTGTAAGCCGCTACTAAGAAATTCCAGATGAAAAAACTCAGTAATACTTTGCCTGACCCGGTACTTGATGCAAATAAATTATTGATGCAAATAGTTGTTTCAAATACTATCCTACTAATATTATGAACGCGAAAGTTTGTATGGATGGTTTGTATGGTTTGTTACTCTTTGACACAAAAACTACTGAACGGAATTGGATGAAATTTGGCACACAGATAGTTTATAACCAGGACTAACACATAGGATACTTTTTATCCCGATATTCCCACGGGATCGAAACTTACACGGGGTGAACCGCGGGGCGCAGGTAGTATAGAAATATACCAAGTCATTGATAAAGAATTAAACCCAGTAGCAAAACATAACAAAGCCTGGCAATATCGTTAGAATTATGTAGGTACATTGGTAAATACCATTATATCGAAATTACTACAATCGCATATTTGTCAGAACTATAAAATTTATGTGTTTGTTAATATAATAATGGCGTTATGTAAATGATTTAAGTAGTACTAGAATTGATATTTGAATTTATTATAAAGTGGGTAAATAGAAGGGTACTTACCTTGTTTAAATAGATCCGGTACAACAAATAAAATAAACTTTGAAAGTGCTGTTATTGCTAAAATCATCGATATGCCCTTTCAAGTATTAGAAGATTTGAAAAGTAGAAGCTTCAAATGATATAAAATTGCCTTGGATACAATATCAGCAACTCAATGCCCTTTAACATTTTGTGTGGGAGGATAAGTTATCTATAAATACCCTACTTTACTCCGAAAACGACTGCGATTGGCAATACAGTTCAAATCAAACACTTAGTACCGTGAGAAAATATCGAACGGCCAATTAATATAGGAGGCTTAAGTACTTGCATACTCAATAGAACATAATATGGGACCAATTTAGAAGTGCAAACCAAACAGGAAAATATTGAACATGAAAGTTTTCAATACTTGGCCCTAAAAGTCACATAATGAGAGAAGAATTTAAGGTTCTTTATCAGGCCAATAGCAAAGAGTTAAACCAAACATTGGTCATATTTGTCATTCGAACTCTAATCGAACTAAAATGTGTTGAGCCAACATTGGACAGATAAGTATACGGACATAGAAATTATGAGCAAACAATGATCATGGCCCACTAAGGCTGTATTGACAAACTATGGTAAATAGAAAAAAATATCATTCTCATTCCGGAGATCTAGTTCTGTGTGAAAGTGTAGTGATTTCGGGGCACATAACCACATAATTATAGTAAAATATAGTGTTATTCGATTTTGTGGTAAAAATGTATGCCACGGAAGCAAATTAAGGTCTAAACCGAAATAATAAAGGTTAGGTGTTCACTTACCGTAAGCACAGGAAGGCCGAGCCCAACGATGTACAGCATAACATTGGTGACAGTAGAATCTTTGTAGGGGTGCTTAAGGGACTCATCATCGCAGAAGAAACCCCTTTTGTATGGGGTGCCCCAAAGGTAGAAGACTAAGATCAGGAATCCAACTGTAACAAGAAGAAAAATCTAATTAGATCATCATACAAATTAATAAAGGCTCATTAGGGTTGTGTCAAAAGATTGCACAGTTGAAATCGTCAAAAACAGTCCCAAGCATAATTAGAAAAATATTTTAATTTTGTTTCTTCTGACAGTACCTTTTAACTAAAATATGTCGTTGTTATCAGGCCTTGATGAAACCAGAGACATAACAATAGATAAAAAAGAATGTTAGTCTAAACACATAATAAATAAAGAAATAGAAGGTTAAAGATATCTCGAAAGGCGAGGTGTCAATGATATTTTTATTTTTACACTATCTCTTGTGACAGTGAAACTTATTACGACATTGGCACCGATTCCCTTGTTCACAAACTAAACTAAATTTAAGTGCAGTGCGTCTTTTTCTTTCTATTTCGTTAAGAAAAGGACAGAAGATAAATTTAGTTTAGTCCTGTCAAAGGACAATGACCAAAAGTCGAACCAAAAAGTCTCATGCATCAAGATCAAAATATTATAACAATTATTTTCTAATTGTTTTACGACATTACGCGTCGGAGGTTTGAATTTTTAACAGGGAATTTAATGTAAAGTAAAAAAGTGTTGATATTGTTTTATTCCCTTTACATGACGTTCCGTTACAAATGCCGAAAATATATTTTGTCGATTCTAAATGAATTAAAAATGACTAGAATAAAATAGAATAGAATTTTTATTTAAACGATTATCATTTTTTTAGAGCAATAATGGCCGTTCGTGTATGACATTTCAAACAAAATAAAGTACCTAGTTTTCAGGTTATTTCGTTTTTTTTGAAAATCTCCGAAGCCCGGGTTTTGTTTACAAAAATAGTTCTTGTAGGAATTAATATGATAGGTTAGTCTATAAAAAACAAAGTTTGATGCAGCATGGTACGGGATTCCATACATCCATGAGCATTGTACTTTAGATACTCCATAGCAAGATTAGACGTGATTAAAAACATGTCTACTAAAAATACGTCAATTTACATCAGGAGCTGACTAATTTGACAGGACTAAACTAATATTTATCTTCTGTCCTTTTTTAATGAAATAGAAAGAAAAAGATGTACTGAACTTAAATTTAGTTTAGTTTGTGAACAAGGGAATCGGTGCCATTGTGTGTGTGTGAGTTTATTTCTACATTTTTTGGGAGAAACAAAACCACTGTCAGTTATATTTGCCGGATTAACATTGTAGAATTCCATTACCCTGTGCTATGATTTGTTTGCAGAAAGAAACTATCTAACTGAACCACCAATAAATCTAAGAACTTCATAAATAATAATCCTTTGTCGGCCATTTATCATGTTCTAAGCCTTGTCTTAGTTGTCTTCGCTGAAGTATTCACAACTGTTGATCACTTTATGAGCGACAACAGCTGCGAGGATAAAAACACTTCATAAATCATCTTACTATTATTATAGTGTTATATAAAAACTGCTTTGTTCGTCTGCAATTATGCTACACCTAAAATTGCATCCCTTAAACTTGAGAACTTTTTAAAAGTACAATCTTTACATTTTCGATTGGCTTTCTCTGTATGTTTGCAAAAATCACAAAATCACTGTCAAAGAAAAAAATATCTATGGTTTAGTATCTGAGGATTTGTCTTGCACTTATCATCAAAATCAAAAGTCATTTATTCATATTAGGCTGAGAATAAGCACTGTTCTAACTTGAAAATTACAAAAGACAGTCCCCCAAAACGCCCGCCCTTCACCACTTCCTAGTGCTTTCGCTAGCAAATTCCCATAAACAGAAGGTGAGAGCGATAAATTCAATCCAAAAACAAAAAACGATGCAAGGGAAACTGCAAGCGAAAGTAAGAACAATAAGTAGCAAAGGAAGGCGCCATAAATCAAATAACTATAGATTTAGCGTATTGCTAGCACTCGAGGAGTGGATTAAATTTATATATAGACTCCCGATTAACTCAGATTAATGTAGCGGACATCGAGACTATTGATTAATGAGTTTATTTATACGACAAGTCAAACAAGGCGAAAACTTATTAGGGCTGCCTACAGACTGGAATGTGTAACGGAGAGTAGATTTATGCGGCGCCTAAGAATTTGGTCTGGTAACAATAACAAGATGTTAATTTATACCCCTTTGTAATTATTAGCTTGCATTGTTGGTGTGATCTAGTCAGTAAATATAAAATAGGTTCATATTGTGGTTAAATATGATGATTTGATAGCAGCACGGTAAATAATGACTGCAGTAGGTATGATGAAACGCTAGCAACAAAAGTGATAAGAAGTTATATCATCTGAACTTAATGATTTCTTAATCAAAACACATGACACGGTTAAAATTACTTACAATGATGTAATATGTAAGTGAGCCAAAAGATATAAAATGTTAAACTTAAGCCCCTATAAACACAATCTTTATAAAACGTCTGCATTTTATTATCTTAATCTTATTTATCCACCGGTTAAGTCACATAAAAAAGATTAAATCCAACTGTAGTTGACGTTAAATGGCAATATAAAGAATACTAAGGATTTCATCAGCCTAAACTTCTCACAACTATGTATTTTTAATTCGTCTTCTCCGAGATAAAAAAGGAATAGGATTTTATATACAAACAAAAGTGCACCTTTTCAGCCCCTTGAATTTCCCTAAACCCCTTCACAGTGCTCGCCTACATTACGGCTGTACGCTGATATTATGTCAGTGAGTCAGTCAGTTCCTCCTTTTATTGACATAATATAAAAATTACATTATTCACATTTCGCCAGTAATGTCCGTTCCATTCCATTCCTAATACCATTAACCGGATCAAATATTGTATTTACCTAAATCCATTAAACATATTCAAAATGGGATCAAAAGTTAAAAAAAAAAGTTAGTAAAAGGGCCTTCCTGCGCTAGTAGTTAATCAACTTTGGGAAAGGATCTGTGCCTGTGGGCGATGGAGGAACGGCTAAAGGTGTTACCATATTCTGGCACAATTACTAATATAGACTCAATACATTATTGGTATGGCAACAGTAATTGGTTCCATTACAGCTATTTACCGAAAAAGGAAATCGTGAGAGCCAAGAGAAATGTTGGTCCGGTTATTTGTGTATCGACGGCACGAAGTACTGAAACCAGCACTTCCCTGATCTAGTTAAAACACTAGAAAACCGAGTTTTGATAATAGAAAAAGAACAGGGAGTTTTGTGCGATTGTACAACAAACAAAGTCTTTGTTCTTGTTTTACTAGACATTGTTTAAGGAAGTGTTAACAAAATCACAAATATAACAATTGAAGATAACAAGAATAGAATGTAGTACCTACCGTTAACAATAACATTTTTGTACCATTAATGTTTTAATTGTCCTTGTACTAATCGTGAAACAAACATAGGAAACCGTTAAATTACTACACCACGCGATAAAAAACAATTAAAATAACACGTTCTATTTTATAGTAGAAAAAATATTTTCATCAGGCAACACATCATAAATCACAGAGAATGTGTTCGAGCAATAAATCTGAACAAGCAATTAACGTTCTCAAAATGTTATAAAAAAAGATTAAAATTGACTGAGTGTTGTCAGAGCGGAATTTAAATTAGTAGAAACTAACCCCATTGGTACAAAATTAACTATTGTTTCACGGATTGCTGCTTGTCCAAACATTTGTATGGATGGACAAAAAACAGCAGGTACCACAAATGGGGTGGCCGTAGAGATAGATCGATGGAAACGTCACGTTAATATCAAAATAACAGCTCTTGAGGTAACTTAATGACATAAATAGGGGTTTGTTTAATTTACATTATTTTTTGGTGATGCGAGCAGGTGTCAATTTTAAAGACCAATTTGCATTTTTTTGTGTACAAAAGAGGTTTAGGTTGGATAGTAAAACGTTACCATAATGTCCATATTGTATTTTATGTGTATTATTTTATACTCAATGTGTATTTTATTTAAAAAAAATACTAACCTTGTTACATAATTAAAACTTACGACCAACCGCGCGTCATCAGTGGTAAAACTTTAAATAAAGATGCTGTTACAAAAGTTTATTTTTATAAAGTGTTTATTGATTTAAAATATGTTCAGTTTCCATTTAATTTAATCGATCAATGACGCGCAGAGTTTTCAAAAATGCAACTAGATGGCGTTGAGATCGAATTAGATCGCGCTATGGTTTCGTTACACGCTTTTTGTTAGGTGCACTAATTTGAACAAAATGAGAATTTTTGTGAAAGCATTTGAGTGCGAAAGCGCTTAAAAGCTTGTATTATACCTACAAAGGAAAACTTAAATCTGAAATTAATGTAATTATGATATTTCAGTTTCGTGCGTGGCTCGAGGCAATTAAGAAATATAAATATAGGTATGAAAAAAAAAAAAACGCTTACCGTATAGAAATTCTAATATCGATGGCTTACCGTGATAGATAAAAACTTATTAATTAATTACTATTGTAAAAGTGACAAAAAAGGGCTTTAATTATCAAGGGCTGGATTTAAGCGTCATCATAAATAAAATAAAATCTAAATAAATCAAATCCGAAACTTTATCCAACAATAATAACGGTCCGGATCTTGTTTTAAAACACTTCCAGCAAGCTAACACAATGCTAAAAGGACTCGGTTTTGTTATTGATCTGGTTAAAAATACAAACAATGTTTTATGGCTGCCATTATCGAGTTACAGCCGCTCCTATAAACAAGTGAGTGGACTAGACTTGCCAGCTGGTCGGGTGGATTTGACGATGAGATATTTATCTAAAAGCCAAACAACGGATATTTGGTCACCAAGATTTGGCTCGGCGCCGTTGAAGAAGTAGGTTTGTAGTGAGATTTCAGTGATAATTTTGAGTTAAGACATAATTAGGTCAACGAGGAGCGAAATATCTACAGCAGCTAGGGTTAGCAGCAGAAGCAAAATTTTTCAAAATATTTCTCGGCACAGAAGTTTAGGGTCACCTAACTCAGCAAGCAATTACCTACTTAATTTAAAAACTTTGTAAAATAAAATACATGATTAAAAGAGGGTGTGCCATACAGGTGATACACGCTGATCAAGAGCCTAAGGGGCATTCTGTTTGTTCTTGACACCTAATAAAAGTAAGACTAATCCTAGTGCGCGTTTTTATAATTTCTAACGTGACAATATTATCGTGGACGCCCACGGCATTACGATAACAGAAGAAACACGTATGGGAAATATATGAAGACGCTTTTAAATTTCCGTCAACGTTACAACATGCACCGATCTTTTAAAATCAACAATAAAATCGTAACCGTCAACATCCACGGTAACATGACGTGCCGAATTATTAATGAGCACATTGGCAGGCGCAATAAGATAAATAGGTGGCAAAGATTTCTGTCGAAAGTGTTTCAAGACAAGACAGTAGAAAAACTTATTTCTCTCCCAAACTTGAGTCTTGTTGCAAATCAAGCAACCGTATAAAAAACTAACAAATGCAAGACTAGCAATTAAAACAAATTGCGAAACACACGATAAAAACGAAATTATGTCAGAGTTACGTGCATAAAAAGGAGGGCAGCGTAGTAAAATTACGACCACCGATACGGTTTGTAAGAAATAACAATGAAATTGCTAAACAAAAAACGGTCATACATCAAATCTTCATGCTTTTCAATTAGGTCAGTAAGACTGCTAATGTGTGGGTAGGATAGTACTAATGAAATGTTAGAATCACAAAAACATAAAAGTAATAAAAAAAATATAACGAAGTATATGCGGTCTTATCGGTTATAGTTAGGTATTTCAGACATCCTTGTAATGGCGTCAAACCATACATGGTTTGGATGGATGACAATGTAAATATAATTTACATACAGACATACATTAATACGGTTCTGTAGTATCTCGTCTACAATCGAAAACTTTCAAATTTGAATAAGGCACTGTCGGCAAACTGATAATATCGGAATTATTATGACTCAATTTCTCTTGCTCCAAACGAAGCTGATCTTGCTTCCTTCCTTCAAACAAATTGGTACTTACTAATGGAGATAAGATGGGATGTGTTTGACTAATCAACATTGTTTAACAATTGCATAGTATCTGAAGAAGGTTCTGGCCTGAAACAGCTGGCGAAGCTGCAAGCAGTATGCAGTAAACTAGGTGATATGGCACGTCACAAGAAGTCTGGGATTGTCATAGGCCGAGTTGATCATAAGACTCAAAATCGGTGTAACAGTAGCCGGAAACTACGCAGGAAAAGATCAATACTTATAGATTTTTCCTCTATCAATCCAACAATGAATAAAATTGCTTTCAAGTTAACGATAAAAAAAAATAATTGCTTTAGCTTACCACAGGAAAAACCTACTGGAAATATTGTTTTTTTTTTTTATTACTATCAACGTCATCCACCATCAGACATCCTCGATCGCGACAAAGTCAGTGGCGCGTGGTAACCTTGCTGCGAAGTGTACATTTGATAGACAATTAGATACAGTAACTACTTCTCCAAAGGAACCTACAACATTTTTGAATGGTTAGTTTCATCTTTTTGGTTGACTGCTTTGACAATTCAAAAATGCCTGTAAATGGTTTTGTTGAAATAAATGGTTTGAGTTTGAGTTTTTTAATTCTCGAAATTACATCCACCTGCTAGTAATTTATTAGGGGTTCATTTATCTCTAGATTAAGATGCCTTAACATCAAAAGGTCAAGAAAGAAAGATCAGTCACAACCACGTGGATAAATTTCTAGATGACAAGAACAGTATTGGGTGCTCTTATTTTGTCATATTGGGTCTCAGGAATCCCCAAAATATTTGCCGAAAGAGTAGGCATTCATAGGCCAATATAGCGGAAAGTGACGACACATTACATTTAGACATCCGATAGATAGTTATCATCAATCATTCTGGGTTAACCCCAAAGCGGAATCGATTGCCACAAATTCGTCACCAGGACCAAATTCTAAGAAACAGTAACGTGTTGGAATTTTAAGACATCTTGATTGAATGATGACAGGCACCCACTACTTGTTACCATTGTACGGCTTATTACATACATACTTAATGAGGTTCCGAAGATTCCTGACCGATTAGCAATGGTTTGCATAAGTGCGAAGCCGCTACTTGAAACGTTTGGCGTGAAGCTTGAGGATTAAAACCTGATCCAATTGCGGTTTGTAGTGACAGGTGGGCAACTGGCCAGTCTTAACCAGATATAGGGGATTAAGGATACTTGGTATTTCCTATTTCTTTATTTCTTCAGTCGACTGTAACTAGCTGTGTTATAGTCAAGACTTTGTAGAGTTCTTCCTTGATTTGAGATAGATTGGTGCATATGTTGGTAATGTTCTTGCTGGATACGATTAATTATAAGTTACGTACGTAAGTACAATTACAGTTTTGGGCTCTTGGCTACTTATAACAACTAACTTGTTATTCTTTGACTGTTGACGTTCACATATGTATATGAGTCAGACTCTCGATATGCAAAGATCAATCGACTCTCCCAAAACCAGAGAGCGGTGACCACTGCTGACACTTTCCTAAGTAACAATAAATTATTTCCGCAACATATCAGAAGGAAAAACACGCAATAAAGATCGTAAGCAACAATTTTGTGCCGCGAACGAACGTTCATTGAATGACAATGAAATGAATGAATTATTCACAATTGAAGCCTTCCAATGTCAATCCCATTATGTAAGTGACATCGCTACAACCGTAAAGTGTGGCGTTAGCTGATGTATTAATTGTACAAATACGTGTTCAGAATACAACAATATTTCAAGTTTAAAATACGGCGTAGATAGTGTATAGCTAGAAATGGAACCGAACAAATTATGATTTATATCTCATCTACAGTCTTATCCTTACACGCGGATTTCCTGCGTCGTAGCCATTAGAAATACAAATCAAAGATAAATTCCAGACACCAGGTATAAATTACAACGCGTGTATAAATTCGCTCATATACACGAATCTGATGTTCATTTATATCAGGCAAGGGTATGGAAACAGCATGATTGGGAATAGGTAAGGGAGTTAGGTTAGAAATTGCGGCTTTGATTCTTGGAGTAGTTGAATTTATATTGAAGATGCAAGTAACTCTTTCAGCAGTGTTTCTCTTTCTGACACCATATCTACAGCAAGGGATAGCGATACACAGCTCTTTGATTGGATTATCTTAAAAATCCATCCATATTATAATAAATTTACTTGACCAATGTAACCGTCTAGACATGCTGCTCCCTCACGTTTCGACACAACTCCCGTCTCTTTCGCATTCATTATCCGTGAAGGCTTTATCTAGCAATAGTAAGCATTATTTAGCATTTACTTGCTAATTCTTATTCAAGAGTAATTTACATTCAGGACAGGAACACAGGTAATCCTCAATTATACAGGCTCAGTGATATTTAACACCACCTGCCACATCTGGCGTGAGCTACCGGTATTACGTGGATGGCTGTCAAGATTTGACCATTAAGAAATAATCGTTTGGCTATGGTCCTGTGGGAAATATTAGAGAATTGACCTGGGACATAATTAGACGATAAGGCTAGACTAAGTCGCGTGACGACTCCCGGCCACCGTAGGCGCGGGCCTGCGGGCGGAGAGCCATGGCTCACCGTCCGATCAGGACCAGGCCCGTGCCGGACGGCGCGTAAGTGTTCCACGCGCGCCTCAAAGAGTTGTCAGCATAATTTGAGGGGCCCCTTAGGGCCGAAGCCTGCCGGGTCAGCGGGATTGTCCGAAAGGGTTACCGCTACCCCGGAACATAAAGGGCGAAGGAAGGAACACGGGTGGGTTTTAGTCAGTAAGAGTCTGACACTCCCTTCCGCTCCACCCAGAGCGGGAGGGGTCATTTGATGATTTCCCACCAGAAAAAAAAAAGGCTAGACTAAGTTATTTTTAGAGGTTCAGAATCATTCTATATCGTAACATATATTTCATCTAGCAGGATATAGACAATCTGATTTATGGATAAAAATAGGAATCTGCATAAGGGAGAATGCATCACAGGTACATTTTTACGAATCGGTTTAGTCAGTTTATTAAATTCATTCTGTTGTTTAGATTTCACGTTAGTCATATCGTTCGGACCGATGACCTTGCATGGCCATCAGGGGACTTCCAGACAATCTTCAAAAAGCCAGTTAGACCAGTTTTATCAAAATTGTTTTTTCAAAAGGCAGCTGTCGAATATTAATGACATCTAAGATGCCCACGACAAAATGTACAATCTTCCTCATACATAAATTAAAACTTACATTCCCTTTTATCCTCTCGTAGACGTAAGGCTCGGTACATTACCGGACCGGTCTAAGCCTGATTTATTATTTTATATTATCTACTGATCCCGCGAAGGAATTTGACCTGCGTCCTATGCATATGCAAATATCCTTGAAAATCATGAGCGTTGAAAATATTTGCGTAGGCACGTGCTTATTTTATATGCATCAATATCTGGTTTATGGTTAGGAAACCAACACAGGCTGATAGGCACTAATTAGACGATACATAATAAGAATTTGAAAATAGATGTCGAAGAGTGAAACAGAAAAAATAGAGTGGAATATATTCAACTAGGTATAGTCAAGAGAGAGAGTGAAAGATGTGAATCAAGGGCTATGAAAAAATAATTAAAGGAATCCCAACTTAACTCAACAAATATATGACACAAGCTGACAATAACAGTAACGGAAAACGAGAAAAAGCAGCACCAATTCCGACAAAAAAAAAATCTCACCTTGCAAGGCAAAGCCAATAAATTAACTCGAGATAAAAATCTTAACACACTTCCCATTCACACAATACACGAACTATCTAAACATCCTATGCATTCATCCTTGTACGGCCATAAAACCGCAGTGAGTCACTAGCGGTCTCGTCTGTCGCTACAAATTGGGCCGATGACCTGTCAGTTGCATAATGAAACCGTAATCTTAGATTATGGGTGAAACAAACCACACGTGAATGAGTATCAGTGTGTTCACAGCTTAACATTTGCGGAGAATTAGGCTCGTGTTTTTGTCTTTTATGTTTTTTTATTCGCGTTTTGTGGTTTTTTTAAGTGTTGTATTTGTTATTGTAAAACGGGTTTTGACAAATAAAAATCAAAGAAGTTTTTCTTCTCAGCCTATGTGTAAATGTGTTATATACTAATCTTGGCGACGAGACGCACGCAGAGTATAAAACGACGCAGTTACACATCAGGTTCTTTCATATTTAGCCAATGTATTATTTGTATGTGCTTATGCTGTAAGAATTTTTCTGGTGCTTCTGAATATAAGTGTTATGAATTTATGATCAATCTTTTACTTCAATATTTCGTATATTTTTCCTGGATTTAATTATATCCCCACTTTACCGTTATAGTTTCCACCAATCTTGTTTCTTTAGTATTTAATAGCTCTATTATTTACATTTTGAGATTTTTTATCTTGAATTTAAGTACTTATTTATTTTTCATCTTGTTCCGCAGCAATTTTATTGCCAACAAAATTATATGCGTAGATTTTAATAGTTCTGATAACACTTTATGTGTTGCTATGTAAATTATTTGAAACTTAAGTGCCTACATAGGTAATAACCTACTTAATGCAAGTTTTAAAGTAGGTAAGTAATTGAGGAAAATATATTTTATTCCTGTCGACCTCAGATTTAAATTACACGTTGTATTAACAACTAGATGACTAAAGTGAACAATTGAATCGAATCGTAAAAAAAGAAAATGATAGTTGGATAAGGAAAGTCACTCCCATGGGCAGAGACCTCGCGATCTGGGAAAGAATAGTCGGAAGTTGGCCACTATAAGGTCTCTGAAATGGTTTTTTTCTATATGCAGATTCAACCTTTATAAAAACTGAATGAAGGTAATGTTACTGATAAAAGCTCCCGCAGAAAGGCGCGACGCGACTCTAGTAGAAAAAATTGTATGAAAACTTCATGGAAATTGTCCTACCAAAATAGCGTCGCACCTGTCTGCGGGAGCCTTAATATAAGTATCGCTAAGAAATTAAACAATTTCAAGCCCTTAGCGCTGTTGGATGTCTCAAATCGTTTATGGACTAAAACAAAAAATGCGTTTCTACCCAACACCACACCTATAATACACACTACACGTGTTTCCCATCGAAGCCCTCAATTTCTAATTAAACAAACAAACTAATTACTCTTATACATAACTAATCATCGCCTTATTCAGATGAAAAGATTATCCAAAGCAAACTTAAACAAGAAACCGAATCAAACGATCTCAGTTACGAAAGACAAGATCAAAATATTTTTAACTCGTTTTAGTTACAATTTAAGTACGAAATATTAAATGAAAGAGGAAGTATCGAACATCAAAGTGCACTCATAAAAACAGTAAATAAATGTAAACTATACCCAGCGATATATTGTATGTGCATATGTATATTGATCATAAGATATTTTTTAATGGCTGTACCTATAAAATAATTATTAATTTACATTCTTACGTAATTGTTAATTACATACATGCTGATTGGAGAAATTCGAACGGTTTATTATTAGCATATAAAGCGTTCTTTTCATTAGTGTAAATTCAGTTAATTTGGCTTGTTTTAGAGAAGTCCGATGTGAACAGCGGAGGCGTAAGTACTCTACATAATAATATGCCTTCAGAGGTACAATACCACCAGTTGCTCAAGCAGTTGTCTACCCATCCGTGAAAAAATCACAAAAGTTAGCAGGTAGCCCTCTAAATAAAAAAACAATAAAGGGACATAGGGACATACTGAGTTGAGCTGCACGATCACTGACAAATGCGTGCACTGACTGGACAGGTCCACTCAATCTGTGTGCTTCTTTCCTCAAAAGACAGTTTCAGATGCCAACCTACATGGTCTTCACACGATCTATTAATTATGTCTGGGCTATAAAAGAGACTGTGACATCGAGTTTGTTTCGGCCTTTTTTCTCAGAGTAGTCAGATAGGAAACGCCGGCCTCATATAGTTTTTAAAATATGATTGACGTGTAAACGTGTTTGTATACATTTATCATTACCTAGCTCAACGTACACATTACCTAGCTCGTAGCTCTGCAGTGTCAAGAAAGCTCTCCTACTCATCTACAATCTTAGTCAGTTTCCTGAATTCTGATCAAAGCGAAGGTTTAACACAGACACTGATAATCATTCACCGTTCTACACCCTTTTCCCTAACGAGGTAGTCTCCTAGTTGAATAACACGCAGTTCCATATCAATATGACCTTACTGCCCACACCAGTTCACCTTATATCGATACCAATCCATATCTGATATTGCGTTCAACTTAGAAACTTATGTCTAACGGTAAAGCCTGCATTGGCAATACATACCTACTCATTAATAGTTACAAGATCAGGTTACTATATTGAATATCATAGCAATCTATTTAGTGCAAATATACTACTGTCACACCCTGCATTTGTCACTGTCGAATTTGAAGGGCGCGCCTTAGGCGTATCATAATATGAGGATTATGGACCTATGAATGTAGCTAAACTGCGGAACTTGTGCTTCTAATATACCAATATTTAGGGTGTTTTCGGGTTATACAAAGTGCATTAGGTGCATGAGCATATTATGCATAATTAACCTATAATGTTCCCACTCCTAGAACGCATAGGCGCCTTCTGTGTGAGAGGGTGCACAACTAGTTTCAAATTCGACCAGAGCTTTTTCCTTAAACCGAACTGAACGAACAGAGTTCTACAACACAGAGAATGATTAATTGCCAAAATCATCATGATAGCAAAATTGTTATTAGCCCATGCTGCTGTACATAATAATTCGGCATATGTTGGTTTAATTTAATGACGAGATATATTAATGAATTTTTTGACGAAATAAGTTTCAGAGTGCTGAAAAAGTTAAAACTTGGTGGTCCAAAAGGGTTTTTATCTTAACATTGAAAAGCCCAAAGCTCAACTTAAAAACCGTAGGTTCTTAGGGACCTATCAAAGCGACGTTAGACCAAGTTAAACAGTTAGTTAGAACTACCCTGATCTACTCACTGATAAGGCCGCACATTAACGCCACTTCAAACAGGTAATCTGGGTCAGAGCAATGACATCACAACATACGTTGAGCGCACACTTACGTCTTTTAGTCGTCAGACAATCTTAAAAGTTTATGGAGTTCTCTAGTCACAAAAAATGTCTTTGTATGCAATTCTAGGGCTGCATCTTCAGCAAAAACATAATAGAAGGTGAAGATTTAGGCGAGTTACTAGTAATTTATTATGGCATGCAAACGTAGAGACAAATATTTACTATATTCTGAATATACTTGAGTCTAAATCACTAATAGGTGCATCGAAGTAAAAAGATAGGCTGCATAATGAAGTCCTGCCGTTTGTAATGACAAATCAATGTCAGATTGTCAGAAAAATCAACAAAATATTCCAAGCATTCACGTTATCCGTTATACGGCTCGTGTATAATTCCGATTCTGATGAAATCGGTTCGTGTACTGAATACGAGAGACAAACGCACTTCACCTGAGCACTTATAAGCTTCTGTCTCGACGTCTAGAGAGATTCTATCGCAGCGACAATCGTAACGCGTGTCTAGCCCTTAAACGGAGTTCCGTCACTTGAACTTTATCTTCAAGAACATAAGATTATAAGCAACAAATCTCACTATCACGTAGTTTTGGAGACAAAACTACTGCCAATCGAGGGTCGTTGACTGTAGTCTGTACTGGTCTTAATGATTGTATTATATGAGCAGATGTATGGTCAACCAACGACAAACCGGTTCCAAGGATGTCTTTGAATCGCCGCAATGAGCGATTGTTGAATAAATTTGCAGATTCGCGTATCAACTGAAAAGGCGTAAGAGACTTATGCATGAATGTCCCTTACGCTCTTTCAAGCCTTGAGTATTTGCAACACTTGATTGAATACGTATTGTTAACCAACTGTGTCAACAAAGTCTATAGATTCGACACAGTTTCATTAGAAGGTCCTTTTCTTATCTAGACAATGTTCTACAGAGTTCCATTCAGAGAAGTTTACCTATAAGGATGATAAAGGTAGCCTGGAAGGTAATCTCCCTTTTGAGGAAAGGCTTATGTCGAGAACGAAGCCTGGGGCAATTAATCTTGAAGTACCGTATTTCGTAGATATGTCAGCTTGGTAACAAACAACAGCTGTGAATTGAATAAGCTGTGGTCAGAATGTCTCTTTAAAAGGTCCATCTTAACATAGCTATAGATATAGCGAGCAAAACTATGTATATTGTAATGAATAAGGATGTCGTATTTTAATAATCTTACTGCGATCGTTACAAACATATTTTTACTTGGATCAATTCTCAGAACCGTCACAAGTAGCTATACCGGTATCAAAACAAACAGTTGATGAAATTATGATTAACTAGCTGCGTCCCGCGGTGTCACCCGCATAAGTTTCGATCAAAATATACAATATGTTAATCCCGGTTATAAACTATCTGTGTGCTAAATTTCATCCAAATCCGTTCAGTAGTTTTAGCGTGAAAGAGTAACAAACATCCATCCATCCATCCATCCATCCATCCATCCATCCATACAAACTGTCACGTCTATAAACTTATTAAAAAAAAAAATAGGATTTGTATCTAAAACACACCTATTGAACAAAACTCCTATGACCTTTAGTAGTTACAGAGATACTCGTATATATTTTCCTACACCCACGGATCACCTATGACGTCATTCATAATAAGTCACAAATGACAGGGGCGAGGCTTTCCAAAAAAATTCCACGAAACATTCAATTTCGCGACAGTGTTTGTATTTAAACAAGTGCTTTTGAACAAAAGAATAAATTAAATTACTTAATAACTTCACGTGTTGTCTTTAGGATTTTAGTTTTATTTGAGTTACATGACCTCGAGTCTTAATGAAGGTAGAAACGGTTAGTCTTAAATTAATTCACACACAATTTATGATTCACATTTCCTTCTGAATTTTCCAGTATAATCTAGGTGGATTACACACCTTTATCTAAAAATAAAAGTGCAACTGCAATAAGCATGCGGTCGTGCGTATTGAAGGAGTTGCAGCTTTAAAAATACCGTAAGTATAAACAAAAACAAGAGTGACCCAAAAAGACTACCTTGCGGAAGGCCATAATTTATTTCCCTTTGCCAGAACAAAGTGAAACAATCCTTGTGTGTCTATAATCTCACACGTATAAAAACATTGTTTTGTCTACAACTGAATGCCTATACAAACTTATTAGCAAATATTACAGCATTTTACCTACTGCTACGGTATAGAACGCTTCATAAACAACTTTGACTTACGGCGTCTACAACTCTATTGACAAAACTTCAATATTCACAAAAGAACAGTTGGACAAACAGTCGCTGATCAAATAAAAATACGACCACACAGCATCACAGTTACGTAGACAAGCATATCTTAAACATTCTCTGTCGTAATAGTAAAGAAAGGTTGCATCTATTATGCTTCTGACTTCTCAGATGTTTGATAAAATGATTTTTGAATTGTCAAGTAAGGTTGTAGGAGTTTAAATATGGCTGTGTTTTAGCGACTACTTGAATATGAATTATCTTTAAAAAAGCTGGCAGAGGATAGGCAGAAGTTTCTGTTTTGAGCTTTTATATTTAAAACATGACTTACTGTATTTCAAAATCTGCAGGCCTGATTATAGTAATGATTCAATACTCATTATGTGGAAGAAGCTTATCTACAGCAGTAGGGTTGCATGAGATATTTCAAATGAAAGCGAAAATTCTATAGGTCCTTCAATTGAAGTCTATACACATATAGTTGTCATTATAAAAATACTTATCGCTCGATATTCCCTCTACGTTTTCACCGTCGACCAAACTATTGTTAAACCGCAATTCGATCCTGCACTCGATCCTTTAGTGCGCAATTTCAAGAACCTATACAAATACTAATTAGACCTTTTTTTTTTTTTTTTTTGGGATGGGAAATCATCAAATGACTCCTCCCGCTCTGGGTGGAGCGGAAGGGAGTGTCAGACTCTTACTGACTAAAACCCACCCATGTTCCTTCCTTCGCCCTTTATGTTCCGGGGCAGCGGTAACCCTTTCGGACAATCCCGCTGCCCCGGCAGGCTTCGGCCCTGAGGGGCCCCTCGTTATGCTGACATCTCTTTGAGGCGCGCGTGGAACACTTACGCGCCGTCCGGCACGGGCCTGGTCCTGATCGGGCGGTGAGCTACCCATTGCTCTCCACCCGCAGGCCCGCGCCTACGGTGGCCGGTAGTCTTCACTTGACTCCCGACGCCCGGGGCGTCTCCCGCGGCGGCTGGGACGGGAGGCTCTCTCCCTCATCCGTCCCGCCACCTCCTTCGCTAGCATGACTGCTTCGCAGAAGGAGGCGACTGCCTCCCACTCCCTCTCGCTCCGGACCATGGCTTGCACCAGGTCCGGGCGCGAGAGGCCGCCGCCGCTGCCGATCGCCTCCACGAGGACACGGCGGTGCTCCGCCCAAGCGGGGCAGACCTCCACCGTGTGCTCCACCGTGTCCTCTGGGCGAACTAATTAGACCTTAGGCACATTTAAAACAATACGCATACCATTTGTTGCAATAAAACTCCATACCAAAGTTGTATCGAAACATTATTCTGAGGCTACACAATTGAGGTGTCCAGTTTCAGAGGCGATATATGGGTAATTCTATTTAATATGTTGTGTGTGGCAGCTTTCAAATAAAAACATTGCTGGATGAATGGTCCCGCTGTTTCCTTCGAACGACCTATTACGTACTGCGATGGCGATTGCAATTACTCTTTCCATAGTAACGAACAGCTACACAGCTAACGACCGACACAGATATAACATTTATTTTTAACTTATTTTATCGAATGCATTATCCTTATTTTGTAAACAAATAATTACCTACATTATCGAAGCGAGCGAATCTGAGTTCGCAACACGTTGCTTTGCTACAATCATTATGACTAATAATTTTGTAGTGGTTAAGTGGTTTATTAGCAGGAGGCGTTATGATTCCTCTAGTACCTTCCCTTTATCAATAATTTCTATATAAAGATGGAAATGACTAATAATATCCGGAATACTTTCTACGTAAAAAAAATCGCAATAAGTAATCTCATCTTCAGGGGGAAAAACGCACGATGTTTTACTTAGTTTTAAAGATAACAACTAGGTACAAGATACTAGAAATCATAAACGCTCATTACTTACCGAATGATTCAACAATGTCATCGTCTGATTCCTTGGAACCTGTACCGCCGAATATGAGTTTAATATTATTATTATGAATCACCTGGCTTATCCATCAATTGATAGGTGTACTCAAGATAAGAGAGTGCGTTAACAGCATAGATTATGTCTAATCATTTAAATCAAAGTCATTTTTCAGAGCATGGATGGATATACATATGTCTTCGTTAAGTGAAAAGTCGAAGACATGAAAGGGGGTGACCCTTTCATGCCTTTGGCTATCCACAAGATAATATTAAAATGATTGAAGTACGAACGATTCATCGTGTCTATCCCAGGACATCCCATTAGAATAAATAGGCTTATTTGCAGAAGGCAGTTGCTCGCTAGTCCTGCTTCACTTCTGACAAACATACGAAATGTATAGTTTGATCTCTTGTTCCTGAACTATCTCAACGAAGCCTCCCATAGCATAGGCATGCCTAAAAATCAAAAGCCATGTACTTGAAACAAAACACCGTCACATTTTTTATCTCATCCCCACACAAACCATAACCATAACCATCTCAAACACTATTACCATTAATACCAACTAGTTTAATAGCCATCAAAACATACGACACGTAATAGGGCCGTTGGTCATTCAGTGTAGTCGATCGCGCAATGACCCCGCTTCTGCGCTCGCGCCGGGAAGCCGCACCATTTGTTTTTGGGATATAATCGACCAATAACTGTTCGTGTCGATGACTTGCGTTTGGAGGGTTGGGGAATGGAGCCGTTGTTAATTAAAAATGCAGTAAAATTTGGGTTAAATTTAACTTTTAAAGAGGTTTAAGTTGTCCGCTAAGATCTTTGGCATCTGTGCAATGTTTTATTAGTTTACACATAGAATACCTAACGTGACCCAATTCCACTAACTAACTCATCAAACTTTTTCTCAACTATGTTAGGGTCGGCTAATTACATTGTAAGAATATAAGGGTTTTTACGGTTTATATTATGGGTACTTTGAAGGCTGGAGAAAGCACTTTAAATACCCTATAACTACCAATATTAGATGCTATGATAGGTAAGACCTTGATGCGTTCAAAAGCATCACTACGCATCTCGATTTCGGGATAATGATCTACAAATGACTCTACGGTTTCAAGTTTTATGACTATGCAGTAGCAGGGTTAGAAACTCAATCCAATTTTTAATTTAAAATGTGAAAGAAACTTTATACATAGTTAAATGTATCTCATATAAGAAGAACAAAAACGAAACCGATAACATTTCTATCGGCCATTTAGTACATAATAATGATATTGTAGCAAGACTGCAAAATATTCTATAACATGCAATGGAAGCTTAGACATACCTACATAAAGAACAAAATTATAATTACAAGCACCTGAAAAGGAGAGCATGCATCATATATTAGAGCGTGGGGTGACAGTATTTGAAAACTATGTAAATATAAACCCGGATAGGAAATGTGTAGGATTTTAGGTCTTTAGAGTTGCATCAGGAACTGTCAGTCCAGAAATATAGGTTTCGTCACTGGATGAAATCAGTAAAGAATAAATAGATACACTGGTATAGAACAATAAAATAATATACAATTTTGCCCTTAAGGCAGAGCTTGAAAGCTGAAAGTACATTTGAGTCCAAGTGTTGGTGATTCATCGCTCCCGGGCAAAGTGTCGGACTTGAAGATTGCAGATAAGAGCACGGACACGGCTGCTAATTCAATGTTACTACCGAAAGAGAATACAGCATACACTAAGAACTTCGTATCAATTTCAATTTTCATTAAAATAAATTCTAAATGTTCAAGCTTAATCTTAGAAATATATTGAGTAAGAAATAATGACTTTTGAGCTCTTAAATGTTAACACAGATGATAATAGAAAAAAATACAATGACATACAAAAAAAAAACAATACTCTAAACTTAATACTTGCAAATGAATCGGCACACAAAACTTACAACAACAATATAACCGAACAATTTAACATAAATTACAATAACAATCCATTGTAAGCAAACTGATTTCAACAACCAACTGTTGTTCTTGCTACAGGGATTCTGTTGAATATTTTAAAAGTTAGGGAGCTTGTTTTATTTTTAGGATTAACTGTATAAGTATCGACGCCCACGAAAGTTCACTAGGTTACATGAAGGGTAAACATGTAGGATAATCTGTTCAGTTGTTTGCATTCTTAGAGTAAGACAGAGTTAAATAATTTAAAAAAATGCAACATGCAAGAAAACCATGGGAATAAGAGGAATTAAGTAAGAGAAGATGAAGGAGCCTTAAAAACAACAACAATCAAACAGAAACAAAAATAAGAACTTTATTGACTAAACCATATATGGAATACCACTGTTCTATTTTAAGCCAACAAAGACTTATTTTTACCAAATAAAACTAAAAATAAAGACCAAGAGAACCTAACTCCTTCTTCGCCATAATTGGTCTATTAAAACAAGCAATTAATCAAACTTATAGCACAATTGCTCAACAGAGTACAAGCAATGACCATTGATCTTAATTCAAGTCACAAAAGTTATGTCAGTTTCATTACAAAAATAACTGTATTGATGCAACAGTTATTTCTAACTGGTATCGCTGCAAAATTCTGCAAGTAGAATGGGGCGGAGAACATTGAAGATGATTTAGAATCAATTGTCTTTAAAAGGCAGGATGACCTGTGATCAAAACTACATTTGATGATGGTACACTAACCCCTTAAAAGAGTTCAATCGAATGTTCCTAGTTTTATGATTGAACAAAAGTTTTAAGCTGAAGCTAAAAATAAAATTAAGGAGAAAAATAAACAATTTGCTTTTGCAGTATTCATAATTCACAAGGATACACTAGATACTTATAGGATTTTCACTTTTATTCATCATTTTGTGGAAACTGGACTTAAACAAACAAACAAGTGTTCACTAGGAATCTATTTTTCAATTCGACACCCAGAATTGTATGCCGACACCAAATGAATAGTAATCAAAGGCCTTGTAAGAAATCCAAGAATTTGTTATTTTTTCATATTTAAAGTGGACCACCAACCGCTTCCCTTATAGACGACACTTACGTTTTGCATATCAATAAGCAAGAAGAAAAAATAAATGTACTGAATAAAAATCGACAATCACGTAGGTCCAAGCAAAGGCATTCCTGTATAAAATTACGATAAAACTCAACTAGCCTTTTGAGAATAGCAATAGAAGATCATTAGTACTCCATCGTGGCAACATTAGGAAGTAAATAAGCAATTGTAATTGCAGTATTGGGTCGGAAACTTTTAAAATTCAATTCATCGCCAAAATCATACGTGAATGAATTGTTTGTTGCAATTTAACTGACTATAGAATTAGAAACAATTGATTTTATCATAAGATATGCCATAAATCAGCCCAAAATATGGCCGTTGGGTCTTGAATAACAATATTAAAACGCAATAGTATAAGATATTAGAGCGCGTTTCGTGCATTTTAACTAAGTAGTCATTTTTGGACGGACGGGCATGCAAATACGAAACGTATGGATTTGACAATTAAATTAAGTCAATGCGTGTGTTCTGGCTCGTATTTACACAAATGTGGACGAGTGATAAATCTGACAGAAGCTAAACGTGCATGTTGAATATTTATTGTGTGGTGGGGTTTTCTAGAAACACCTACATATTCTCATAATGGTCTCAAATATATACTTACAAAGAGAAGTAACCTAGGAACAGGTTGTTAAAGCAAATTCAAGTGTTGTGTAGACCCACCCAAATCTGTATTTATTATAGCACATTATAGTACAAGTTGAAATAATAAAGAGAGTAGAGAAGCTGGCATAACCTATACAGCAATATCAAAACGGAAATTACTTGAATTTCTCTTCTGAAAGACAAGCCTTACGCACACGCCTTTACGGGATATTACCAACTGCCATACCCATTAATTCATCTTTTATCATCTATAAAACTTTCTCGACTATACATCATTCGGTTTCCGACTATAAATATCAGAGTATATCATAGTGGTTCTAATTCACGTTTCTATTCACACCACAATAAAACAGTCGTTAATATACACCGCCTTTATGTCCCCCCTTGTGGGTAGTTGTAAAACGGCCACATTAAAGTAGAGAGTTTGTTCAGTGAAGGGAAACGAATCACTGACACCTACGCTAAAGGGAGTCATTTGCTTGATTCCAAGAGAAGATATGAAGTTATGGATGCTTCTACATTCAGACACCTAACAAGGTAAGTAGCATTAACTGCCGATGTGAAAGCATTATTTGAAGCCAAGGTAGTAAAATTACGTTGCGCAATGACAGATAGCAATGTAACCATTATTCATAAGTTGAATATAGAAATCAAAGCCAGGAAGGCAAATGGGTCGAAATTGTAATATGATTTATGGACTCCTGGATTCTATCGAGCATGTCTTGTGTCAAAGAATGCACCAAAGGCCGAAGACAAATGGATTATATTTTGAGAATAAGAGCTATTTTACATCTATATATACTTATACATCATTTACATCAATGGTCACTTCAGACTTTTTAAGCTCACCATAAGCATCTGGCAAAACGGCAGTTGCAAACACCCCCTCGCTTGTGTCCTTAGCGTGACGGTTTGTACTCATTATAGATTTACGTAGAGGTATAAGTACTACTACAATCAATATCTACAGTTCAAAGCCATCAAAACCACGTGCTCCGATATAATGTTCTGGATTTACAGATCAGGGTATTGTACCGAGATTTGTTACTCCTTTACGTTCAAAAGCACTTAGGTGACTCATACAACTGAACGTGACAAGGGCCATGTCCAGGTCAATATTGAAATTATTGGAAGTTGGATCAATAACCTACCCTTTCTCCAGAACTATGTGAAACTTCAAACTTGTACGTTAAACGATAGATATGAAGATACAGATGTTATGACGTCAGCCAATGAACAGCGAGTATTTATTTTAACCATATAGTTAGTTATGTTGCTTTAGGAAGTTTTTTGGTCGTTTGGAGCGGGACACTTGAAATAATAACTCTTGATTAATAAAATAGTAATGAAAACATCTCATCAATTGAAGTTGACTAAACTTTCACTATTAAAAATCTGTTACTTTTTATATTAAAACAAAAAAAGGTTTTCAATTCAATTCAATTTATTTATTTCAGATAAATTACAGTCATTATAATCATTTATAAATATTTTGTTTTTAAATAATATAATAAAAAGAATACATGAAATACTTAGACATTTCAATGGACACAAAACAATTCGAATTAGAAAAATACAATCCAATTAAAAGCCTCAAAACTGAGACCATATCACATAAGTCATAGAAGGTATGTACTAACAACGGTAAGGAACTCTGTCCAAACAAACAAGCCACGGCAGATCAAAGTAAAAGTTTTAATTAACATACAAACACAAATCAACATCTACTTAATAAACGTAACATTAATTACAAGCGGTAAGTAACATTGACATTGGTACCGCTAATGAGTCAAAAGCGATGCGCTTGCGCTCCTCCGATAAAGTATAGCGTACACGCCCACTGATGCGTAACATAACAAATTATATTTAAGTCAGATCCTTGTTTCTAATTGATGTTACTTTCACTTAAACAAATATCAACTTTTATGTGGGTATCATTTAAGCTATCACCAATTTAATTAGTTTTGTGTTTCTTAAATAATAGGGTTTGTCCTCAAAATAGTAGATCTGTCACCAAAATGTAGTCACCAAACAATGCAAAATCAGTTCCACAATAAATCACCTAAAATCCTGAGATATAAGGTCTAGTACCAAATAAATGTTTTTGTATGTATTATAATAGGTGTGTCCTAATAAGTATTTAAGCAAACTAATTTAAAGAGATCACCAATAAATCATTAATGTGACCTAACCTAACTTAACTGTTTCCTTTTACAAAAGCGATTCGCTTCTGGCTAGAGATGGGAACATACCCGGTAAAATCCCAGACTTTGGGTAAATACCTATTTATACCCATTTTTACCTTCCCATTTTCAATTTATACCGGGTAAAAATTACAATCAGTTTAAGGTAATTGTTCGGGTTGACTTTGATATCGAGTCGCACGATTTGGGGGGTAAAAGTGGTTAAAGCTGGTAGGGCTTGGGTCCCCGATTATAACGTTACCACTCTTATTACAAGGTAATGCATATTTTTCGAGAAACAAAGGGGGTATCGTGTTGCACAGTAACTGAGTTGTGAAGGACAGATAGGCAGTCGCTCCATGTAAAATACTGGTATTCAGCTGCATCCGGTTAGACTGGAAGCCGACCCCAACATAATTGGGAAAAGGCTAGGCAGATGATGATGCATATTTTTCGAGAAATTAATGAAAAATGTTTCTAACCTCAAATCAGGTAAATAGGGAAAACGGAACGTTTCAAATGGGCGATTGACAACCAAATCTGTTTCACATTATTGTCTATCGTGCAAAACGATGTGAAGACGAACGCAAAACGGAACGTAAAAAAAGCTATGATAAGTGTCACTGTCAAGTGTCATTCGTTTTGTTTATTCATGTATGAATGTTTTGTTTCATTTCTTTTTATAACAACCTATAAATCCTCAATGTTACTACTGATACCAGGAGAATTTGGATGAATGAGCGAGCGAAGCGAGCTCTGGACTTGGGGCACCCCGACACGGACAGGTTAGGTTAGAAGGTGATGGCGGGGTCGAGTGAGCGAGCGTAGCGAGCGAACAGACCCCGCCATCACCTTCGTGGTTATTTTTTTATAAACCACCCAGAAGTAGGAGCCCCGCGAAGCGGGGCTCCGTCGACCGGTCCTTCCTCGACTGTGCTACGTTGAGTGTTTTGAGGTTAGGTTACAATAATTGGTTTTTCTCAAGAACGGTGCGTCGTCTTTACATGAAAGTGGTGCCAGGGCATAGGGGGCACCTCCTCCCACTCTCCTCATACAAAATTTTACCGGACTACGGTTTTTAAGCGACTGTAAAAAGTTTTGAGGTTAGGTTACATTAATTGGTTTTTCTCAGGAATTGGGCATTGCCTTTTCATGGGAGTGGTGCCATGTTGGAAGGGGTACCCCCCCTCTCCCCCCACACCCCTTCCACCCCCCTACGCGTGCTACTGGATACTAAAGTTTACCCCAACATATGCGTACATTGTTTTCTCATTAGAACAAAAGAAGAGTATAGCACTATAACAGTGCTATGAGGGACGACGAGGAGGCTCCTCTCCTCGTCGTCCCTCATAGCACTGTGTGTTAGTTTATTATTTAAGACTAAATAATAAACTAATTGTACAATTTTAATATTTTTGATTTGGTTATTATTTTTTTATCATTATAATTATTATATTATAATCCTTATAATTAAAAATAATTAATTTAAGTAATTGTTACTCATTGATTTGTTTTGAAATATATTGTATACTTATGCTATCTATATATTCTTAAAAGTAGTGTGCAGCATTTCGTTAACTTTAAAACATGTGCAGTCAGTACAATAGTCTATGTTTGTTTTTAATGTAATCCGTTTATTTTATTTGAAAATTTATGTTGATTAAAGTTTTAAAAGATATATAACTTCGTTTAATTTCAAATCAATACTTTATCTTCAATGGTCAAGATCAAAATTAACATGGTAGATCGTATTATTGATGACAAAGTCAATTAAATAATATTATGACAGTATTTATTTCATGACGGAGCCATTTATGTAATATAAAGACAGTACTTTTTTTTACCCGGTATTTTTTATTAATACCCGGTAAAAAAGGTATTTATTATATTTTACCTAATTTACCCTTTCCTTCCAATTTTTACCTTCCCATTTTTTACCCACCCGCCCATCTCTACTTCTGGCACATCGCCGGCCGCTGCCGCGGCACGCTCGCTTCGCTCGCTCGGCTCGTGCGTTGTTTGTCATACTCTAACCTAACCTAACCTAACTGTTTCCTTTTACAAAAGCGATTCGCTTCTGGCACATTTTACACATATATTAACATTAATTTGATAATTCATACCTGGGAACAATTTTTGTTTATCTGAGAATGAAAATATTTCGTGGCGATAGATCTATTTATTAGGTGATACAACTTGATGACAAATATAAATTTTGGTGATAGAAAATATAGTTCCCCTTTTATGTAGCGTAAATAACATTGATTCCAGAATTACTAAAACTAACGAATATGTCATAAAAATGTGGAAACTGAAGTTAAGTTATTAAAGTATTTTTTATTATTTGTTTAAATTTTAGAAACAGAAACGCGGACGCAGTGTAGAGAGAAGAAATTAGACCATAGCATGAAGTATGGTCGATAATATGCGACTTCTGTATAAGTGGTAGATATGAACTTAAATATCTTTATATTTACGGACAGGAAAATGAAGTTGCCTATTATTGTTATTTTCCTGAAATAATTGGTTGAATTATAGCGATAATGATTTTATTTCTAGAGAAGGAAAAGAGGTGACTTCCTTTTTTTATTATTTACGTATTTAATAATTGGCCTAAATTAGAAGCCCATTATCGTATAATATGACAGAATTGGCAAGGGGAATATAATACTGTTATTCGATGTGATAATGCTAATTTGATACCTAGAATATCTGAAATGTAGCCTAAAGTAAAACTACGTTGGTAGAGTAACATTCCATAATGTTTAAGCTTGTTATTAATGATTTTAATTATCTACTTTTCTAGTAAATAATTATCTTGAGACCCAAGCTTAAACTATATAAAAATCAATTGCGGTTTGCAAAAACTCGAAAATGGCTAGAGCGATTATGATGAAACTTTGGTAAGTTGTTGTATGCCGGAGAAAGTTCCTAACAACAGATAAAAGAAAAGGCATTGCAACGGAATAGGAAATTGTACAAAACGAATCAAAAAGGAATTCTATTTCAAAATATATCTACTGCAACTCGCCTTAGTCAACGCTTAGCTTTATACTGATTAGAAACGCCATGAACCGCCAGGTAATTCTCTGTCAATAAAGACATGAGAAACGATGTTATCACTTAATTCATATCCCTAATCATTGCCATTATCAATCAGCCATGTTTTACGACCAATTACTTCTTTTTAATGGTTCTTTACTTTATTGTCTTTCGTTGCATCGTATTTTAAATTAAATTTATGTTTCTATTCGGATCTTGTCTTTCTCCTTCCATAAACTTTTTTTCGAAAGCTAAGTGTCTGATAAAACTATTTACATAGCCATTAAAATGTGCCATTAAATTAAACCGGCTGGGTAATTATTTTATTTCTCTACGGTTCTTCAGGTAGCTTAAGTGCCGATATATCTTCATGATACTACTTTTTTCTAAGTTAAGGATATAATCGGTATGCATTACGTTCATATCAAAAATATCATCTTTATCGTCATGCAATCCGTTTTAATCTTCATTGATAATCTTACTAATAAATACCTTAATTCTACAATTTACCTAACCCTTCATTACCCTTGTTGAAGCTATTCAACCATATATTTTCAATACTGTTGAACTTTCCGCATTGTAATCTATAAGTCGTAGAGGCGGTACAGGCGTGTCTGCGTCGGCCCCATCATTAATAATCCCAGAGCTGATATCATCAGGGCTTTTACCAATTGTTCGAGTATGCTGTATTTTATTGGAATGGTTCAAATAAAATACAGCATACTCAAACAACCAAAACGCCAAAGATAGTTATAGTTTCTAAGAAAACTTTGAAGACAATGCCTATTGGAAAAGTTTAGTCAGAATCAATCATTTATAATTATTTGGTTTATCATTCACGGGACGAAGCAGTAAGAGCAGCCGAGAATAAGATAACAAAAAAGCTTGTAAGTAATGTAAGCAAAGGTCAAAACCGTAATGAGCTCTCGAAGTGAAAAGTTGCAGCTAGCTCCCGGCAACAATAAATAACTTTAATTGCAAAATTTGTCTCTGTCCCAGCGCATAATTTGTAAAATGAATCAAAATTTACAAATGGGCCACACCTGACAAGAACAAAACATTGTAAACGCGCTCTGCACTCATTCATTTTGTCGTCGGCCGCAAATCGTATTTCATGGCGTCTGAGCTAAACACCTTAAATTATGCAATCGTTTTACTTTAATCTTAGGCCTTATTAACAGGCTACAGAGTGCATTTTATGCAGTTGAAGATTCTCAACGCTTTGGTCCAATTGTACTTGAACAGATAATGCGATAAGGGTAAGTTTGAATCGCGTGGGTGTAGCATTAACAACTCATAAATCTTACGGAGGGCATTAATTATTTCACATCTCGGAAGACAAAGCTCAAAAGAGTTTTTATTTCATTAGACAGTGAGATAAGACCCGATGTTGATTTATTGATGCTGATCGGATCTTTGTCGTAATTTAACTGGACACTTCCTGCTAAAGGATTTGGTCCTTTTGGGATGCGTAGAGTTTGTGTGTTGTTCTTTTATTTCTACAAGTTACTCTAATAACATCGGGTTTGAGAGATTAAGACACCTGTACGTTGTCGAAGGCACAATAGGTCCACCGCAAGAATTTGATAATCGTCTCAATTAACAATGAACTTTTTTGGTCCTGATTTCCGTTCACTCTTTATTGAGCGGTCAGCGTTTTTATAACTAAACATTTTTGGTTGAGACTCGTCTGCCTAATATGTAATTTGTGAATGTATCTGGCCTTAATGCAATTACACGTCATTATAATACAATACATAGAAAACGAACGTTCCGCTGAATTATGTTTGTTTGACAAAACATTTAAACCAAAATCTACAGGAGACGGAAATAACTGGCGCCCTAGATCTGAATTTGCCAGAATCCATCCAAATTGAATTTATGTTTCTCTCAATCTACATTACTAAAATGCTTTTAGCGTGACACAATTTTGATATTTAATAGCTCATCAACTTTATTGCTCGCTTCCTCTTTGCCTTTCTCATTCCCTAGTTGCTATGACAATTAGATCCGCGGATGTGATCATTTCGTAACATCCTCAGGAGTGGCAAATGTGGTATTAGGAGCAGTATAACGTTGTGAATTGCAGTGAAAACTGAGATAGGTGGGTTTAAGTAGTGAGTACTGTACGGTGGATTACGCTAATGCAGCATGAACGTTGTTTACAGGCGCGAGCGCCGAGTAATTCAATGCTCATGAAGAGCGAAGTGGTGGAACATTTTTTTCAAATAAATTATTGAGTGCTATTTATAGCAGCCTAGTTTTAAATTGATTACGGGGACATTAAAGCGGCGGTTAAAATCAATTAATGCTTTGATGGTAATCAGGATTTTAATGGAGATGAATTTTAAGATTTAATAGGCCTGGGGAGGTTTTGAGGTGCCTACGGCGGCGCTGCGTCGGGAATGGATAGTAGAATTAATACGTGGAAGATAAATATTTAGAAGAAGGATAAATTAAGGGATTCCAATTGGTTATGTATAACCCAAACAAAATCACAAGCACTAATGCAATTTCTGACAGCACGGAAGCTGATTGAAGAGACCAAACAAACGTATAGGTAATATGTTTGTATGCTTTCAAACAATATTTGTAAACAAAACATATAATGTTTTGTGTACTGTTTATCTATGTGTCACAATGTGATTACAGGGTGTGATATAACGGGGAAACACTTAACTAATATCCATTGACACAAATGTTTTTACAACAAATACTTAGTAGACACCTTCCGTAAAAAGATTTTGTTCTTTACCATCTAAAGCAATTACTTGAGCGACAGTTTTTTGCCAATGGGTGTGCCAAAAGTTGATAACGATGTATCGCCTTTTTAACAAGACACAATAGGAAAGGTCCTTAGTCTTGCGCAAGCTACCAATACATGTGCACCTTTCAGAGTATCTCGGCTTAAGTGATGTGCTTTTATCGTCCATACCTTTTTATTAATCGGGATCCATCATGATGTTATCGGGTGCTCTCCATCCACTTCATTGATTTCATTATCGATTATATTGGATAGAGGGCAATGATTAAAATATAAGCCTATCATGAAAATGCCTTGCATATACTTATGCCAATTATCAACCCATATCTTTTTACTCTTTCCCTTCCAATTGGATAAGGATATTTAATTTCCTCCCATTCCATCATTTAGTCGATCGAGTTCAGCATGTAATTTTACCCAGGATTCAGCCCACGTAGCCAGGAAGGTATCGTTTAGGAGGCACACCATCAATTGAGAGCAGACTCAAAATTGCAGCAGATTGATTAGGATAAATAAGGATATGATTGTTGCACTGACAAAGGAGATAACAAAGGGAAAATGGAGCAGCAGTTCCATGAAACGTAATCTGCTCACAATACAGCAACAAAACAGACTTCTAAACAGCGACAAAACAGACAACTTTTCGTGAATTAAAAAAGTAGGCGGGGTAACGAAGTTTTTAGTATATATACATATTTATAGCTGCAGATGCTGATGAAGGAAGATGCTGGAGGAAATATTACAAAGAAGCTCATGGCTCTTGATTTTGAGCTAAGGATGAAAAAGGCGGATTAGCGTGTAGTCCAATAGTGAATTATGAAAGTAGGTATTTAAAAAGTCTTAACTACAGGCTTATTGCCATCATCGAAGTACATGTCAGGTAGAGTACCACAGATATAAGATAGACCACCAGCAGACAGTCCAACCAATATTGATGGTGATCTTAAATAAGATCACATTCCTAATTGGACAAGTCTTAAATATGGTCGATTAACTTTTGGATGCAAGCCACGCAGGTGTAAGTAGTGCGTAGTACGGTACGGATATCGCAGCTGATAATGCAGGTAGATACAAATATTGATATAAGGCATACAACCAACCACGTGGGAACGAAGTACTACGCTAGTATGTGCGTGGCAAAGATTAAGGAGATTAGAGGATGCGGAGAGGCATAAAATGAATGGAACCGTACGTTAGTTTTTCTTTTTGTTTAGTTAGATGTATTTTTTAAGATTTTTTTTTATATTTTGAAACCGGTTATAGTTCTTAACTGTCAGTGTTGTTGCAAGAAAAATATCATTGTTTATTTAAAAATAAATATCGGTTACGGTTGTATGCTCCCAAAATCATGTTCATTTCAAGATAATAACTGACGCAATGTGCAGAATAACATTGTGTGTTACTGTATCGTCAATTGCTAAGCAATCTTATCGCAAATAAAGGTCAGCAGAGACATTAAAATTAGTCTCATTACTAGCGTCTATCAATAAAACTGACACCCATATAATTAGTATTACATGAAGATTAGCACGAACACTGATATATATCAAGTAACGAGAGACACGTGCTCTTTACATCTTCAAGCAATCGCAACGATAATCATTATGGTAAATAGTAAATACCTAGTTTCCATTCAAACAGATGAAGTGCGCATAATATTTGTTTGAGTGATCTAGAAGTCAAGTGAGCCGAGCGAGGACTTAGGTTTTCCCATATCGGGAAAACTGTTGTATTGGTTTTTCATTTCGGAAATTCTGGGAAGTAGTCAAGAGCTTGCGAAAGTAATTCACTGCAAAATTCCAATAGATGGCACCACCAAGGGATACTGTGGTGTCCTAATAATCAAGAGTATTTGAAATTGCTCAAATAGTACCTATACATTTCCTCACTATTTCTCATTCCGAATAACTGATTGACCGACCCAAAATGATTTGGGATAAGAGCAGAAGGATGCTAATGAATGATTTATTTACCAACATCCTTCTGAAATTATTTCGTGTCGGCGCAGAATATCTTCGTCTTCCATTTTTCTCTATCAGCCTGTTACCCCTTTATTCAGGAAAGTTGCTTAAGGTTAAGTAGTGATTTGACGTTTAAACTTCACGTAATTTTAATCATCGTTTATAAATAAACCCCTTAATTGTTGTGCCTGTACATATCTGCTATTAAAGTGGGAAAAGGTTTATCTCCTACTAGCTTCTGGCTATGACTTCATCCGTGTGAAATCTTTGTTATAACATAAAATATATCCTATGACACTGCAATACTGAAGCTTCCAATTAGTTAAAGAATTTTCGGAATCAGATCAGCAGTTCTAAAGATTACCCCCTACATATAAACTCACAAATTTTACCTCGTTGTAATATTAGTGTAGATTATTGAATTGCCTATTCGGGGAACACTCTCATGACGTGTCATACAACAGAACAATGACAAATATATTACAGCAGACGTTCGACATCGTTGCATAATTAATATCCAATCAAGCAGACTTAAAAGAAAACTAATTATAGACCTAATGAGATAACGAGTCAGATATTAATTGCTTTAGGTACTGAATAGTCGTAATTGATTTATGCGTGTGAATTAATTAACTTATTAGACTGTACTTTCTTGAGTCATGATTTTTTAGTGTTTAAATGAATATATAATGAAGTAGTCCAATTAATATAATGGGTACGCATTACGAAAGTATTCAGCTGAATTCGGTTAGACTGGAAGCCGACCCCAATCATCATCATCATCATCATCATATCAGCCGCACGACACCCACTGCTGGGTATAGGCCTCCCCTAAGGATCTCCACGACGATCGGTCCTGCGCTGCCTGCATCCACTGGCTTCCCGCGACCTTCACCAGATCGTCGGTCCACCTTGTCGGGGGCCTACCCACTGAGCGTCGTCCGGCCCCAATATATTTGGGAAAAGGCTAGGCAGATGATGATGATGCATTACGAAAGTACCTAATGGTTTCGGCTTAGCCAGAAACTTGCGAAGACGAGCGAAGCGGAGCGGAGACAAGCAGGAATTGACCAATCACTGTCAGGTGCATGTTACAGGAACTGATGGATGCTATAGATGGCGCCAAACACGTAAACACGTAGCCGAATTCTGGGCCGAGTCCATTTAGATTGTCATCGACACGCTAAGAAGAAGACGAGACGAGAGCTGTATTGTAGATTTCAACTTCAACCAATGTAGTGTCGATTTCTACTCTCCGCTCCGCTCAACTCCTTCTCAGAGAAAACGCACCTTAAAGGATTAACGTGTTACGATTACGACTCGTACCATTAGATATTTTCTTCCAAAACAGATTTTGCATTATTCAAGAATGTAACCAAATGCGATTAGTTCAGCTCTAGCCATAGATTAGACAAAGACGACGATTCGACGGCACGGTTGGCGCAGTGGGTAAGCGACTGACTGCTGCGCTGCGTGTCGCGGGTTCGATTCCCGCACGGAACAAATATTTGTATGACCTACAAGTAGTTGTTCCGGGTCTGGCTGTTTGTTTATGTGAGTTTAAATGTTTGTAAATGCACCCACGATACAGGAGAAATTCCTAGTGTGGTACAACGTTTAAAAAAAAAAAGGAAGGCTGGTAATCTAAATTAACTACGTTTGCATACCAACACAAAATTGCACATAAATCATTAAGGCCAAGCTATAAATACCGTAATTACTAGGATGTCTAATTATCACTTACAATTGTTATTACACATTATAGTTATGTCAAATGGAATAATTAGGACATCTAATAACGTCACAGGCGCGTAGAAATTATCTATCTAGTTGAACGGTATTTACTTCCTGTTAATAGAGTCATAACCATTCTTCTTCTGAAAGAAAGAAAATACGTGTATTTGCGGTTAACATGACGCAGAGAAAGATAATAGACACAAAAAATAACAAGTTGGGGAGTTTGTTGCGGCACTTCTTTTTCCCAGCTAAAGCACTAGGCAATGGTGAAGGGCGGGCTTTTTGGGGGACTGTCTTATGTAATTTTGACAATCAAAAAGTGCAGATACTCAGCCTAGTTTGAATAAATTACTTTTGATTTTGAGACTTAATTCTTGTAAACAAGTCGTGTGGTCGATGACATTCCCAAACGGCAAAAAATTACGAATTTCCATATACAAACTTTCATCCTGTATTTAAATCCTTAAGGTGTGAATTTTAAAAAAAATCTTCGTTCATGTTCATCTTCGTTATATGTTTATGGAACTTTTGTGCAAAATAATATGATACTTAATGGTGTTTTTATTTTATAGTATTTTTTTAGGGAGTCCTGTTAAAAAAAAATATTTCACTCTTATACGGGATCCGTAACTTAGGTGATGGCAGCCCTAATCCCAGGGAACCTACTGCAGGTTTCGCATGAAGCTAAGCGAGACGTAGGCACAAACGGATAAACAAAGTGTCTCTCTACAAATATTTTTCTTAATCTATGACAGTGTCGGCATCGTCAAGAGAAGACATACCGCCTAATTATTGTACACGCAGCATGTTTGAGTGAAATGCCGCAAAGCTGGTTGCAATACCGTGCCCACTTAGACGTGTTAAGTAAGTACTTAAGTTTTGAGTACGACTTAACCGTACATTAGCTGCGTTTCGGAGAAATCCACTGATATACAGGCATACAGCCGCTGATAATTACAAACAGGTGTGTTGAAGATAAATGTTTAAAGCCCTTTTTTTTTGTTGCTTTTCAAAGTCAGCTCTGCGTACAGATTTTGGGATTGGTTATGGTTATCTCACAATTTCAAGCAGAGCTTACCATATTGTGTACCGCACCTAATACTTTTTGTAATGATATAATTTTATGATGAGATAGTAGCAATGAGAAGACAGTGAATCACACGATAATATCCGTATTTTTTTCAACTTTATCACGATGAGATAAAAATTGGTATCAAATGTCAAAATGTGCTGATAATCGACACATACTTATAGGTAAAATGAAAATTACAATGGATAGCCCCAAAAAGGCCAATTTTTATAACGTCTTTAAGTCAAAAATAAAGCTGGTAGGCTCAATGACACCACTTCGTGAGCACATTCTATGTAATATTGGTGTAGCCTGAATTAAATTAATTTTATTTATAAAGGATGGCCATACAGTAAACGGTTACCTTTCCCACTAGCAAAATAGTCCTCTTAGCCTTTTAATACACCCTCAGAAAAACAACCAGCCGTCTATTTATTTGAAAGGAAATTGAACACAAGAGCTACACGATAGTTCCAAGTAACTCATGTGAACGAATAGTTAAATTAATTACTGCATACGACGAGGATTCCTGAAAGTACTGCAATTAAACTACCACCAAACGACTTTATAATGGATGGTCGTGTATTTATTAAATAAGAAGAAGGCTTCAAGGAAGAACTTGTTTGTATTCTTGGTATTTTATTTACTGTAGAGGCTATATGGGGGTGATGAAGGTGGGAAACGCGTTTGTTGTTGTCACCAAGCAGTGGGTTCGTGTGATTGATGGATCGTTAAGTTGGAACGTCGTTACTGGCCTTATTTTTTCTGGCCGAATTGAATCTGACACATGTCAAGTCAAACTTATAAAATTAGGCCTTTCGTAAATGTACAAGCTTTCCGCTTGGCTTCCCCTGAGGGGACACAGATAGCGGAATATCTAAAGGTCAGCAGTTAGTGCGGAGAAAGTTTGCAAATCAAAATGTCAGTGCTATCGGCTTTGTACGTGGGGAGGGACCTGATTGAGAAATTAAAAGATTAAGAGCCTGTTTAATAATGTTCAGATAGGCAGTATCTAGCAAATAAGTTAACCGGAACTTAAGCAGAGGTACAGTCCGGTCGTCAAGAGAATGCGTTCCTGATACCTGTCTGTGCGACAATTCTCGTAGCTAATAAAGATCTAATGCGCAAAACACGTATTCGTTTGTATGAAACTGATAGGTGTCAACGTATTCTCTCATCGGCCGCACTGTAGTAAAAAGGCCAAAACTCTACCAAAAAAATAAATGCAAGATGCAGCAGTTTTCTTACCACGTCTTTCACAATCAAAACGCCAACCAACAAAGAAATACCGCGAGATTTAAATTGGAACGCTTTTTATTTTTTAAATTCTCACACGCCACGGTATCCTGCCTGTCATACGCGAGCCTACTTAACGGATACGTTTAATCTGACAGGTCAGACGCGTCGGATGTTTTGACAGCGAGCCAATTACCTGCCACTTTGTTTGGCGGGCCCTGTACGCAATGTTTCACATCCTGCGAACCTGGGATTTGATCTGGGGAGAGGTGGGTAATGACTAGTGTTGCTAGATGAGCTGTGGGTTTTTCTACTAGGATATTACGACAGATTTCTGACACATCTTAGATTGGTTTGATAGTAACTGTGTAGGATTGAATTTATATTTTTTGGAAACGATCTCCCGTTTGTCTTATATAGGAAGGTAGTTTAGCGTTACAGCGTTTGAATTTGACATTACATGCGCAGTTGACGGAAAGTCAAGGTAAGTACGTTACCGAAAATTGCTATAAGTACAGACGCCAGCACATGAAGCTACCCGAAACTGTCAAATTTTCCCAATCAACCTTGAACCTAATGCTTTAGCGATAAAGTTGAAAATCTATTAAAGAAATTTGACAGATTATAATAGCTTGATGTGCTGGCGTTTGTACATATATCCGCTAGATTTTTGATACTTTCCATAAAACGTCGATGGACAAAGTGTGGGAATACAGAAGTGAATGGTGGTGCTAAATAGCACATTACTAAACACAAATACTTAAATTACTAAGCAACTTAGCTTAAATACGCGATCTCGTTTGCGTACCTATGTATGGAGGTTTGTTAAAGCCGGCTACACACGTAAATACGAGCCTGTCAAGCATGCCTGAAGGTTTGGTTCAATCTTGAATGATCGTCTGTAGGAAGTTTTGGGGTGGTTGCACACGTGACGGAAGATGCGTCGCGTATCGTAAGGTCGCGCAACGCCAGAACTGACAAGTAGATATAGATTTATTTTTTATTTTTTATTATGGAATAGATATAGTATAATATGATTTGGAATACAAATATTTGTTCCGAGATAATAAGACTTTTAATCTTACACACTCAACCGATGATGTACGTCTACTCTATTACTACGCCAGCATTAGGGTCAACTCACACCGAAAGAGCGGCGAAGGGCAGCGAAGCGGAGCGCAGTTTCAGTTTCATATGAATTTTAACTTTATTATCATTTCCATAATACTTATTATCGCATGAGAAACTCGAACGAGTCGCGCGGATGCCCGCGGCGCCGCAGGAATTCCGGGGAATTCCATAAACGCGATTCTCATGCGATAATAAGTATTATGGTAATGATAATAAAGTTAAAATTCATATGAAACTGAAACTGCGCTCCGCTTCGCTGCCCTTCGCCGCTCTTTCGGTGTGAGTTGACCCTTAGTGTTTCCACCGTACTTTCAAAGTTAGCCTAGGTAAACCCGGGCGCGTTTTTCCAGCTGCGAATTGTTCCCACGCACTGCTTAGCGCCGAGGGTTGAAAATCCAACAGTGTACTTTTTTGACGCGCTGTGATGCTCTTTGTTGGATTCTCAATGCTCGGCTCAACAACGAGAGTTGTAAATCTAGTGCGCGATAAAATCCCGCCGCGATATTTTTACGTCCGTGGACTTACGCCCGACGCATCTTCGGTCAGAAGTGCGATCCACCTTTAAATCTTTTATTTTGATGCCTCGAGCTCTCGGCCTTGAGATTTGTCCAAGATGACCTAAGGAGGATATTATCAACAATATGCCTTCTTGGAACTCCCGTTCAGAGCCTACGTGATAAAAAGCAGTCACAAAAAAAATAATTACCTATTATAATAAATGATAATATTACCAAATAGGTACTTGTTTTGGTTAACTTGTTAGAATAATCTAAAAAAGTTTCGTAATACCTATTTTACTGTTTTTTTCCTTATTGTAACATTGAGATGATTAGTTAATGAAATGAATTTTTAGTAGGTACCTACTTAAGACTACACATATCTTATTCCAATATACAGATATACTCATATACATATGTTATTCTGAGTAATAAGAAACATATTGCCAACTACCTTGAACTAAAGTTGCATTTATAAAAACTGATATTCATTATTCTTTCTTCCAAGTTCTAGCAGTGGTATAAAAAAAGTTGATTGTTCATAATGGGCAATTATTTGGGCAACTTTCCAAAAAAAAATACTTTCAATCAAAAAATTATTTAGGTGCCAAAATAAGGAAAACATGCTCACAACTTCAATACAAAGATAAATTACAGTCATCCAAACTTTTTTACTGAGAAACCTATTTTGAATCTAAAAATAGCCATAAGTATATCAAGCAACAATATAACAAAATGGAATATTTCCAAGTACAGTTGTTGAATGGGAATGTGACTGGTCAATCAATGGGGCCACTGTGTTGGGACAGTGCAATGCAACCATTGGTTTAACATGTTAATGTGTCAGTAAACTCTTATGTCATTCATTATTGGCTGAGGAAACAAGGAGTTTGCATTTGTTTGCATCAACCTCTTTTATTCAATCATTCATAAATAAATAGCTGGCCGGTAACAAAGTTATTGTAGCTTCAAATGATTATTTTTTTAAAAGCTTATAATGTTCTTTTTTTTAAAAGACATTGCTATTGATAACTCATGTTTAAAATATAACAATTAAATTATTTAAATGTAATGTAAATGAGGTTTATAATCAAATTCAGTTAATATACCCCTAATTAAGGAAACTTATGAGTTTTTAATTTAAGGAAAGTGCTTGATATTAATTTGCTTATGACAACTTATTACATAGTAGGTACCTACTATTTGAAATACAACTTATTACATAGTAGGTACTATTTGAAATACAACTGATTACATAGTAGGTACTATTTGAAATACAAGTTACTACATAGTAGGTACTATTTGAAATGAAGGTTACAACAAGTAATCACAATATATGTCTTGGCCCCTTGAATGAGGTGTCTGTTAGTCGGAGAATGTTGAAATGACATGTGTTTTTAAATACAAAATGTTGTTGTAAATATTGAGTATGTGTTGTTGTCTAACTTGTAAACTATGAATTTAAATTATACATTATCAGAAGTGATTGCGTTTTGTTTCAGCATTTTGCATTTCATGTAAACGGTTTATCTCTAATTTTTATTTGCTAGACCAAAATTACAGCTGCAATCAACCTTTTTTTTGTCAACATGTAGTATATTTTTACTATTGTAGTATATTTTTTTTTTACAGTAGCTTTAATTTTGGTCCAGTAGAATAAAGTGTCTTTTTTAGTGTTTTGATTTCAGTATTGAAATGGAATGTTGTTAATAAATTCAGTATCTATTGAAATGGAAAATTAGTATTGGTCATTGATAGTTTAATTTAAATAGTTGTTGTAACTAATTAGTTGATAACTTGAATCAGAAATATTTCATACAAGAGATCTTTTCAAATAATGTATTATGACATCCCATTAGTAAATTGTAATTACATAAAGTTGTCAAAAAATAAAAGGCCCGTTTTGACATTTGGGAATACGTTCTTGACAGTTTCATACAAAGGAATATGTGTTATGTGAATTTAATCTTTACTAACTGCTAGAACTGTCAATGTCAAAACGGGCCTTTTATTTTATGACAACGAACAGTGATTAGCACAGGAAGTACTTACTTCTGTACCTACCTAATAGTGCACTTGTCTGTTTGTTAGTTATGGGTTTTTAATTATAATCTACTTCCATTCGTAGATTTAAAAAAACGTAACGAATTAATTATCAAGCCTAGAATTACATCATTTTTGTTTACATCAGTCACGCGATAATTTGCACATTAGGTACATTCTATGATTTATAATAAAAACATCAACATGGTAGCATAGAAGAAAAACTTATTCTTTTTTTTTTAATTTGGTCAGAGGGTCATCTTGGGCTCTAGTATTTACTTACATCATTCGATTCATTAAAAAATCTTCGAAGTGTTTTTAATAGGTAAAACAGACCTACGAAATAATTAATTCGAATGAAGTAAAAAAAAATGGTAGTTATAATACGGTAAACTATGTTGATAAATTAATTATGTAAAGTATATTGTATAGTTTGCGCGATAATAATAAAGTAGGCACAACTGTTACGATAAAAACAAGTTGGATTCGTAATTTCCCATGTTTAATTCTGCCTAATACCACAACAATAATACAATTAATCAAATTAAACAAAAATCACTCACCGATAAATAAGATGGAGAAATCCAAAACAATTTTTCGTAAAATAAAATTTGATTCTCTGTCTGTTGTGATTGTATGGGTACGAGAGATCGTTTTGCGGTCATTTCTTTCCATTTTAACTTATTTTTATACTAAACTACAGTTAGAAAACAATAATAACACTATCACTGCGAACAAATTTACGAAATATATAACGTCAAAACGTTGAAAGAAAATTTGACAACGATCACACGTCAAGCATCGGGCGCATGCGCTCGGAGACTGGTCATGGTGCGTTCGGAAACAGCCGGTGCGTTCGTATCGTGAAGCTCGCTACTCTATTCATGTCATTTAATGGGTTTACTAATGATAAGCATAAAATTTATTATCATAATTATAATTGGCATAACGAAATTCAGTGATGACGCATAATATTATTAGGCATAATTGTTTTGCCATAAAGCTTGTTACCATAAATACTGCTAGCATAATAATAATGAAGCATAATTCTAAAAAGCATAATGTTAAAAACGCATAATGATATAAACACATATTGTTCTTTGAAATAAAACTAAAAACCCTAATAAATAACTCAAAACGGTAAAAACCCACAAAACCAACAATAGAGGGGATCTGGCGTTAATGGTCACTGTTCTAACCTAACCTAACCCATATGATTCAATAACAGTAGTAAATATCAGGAAACATCATACCTAATAATTGTATGTTAAATTACCAAGTATGTAGGTACAGACGCCAGCACATCAAGCTACCCCAAACTGTCAAATTTTCCCAATCAACCTTGAACCTTAATAATTTAGCAATAAAGTTGAAAATCTATTAAAGAGATTTGACATACATAAAGATCAATTTAAAATTATTGGCTACATTCACTCAAGCGGGATTGTCCGAAAGGGTTACCACTACCCCGGAACATAAAGGGCAAAGGAAGGAACATGGGTGGGTTTTAGTCAGTAAGAGTCTGACACTCCCTTCCGCTCCACCCAGAGCGAGAGGGGTCATTTGATGATTTCCTATCCGGAAAAAAAAAATACCTATAGGTACCTCTTCTGACGGTTAGAATCATAGAAATATATGGCTGGAATTCACAATAGTAGATTATTCACTAAGGGAATAAAACAGTGTCTTTATGTCGTGGGCGCTATTTTGAACCCTGAACGTAACGTAGAATTCTAGCGCTGAGTTAACTCCTGATCTAAGCGAGGGAGCTAAGAAACTATGACTAAAAGCTCTCGCTGAACTCAGAAAGTTCAGCGAGAGATTCAAGCTCGCCCAAGACGAAGACACCTTTATTCCAGAGGAGAATACTCTACGCACCACCTGTTAGGTAATAAAAACCAATTCGGGTAGATATCGAATTAGTAAGTAGTATGAAACTGTTAAATAGCCGGGGAATACTTAATTATTTGCAGGTTCATTCATCACTATTTACCCGATTACGTGATAGCAAAGACAGGGTTATGTTTTTCATGCGAACGTATCTATGTATCTTTGTATGTGTAATTCTTTAAACCCTCGATCGAAGCATCATAACGGCCCGATAGATTTTAATACATGAGGTGTCTATAGACTCATCTAGGTCGCGCGAAGGTTATAGGCTAGGTTTTGTTTTATAAAATATAAATGGCAGATTTTAATAAATAAGGTCTTGAAAAAAAAATTGTACAGACGCCAGCACATCAAGCTACTACAATCTGTCAAATCTCTTTAATAGATTTTCAACTTTATCGCTAAAGCATTAAGGTTCAAGGTTGATTGGGAAAATTTGACAGTTTCGGGTAGCTTGACCTGCTGGCGTCCGTACCATGACTTTGTGAGGTATCAAAATAAAGGGCTTGAAAAGACGATTCCAAAAATATAGCACATTAAGGGCTGATTTTTCAATCATCTGATAACTTTATTGGAGGAATAATTTTGAAATTTTGACAGTTATTTCATACAAAAACTGTCAAACGTCAATTTTATTCCTCGAATAAAAGTTATCTGGCGATGGAAAAATCAGCCCTTGAAAGGGTTAAAATAAAATAAAAAATGACGAAATTAAAAACCCGACTGCAATTTAGATTTTAAACAAGCTTACCTTTCAAGCAGTCTGATGCATTCGGTGGCATCAAATCTGAGATTCAACTAAAATTACTTACTGCCTGTCATATAATTTCATCAAAAACACAATAAATTAAATAAGTAGTCGACGGTAATAATGTAATTTTACCTTATTGCCTTATAAGTGCCTATTTGAAATAAATTACGTATTTGAATTTGACTTTGACGGCAAGTAAAACCTATGAACCTCTTTCGTCGTTAATATTTTTTTTTTTTGTAATTAATGCTTTCCAATTAATAGATTCCCGATCTAAATCACATTGGGCGTCAGCAGGTCCTAATTCAGTACAATATTTATGCCCGGCTAGAGCCTAAGGCTGGAATTGACATGCTTTTTTTTTTTTTTCTGGTGGGAAATCATCAAATGACCCCTCCCGCTCTGGGTGGAGCGGAAGGGAGTGTCAGACTCTTACTGACTAAAACCCACCCATGTTCCTTCCTTCGCCCTTTATGTTCCGGGGTAGCGGTAACCCTTTCGGACAATCCCGCTGAAGGAATTGACTTGCTTTAGGTTAGGTTTGCATGACATTTAATTTGACATTAACGAACGAGTGGTGTGGAAATTGTATTTTGAACTAGGTAACCTTATTTCGTAAAAATATTTGTTCTTATCTTTGGTACAGCTACAGATACAAAAAAAAAAATATAAGTATGTCCCGAAGAATGAAGCCATAAAATATTGATTTTCTAAACTAAATTGATTATATTTCACGCTCATAATATTCTGAACATGATAATGCATGACTTATTTTTCTAGTTTCACAAATCCCAGACGAAGCGTGAAAGATTGGATGCGACAAAGACCTTTTTAATCCTTTTTTTTAAGTTGTTTTTTTTTTTGTTGAAGGAATGCCGCTGATCGGTAGCTATTGAGACGACACCTGTGTATTTATTATTATTTATTTATTGCCTTTTAGACCATGTTTTTTATCTATTTAGCAGTTAGCTGCCCCTGTAAAATGATGACGAAGCACGTTGCCTCTGTATTTTTAGGTAGGTAGACACCTAATTTTAATGATCAGTAATAGTTAAAGTATGTTTACGGCTAAGTTAAAATAAAGTGTGTATTATTAGTAGTATTTAGTTACATAATTATAAGTAAAGTAACTACTATATACAATACCTATTACCTACATTAATTAGGTAGATATAAGGTGACGTAACCGCAAAATAATGTCGCTTTGGATCATTTTGGTGGTTTATGAATATGATGACCTCATGAGGCGCTCACCTGTGAACGAATACGCCTGATTGTTATGCTATATGCAACTGCTAGTAAAATTCATTTAGATAGTTTTACCTATGTGTGTAACTACGGATAGTTTAAATTTTAGTTTGCTAGGTAGGACAGACGCCAGCACATCAAGCTACTACAATCTGTCAAATGTCTTTAATAGATTTTCAACTTTATCATTAAAGCTTTAAAATTCAAGGTTGATTGGGAAAATTTGACAGTTTCGGGTAGCTTGACCTGCTGGCTCTGTACATATCTACATTATGTTCATGAAAGTGGTGGGCTGAATTGATTGATTGATTGACGGCATCGTAGTCTCGCGTCCTTAGCAGGGATATAAGACATTACAATATACTAAAATACTACGACAATACTAAAATAACAGCCACATTTCCCGCCGGCGCTATTACTTCGTTTTCGCTTAGCGAATCGTAGCGCGATGTTAAATAGCCTTCACAAATAGGTATATAACCTCCTTTCAAGAATTGCGCCTGAAGTGCAACAAATTTTTTTTGGTTGTTACAGAGGTTAAACAGAAAAAAAAAACAAAAGCTTTGTTATATTCAATAAAGATGTTACCGTACACAAATGCAGTCTCGGCGTTGTTTCTGAGAATTGCCTTGTGAAAAACCCCGAACATGGGCGCCGCCAACTTTTCGTTGGTCCCAGCTGTCATCCGTCAGTGGCGACTGGCGAGCATTCCTCGAAAAATCACCATAAGCCCGTCAATTACATTTTAATGTGTGTGCCCCACAATTAAGAAACTCACTAAATTATCATACCTAACAAAAACCAAAATCTTCATACAAACTCGCGCAGCAGTAGGCAGTCGCCAGACGGCCTACCTCCTCGGCTCCCGTACTATTCACACGTCGGTCATTGGTCTTTAATCTTTCAAGTTAATACGACGAAATTAAATTCCTGCCTACCTATTCTGAAAACCAATGCACACCACTGTCCTCCGTAGATCTTTGACAGTCGTTACGGGTCGCCAGAAACCCGAAAGTCTGGCAATCAGTCTTACCAAGGGGTCTCGTATTACCCAGTAACTGGGTTGTGGAGGTCAGATAGGCAGTCGCTCCATGTAAAATACTGGTACTCAGCTGCATCCGGTTAGACTAGAAGCCGACCACAACATAGTTGGGAAAAGGCCAGGCAGATTTTGAACGCAACTTATGTAATAACGTAAGCAAGTAGCTATCATGCCTATCAAATTGATCATGTTTTATGTCTATGATCATAGATGCTCTGCACCCACTATTCACCTCCCGTGGGTGCTGGAGCCCCCGAGCACCCACAAAGTCGGTGCCCCTGACCCCAGTAACACTTTTCTCGACCTGGGGAATGGAATCAAACCCAGGACCTTAGGATCAGTGGTCGCGGTTACGATCTCTAAAGTCTACCTAGTGAACGAGCGAGTTCATTATTTATTATGATCGAAAAAACTTCTTGTAATTGTAACTTTGCAAGTCAAACAATAAGGTGGGTTTACCTGTACCTTTTTGGTTTTTTGTTTTCGGTGGGGAACCCCCAAAGAAAGGGCTTCGCGCCCATTCTTTGGTGATAAAACCCCTTCTTTGGTTTTAGTGAGGTAATAGTCCCACACTCCCTGTGTGGCATTTATTACCTCGCTAGAACCACCCCGGTGGGCGCTGGTCACCATCTGCACATGGACGGACACCGTCGCATCGCCTGTTAAGGCACATCTCTGGGGAGACTGTAAATTGGTCTCCCCAAAACCTAACTGTGCAAGTGTGCAAGGCACATGACCATTGTGCGCCGTCTTCCCTGAGGTCACTCAGAGGGCAGACAGAGTCCTCACTCTAATCGCCCGCGACCCCAAATTCCCGCCTGCCTTAGATGATGCAGGTGGGGTTTCGGCGTGTTATGCGCCGCCGCCGAGGCGGTTTCCTCCTCGACGCCTTCTTCTCCGAGCGGAATCAGCCCAGGTACCTGTACCTGAAGTCCCTTCATTTTTTTACAGTTATTTTACCTCTGACAGCTGCAACCCAACAGCAACCTTAATACAACACTAATAAAGATCACTGTGATTTTGACAGACTTGATAGTCGCAGCAACCCAACAGCAACCTTATTGTCAAGAGGTTAAGGATCACTGTGATATTGACAGTGATGCAAAATCAGAGGTAAAATAACTGTGAATGGACTGTAAATTCCTAATTTTATTTAAATACTTACAAGCTGACCCGACAGACGTTGTTCTGTCAAAATTTCAATATAACTACAGACGCCAGCAGGTCAAGCTACACGAAACTGTCAAATTTTCCCAATCAACCTTGAACCTTAATGCTTTAGCGATAAAGTTGAAAATCTAATCAAGTTTGACAGATTGTAGCAGCTTCATGCGTTTGTACCTAGTCTTGCTTGAGTTCATACATCAGAAACAAATTACTTTCAGTTTTTCCCGAATTTTCCAATTTACTGACAATTTTTTATGAACATTTAAAAAAAACAAAAATTGGCTGAATCGGTCTAGCTGTTCTCAAGTGATGCGTTTACCAACCAACAGCATTTCATTTTTATTTATATACAATGCGCTTTTATATCTACATAAGTGTTGTATCATAATTCTTTACTCTAATAAACTAGCCTACTAAACCACATTTTAACTAAATTGCTGGTGTACGTGCCTACCCAAGCAATTGCTGTAAACGCATATTTTACCTTTAAAACCTTATAAGTACCAACCTAATTAAATAATTGGGTATTTAGAAAATTACAATAAGTAATATGCCTAACGGTTAACATCAACATGTAAAACCGTAATAACAATAATTAAATTCAACAAGGTAGATAAAGTTCTTTACAAATTCATTAGCTTTGCGATTTCACAATTTTATTGTTTTGTTTAGAAATTAATAATTGAGAACAGCGCCATCTTTTGATCTTTGTATGAACTACTTCAGAAGAAACTACAAATAGAACACTGAATGACTACGGCTCTAATTGAATTTGGTTTTAGACAACAGATGGCGCTTCAACAAACATCGTCGTTTACTGCTAAGTGAAATAGAGGGCACCACTCGATTTTTATTTTATTTTTGCTATAGTTTAAAAAAGATTTGGAAATTTAACTAATTATATTTTACATATTTTAGATTTTGTAGTGTGCTTTTCAAAAGACGGAAATGTATATTTTTTTAGTGTTTATGGCGCCAGCAGCACAGCCGGTTTCTATTCAGAGGACAGTTTCCTGATGAGGTTAATTTTATAATCCGCATTTGTGAATATTTGTACCTCTACCTACTACGTGAGTAGGTACTTACAGGAGGCACCTAATAATTATGGTTATCTAACCGCAAAACTCTCTGCGTCAGTCTTTGTGTCCTAGAAACCTACAAGATAAAACCCAAAGCGCCACACATCCCTTATCCACAGGACTTACGGTGGAAGCATAGTATCCACCAAATGCTCAAACGAAAATGGCATAGAAATTACCCTACCCTACTAATTAATAAACCTTCGCTCTTCAATTCAATCACAAATATCGCTATTTGAGGTACAGACGCCAGCACATCAAGCTATCCGAAACTGTCAAATTTTTCCAATCAACCTTAAACCTAATGCTTTAGCGATAAAGTTGAACATCTCTTAAAGATATTTGACAGATTGTAGTAGTTTGATGTGCTGGCGTCTGTACAATCCTATTGTACCTACTTAGGTACCTACTCTAGATACCATCATTTGCCTAGCCTTTAACCAACTTTGCAGCTGAATACTAATATTTTACATGGAGCGACTGCCTAAATCTAAATGACCTCCATAACTCAGTTAACGGTGGTAAGACTGGTTGTCAGACTTTCGGGCTTCTGACTACCCGTAACGACTGTCAAAGATCCACGAATGACAGCCGGGAGTACCTAACGGCTTAACATGCTTTCCGAGGCACGGAGCGGTCTCGGTATGTAAAGGACCCATCCACGGACCAACCGCGGCAAGTATAGCTTAACTTGATTACAATAAATTGCATTAAGGGCAGGAAATTCACCTCATACAAATGACTACAAAAAACGTAAGAATAAAGATATACCAACTGGTACAAGCTACTCAAAGTGGATGTTAGATCCTAAGCCGAACAAAGTTTGTGTGTCTACCGCCTGTAATCCAGCTCAAGAGGTAAGCTAAGCTAAACTGAGCTGTCTTCGGTAGATATTGAAATGTTTGCTCTTCACCGTCGGCCAAAGATGGATTACCTCAAACTGCCTATATTTACTTTGTGAGTAGTTGAGTAAAATATTTTATACGAAAACAGTGTTGTTTGTGGTTTAAACTGATTCTAAGGCCTTGAGGTATAAGTAGCTAGGTCGTGTAAGCCGGATCAATGGGAAAATATGCCTTCTAGGTAGTACTCTTTCTTCTTTTCTTTCTTTTTTTAAAAAACATTGCCCCACACTAGGAATTACTCCTTTATCGTAGGTGCGTTTACAAACATTTAAACTCACATACACAAACAGCCAGACCCGGAACATCTACCTGTAGGCAATACAAATATTTGTTCCGTGCGGGAATCGAACCCGCGAGTCGCGACACGCAGCGCAGCAGTCGATCGCTCAGCCACTGCGCCAACCGTGTCGTCAAATCAAACCAGTTTTACCGGTGTGGAAGAGATAGATAATTTAAAAAACTTCTGTTAACTTATTTCTATCACCGACTTGGGCCGAGTTCATCCTACTAGTCCTACTTTCCTACTAATAATATTATAAATGCGAAAGTTTGCATGGATGGGTGGATGGATGGATGGATGTTTGTTACTTTTTCACGCAAAAACTACTCAACGGATTTGGATGAAATGAAAAAACACAGATGGTTTATAAAGGAGTAACATATCGTCGCTTTAGGTGTGACACCTCGTAGATACCTGTCAATTTTCCAGGAGAGACAAAAAACTGTTTTGATAATTTTATGTACCTATATATTGCATGCTTTTGGTTATTTTATTGCATATTAAATAAAATACCATATGTTTTCTTGTATGTACAGACGCCAGCACATCAAGCTACTACAATACAATCTGTCAAATTTCTTTAATAGATTTTCAACTTTATCGCTAAAGCATTAAGGTTCAACGGGTAGCTTGACCTGCTGGCGTCTGTACAGACGCCAGCAGGTCAAGCTACCCGAAACTGTCAAATTTTCCCAATCAACCTTGAACCTTAATGATTTTGCGACAAAGTTGAAAATCTATTAAAGAAATTTGACAGATTGTAGTAACTTGATGTGCTGGCGTCCGTACATAAAAAATCACCTTGGCATGCTTGGTGTCTATCAAATTTACAACGTCCCCACTTTCCAAAGTGCTTCAAAGCCTTGTTACGAGATGTCACTAAAAGTCAGTTTTAAGTGAAGTAAACCTCCTGTACATGCAAGGTATCACCAGAAAGATGGAAAATTGCGTGATGGACAATTTCGCATCAAAATGTAAAATTGACCAATAATTGCAGTTACGAGGAGACATCTAGGAGCGACGATATAGGATACTTTTTATCCCGATATTCCCACGGGATCGAAACTTATAAGTGTTTTAATAAATTCAGTCCATTTTTACGAATTTTTACTAGTTTTACACTCTTATTCCGCAGGTTATGTTTTAGTCTCATGTAATGGGGGGCGAGCTGGGCGCAAACCTACACTCCTGGCTGTTACTAAGAAATTCCTAATAGAAAACCTACTAAATAACATATTGCCCGTCCTGGGAAAAAATAAATAAACACGGTGTCCTCTAAGTTACCATTATAGGACAACAAGTGAACCAGTGACGACTAAACGCGCTTTATAATACATGTGACAAACTACGTCGCCGCTATTGTTGGGTTTAAAGAACTTTATTTCTCCTAAGAACATAAAATTATATAATAAATATAATAATAAGGAGATTCCCCCCTCTCCCTGACCGCTGGTAGCTTGGACCCTGTTCCCGATACCGGTGGGCTACTATTTTTTATATTTTTAAATGTTTTTATATCTTTTATATTCTAATATTTAAAAATATAATCTATATGTTTACATTGAAATAAAGGAAATAATAATAACAGTTCGCTTATAATGAGATAGACATCACAGCTGAACTAGTACCTACTATTACCTAAGATTAGTTACCTCTGGGCTGCTGGAGACATTAGCTTATTATTCTGTTTGATGTTATTTCAAATGTTGTAATGTATTGTATTGTTGTAATCAAACATCGAAATTACGCCTTAAATCCCCCATAAAACCTTATAAAAACTAAGTAGTTCTCAATATAGGTAAGTTGCCAAGCCTTGGATCGGGATTTAGAATCGTTCTACATTTCTACATTAGAATTTTCTTTTCTTTCAACAATTGTTAAGAGTAAAATCTGTACTCTGTAGGTACCTACTTACTATGTAGTTACAGTTAACTGTAACATAGTTATTATCTACTAGCTTCTGCCCGCGACATCGACCGCGTGAAATTTCTTGTTCCTCGGACCCGTCACGTCGCATCGCATCGCCTGTCCGCGCTTTATCTTCGGTTTCGCTTTGAGTTCTTTTTGTCTTATGTTTATGCTCAGCTAAGGGTCTTAGCGTGATTTTTCAAATCCGAGTGATAGTTCCAGCCGATCGATTCTGTAAAAATCTCACCGTTAAAAGTTATGTGAAGTGAGCATAAAGTGAGCTGTCAATAGTGTCAATCCCTAGTATTCGTTGGAATGACAGCTCACTCCACGCTCACTTCACCTACGTTTTCACGGTGAGATAGTTATAGAATCGCACTGCAGAGATTAGCGCGTTCAAACAAACAAACTCTTAAACTTTATAATTAGTAGGTATATATTTATATCGCTTTACTAAAGGACATTTCAATTGTCTATAAGGTTATAGAGCTAAACGCTTTCATCGCATCATGCTTAAAGGTTTTTTACAACAAGAGGTCACCAATAACAGTTCTGTGCAAGTGTTTTAAGAAAATTTTCGCGATTCTACAAATTGTCTTAAAATGGCTTGGTACAGGATTGCAGATTGTTATGGTTTTGTGGAAAAATATTTTGCCTGATAGGTAGGAACTAAACCGAGATTACGCATGCCAAAATAAAAAAATAACCGAGATTATTTTGAACCTAACTAGTGTGGGGCCCAGGATGCTTCCTTGTGGAACGCCACAGTGTATAGCCTCTTCAGTACCATATTATGTTACTTTATGTTCCCCCGTTTTCACCACTTGTACATGATCTCTTATATTGACATAACACATAGGTAAATGTTACCAAAAAGCTTAGGTATGTCAATCCTGTTGAAAGTTGTAAAAATACGAAACGCTTTGAAAGCAATATTGCCACTTGTCTAGACTCTTTTATTATACGAGAATCTTAAAAAAATCTGCCTGCATAAACTGTGCGAATGTAGTAACCGAGGGAGCGTGGCGTCCCCTAACTTTTTTCCTCTTTCTTCATCTGTGCGGTTTTCATTAATGTCTAGTAGTATGCGTTAACTATCCCATGAGGGACTGGTTTTGCTCTCATTAGGAATCCTAAAAACGTCAGCACCATTGTGTAACACTTATTATACCCTGTCCCCTGTCCTGTTGTGAGGTTAGCCGTTTCTTGACAGCTGTCTTAGAACGTAACTATTCCAGATTACGTAAAACTTTAAAATGCGTAATAAAATAAATATATGGACTGCCTTATGTTATTGAATTAGGTATCTTATATATCTTACAGAGGTTATAATACCGTACGTTATCAATCAATGTAGGTATTGTGTATTGCTGCAATCACTAGTTCCATCTGTCAAAAAACGGTTATTTCAGGGTACAATGATTTCAGCTTCATCTCTTTTTGAAAGCGTATAAAAATATTATATGTAGGTAGTTATCAAAATACACCTTGGTAATGCCCATTGTTCACCAAAGCGGAGCTGAGCGAAGAGGAGTGGAGACCCACCGATTCAGAGTAAGATTCCTCTCGTCTATTGCGCGTCGCCCGCGCCTCCAACCTGCGAGACTCTGCTAGTCACACACAACTCAACTATGGTCGTGCAAGTTGAAATGTGAGACATCTCCTCTTCGCTTGAACAGTGTCTACTAGAGCTTTGTGGATTAGTCTTAAACAAACAATTCCTAATTTCTAACTATATTTCTATATTTTTCACCCATTTTTGCTTTGAAGCTCTAAACAATAAGTTGAAATTTGACCAGCCTCCTAAAGATAGAAAATGAGATCTACCTACACACAAAAGAATCCAAAATTTCATAGTAAAACAAATGAACAAATACATGACAATATCGCCACCGAAATCCCAAACCAGGACAGAATAAATAACGCTGTAACCAAAAACGCTGAACATAAATAAGCAAAAATATTCACCAAATCCTAACTTTGTATCACAAATTCTGTAGAACGGAATCCCGCGAAAATTCGTTCATTAAAGCCAACAATGCCTTCAGACGGGGTACATACAAATAACCAACAGAGTCCAATTTAAATAACAGGCTCGCAAAGCTGAAAAACAAGCCTTAACCGAAGTTGGGAATAAATTAGCAACCCCCCTTGAACACCCCCTTACCCCAATGTGTACATTGTGCAAAATATTATTTGCCTTGCCAGACAATAATAGGATCTAATGCCACGCCCTGACATGTTAGCTTTTGGGAGCTCCGCCCATCGAAATCTCGTCCCCAATTGGTCTGCCTTTATCTCCATCACTGTCTTTGGTGTCTTCTATCTTGCTCGCTCGTGTAGCTTTTCCCTCAACGCCCGAGGGGTAAATGTTATGCTAGGAAACATATACGAGGGTTTTCTAGTACCGCGCTCGCATTGTCATGCCGCTTTCACGAATATTTTTTACGCAACTTTTATTTGAAGATATCTACCTGAATGGAGTACTATGTAGAATTCGTTTTATGAGATTTTTTTCAATACGCGACTCCTTTAACGGATTATAGGATGAGGATGTCTTTGTAAACAGTTTTTATTTGGAACGTGTAGAATTTTATTTTTATCTTACTTTGAGTCTGAGTACTTTAACATTTTAGTAGAGTTTATTAGTATTCATTAATTATCTACTTCTATATTAAATTGCAAGTTTCATTTGAGAGTTTTATTAAAAGTAGGAAAATACCTATATTCGTGTATAGGAACGTACTATTGAATTAAATTATAATCATCAATAGCTTCAATGATTTCAATCGATCCCCCAATAAATCTTTGAATAGTGTCAATGACAATATTAAGGGTAAGCACCAATTACCAGTACCAGTGAAGGCATCATTGCACAAAAAATGGAAAACTCTAACATAAATGCAAACAAACCCTTTCGCAAAACTAAAAATAAATACCACAACAAAGTCGAATCGATAAACGCGAAGCGGCCTAATAATTATTACCCGACGGCCTGAAATTCATGCACAAAGCTCCGACCCGCAGTAATAATAACGACAATTGTTGTGTTTAGTGGAACGTAAACGCGGGCCGGGGCGGGGGGAGGAGGGGGGGCCCGGGGGTGCGCCCGTGGGCGGAGCCGCCGGGGGCAGAGCCTCCAAGCGCGAGGGCGAAGCCGCAGTCCGCGCCGCGACACGCGCCACAACGCACCTCTGACATGTGACCGAAAGCATGGAAGATTGTGATCTTGCCCAATACCGCGATATGATCATCGAGGGCGAACTTCCGCTGGACCTGCGACCGCCGCCGCGGCTGTACCTGCCGCACTACCTGCGCGACGATCGCGACCCCGAGTACCCCCAGGACGACACCTACGTGTCCGTGGACGAGGACACTCCTGAAGTTCCACCGGCGTCCAGTGACTCAGAACGGTACGACGCCTCCAGCCCGACGGAATCAAAACCATCGACACCAAAGAAGCCAAAGCAGAAGTCCTCATCACAACTCATCAAGCCGCCTTACTCCTACATCGCACTCATCACGATGGCCATCCTACAGTCTCCACACAAGAAACTGACACTCAGTGGGATCTGTGAGTTCATCATGACGAGGTTTCCATACTACAGAGAAAAGTTCCCCGCCTGGCAGAACTCGATCAGGCATAACTTGAGTCTGAACGATTGTTTTATAAAGATTCCGAGGGAGCCAGGGAATCCAGGGAAGGGAAATTACTGGACGTTGGATCCTCTGGCTGAGGATATGTTTGACAACGGAAGTTTCTTAAGGAGAAGGAAGCGGTACAAGCGGCCGGCGCCATCGCTGCAGCACGCGCATGCGGTGGTGGCAATGCTGGCGCGCGAGGCGTACGCTCCGCTGCTGCCGCTGCCGTGCTACCTGCCGCCGACGCCGCTGCTGTCGCTGCCGCGCCCGCCGCCGGCGACGCTCCGGCCTGTCCCGCTGCCGCCGCGCGTCGCCGAGACAACTGAACCACGAAGTAAGAGATCTCGAAACGGATTCTCTATTGAATCCATCATTGGTTCACAGGATAGTTCAATGAACGAGCCAAGGAGAAGTGCCTTCTCGCCTCTTCACCAAACCAACTGTCCGCCGGACGATTGGGCCAGATGAATGTACCTAAACGGGTACGGTTCCAGTCCATCCCCGTTTTAAAACATGCCGTCGGAAACGTGATCCTCGCAGGTTGACTGATGTGTTCCGATAAGAAAGAAGTGTTCGAACAGTGATATACGATAAACAATTCTATAAAATATTGTACATTTTGAGAGGGGTGTCGATTTCCTATGTTTGATTGGGACTAACCAAATAATTAAAATGTTACCATTCCATAATAATGTCCGTATGTCGGTAACTGTGTGAGTTTTTTTTTCAGCTGAAATAATAGTGTAAAGTTTATTTTTTGTGACTTGGTAAAATGTAAGATTCCTCATTCAACCGATTTCCTCGTAGTTCTGGGAATTTAGTTGCCTACATAAATATAGCCAAAAAATTAATAAGTTAACACTTTTTTAACAGAACTTAATTCAGGTTGACAATAAACTTAAATAATTTAATTTCTTAGAAGTAATCCAATAAAAACTGTACAGGTTAATAGGTTTTCAAGTTAAAAGCTTTTTTAAGCAAAAAAATTCTGTAAAAATCATTCGTCATTTTTTGTTGTTGTTGTTGTCAAATAGTTTTCTTTTGTAATACGTTTTAGGATTTAACAGCAATTTATTTAACGTAAAGATATTATCGATCATGATAATTTTTTGTGTAGTTTTTTCGAAGCTGGTATATTTCTTTGAAAATGTATAAAATAACTAGTTTCGATTGCCTTTGAGACGGACAACAATGTCGTATTATCTTTATTTTGTATTTTTTAATCAAAAAGATAGTGATCTATAAATAAATCTAGTCATTCTATGTACAAAGTAGTGTCGAGTTGTAAATGTAAGTATTATCTAAGTCCTACTGTAAATATTAACTTTACTATTGTAAAGTAATTATTGTCAGTCGACATTAAATCCGGTGATTTTTTTTAATTAATCGAATGACGCAATATTTTTTAAATATGGCAACTTTTTAGACTTAAAAGTTTTTAAAGTTATAATTACGAGTAATTTAAAAATAAACTAGAATTGTTTGTGATTTTAAACAGGATTTTTCGGGTATAATTAATTAACTTTAATTTTGATTTTTGCACTATTTTATCTATATTTTCAAGTATAATTAGCGTATTTGCACCGTATTTAATGTCAACGGTCACCATTGCAATATTTCTTGTAAAAAACACTGATTTGGTTCAAAAGGAACTGTGTATCTAAATGTTATCATAAACTGTAGCTATTTTGTGTAACGTAACATCATATTTTTAAGGGAGAAATATAAAATAATGAAAATGATATCATTTCGTTTCACTTATTTTGCTGTTCACTGCAAATATTTAAATCGGAAGATTCGCTTTAAACCGCATCAAAAGATGGTTGCGTTTTGATGAGACTTTCCTTGATTGTCAAGGAAACGCCAGGGTGTGAGGTCACTCTTTTCAGTATATACCAATTTTCGCGTGACTTGGTAAGGTGAGGGCACATCTTACGATTTCAATATTTAATTCACTAAGAATTTCGTTTCTTTTTGCATCAGAAAACAAATCTTGCTGAAGCGAATGTCCCTCAAGCGATTTTATTCATCTCTATCGAATATGCTCTTCGAAGTTGCATTCCAACTTTGTATACTTGATTTAAGACCTACCGATCTATAGGTTATTTTTTTTCAAAGTAACACAGTTGGTGATACTTTATTCACATTATAATCTGGCTTAATAAGTAAGTTACTATAAACTTAAGAAATCATTCGATAACGTCTTTCTCATTCACCTTTTGAGGGGAAGACACTTAATTCACATGTTCAGCATATAATAGTCAGCAAATGCACTGCCTTTTAAGTTCACAAACACTGCACTAAACGAAATCAAAAGGATTTTTCTGGCGATCTTTCTGCAGGAACCTGATGATTAAAGAGCTCAAAAGTAGTTAGATTACCTACTTTACAGTTAAAACAATATTTATTGAGAACGGAACAATTAAGTTTGATGCTGTCAGGAAACAAAATTTTGTCATTCAAATTATGCTGAGAATCAGCAATTTCGGAAGCGACATCTCATCAGCTCATTAAAAGATAATGTTTCAGGTTTTGACGAAAGATGACGTCTATCTCATCAGAGATGATGATGATCAGATATTATATTTATTTAACAATTGCTTGCTGCACTTACAGTAGACACCAAAGCGCGCAATGGAGTGGATGGAGAGGGAGAGGAAGGCCAAAGGAAAGATGGAATGTGTGAGGAATGATATGAAAGAGAAGGAAGTGATAGCGTAACGGTTGACAGGTGAGAATGGAAGAAGAAAATGTAAAGTAACATGGGACTACGGCAGGACCTCTTCCTATCGAAAAATCTAAAGCATCTTGAAGTGTTCTTGCGTTCTGAACCATTGTAAAATATACCTAAACTAGTACTCACTTGTTACACATTAGTTTGAAAATACGAGGTAAATACCTATATTTTCACCAGTATAATTTTTTCTTTTTTCTTTTCATAAAAACGTTGCCCCACACTAGGAATTTCTCCTGTATCGTGGGTGCGTTTACAAACATTTAAACTCACATACACAAACAGCCAGACCTGGAACAACTACTTGTAGGTCATATAAATATTTGTTCCGTTCGGGAATCGAACCCGCGACACGCAGCGCAGCAGTCAATCGCTTAACCACTGCGCCAACCGTGCCGTCAATAATCAACATAATTTCCGGCAGAAGATGTCCACTGCTGGACATAGGTCTCCCCCCCAGCACGTCGGCCGGTTCTGTGCTTCTCGCATCCAGCGGATTCCTGCGACCTTCACGTCATCGGCTCGCTTTGGAACGGTACTTAGGAATAACAGAACTGATATGTAGGTTGGCACAAAAAAAGAGCAGTGGGTAAGGTCTGGCTGTGGATGATGATGAATAGGTCATTGTTTTAGGTATATTTTTATAAAGCCTACCTATACAATGAAAGAGTTTATCCCCATTTTGTTCTGCAAAGATATTTTAACTCGTATTTATTAAGTAATCTTCCTCTTGTATAGCTGTTTCTCACAATTTTCATAACTTCTATTTACGAAACTTTCGTCGTTGTTCTTGTGACTGTCTCGTTGGTCTAGTGGTCGTGAGCGCTACAGCATAAGGTGCTGGGTTCGATTCCCAGGTCGAGCAAAGTGTTATTGGTTTTTTCATCAGGAATTTCTTAGTAGCAGCTCGGAGACTGGGTCTGTGTGCGGTTGATGGCGATAGGCTCGTCCTCTATTATATGGACATAAGCATAAATAAATAAATATTTTTTTTTATTCATAAAGTAATGTAAATAAAGTAAAGAATTACAATCGAGGAAAGTTAAAATTCTAACTGTAATTTAGACCTCATCAAAAACTTGTGTTTCAGGCCATCAATTTACATCAAACATTTAAAAAGAAGACAACAATAAATACATTATAAGCTAAATTGAAAAGAAGGTATAATATTTTCAATGACTTAAACAGTTACTATTTGGATATATTATTTTAAAACTAGATTATATAAGATATACAATAATGTTTAAATAAATTAACGAATAATGTTAAAGTAGATAAAGTGGAGACTATTATTTGTTAGGTAAAGGAAGAGACTTATATTAGAGTAGGTAGATAGATTTTATTTTAAAATTTCTAGTAGTTTTTCCGTGTCTGCATAATTGAGTTTTGCCAAGTATTCCTGTACTAGTAAATTACACCTATTATTACTTAAACTATAAATCTTTAGCACTCTGTTAAACTGGTTATACAAATAGGGTCCTAAAAATAAATGAAATCGATTAGCAAAAGCATGTTTAGTCTGAGAGTTAGCACAAACCAAGTCTTTTCTTCTCCTATCTGAAGGTACTGGGTTAAAATAAAGTTCAGTGTGTTGGAATAAAATGGAGAAATGTGGGCCTAAAATGATATTTACGAAACTTTATAGCCCAGTCAGTAACGACCTTACAACTAAGTTGGTAAGTTGAAAATAACCATCTCTAAAGATATTTGCCAGAAATGATCTGAAAGTTGAAGTAAATTCCTGAATTTCGTGACGTAATTCACAACATCCCGTCGAGTCAGCTGATAAGTCATGTGTCAAAATCTAGTCGAGCGGAGTGGTTAAATAACCTTTAGGTCGATTTTTCATACACTCTTTATGTAAATCTAGAATTCTAGACTAATAATGAAACTGAAGAGTTTGTTTGAACGCGCTTATCTCAGGAACTACCGGTCGGATTTAAAAAAATCTTGTTGCATTTGATAGCCCATTTTTTGATACTATTAACATCACGCTGTGACCCTTAGGAGCCAAAAATAAAAGAAGTCAAAAATAACGTTAACCAAAAACGAAGTGATAGCGCGGGCAGAAGATGCGATGCGACGGAGTGGGTCAGGGGACAAGAAATTTTACACGGACGAAATTACGGGCAGAAGCTAGTACCTAATAAAAACTTAACTCGTGAAACATTATAAATATACCTGTAAATTTTTGACATGAGTAAAACAAACACAACATACTAAAGTTCTTGTCTTCAACTACCCTTGGAAAAACTCGCAAATATTTCCAAAGGTCGAAACGAATTGGATTAAAGTAACAAAAATTCCATTTCTCAAGGTAAAATAATCAAGTTTAAAACTAAACCCTCAACGTGTGAGGTGCTCATAGACAAACACTTCAAGTCCGGGACAGCAAAAGCTCCGGGATTACTGAGCTTATCAGCGCGGGGCAGTGATAAGCGCGAATTACGTCACAAGCGTCAAATACTGGCTGTTGGGTGGTCTGGAATCCTAACAAAGAAGTTTGTTAAATGGTTTTGTAAGTAAATGATACGAAAAACATTTCCAGCCAGCATACTGAGGGTTCTCAGTATGCTGGGTGAAAAGTTTGCACCACAAAACAAATCACTAAATGCGTTTAACGCTAAAACATCATTCTGTTTCTTTCAATCAATTGAAAATGACAGAGACAGTGTATGTTTTAAATATTATGTTTCTAGTTTATAAAAAACAATACCACGTAGTAGTCATTTAATAGGGTAATTTGGAATTAGGGAGCTACCTTGGGCTGTCTAAGCGCATCCGGCTCACACAGATGGCGGGATGAGTTGGACAGAGATTGGTCCTTGGTAGCTTTGGACAGAGAGAGGTGGAAGGAGAGAAACACCCCTATTACACCACACGATATTTAGGGCCTAATATTTAGGTGGTGTTTTTTTTAATAAAAAAATAAATAAAAAATAAAAAAGCTTTATTGACACAAAAATATTTTAAAAGTTGATTTTGGCAAACAGTAGGTACAATTCTGCAATTGAACACAATTGAAATGACCACTAACACCTAAACTAGGCCGAGCCTGTACCTTATGCGTTAGATCTTTTCCGGGTAACTATCCACAGACGTGTACATTAAGATCCAATTGTATATTGCAAACAACTTTCGCACATTAAACCAATACAATGGCTGTCTCAGTTGGGGCTGCTTAACCGTAAAATAAAGAATACGAAATTTTGAGTGTCAGACATTACAAGGTCGAGATTTTTATTAAAATCTACATCAGGTTTTAAAATATTCTTCATGTTTATTATAGTTTCCATGGCGGTTCAAACCGGATGTTTTAGTTTTGTGAGGTAGCAACTGGGGGAAATGTTATTTTTTTATGTATGTACTTAAACTTTACATTTATTTATTGTACGAGTAGAATCGTCGTTTGGAAGGAGAATGAAAGAATATGGCTATTTTAAGACAAACCGATTTATTTATTCACAAGCTGTTTCCCGCAACTTCGTCTGCCATCGAGGATGAAAGCCACATAGGCTTTTATCCAGGTCTCATAGTCTATCTGTGTGTCAAATTATATCCAAATCCGTTCAGTCGTTTAGCGTGAAAGCGTAACAAACAAACCCTATTAAATTACTCTATTAAATACTGTACTGTGACTATTATTGTATAGAATCAAGTTTTTCTTACTGAACAGATAGATGTGCTGCTGGGGAGTTTGTTGCGCCACTTCTTCTTCCAAGTGAAAGCACTAGGAAGTAGTGAAGGGCTGAAGTTTTGGGGGACTGTCTTAAGTAATTTTGACGTTCTAAAAGTGCTGATTCTCAGCCTAATTAGTATAAATGACTTTTTATTTATTATTTAGAATTAGGATTATTTAAAACAGACTAGGGTTACTTACAAACAACCATAGCGATGAACACTAGACATTTTCAGAATCATCTGGTAACACTGAGATATGAAACCTTACCATTACCAGATTTGGCTGATTTTCTTAAAGGGTTGGACAGGGGTGGAGGTACAGCAGAGCCATATTTTGCCAGATATGTTTAAGCTAGATGTACGGCGAGACTGCAAAATTAATTAATAACCAACGCAGATGTTGCCATAGCAGCATTAATTTAAATACATACGTATTAAGCAAAAAATGTACCTACTTTTAATTTTGTACACTAATTAAAGCAGACTTCTAAGAGGGGCTTGTGGCTAAGTAATAACAGCTGCACGGGTCGATCGATCGGGTTAAGCTACGCTTGCCGCGGTTGGTCCCTGGATGGGTGACCATCTTCATATACCAAGACCGCTCCGTGCCTCGGAAAGCACGTTAAGCCGTTGGTCCCGGCTGTCATTCGTGGATCTTTGAGAGTCGTTACGGGTCGTCAGAAGCCCGAAAGTCTGACCGAGGGGTATTGTATTAGGCAGTAACTGGATTGTGGAGGTCAGATAGGCAGTCGCTCCATGTAAAATACTGGTATTCAGCTGCATCCGGTTAGACTGGAAGTCCCAACATTATGTAGTTGGGAAAAGACTAGGCAGATGATGATGACTTACCTGAAGCAGAGACTACAACGCCCCACGCGACGGGGCGCAGATGACGCGCCCTGTGCGTTGTTTTTTACATACAAATTTAATAAAAACGCGTTTCTGCGGGAATTTGGCTCCGTTGCTCCCATTCGCGTTCGCGTGGCGTGACGCGTTGTAGTGTGTGATGCGCCTAAGTGATGATAAAATATTATTTCATTTCTATAAATAAACTTAACTTCATTTGGTCCGTAAATATATATTTAGAAATAAAATTAAAAAAGAAACGTTATGCTCGTATGAGCCACCTGTGTTAATTTACTTAATTAAAAATAATACAAGTTTCCTTGCCTTGTTTCCTTGGAAGTCTTAAATAAATAATTTTATGTTAAATATTCACTACTGATTACTTTTCCCATATTGTGACTGTTACTTAGCAGATTATATTATACAGCTGTGTCTTTAAAATATATCGGTAAAATTATTTGACAAATTCTTCCTTTCATTTTCATTCAGTTGTCAACTTAATAAAATACTAGCGACCCCTGCTTTGCGCAGGTGTAATAGACACAAATGCATATATGGATAGCAGTGGTGGCCAAGTGGTAATGGCCGCGACTTACGAGTTGTAGGTCGTAGGTTCGAACCCAGACAGGCGCTTTACTTTGTGTAAATTATTTCATCACCACTGCTCTCAAAACGGTGAAGGAAAACATCGTGGGGAAACCGGCATGTCCTAGAACCAAAAAAATTCGAAGACATGTGACATCTACCAACCCGCACTGGGCTCGCGTGGTGGATTACGGCCCACTCCCTCTCACAGAGAGGAGGCCTGTGTCCCAGCAGTGGGAACATTATAGGCTGATTATGTAATCGACATATAGTCAGCTTATAATGTTCCCACTGTTGGACTGCTGCACTGCTGTCCCAACACAGCCAGTGGGCCACGCGGGTGCCTGTTGGTAGATGTCACATGTCTTCGAATGTTTGGTTCTAGGAGATGTCGGTTTCCTCACGATGTTTTCCTTCACCGTTTTGAGAGCAGTGGTGATAAAATAATTTACACAAAGTAAAGCGCCTGTCTAGGTTCTCGCCCTCGCTAGTCACGTCCATTACCACGGGCCACCACTGCTACAGGTGCAACGACAACATGACAAAACATTAAGATTTCTGTGCTATTTCATCATCTGCCTAGCCTTTTCCCAGCTATGTTGGGGTCGGCTTCCAGTCTAACCGGATGCAGCTGAATACCAGTATTTTACATGAAGCGACTGTCTATCTGACCTCCACAACCCAGTTACTCGGTAATAAGATATCCCTTGGTAAGACTGGTTGTCAGACTATCGGGCTACTGACGACCCGTAACGACTGTCAAAGATCTACGAATGACAGCCGGGGCCAGCGGTTTCTGCGATATATCTAAGTTAAATATTAATGTATTATTAAAGCATGTATCAGAAAAGTGTGGTCATATTTAAGGGGTGGTACAGACCATCAAACTGAGCGACTTCCTATATAGGACCAACATGGTTTTTTTTATGTTAGCCTACACTGTCCCACTCCTGGGCAAAGGCCACCCTCCACTCCTTCCATCTTTCGCGAGCCCGCGCGTCCTCCTTCCAATTTTGACGGAACCTATCCAGCTCGTCCCGCCATCTCCTACGTGGGCTGCTGCGACCTCGCCTCGCTGTCTCAGGGCACCAATTCTGGGCTATTTGGGCCCACAGTTTGTCCGGCATGCGGCAGACATGTCCTGCCCAGTCCCATTTAAGTCGGGCAACCTTTTGAGCCACGTCAGCTATCTTTGTTTTGGAGCGCAGTATTGCGTTTCGAACATGGTAATCGAGAAAAAATCAGCAGCCCCGTTCGTTTAGGTCGAGTAGGTGTTGAATTTTTGTATGACAGCTGATAATTTTTTAAACGATGCTGAAAACCGCATCAGAATTAATTGTGAAGTTTAGCAAACCCAGTCATGACACAAAACGAGCGATTTTGTATTGAAGGTAGGTACTATATATATGTAACTGGATATATGTAATTGCCCCGTTGGTTTCGTAGTCTGCTGAGCATGGGGTCTTGGGTTCGATTCCCGGGTTGGGCAAACTAGAATTCCTTGGAGGAATATCTTAGTAACAGCCCGGAGTTTGGAAGTTGGCGGTGTGATACCCCCTTGCGTCGGAAAACATGTTAGGCCGTTGGTTTTTCGCCTGATCTCTTCGGTGTCGGATTGCTATCCCATCGGATAATGAGAGAAAGGGAAGAGAGAGTGCACCTGTGTCTGTGCACTATAGTATCTCCCGCGCCGAAGGCTGGGCTCCGCTGAGATTATTCGCCATGGCCGAAATTTGGTCCGGAGGTCATTTTTATACGCTTTATAGAACTGTGGAATGAATCTACATTTGTTATTTAAATTAAACAATTATATATTATTTCAGAAAACGACCGTCGAACGTCTAGACGGTGTTTATTTTTATACCATATGTAATGAATTTGTACCAACTTTTCTTTATATTAGCGGCTGTGCCCGCAACTTCGGTCGCGCGCATGTCAGAAAACAAATTGGATTTAATAGGTTTTTTTATGCGCGGAACCCTAATTGTTTTTCTAAAATAAAAGTAGTTTATGCTACTCCCTATAGGATCAGCTATCTGCCAGTGAAAGTCTCGTCAAAATCGGTCCAGCCGTATTGTAGATTAGCCAGAACAAACAGACAGACAGAAAGACAAAAATTTTAAGAATTGTTTTTTGTTATAAGTACCGTATATACTTTCATATGCATTTATTAAAATAGTTGTTTTAACATTACAAGCAGACACTTAAATTTTATTTATTTGTACTTATAGATACAATTTATTTTACCGTGTGTAAACTTTTCCCGTGTGTGGTAATGCGTTTGCGAAGCATGTGTGGTGTGACTATGAACGATAGGCTGAGGCAGTCCTTAGCCTATCGTTCATATACACACATACACAAATTAGTACACAGTACACATCACATGTCACATCAGTAAGTGATAAGACAACGGCGCGATTTTAAAGAAGATGTGACTTGACTTCCCTCTCGTAGGAATTATAGCCGTACAGGGGCCCAATTCTGTAACTTTATTGACACTCTATCGACACACTACAGACATTATTTTGACACTGTTGCAAATTTGGCATTCTGCAAAAACTTTAATGGCGTTTCAGTGCAGGTCGATCGATCAGCTTAAGCTAGTCTTGTCGTGGTCGGTCTGTGGATGTGTGAGAATCTTTGCATACCCCTCCGTGCTTCGGAAAACACGTTAAGCCGTTGGTCCCGACTGTTATACATGAATCTTTGACAGTCGTCACAGATCGACAGAAGCCCGAAAATCTAACAACCAGTTTTACCAAGGGGTATCGTATTACCCAGTAACTGGGTTGTGGAGGTCAGATAGGCAGTCGCTCCATGTAAAATAGATGTATTCAGCTACAGCTAAAAGGCTAGGCAGATTATGATGTATTTTAAATTTATAGCCTTGCTCGTCATTCTTTTGATAAGACGACAACGTTCCCGAGATGGCACCTGACATTTCGCAATAGACAAACATAACACAGAAACACGTAAATAAAACTAGCCACAGTTTAGTGTTGTATGAAAAAACAAACCTCGCTATTTGTTTAGAGATCTGTGTACTGCCGGTGACAGAAGTTTTACAGAAGTTTTCCGATTATAAATAAGTTGTATGTAAGTTCAGAAATTATTTTTTTGTTTCTTTTTGGTTAGAATAGGTGATGCTAACCCATCTACAGACTAACCGGGAACAGCCGAACTTAACCTGATCGCTCGACCCGTGCGGCTGTTACTATTTAACATAAGGCTTTAAAGTATCTGATCTACCTTCTGAAAAAAAACGATAGTTTCAGTGATTGTTTATTATTTTTTGGTAAAGAAACAACAATTATTTTCCTTTTATAGTGCCTTGCTCTTTTTTTGCGTGTGCAAATCCGCATAGCGGTCCTGAGCCCTGAAGCAGGCCTAAAGGTCTGACAGACTTTTACTGATTTAAAAAATCAGTATTCGGTTGGTATTTAGCCTGTGCCATGGGAGGCAAAAAATAAAATGGTTTACCCATGCCCCTTAAAAATACATTTCTGTTAAGTAACTGATCAAAGTTAACATTCATTACCTAAGGAAGACTAGGCAGAGGTATATTATTAAAAATAAATATATTTAGCCTGAATTTGTAGTAAAATCTTCATGCTAGATTCACTTCAGAGTTCTATAGATCAAAATATTAAACTCTGATTTCTTAATTTGCTAGACTAAAATGACAGCTGCGATCGACATTTTTTTAACAAAATAACATTAATGTAATGCTCGCAGCTGTAATTTAACGCAGGGTATAAAAACGAATGCGTCCGTTGCAAGTTTGTAACCGACTGTACAGTACGCAATGCGAGTAATTTAATGTTAAACCAACACAAGCAGTGTTCCCGTTTAAAAACATTGTGACATTTCGTGACATCTCGTCGAGTTTTTAAAGTTGTGATAGTGTGTTGCAGTGCAGGTTTAGTTTAAGTCTTCTAAGAAATTATCTATTTATTTATTTATTTGGGACAAAAAACAGTAACACATTATATCTGCGCAAACAATATAAACAAAGATATTATAAAAATGTGAAACTCACACCGTTATCCACAGCATATACTAATTGTTGTAGGAAGATATTATAAAAAAAGATTTGGTCAGTATCATAAAGACAGGCATTAACAGCATATTTTATGCGAGTGCTGTAGAGGCTGTAACCTTTTTTTTTAATCTTCAAAAGGCACCCGGCCCGACCGGGAGGGGAGTGCAGGATTTTTACCTCACTAAAACTACCCCGGTGATCACCATTAGCACATAGGGGTGGTCCCGGTTCCTCTTAAAAGACCAATTCCGGGTCCCCCCGTGCAACGCCTGTAAGGCACATCAGAGACTGTAACCTGACATGGTTGTAGCATGCAACCTTCGCCAGTCAGTTATAAATATGATGTCACAAATAAGAGACCATCATTAATTCCTATTAAGAATAGAGAAATAACAGTCTTGTAATTCTCGTAATTTTAAGAACGTTCACAATCTGATCTCAGTCTCAAACTGTCAAAAATACCTCTAATTTCTCCACATTTTTGACAAGCTTTTCATTTTAATTTTGAACGTTTTATCACGAGAATTGGCCTTCAGATTAGCTGACACAAGATGAAAAATATAAAAATGTATTAAAACGTAGAATGGTTTTCTAGGCATAATTATCGAAGTTATATGCAAACCTTCGTTTAACTTCCAGGTATTGAGAGCTCGTAAAGAGCTCACAGTACCTACCAATTGTGGGTGATAGGTGGTAGGCAATTTAAAGTCACACTTTTTTAATTATTTTCTAGCTTTTAAAAGGCAATTTTTATTGGAGGTGTTTTTCATTATATTTTTATTTGGCAAGTGTTACAAACTTTTTCTTATTAGCCTACTCTGTGCCCCTCCTGTCCAGGGCTTCCCTCCACTCCTTCTACATGGTCTGCCGCAACCCCACCTCACTATCTTGGGGCACCAGTTCTGTTGTATTTGTGCCCACAGTTTGTCTGGCATACGGCAGACATAGTCTGCCAGACCCATTTAAGTTGGGCAGCCTTTTGAGCCACGTCAGCTATCATTGTTTTGGAGCGCACTATTGTGTTTCAAAAATTGCCAAGAAACTAATCTAATCTAACTGTCCCCTGCATTGTTTGTGAAAATGATTGTTAGCAGAGTGGACTGCCCCATCCAAAGGCACTGGGTAGAATTAGGTATAGGTTTATGTTAAATAGAATTAAGTACTAACAACAATAACATAGCATGTAAGCACAGTTTTGTTACTAACCAGTAACTACGTATGGACTGCTTAGGTCTGAAATAAAGATATTTTATTTATTTATTTTATTTTATTTTATTTATTGTCCCACTACAGGGCTAAGGCCACCCTCTCCCTTTTCCACACAATTCTGTCTTTTGCTAGTCCTTACGGCAGGAGTCCACCTCGTCCCGCCGCTAAGAAACTTTGTCAACATATTAGTTTGTTGGTTAGATACTTACTTTAATAAAGTGCACACAAAGGGTATCCTCACGTACTTGCTTCAGCAGTACATATACTAAAATTGGAACGATACAGAGAAGATTAGCATGGCCCCTGCGCAAGGATGACACGCAAAATCGTGAAGCGTTCCACATTTTTATCAGCGGGATTGTCCGAAAGGGTTACCGCTACCCCGGAACATAAAGGGCGAAGGAAGGAACATGGGTGGGTTTTAGTCAGTAAGAGTCTGACACTCCCTTCCGCTCCACCCAGAGCGGGAGGGGTCATTTGATGATTTCCCACCAGAAAAAAAAAAAGGGTATCCTCACTTTCCTAGTTCACAGCGCAATGCAGCCAGCCAGAAAATTCAGAAATGTCAAAAGTGTTATATTTTCTCTGCTACATGTGAGGCTCATCAGAATCAACGACGTACCTACATAGTTTAGAAAAACAGTATGAACCAGCACATTTAGTGCGATTACTTAATGTATAGCTAGTTTGCGTGTTATCTTTATTTTTCGTAACGCTCCACTGAGAGCAATGTCTGATAGTATTCCAGATTGACACACGGCGGGTTTGGTAAGACAGTCATTTTGTTCCACTTTATTTTGCTTACAATTTTTTTTTTGATGTGTCATTTCTGAATCTGGCCGATGACAACTATATGTTAGGTAGGTAATTACATAATCAGCCTATAATGTTCCCACTGCTGGGACACAGGCCTCTTCTCTGTGAGAGGGTGTGGGTCATAATCCACCGCGCGGGCTCAGTGCGGGTTGGTGGATGTCACATGTCTTCGAATTTTTGGTTCTAGGTTCGAATTAAATAAGTCAAACCAGTTATCGCATCCTATCGCAGTCCACTGCTGGACATAGGCCTCTCCCAGGCTGCGCCACAACACCCTGTCCCCCGCCTTCGGCATCCAGTCTGTCTCAGCCACCTTCTTAAGGTTGTCAGTCTATCTAGCTGGGGAGCGTCCCGGGGAATTAAACGAAGCACTTGACATCAATTCTTACTAGGTATTCAGAATAGTTCGAGATACATTTTATTTTAGGTTTAATGAAATGAAACGGTGAAGGAAAACATCTTGAGGAAACCGACATGTCCTAGAACCAAAAATTCGAAGACATGTGCTGATTATGTAGTCCACCAAAACGCCTGCCCTTCACCACTGCCTAGTGCTTTCTCTGCAAAGAAGAAGTGGGGCAACAAACTCCCCAGCAGCACAGCTGTCTGTTCAGTTAAAAAAAAACCTTGCTTCAATACAGACATTACGAGGCACAGAAAATTAAATAAAATACTGTTAAACTGAAAATGTATATATACCTACCTAGCTGTTATAACTTGTACTCTTTGAAATGCGCCAAAAGAGCAGTAACTATCTATTTGATCAGTTTATTTATTAATTAATTATGAAAAAAAAAAAAAAAATAAGTATGAAAAATAATTTTGGTTTCATTTTTTTTCAATCCTACTATCCTACTACTCGTAAATATTAAAAACGTGAAAGTTTTATGGATGGATGGATGGATGTTTGTTACTGTTTCACGCAAAAAATACTGAACGGATTTGGATGAAATTTGGCACACATATGGTTTATAACCAGAATTAACATATAGGATACTTTTTATTCCGATATTCTTACGGGATCTAAACTCATGCGGATGAAACCGCGGGGCGCAGCTAGTATTAAATAAATATTATTGTATACTTTGTGTTTCAAACCCTGTTTACTTACACTCACAAGGCCATAAGTGGCCTTGTGCCTGAAACTCGATCAAACTGTACAAGACAAGAAAGAAGTCGCTGGGTGCCCGCGAGTTCATCTGCGTGTATTTCATTATTTTTTAGTACAAAACTCCAGGACGAAAAGTAGTTATTTATTAGTTCTCAGGCTACCTATTTTTTTAATTTGAAAACTATCGGTTCAGTGGTTTAGACAAGAAACGGTAACAGACAGAAATATAGAGGTACTAGCAGTACCCGGCGGTTTCACCCGCATAACTGTCGATCTCGCGGGAATATCGGGACAAAAAGTATCCTATATGTTAAGTTAAGAAAGTAATTTATTTTTATTTTTTTAAGCTTTGCCCCACACTAGGAATTTCTCCTGTATCGTGGGTGCGTTTACAAACATTTTAACTCACATACACAAACAGCCAGACCCGGAACAACTACTTGTAGGTCATACAAATATTTGTTCCGTGCGGGAATCGAACCCGCGACACGCAGCGCAGCAGTCAATCGCTTAACCACTGCGCTAACCGTGCCGTCAAATAAAATAAAAGTACCTACTCTATACTTTTCTTGCACTCAGTCACTAGCAAAACAATTGACAGTCTTAAAATAAACACGCTGTGATAATATTTATACAACATAGTGCTATATATAAGAACTTCTATCATGTATGTAATTCAAGGTCGTTCACATATTGTTATGTATTTGAGCATACTAAACACGATACATACCTACTTGTAATTGTAGGTAATTTTTATTATATCTAGGTACTTATTATATAAATAAAAATGGAATGCTATTCGTTGGTAAGCGCATCACTTGAGAACGGGTGGACCGATGTGGCTATTTTATAATTAAATGTTTGTTAGGTCAAAGCTGAACGTCTCTTTTCTATGAGATTTTTGAATAGATTATAGAAACAATGTCTGTCATTGTAATTTTAGTCCGCATAGAGTCGTAGCATTATGTTGAGCGATGGCCGTTTTGCGTTTATGTGACGCATATTTTCCCTCAATTCGTTCTTTTTTGTGATATTCCTGTTTGCCACAAATAGGTACAAGTATTTCCTACCTTCTTTCATTTCTTTTCTTTAATGAGAAAAATATTTTTTTGTAACAAATGAAATGATAGTTAAAGCCCGACTATGGGTTTTGTCGATCAGCCGACTAGTTTACAATAATATTAGATGCGATCCGCACCACATTTTCCTGTTTACTCATGCGAATATCGCTCTATGACGTGAATTCCTCTTAGTATCACAGACATAGCCCGGAGAATTTCCAAACTTAAGTGGCAGAACAGATGGCCGATGGGGCCGAAAGGTTCTGGAGTGGCGACAGCGTACCGGAAGACGTAGCGTTGGAAGGCCTCCCACAAGGTGGATCGATGACCTTGTGAAGTGCGCAGGAATCCACTGGATGCGAGAAGCAGAAAACCGGTCGAAGTGGCTTGAAGGCTTATGTTCGGCAGTGGATGTCTTTCGGCTGAAGTAATGGTGATGATCAAGCAAGAGCGCGACTATCAATTATTCGGATTTCCACAGAAATGAATATTTTAATTAATTACCTACCAAAAACTGATGAGACATACAAACCAACTAGAACAAAAATACTTCACAAACGTAGAATATGATGTTTATGATTATATCCTTTTATACCCAACTATTATGACAAGGACCTGTAATGGAAAAGCTACCTACCTTTACCCAGCAGTCAGGAGTCAAATTGGGCGTGATGAAAATTAAAGTTAGATAGGTACATGTCGATCTATCAGGTTAAGCTACGCTTGCCACGGTTGATCTGTGGATGGGTAACCACTTTACATATCAAGACCCCTCTGTGCCTCGGAAAGCACGTTAAGCCGTTGGTCCCGGCTGTCATTCGTGGATCTTTGGCAGTAGTTACCGGTCGTCAGAAGCCCGAAATTCTGATAACCAGTCTTACCAAGGGGTATCGTATTACCCAGGTAACTGGGTTTTGGAGGTCAGATAGACAGTCGCTTTATGTAACATACTGGTATTCAGCTGCATCCGGTTAGACTGGAAGCCGACCCCATCATAGTTTGGAAAAGACTAGGCAGATGACATGTAATACTTTCCTCCATAATTTCACAACCCAGTAATCATAATTCTAATCACACTACAATTACTACACAAGTACTAAGAACTATCAAAAACAAAGCTAAACAAACGATAATTTCTCCGTTATTTGCTAAACAAATATTTAGCTACAGTTGTATGTTAAGACAACAGGCATTAACAACATTGTAACAACAATAATAATTAAATTAGAGTTTGTTTAAACGCGCCGAGTGTGAAGCATTGCGATTGCGATAGTTGTGTTTGTTCAGTCATTGTGAGGAGTCGCGAGGTGTTGCTGTGGAATCTTTTGATGTTTGATGATTTTGTCGTAGCTTGAGTAGTTGTCTGTGAACAGAGTCTAAGGGTCTATCAGATATACAATGTGGAGACGGTAATACGACAATAAATGAAAACATTGACAATACTAATGCCAGGACAACACTGAACCAAGAATAAAGGAGCACACCGTGAGGAAAACAGAGGGGCAATTCTCGTAATTTTAAGGACGTTCACAGTCAGAGGGACAATTCTCGTCATTTTAAGGACGTTCACAGTATGATCTCAGTCTCAATTTGTCAAAAATACGTCTAATTTCCCTACATTTTTGACAAGTTTTTGACATTGATTGTCGCTGAGATGAGATTGAGATTAGATTTTAAACAAAATCAAAATATTTTATTTCACATACCTACATGGGCACTTATGAAACGTCAGAAGCCAGGTGCACGGTTCCAATTGGTCGTTTCCAATGGAGAAGAGACGGCAAGAAACTCCACGGTTACTCTTTTAAAAAATAATTGGCTTTTACGACGTTTTCAAATTACAATAGGTATGGGAGGACAGCGTAGGTCAACAAGTACCAGGTACTTGATAAAATAAAAAATGGTCTACAGATCTAAACTCTACAAAGCCTACGTTTTAAAATTACAGGAATTGGCCTTCTGACCTGGATCAATTTGTTCAGATGACTGCATCAACCGCATGACAACACTCTTCTGCCTAGTTGCACACAGATTCACAACACTCAGCATCATTATTTCCGGTCTTGAAATCTATCTTTATTGTACGCATCAAATTGAGTATTTAAAGACTCCCCATAGTTCCCGAGACATATCTATCGTACTGCAAGTAATTTGAATTGTAAAGTTAACGCAATGCGCGCACAATTGATCGGAGCAGGGCTTGTTTAGTGCGCGTAATAGCTTTGTGTTTCGGATTGGCATAGATTAGGTATGTGCAGATGGGATACTGACTAGAAAAAAAGAAGAAATAAAGAAAAAAAAATACATTTATTTGCGGCAAACATGACGCATAAAAAATAACACAAACAAAAAAAATAATAACAAGTTGGGGGTAAACATGCGTCACATCCACGCAAAACGGCCATCGGTCAGCATTCTAAGAGACAGACTAAGGGCAAGACCATCATCTTCATCAGCCTAGCCTTTTCCCAACTATGTTGGGGTCGGCTCCCAGTCTAACCGGATGCAGCTGAATACCAGTATTTTAGGTACATGGAGCGACTGCCTATCTGACCTCCACAACCTAGTTACTGGGTAATACGATACCCCTTGGTAAGACTGGTTGTCAGACTTTCGGGCAACTGACGACCCGTAACGACTGTTAAAGATCCACGAATGACAGCCGGGACCAACGGCTTAACGTGCTTTCCGAGGCACGGAGGGGTCTTGATATGTGAAGATGGTCACCCATCCACGGACCAACCGCGGCAAGCAAGACTAAGGGCAAGACCATCGACCACAATTATCAGTACCAGTATTTTACATGGAGCGACTGCCTTTCTGACCTCCACAACCCAGTTATCTGCTGGGTAATACGATACCCCTTGGTAAGACTGGTCCCAGAATTTTAGACTTCTGAGTAGGTACCCGTAACGACTGTCAAAGATAATACGAATGACAACCGGTACTAACGGCGTAAGCTTTAAGAGTCACGGAGAGGTCTCAATATGTATGGTCACCTATCCACGAACCGACCGCGGCAAGCATAGCTTAACCTGCAACCGATGGTTTTATCATTTAGCCACGAGCCCCTACCACCTTTTTGCTACAACTCCTCCGTAATAGCATTTATTTTACGCTAAATAAAATCCTCACAGAGTAACGACAGAACTCTACCTACTTTCACATCTGTAGGAAACCGCCCCTATACTTAAAAAATTATGCCCTAACAAATGTATCTACTATATTATGACGTGTGCACTCGAGTGGGTACAATTGTGCTCAAGCGCGGCCGATTGTACTCGACCACATGGACCATATCTTATTGAATTTGTTGTTTGAAGATGTTTTTTTCGTACTTCAGTGGTTTGAGGACGTACTTAGTTCGGCTACAGTGCATAATGTGACTATAATGTGTATGTGTCATGTTGTGTATTAAATAGAGATGGTGTTTGAATGTTTGATTTTGTAGGAAATGTAGGTTATTTATTTATTTAACAACACACAAGAAGAAAGGGACAGAAAAACACGTACAAAGGTGATTTATCTATTTTTTATTGGTTCACCAAAAATTGTTTACACTGATTTTATGCTAAATTTAACATGCGAAAGTGGGTGTGCAACAGTACAACAATCACTTACAGGTAAACTCCGCATGCATAAAGATGCATGCATGATGCTTATTTCTAAAGAAATCTCTTCCAGCATATTATTATTTGGAGAGTAGATAAAAAGAGGTGTAGACCACGTGCCTAAGAGTAGAAGACATAAAAACTACATAACATCAAAAACAGTTCTCTAATTTAATTTTTGTATAAACATACAATATGAGAATATACTCACCGGTACTGAGGGGCGGCGGTTACTGGTTCATAAATTAAGGGAATGTTTCGTAGCGTTTTAAGCGGTGTTAGAACAAATTTTCTGCTATTACATTATTTTAATATTTTATTTTGCCGATGATGTTCGTACTTTTGGAGAGACCCAAAATTTCAGTGTTCAAAAAGTATTCTAAAAATTAGATCATAGATCATAGAGTTTATTTGTAAAACATAGGTATACAATAGGTTATACATATAAAATAATACGCTATGTTTTGTCTTAAAACATACAAATATGGTAACATGCAAAGTAATTAATTTAGATGGTTTCGATAACTATACTTACAAACTTAATACTTTAATTCGAAGACTCTTTTTCCTATAGCGCAACGATGCGTAACATAGTATCGTTGTAGGATTATGAATTAAAGAGTTACCCACAGACATAATATATCAAGGTACTTCGGTATAACCAACATTTGGCAATCGCAGTGCTCTGCAGCGAACCTTCCTAAATAGCACTAATATTGAACTCAATATTCAAGATCTGTCTGTCTGTATCATAAACTCACGCCTTCTTCCCATGGGGGTAGGCAGAAACTACACAACGCCACCTGCTATGATCCTTACATACTCCTTTTACTGCGTTTACGTTCATGAATCTGACGATCTATTCAGTAAAAAACTCACCCTGAAAACTTAGCAGAAGTGAGCTGGGGGTGAGCTGTCAATAGTGGGTCCTTAGCATCAGGTGGAATGACAGCTCACTTCACCTTACTTTTCCTGGTGATATTTTATACAGAACAGCACCGCTGGTTATACACGCACGCCGGTTGCCAGTAGTAACCTGACCTTTCTGAACAACACCACCAATAAGGTCACTATTATGTCCTTCTAGATCTAGGGCGTTCCCTCCGGGTGTTTCCAGTCTCATCCGCTTCTTTCACTAACTAGTTCTCTGCTCTCGTTCACTGATTCTCTCAACAAACCATCTAAGCATATTTTTTTCAATTTCTCTCTGTCTGTAGTCTGTACATCTGTTATCTCTTAGCATAATCAGCCTATAATGTTCCCACTACTGGGACACAGGCCTCTGTGATATGGAGTAGGCTATAATCCACCACGCGAGCCCAGTGCGGGTTGGTAGATGTCACATGACTTCGATTTTTTGGTTCTAAGACATGCCGGTTTCCTCACGATGTTTTCCTTCACCGTTTTGAGAGCAGTGGTGATTAAATAATTTACATAAAGTAAAGCGCCTGCCTGGGTTCGAACCTTCAACTCGTAAGTCGCGGCCGTTTCCACTGGGCCACCAATGCTCCGTCACCAAAAATCTATTATTTTCTTCTAAATAAATAAACTACATCAAACACGTTACGTTTTTCGACACATATTCAATCAATTCGTCGGAAAATTGTTTTCCGACAGTCCCTCGAAGGGATGTTTATTACATTTACCGAAGGGCCGACATCCCTTCCTTTATAATCCATATTATATTGTGTGCCATGTAATGACACAGAGGGATTGGGTTCCAATATCAATGGCACCTATGTTTTATAAGCTACCTTATTATGGTTTTTCTTCTAATTGGAAAAAGGGCTACGGTACATTTTTTATTTATTTATATATACTTTACTAGCTGTGCCCCGCGGTTTCACCCGCATAAGTTTCAATCCCGTAGGAATATCGGGATAAAAAGTATGCTATGTGTTAATCCTGGTTATAAACTATCTGTGTGCCAAATTTCACCCAAATCCGTTCAGTAGTGTTTGCGTGAAAGAGTAACAAACATCCATCTATCTATCCATCCATATAAACTTTCTCGTTTATACTCGTAATATTAGTAGGATTTTACACCCGAACATACATAATAAATGATATAAATGGTATGATATAATCACTATCATTCTAGTGATATTTATTTTAGAATTAATTATTATGTATGTTTATTTGTATGTATGTTAGTATATTCTCGTAATTTTTGTTTAGTTTTTTAAATTCATTGTTTTTGATATGTATTATTTTTTTGGGATAAGGGCAGGAGAATGATGATTATTTTTTTGTCTCTTTTACTATTTCACACGCTGTCTACATCTCTATATCTTTTGTCCTGTCTCGGGTGTGCTGGAAGAAATTTCTGTACCTATTTTTCTGTTCTGTTTTTCTTGCCTGTTTATATAATATGTGTGTACATTAATATATAAATTTTTTTTTTTAAATTAATTTTTACGTTTTTTACACCTTAGTTCAATCATTATTTTGGTAACGAATCTATTATCAGGTATTGATTTATTGTTTAAGGTATATCACGTCCATGTATTAACACTGGCCACACATAAGAAGAAGAAGCCTCCTTGTCAGAACCAGTGCGGCACCGCACAGGCAGGACCCAACATGCTGCTGCGTTTAGCAATCCCGACAACGCAGCTGTACGTGTCTAGGCTGCACCACTCCATGAAGGTTGAGGAGATCGTGGAGTACATGCGTGTGCAGACCAACTGGACTTTGAGGGTTGAGAAGTTGGAGTCGCGTCACAACATGAACTTCTAGTCGTTCGTGGTGCGTGTTCCGACGCATCATCTCGAGAAGTTCCTCAAGGAAGAGTTCTGGCCGATGGGTGTTGTGTACCGCCGGTTTCGTGGTCGGCTACATGACACCAGTCAGCGAAACGCGATGCAGACACTTCGTGTGCGTTAGTTAGTTCTTAAGTGTAATTATAATGTTGTATATATAGTATTTTTAAGTTATATTCATATTTTATTGTATGTGTTTATATGCCTTGATGCCTGAAATAAATAAATAAATATTTGACATATAGTTTTTTGTACGATATACTATTTTTCCACATTGTTCTTATCTTCCTAATAAATCCATAACAGTGTTTCCTGTGTTATCGCACTGTAGACCTCCCCAACATTTATAATGTAATCACTTGATTAAAAATTATTTGTACTCATAATAATATTTTATAATTCACAAAACACATAACACCTGTAATCCTGGGAGGGTTAGGCAGAAGCGTACCTATAGTATAATCACATTTCACCAGTTATGGAGTATTCATCTATTTCAAATTCTGGGTGAAATACAGCTCTGGTAATTCCTATTAAACACAAGCGCGATAAGTATGAAAAGTCAATTTATGTGCTACGACAGCAAAATTGTAGTGAATTTACTAAAGGATACGCTTTCAGGAACTTGACCTACGGCGCTACGATAGTAAAGCTACTCGTACTACGGCGTAGCGCGTAGTCTTGCGTAGCACCCACTGCTGGGCCTAATTAACTATATATAGGAATTTGTTATAATTTTAGCTTTTTTTTTTTTTGGAATAAAAGGTTTCGGCTCGTTGGTCTAGTGGTCGCAACTGCTATTGCTGAACAAGAAATCCAAGGTTCGATTCCCAGTTCGGGCAAAGTTTTATTGGATTTCTCTATCAGGAATTCCTCAGTTGCAATGCCCAGCTCTAGATTTGTGTGTGTGTGGTTGATGGCAATGTAATTTTCAAGCAGGTCGGCGTCTATCGTCGTCGGGTCGGCCAGTCGGCGTCGAGTCTAACCGGATCCAGCTGAATACCAGTATTTATACCCCTTGATAATATTGGTTGTTAGACCTTCGGGCTTTTGACTACCCGTTACGACTGTCAAAGATCCATCACAAGACAGCCGGGTCCAACGGTCGAGCCACGGAGGGGTCTTGATATGTAATGGATGGTCACCCATCCACGAACCGACCGCAGCAAGCGCAGCTTAACCTTTAATCTACCCGTACGGATTTAGCCACGAGCCCCTCAATGATTAATAGTATTAGAACAAAAGCTCGGAAAAGGAAACCTCTTCAAATTCAAAGTCTTTAAAATCCAATTTATTATGCAGATGAGTGTCACAGAACTATTAAGTGCAAGCCACCTAGTGTCTCCGTTGACACACCCTACAAATATTACATTCAAAATTAAGAGTCCTGCCTGCGTACGTCTACATGAATTAAACGAATCTCACTTACCCCCTTATGCAAAACCACTATCAACAAAATCCAAAGAAAATTAAACTTTAAACTTACGCGATAAAGTTTAAAATTCTTCACCAGGTACAATGACAATGGGTGTACGTTTGATCGCGGTATTATCCTCACAATAGTGTTCCGCATTGAAGCTACGTTGACAAATTGTTGTCGGTGGATTTTCAACTTTATTGATGTTGGAATAAGGTTGTTTTTGATGGAGGATGGGTGATAATATCGCCGCGGGGGTCGAAAAATCCAGCCCTTGATAGTGACGCCCCGTGAAGTAAGCTATGATCTGTTCGTATACTGTAATGTTGTAGTTATAGTTTGAAAATGTGGCCGTTTGAGAAAGGTCTGTTTTTATTTTTATTTTATGGGCATCGATAACCTGTCAGTTGTGGGTTGTAGGTCGGTGTTGGCTGAAGACTGATGATTTTGCTGAAGATATGCTTATTTTATGGTTTAAGGAAAGGTTAAAATTAGCGGTTATTTTGGTGTACAGTGAAGTATAATCTATCTATCTAAGGACTGATTTTTCAATCGACAGATAACTTTTATTCGTGGAATAAAATTGACGTCTGACACATTTTGTATGGGAGAACTGTCAAAATTCAAAATTATTCCTCGGATAAAATTGTCTGGCGTTGGAAAAATAAGTCCTAAGTGTATATTTTACACTACTATTTTGGCTATGGATGATAGTCTTCTTTTTGTTTTTTTATAAAACTCGAGTTTAGCAGTTTGAGCAATGTTCTCAAAATGGAATATTTGCAGCAGTATGTTGTGATCTTGTGATCTACGCGGTTCTACTTTATAAACTACAACAAAGAAAAAACAATGCCTTGGTAGACGGTGTACAAAAAAGCATATTCCTTCTATCTCGTACTTATCTACCTAACGATATGTGATCATGATAATGCTTTCGAATACTTTATATATTTTTCGAAAACGTTAAATTGTTACGAGTAATATTCGAAAAAAAAAACAATATTTCAAACTTTCACCGCAACACAGATTAGAGCCTATGAATATACGTAATGAAATAAATATTATGCCGGTGGGGCAAATTGTATGACGCCCGGCTGCACAAACCCCCAATTTGACGCTGCCCAGCCATTTCGCAAAACACCCGATTGTGTGTGGTTAAGGAGCGGAAATAATTTGAACCGCGTGAGATTGGGTGGAAACTAACTACCGGTTCTTTTGGAACTAAGCCATGATATGCTTTTTGATGTGTGAACTCGCCTTTATGTGGTTTTTGAATAAGAGAGTACCTACAATATGAATCGGTAAAATACGGTTGTATCTTTTTTAAGTGAAGTTTTTTGTTGCTTTGAAAACGACTGTTGTTTAGTCTGACCTTTGCAACCATTACTTAGTTAACAATTGTGTACTGTCTTCATTATAGAATGAGGAGCAGGTAATGGTGATTTTCTCACTCTTTTTTGAGTAAAATAACACCACTGTTTGTCTCTGCATCGCAAAGGTTGACTGGTAGAAAATACCTATGGAATTAAGTCCACCTCTGTAAATTTGTGTGCTTAAATAAATAAAATACATAACTCAAACTCAAAGAATTTAAACACAAATGCCCGCCCTTCATCTAGTGCTTTCGCTGGGAAGAAGAAGTGTCAGAAAGATGAAGCTATTTATGAGTGAGTCAGAAGGATGAAGCTAGTTGCCCGTTCTAAAGCGTATCTGATGTCTATGGAGAAGAACGAGCAAGAAACTCCGAAATTAGTGAGAGAACGATTCCTTCATTCAAAACTGGTCTGATTTCTCTTAGATATTCAGGCCCTCTTGCACCACAAATTACTAAAGTCGTTAAGCGATTAACTTTGGTAGGTATTTAAAACATTATTCTGGTTTTGTCAAGCGTCAAGAAGACATCTGGCATATGGCATTAGACTTGGTTATATTAAACGTTATCAATATTTCAAACAGTAAAAAAGTTTTAAATTTCTTTTTATACTTGCATCTCAAAGTAATAAAAAAACGACATTATAATGTTGGTTTTTTATTACTTAATTAATTAATTTTATAAACTTAATTATTAAATAAACTAACTAACTAACTTTATTATTTAATAAACTTATTTATTATTATTAGCTTTATTATTTAATTTTTAATGTTTAAATGCGCATTTCAGTAAGTATACTTATTGAAATGCGCATTTAAACATTAAAAATTTTCATATAAAATACTAAACATTCAAAATAAAAAAAGAACCTCTACATTATTCATTACGCGCGTCGCTAATTCCTTCCCCAATATTAAATTCAACCCTAAACTCGTCGCCACTCTCATTAAATCTTATTTGTAGTTTTTAGTGAACAAAGTCAATAGTTTAACACTTTTTGGGGACGCGTCGGATTGAAATTAAAGTAATCCTGCGGGAGTGCAGCTTGTTTGTACATTTGAGTCGATTGTGTAAGATTAGGGATAATATTTGTCAAATAGAAAAAAGTTTGGAGCAGTGATGGCCCAGTGGTCACGGCTGCGACTTACGAGTTGTAGGTCGTGGGTTCGAACCCGGGCAGGCGCATTACTGTGTGTAAACAATATCATCACCACTGCTCTCAAAACGGTGAAGGAAAACATCGTGAGGAAACCGGTATGTCCTAGAACCAAAAATTCAAAGTGACATCTACCAACCCGCACTGGGTCGGCGTGGTGGATTACGGCCCACTCCCTCTCACAGAGAAGAGGCCTGTGTCCCAGCAGTGGGAACATGAGAGGAAGTATGAGTCATGAGTGGGAGTATGTAGAAATAAAGTTATTGATTTTTTCTCCTGTGGGTTAGCCGTATGCATGCTTCGAGTATGTGCCAACGTGAAATAAGTTTACAGGTACGAATGGAGAAATCTTTATCATCTCAGAAACAATGCCGAAGCGGCATGTATGGCAGCGGGATTGTCCGAAAGGCAGCGGGATTGTCCGAAAGGGTCACCGCTACCCCGGAACATAAAGGGCGAAGGAAGGAACATGGGTGGGTTTTAGTCAGTAAGAGTCTGACACTCCCTTCCGCTCCACCCAGAGCGGGAGGGGTCATTTGATGATTTCCCAACCCGGAAAAAAAAAAAAAAAAAAAGCGGCATGTATGGCTTATGCAGTTTTTTCGGTATCTGATGTGATGATTCTGATGATTTTAATCAGTTGTTGTTCCCCATTGCTCAATATCAATCATAATTCACTACCCGTGCAATATTACGAGTTACGAGCCAAGCAGCTATGCTAGAATAAAAAAAATAATCTGAATAGAATGATTTCAGGGAAGCTACTGTTGAATATGATAGATAGATATATTTTTAATTGACCCTACTAAATAATTATTATGTACCCCAACCCATAACAGGCTGATCTGATTTACTTATATAATGTCCGGCACGGCACGGCTTTGACGGCACGGTTGGCGCAGTGGTTAAGCGATTGACTACTGCGCTGCGTGTCGCGGGTTCGATTCCCGCACGGAACAAATATTTGTATGACCTACATGTATTTGTTCCGAATCTGGGTGTTTTTCTATCTATAATATGTATGTATTTACAACAAAAAAAAAAAAATTGTATATAAGTAGTTTATCAGCCATCTTGTTACCATAACACAAGCATTAGGTTGCTTAGCTTGGGACAAATGGTGCTGTGTGAAATGTCCAGGGATTTATTTATTTATTTATTTAATGTTAATATTTAAAAAATTGCTTATTGTTAGTATGTGTCCTAAATTTATTTTTATTTTATACTTTTTGCTGTGCCCTACAGGGTCTAAAATTGTACCTTAGCTTTAAGCCATTGGAATACCTATACAACATTATGGAATGCAAATAAATATTTGAAAATGATGGCCATGATATTTTTAAGACTTTGTCCATGAACAACATAACTAAAACTTAAACTTTTTCCTACATTATGCCAGTACATATTACTAAAATCCACAAAGCTACACAGAGCCGCCGTCGCCGTGGGAGGGTTCAGGAGCTGTTTGCGATACTGCTTACTGCACTGCACTGCAGATGGGGACATTCTCATGAACAACTGAGCTCAACAAATAACACTTGTTTAAGTAACATCCATTATTCTACTGTTTGGCGTTGTTGAGATTTTGGATACGATTGTTCTTTAATAAGTTGATATAATTTAGTTATTCACTGAATAAGACTCAGTTATTGGTGGTAGGAGATCTACAGCCATTGCATTGATGCTATTTCCATCTACATTGTTGAGGTTATGCTCAAATTGAAGAACAAGAAAATACGACTATAGTTTAAAAAAAATTAACAGAAGGACAATTCCCGTAATTAAAATCTAGTCGCAATCTCATCCCAGCGACAATCAATGTCAAAAACTTGTCAAAATTGTTGGGAAATTAAAGGTATTTTTGACAGATTGAGATTAGACTGTGGACGTTCTTAAAATTGGGTAGTTGCATGATATTGAATACTATATATTCTAGTAGATAATATATTCACTTACGTGATACGATAACAGAATTCGAAATCAAATTTGAAATCGATCGAAAAATAAAAAACTTATAACTTATAAAAGCTTTTTGTCTATCTCTTTCTCGCAAAACGAAGTTTTGCATGTAATTTATATGGTGATACTGAACTATGATGTCACAATTCTGTATTTCCCTCTCTGTCTAATTGAGAGTTTTGAACGCTTATATCTTTTTAATTTCCGAAAATATTAAAAAAAAACTGGTTATACCAAGCTATTGGTGAGGTAAAAAAGCTTCAATTTAAATAATAAAAAAAAAATAGTCAACTAGCCAATTACGAGAATTACCCCTCAGGTATTCAGTAAGATAAGAGACCACAGCATGCACAAGAAAGTTAACAACTTATTATTGTTGTTGAGATTACCCTGACCTGTCAGTGGCGACTGTGTAATTCCAAGGGTAATTTGTTAGGTACCTATACTTACGATATATTTATGCTCAATATACAGGTTTATTGGTAAAACACTAACAACCCTGCAGGACTGGATTACAAACATGATAAACAACAACTTTTGTTCTATGACGTTTTACAAAACATAATACATTTACCAAAAACAAACCTTTAAGATTTCGTTATTCTATCTAACCCCCGCTCTCCTCCGCTACAAGCAATAACCTCCTCTGACGTGATGTATTCCGGTTACGTAGGTATTTGTCTTATGAAAGTTTTCAGAACTGATTTAAAAATGTACCTATTCATCTACAAGAATCTACATGGATTTTGGATCTAGATGTTTGATTCGAAAACGACATAGTGCGCCGACCCCAAATAAATTGAAATAAGGGCAGGAGGATGATGATGAAGTTTGGTTCAAGGTGGGCAAACTATAACCGAAACCCATCCAGCAGAGGCATTTTTCAAACCAAAAAGTTAAAGAAATCGTAGAATGAGACATCATCAACCACTCCTCCCGACTGTGTAAACTAATCCTAACAATGCGCACAGATGTAGCACATATTAACAGTCGCATAAGCACCAACTAAGCCACGTGCACACTGTAGGTGCGAATGCCAACGGTGGCGACTGACTTAATCTCACTTGTGTTGCGCTCAGCGCTCACTTCAGACGTGTCATCGCACTGAAAGCCACTATTTTTGTTCGGGCTAGGGAGGGGATTGACAGTGGAATTGGAAGGACCTGCTTTCTGGATATGTCGACGGCGATCTGATGGAAAATGGTTATGCTTATTTTGAACACCAACGAGTTTGATGATTTGTTACGATTTATAAAAGTAAAGTAACAGTTCATTTATTTTTACATACTTATTTATACATATTTTATTGTAAATAATAAACGTAATCAGCCTTTAATGTTCCCACTGGACACAGGCCTCCTCTCTTCGAGGGGGAGTGGCCTGTAATCCACCATGTGGGCCCAGTGCGAGTCGGTGGATGTCACATGTCTTCAAATTTATGTTTCTAGGACATGTCGGTTTCCTCACGATGATTTCCTTCACCGTTTTGAGAGCAATGGTGATGAAATTATTTACACAAAGTAAAGCGTCTGCCTGGGTACGAACCCACGACCTACAACTCGTAAGTCGCGGCCGTTACCACTGGGCCACCACTCCTCTGATTTTTTTTTTCAAAGCTTAGTATTTGGCCAAATTCTGGACTGACTGTATATAGATTGTCATCGACACGCGAAGAAGAAGAATAGGAAGAGGCCATAATGGAGCATATTTTGGAGGTTACTTCAATTCTCTAAATGCTCTCTTTTATTTATAATTTCCTGCTCGTGTGACTTCGTGCTTCAATAAAAAGCATTGGCGTAGCTAGAGATTTTGTCTATAGTCATAGTCATTTAATGAGAGATCATAAATTACACCTCGTAATAAATAATCCCACCAAAAATATTTCATGTAGGTTGCCAAGACTTAAATAACACTGTCACTGTTAAAAAGTTATCGGATCCAATATAGAGCCAAGCCCCTAACTCTACCAGTCCTAACTCTACAAACCTTAGGTACATCGTGGTCAAAATGTACGGCTCTAATAAAAAGCGATTAAACAGTAAGTCGTTCTTCAATACTGTCGATTTTTCTAGGGTGGACAAAGAAGTTTCTAGGGATAAAGACAGTTCAATTTCAAAATCAGGCATCCCTGAAGTTACAGCTTACCAAGAGTACTGTCGGTTTCATGCTTCAGTATAATCTTTGTTTCGCTAAACATGGTGTGCCGACCCAAAATAAATTGGGATAAGAGCAAGAGGATGGTGATGAAGTTTGGTTCAAGGTGGACGTACAGACGCCCATATAAAGTTATCTGAAACTGTCAAATTTTTCCAATCAACTTAGAACCTAATGCTTTAGCGATAAAATTGAAAATCTATCAAAGAAAGACAGGTTGTGGTAGCTTGATGTGCTACCAAAAAACACCCAGAAAAAGCATTTCTCAAACTAAAAAGTTAAAGAAATTGTTATCGTTATAATCTTAGTTTGGTGTTCACAGTATCAGCGTTAAAGAGGATATTGCCACCGATTTCACACAATCCCTTACAAGAAAATATATATTCCTAATCCACGTTCCTCTCTACGCTACCGTCACAGCCGTTGCCGGTTCGCGCACGGCACGGCAGCGAGAGATCCGGTTTATTTGCGCTTATATTGTGTGGATACAATACTTCAGAAGGATCATGTCACGACTCACGACTGGCGAAGTACTGGTATAAAGTTATATATTGTGGATGGGTAGACATGGAAGGAGGTACGTTATGTAATATAGAATGTATTTTTAGAAGAGATATGTTATTACTTTACTAGCTGCGCTCCGCGGTTTCACCCGCATAAGCTTCGATTCCGTGGGAATATCGGGATGAAAAGTATTCTATGTTTTAATCCTGGTTATAAACGTGTGCCAAATTTCATCCAAATCCGTTCAGTCGTTTTTGCATGAAAGAGTAACAAACATCTATCCATCCATCCATCCATACAAAGTTTCGCATTTATAATATGAGTAGGATAATTTTAATGGTGTACAGACGCCAGCACATCAAGCTACCCGAAAATGTCAAATTTTCCCAATCAACCTTGAACCTTAATGCCTTAGCGATAAAATTGAAAATGTATTAAAGAAATTTGACAGATTGTAGTGGCTTGATGTGCAATAAACAGCGTTCTATCTGTCTTATAAATTATAAATTAATATATACTCAATCGAACTGAGTGAACATTTTTCGATCAACTTTGAAAGGTTCCTATTTTGTGTAACTTTCTCTACTTTTCCCGAGTCGAGATCATCGACAACAACTGCACCCTAATTTCGTAACACACTATCAATCACAATCTGAATCATTTTGATGGATATTCCTAATCCATTGCTTTATATATTCGAAATAATTGTCGGCTCAACAATGTAAACAACGCAATGAATGTTGTTGAACTGTCAAATGAAAGTAATATCTACTGTACACCTAAAGAAAGATGACACTTTCGAAAATGTGTAACTTTCTTCGCCAATAAAACGTACTACCGATTTTTCATCATAATGTTCCCACTGCTGGGACACAGGCCTCTTCTCGAGGGAATGGACCATAAGCCACTACGCGGGCCTAGTGCGGGTTGGTAATAATAATATATATAATAATAAAGAATTTATTGCATAAACAAAATCACATTGCACTGCATATACATTCAGTTGACACTATTCAATACAACTTTAGCATAGGAGTACAATAAATTTCAACTCTATCCCTTAAACTAGGTCTGGCCTGTATCTTAAGAGATTGTAATGTCGCATGCCTTCGAATTTTTGGTTCTAGGACATGCCATGAGCATGTGATTATACTTCACCGTTTTGAGAGCAGTGGTGATGAAATAATTTACAGAAAGTAAAGCAGCTGTCTGGGTTTGAACCTATGATCTACAACGCGTAAGTCGAGGCACGACTAGGCACTGCTCTCTACTACCAATATTTCGTTTATTACAAATGTCATTTTAATATAACCCTCGTGAACATCACAACATCAAACTAATGTCTTGTTCAGACGCAATAAATGTTTGCAATTGATAAAAAGGCGTCGATTGATCACGTCGACACGTGTCATGGCGCACAACAAAGGCCATGGGACATGGGACATTGGGACACGGGACATCAAAAGTGTCGCGATTAACTATCATTTCACACTACGATGGGTACCAAAGTGTTGTGTTAATTTAGGAATGTAATTTCCGCTAGTGTTGATTGTGAGGTCTTTATTTGTTTTATTTGGGGTTCTGTTGTCATACAAGTGAGAGATTTGTTCGTGTGTTTGTCATGTGTAACAGCTAGTCACTTGTCACCTTAATTAAACGGTATTTTCTGTCTAAAAGTAGGTGAGGTGAGATGTCATTCTACCTCCCGATGTATTCTGTATCTCACCTCACCTAAATTCTCACGGTGAGATTTTTACAGAATAGCACCGCTGGTTTGATTCTGCTAAGTTGTGAAAAAATTGTATTTATTTTATTAAAGCTACTGTTTCTTAAAAAAAGCGGTGACGCCAAGATGGCGTCCACAATTTACCGGTGAATGACGTCATCAAAACGTTGTTTATGAAAGTAAGTTAGTGTGTTTTTCTTAAGAGCGTTTTCGACACCGTAAAGTCAAACCCCGCTGCCCAAAAATTATAAGTAGTTAAGTCATTAACTCTTTTCTAAGTTTGAAGCCTTTCATCTCTTATTTCATGTGTCCCAGCTACGTCCTCGTCATCGATTCTGAAACACAAGGATAAAAATATAGACATAAAACATATTTATAACTATTACTGACCAATATTATTAAGCTCGCATCGCAGCAGGTGGCGTTCTGTGGTTTCTACCTGCCTCCAAGGGAAGGAGGCGTGAGTATATGTATTTATTTGCTCAGAAACAAGGACAGTTTCCATCTCTTTGTCAGTGACATCCTCACACAAACACAACCCATAAAGTAAACAAAAATACATGTCAAATACTCCAAACTACAAATTACAACAAACAGTGTGATAGTGTATTTCAAGTACGTAATTAATAGTCGCCGTGTCGCCGCGAGGGTGTTTGCTATTCGCACTGTCGCTCAGTCGCGTGTCTGAACCCGCCCTTATGGATGGCTTTAAGCGTGTCGTGACAATCGCGATTTATTTGCCAAGCTGAAGGGGTATTTAGTTATAGGTTTAGCTGTAGTGGAACTGTGGGGCTTAAAAGAGGGTAGTATGTTAAAGCTGATGTTGAAAATAAGTGAATAGTATTCGATTTCTTTACCTCAACATTTGAATCACTTAGTCAAAACGATGCAAAGACTTCAAAGCTTAGCAACAGACGCCAAATTATAACTGAAAAAAACTGTTAGGATTTCGGCACTGGCGAATCTGGCGCTCCTAACCGATTGGCCGGAGAAGGCACGGCATAAAGAACATTGGAAAAATATGGGAGAGAGATTTGCCCAGTAGTGGGGCAAAATAGGTCAACCAAAAAATAAAATTTATAAAGATTTTAATCGTTTTCATATTGTTTGCTACGAGGTACTACGACTGCTACGAGGTGCTACGCGGGGTAGCACAAGAATAAACCGCAGAATGCTTAGATTTAGGAAGTAGTGGACCTTAGGGTTTAGGCCCATGGTCCACGACGCTCTATTTTAATCACGATGGTATTGACCTCATGAGAGCAGTGATGGCCCAGGGGTAACGTGCCCGGATTTACGAGTTGTGTCGTGGGTTGGAACCCAGGCAGGCGCTTAACTTTGTGTAAATAATTTCATCACCACTACTCTCAAAACGGTGAAGGAAATCATCGTTCGGAAACCGGCAAGCCCTAGAACCAAAAAATCGAAAACACGCACTGGGCCCGCGTGGAGAGAGGGGGCAGAGGTTTGTCCCAGCTGTGGGAATAAAATAGGCTGATTATGTGATTGACCTCATAATACGGCATCAAATTTAAAACGGACCGATTTCATACTAATCGCAACCGCAACCGCATCGCAACCGCAACCGCATCGCAACTAAATAAGTATCGTTGTACCATACGAGCATGGTAATTAGTTTAGCATTGAAACTAATTGGCATTCGCAACATGTTGCTAACTTCTAGACAAGTTGAGAGTTCCACAAGACCTACCCACCGGATTCTAACTGACATACAACCGGTCTTAAAATTAGGTTAATTTGTACTTGCTACCCAGTAAAGTCTGCGTTGTGGAAGTCATACAGGCAATCGCTCTATGTAAAATTTTGGTATTCAGCTGCATCCGCTTAGATTGGTAGTCGACTCAAACATAGTTGGGCAAAGACTAGGCAGATGATGATGACTTGCTAAAACTGTCAAAAAAGCATCAACGGTTTTCTTTAATGAATTTGAATTTTAGCATGCCAAGCCACAGTTCCGGATGGGCCGAAAGGTGGTAGGAGTGGCGACCGTGTACAGGAAGACGTTGGAAGGCCTCCCAAAATATGGTCCGATGACCTTGTGAAGATCGCTGACATCCGCTTGATGCGAGAAGCACAGACCCGGTCGAAATGGCGGTGCTTGGCCTATGTCCAGCAGTGGACGTCTTTCGGCTGAAATGATGGTGATAATGAAGCCAGAGCCCCAGACTAGATGAAGAAACGTTCATCGCAACTTGAGTGGCAGTAGCTGAATGAGAGTAACCGAGTATCGAGTTAATATCGTGTGATTGGAGAGGCAAACAGTGAGGACTGCGTCTTTGGTCTAGTGGTCACAAGCGCTACTTCTGAGCGTGAGGTTCTAGGTTCGATTCCTAGGTCGGGCAAAGGGGTTTTCCATCTGGAATACCTCAGTAGCAGCCCGTAGTCTGGATTTGTGCCCGGTTGATAGCAATAGGCCACCTATTAATAATAATAATAATAATAATAACGTTTATTGTGTCCAGAAGTTATACATAAACAATTTTGGGTTTGGAGTCTTCATTTAAGCAAATAATGCCTGTATTAGAAGACTCCGCTCCTTCACAACAGTAGGTACTTACTTAAACACAACAAAAACAGAAACATGGGTGTAGTAAAACAAAATATAATTATGTGAACCCGTGTGAGTGTGCATTTGTGTTGTTGAGTGTAAATGAGTGTTATGGATGTGTGGTTGTATGAGTATGTGTGTGTGAATGTACGTGAAAGTATGGGAGAGTCTACAGTGTGTGTGTGAGCGGGCCGTATACTTGTATTAGGTTACGTTTTGTAGGAGAGCTTCAGTATTTTCATATGTCAGTGGTTTTATCCAGTCAATCAACATTTCTTTACATATTACATGGGACTTAAACATAACTGGCGAAATATGGGTACTTATACTATAGGTGCACCTCTGTCTTACCCTTCGGGAATTACAGGCTTGATGATATAGCATAAACTCTTAAGTGCTAAAAATTAAATTCAACTAAGTAACATAAAACATTTTAAAATGAATCCAGAACAATTCGATTCTTCCACAGCAGAATATTCGAATATTAACGTTTAATGTTATAGCATTAAGTAGTTAGTAATGAGCGGAGCGGCAAGAACGGGATGGGCGGCGGCGGCTGTAATAAGTGTTAACTCACCAATCATGAATATTGTACACCCCATTCGTCTGGTAATGTGTTCACAGTGAGGTACTAAGAGAATTTTCATCATAATTTTCTTTCATGTTCTTGGATTTTCCGATTTTGAGTCGATTAGATTCACGATGTTACTGCCATGGTAAGGTAGGAACTAGGAAAAAGAAAAATAGTTTTATTTGTCACAGAAACACGTGCATACAGAAAGATAATTAACTGTAATAATAAAAACAAAATAGATCTATAATTACGAGCACAAAACAGAAATAGTCGACATCTGCACGTTATGAATGTGACAGGAAGGTTTTTTGTGGCGACCGTGTACCGGAAGACGTAGCGTTAGAAGGCACCATTGACCTGGTGACTGGCCACTGGAATCCGCTGGATGCGATAAGCACAAAACAGTCCAGGGGGTCTACTACGAAGTGAAAAGTGCGAATGATCGGATCGGACCGACACATGGCCGAACCGAATATTATTGAAAAATGCGAAAAAAGTTCGGATCGGCTCAGTTGAGTCGGGACCATAGTCAATATTCGAAAGAGTGTAGGAGTGTAGGATCGGGACCGACCGAACCAAATAGTAACTTCGTAGCAGGAAACGGCCGAACATTCGGCCGATACCACTTCGGAGTAGACTCCCAGCAGTGGACGTCCTTCGGCTGAAATGATGATGATAAAAACATACACTTTAGGTATTACCAAAGTATGTGCAATCATTTAACTATTCTAACTTGCAGATTAAATAATAAGCAAAGCTAAGCTAGGCTTAGTTTTTGCACATACAATTCATTCGTTTGTCTCACATACACCTACTCACACTTAAACACCCTCAAACTCACCATCACACGATCACACACTCTCACACTCATTCACAACACACATGATCACACACTTATACTCACACTCATTCACATAATAATAGCGTTCTTCTTTTTCTAGTTTTATTTTTATTATTTCCTTTTAATTTTCGATTTGATTGTTATGTTTACTTTAATTTTGATTCTTAGATTTTATTTAGTTTTTTTTTGTTTTTGAAGCAAATATATTATACTTTTATTGGTTCGAACATGTTTTTAAAATAAATGTTTAAATGGTAAACTCTCCATATTAGCGCCCAAGGTACAGGCTTGCCTAGTTTGGGGCCAATGTAAAATCTCTGTAATGTTTTGAGCAATAAAGTTTTTTTTTTTAACACTAAACCATTTTGACAGTTATAAGCTTTTTCCCCCATAATCTTCTTCCTTCTGGTAGAAAAATATTGCGATATTTTCTTCGATGTTTTTCATCATCCAGAATTCCACATAATGTAACGAACCTCCAGCCGCTTAATCTGAACACCACTCAGAAGAATGGACCCGCTGAATCTGTCAGCTTTTTAATAATTGAAATATTTATAATTGCGCGGCGGCTTACGGTTTCATTGCGTGACTATGAAAAATAAAGTGTCGCTTAGAGCCATTATTGTTTTTCCTTTGGCTTGCCGTCTTAATGAACTGTTCTTCAACTTAATAAGATCTTTTCTTGGTTGTATTAGTGGGGCTGTGTTGGTGTAGAAACTTGGAGTTTGGTGACGCATAAGCTGGTGTTTTTAGCCTTGTTGATTAATCTAAGAATTCTGATGTATCAGTTTGTGAGTTAGTTTAAATGGTGGGGTTACGAGAATAAATGAAAACACTCGCACTACTAATGCATAGAAAGAATGTGAAACTGTCAAATAAATCCTAACATTCAAATTAAAAAAGTGTTTTTTTTTTCAAACAAGCTAAACAGGTAGTAGTGAGTGTCCAACTACGGGTTTTGCCAATCTTTGAATAGCTACAGTGCATTCAAAATTGGAGATTTCTGTTTGAATTTTTGTACGCAGACTGGCAACGACATTGGATACCAGGATACATGAAGTTTAATTTACGAGTATTGTGGTATTGTCGACTCCACCTTGTATAAGGATAGTCTTTGTGTTGCTGTCTGAAATCAAAATTTAAAAAACCCTCTGAGCCTTTTTAAAAATACTGCCACCATACCTATTTCTGCTGTTTAGCAGCATTTGATGTACCAAATTTAAAGGTATGATACTTCCGAAATTTACGAGCAATATTGTATACTAAGATTAAAATTCTGACAGGACAACAGACTTCTGTCGGGTAGCTTGTATTTTAATATAAATAATTTGAAGTAACTAAAAATATCATGCTGAGAACAGAAGGTTTGTGTGTCACAAAAAGAATCAACAACATTATTTCAGCTGAAAGACGTTTATTGCTGGAAAAAGGACACACAAAAAGAATGCCACGCTCTAAAAACCCTAAAAACATGTTTGTTACTTCATCAAAACACCCCAATTTTAACGGCAAATTGAACGGCAATTATCGCAACACCATCTTAATATTAGAGAGATCAATTCCCATTGCACGTGGCGCTCTTCAAGCCCGATATTACATTTTTATTTGCTTTGCCCCCTTCAAAAGTTGTCAACATGTAAGGACCGGACTATACTGCGGTAGCTTTACATTTGACCTCAAAATCACAAGCAAATATGAACCTTGTGTTTTGGGGGTTAAAGTTTAGGGTCTAAATGATAAAATTGCCAGGCAAAATTGAACTTTGAGTCGATGAAATAAGGTTGTGGTACTCAAAATATAGTCGGCAAAACGTATGTTGGCATAGATGTCTGTTTTTTGTTTGCACACCGGATATTAGTGTGCCAAAGCAGAGAACTATTTGCGCATGTACTTTGTGATGTTCCCATGAAAATCGTATTAGGATTTTGTTGTTTTTGAATTTTGTACGCGTTACGGCTTTAAAGATTTTTTAAATCTTAAATAGTGGATTTCCCGCCCGGAGTCTGGATTTGTGATGGCAATAGGCTCGCCCCCTATTAAGTACATGGGACTTAAACATAACTAGTGAAATGTTCATCGCGCTTGTATTTAATACGGATTACCAGAGGTCCACTTCACCCAGAGTTTGAAATAGATGAATATTATGAGCAAACATAACTGGCGCAATGTGGATGTACTATAGGTACACCTCTGCCTATCCCTTCTAGGGTTACAGGCGTCGGATTCTATTATGTCATGAAAAGTGCTAAGTTTTTGCCCGAAAGTCCAAGCTTTTGCATACATTTATTGTAGGTTTGGAACACCCTTAAATTAAGCAATAATCACCTACACAATAAGCCCCATGAAACTATTATTATTTGTATTTTATTTTGTATTAGAACCTTCAATATTTTATTAGATATTAACAATAACTCAGTTCCCTCTATAATTTTCCGCATCATCATTCTCCTGGCCTTAACCCAATTACAAACTTGTCTCCTTTTCTAGCCATACCTTCACACAGTCCATCCACCGTCATTATTCACAGCCAGTCATTTCCATCCACATTTTCCTATATCCCTAAAAAAAAAATAGACGCCACACGAAAAAAAATGGCGCATAAAAAAAAGGTTTTCCTTTTTTAAAAGAACTCGAACGGAGCTTAATCAACGAAGTATTTCATTAAGACCTTATCGGATAGAAAGAGCCTGAAAGAATAGAGCCTCACATTCTTTCGCGGCTCGCTCTTGTTATGAAGAATGTTCATTTTATAACTGGAGTTTGTCTTAAATTCTTTTGCCTTTTGTTTTTTTTTATGACCTTTTGTTCGATGGACGCTAAGGACAAATATACGTGTCATTGTGTTGTGTCTGTGTCAATGTGTGTGTGCTATACCTAATGAAGTGTGTTTATGGTAAAGTGGGGCTACCTGTGATTGTGGAGCTATGTCACAAACCATGCTCCACCTCCTATGCTGTCCTCTGTGTCCCAAAACATGCAGTCAAAGTGACCTCTGCGCTGCCACCGACAACACCGTGGAAGTTGCAAAGTTTTGGGAAAATAACATTTAAAATACAGTCGTGCCAGCGACACGAAAACGAATGAAGTGTTATGTTCTTGTTGTGATGTAGCGAGTGTCATATAGCTATCTACTCACCTACATATAAAATTTTCTATTGGTTCAAGTCCGTGCACCAGTTTAAAAAAAACTGAAATGATCACTTACCCACATGTCCAAACTTTTTCCTTCAGTCTCTAAAGGTGGTGGCGGTGGTGGTGGTGTTTTACCTCATATCAGTAAGTATGTAAGATATTCGATTTGGATACTTGTCTGAAGTTCTGGATTCAAGGGGTTTCTTTGTTTTTCAGTAATGATTCGAGTCCATTTAGATTGCTATTGACACGCTAAGAAGAAGAAGTACTTATAAAATAGTGTGTGAAAATATTCTTACAGGTTTACATTCCAAATTAAAAGAAACAAATTGTGTCTAGGTTACAAAGTAAGTCTACATTTTTCAATCGTTTGATTACTGTTAAATCTGACATTAACGTAATTTCAACTTTTTTTTTATTTTGAAAACCTCATCATCAGCACCTCCGCTTCGGCCTAAAAACCCACATAACTGATTAATTCTTTAGGTTTATTCTTTTCGATACTAACTAGGTATACATTCCGACCATAAAACATTTATTGCCCAATTTACCAAAAACCAAACTAAAATTCCACTATTTTCACGAGCCAAAACGCAAATACCTAATTCACAAAGTACATAAATAATCCAGTCCTGTCCATTACAGTACATAATATGCACCAGTAGGGTGGCAACGCAATGCACTGTCGCTAGTATCGACCCGCTAAGTGATTTGTCCGCTTGCATGCATTATTGATGTGCACCGGGCCCATTTCCCAATTCACTCCAAACTCGATACACCCTGTATACCTATGTCTAGATAGGAGCCTGTATATGGAGTGAATTGAGTCTTTAATTACGAGGTTTTTATTTTGAATCACAGTTTGAGGGTTGGTTTTTGTTTTGTTTGATGGTTATTTATGAGAAAAAAGATTTATAACATTGGTTCTGTAATCGAGCAGTGGTGGCCCAGCGGTAACGGCCACGACTTACGAGTTGTAGGTCGTGGGTTCGTACCCAGACAGGCGCTTTACTTTGTGTAAATAATTTCATCACCATTGCTCTCAAAACGGTGAAGGAATACGTCGCGAGAAAACCGGCATATCCTAGCTAGAACATCTACCAACCCGCACTGGGCCCACGTGGTGGATTAAAGCCCACTCCCTCTCGAAGAAAGGAGGATTATGTACTGTAAACTGTTGGAGGAAATAACAGGTAAAATGAAATCAAATCAAAATATTTTATTTCACTTAAACCTACCTGGACAGTTATGATACGTCAGAAGCTAGCTGCACGGTTCCAATTGGTCGTTTCCTATGGAGAAGAGCCGGCTAGGAACTCCACGGTTACGCTTTTAAATAATTGGCTTTTACAATGTTTTCAAATTACAGTGTTAATAGATATGGAAGAAAAGTGTAGGCCTGTCAACAAGTACCAGGTACTTACTTATTCGTCCCACGTTAAATATATTTCATATTTAACTTGGGACGAATAAGGAATTTTTCGTAGGTAAATAAAATATGAAAACGTGCTAGAAATCGTTTAAGTGATTGCAGGAAATATGTTGCTAGCAATATTTGGCAGTAAAACATGTTGCCACGGTTGCCACCAACAATGTTACGCAACTTTTTTTTACCATGAATTGAAATTCAAGCATAAAGGAATGTTTGGTAACTTCATTTAAAATAACCAATGGGGTAATTGCGTAATACACTAACAGTAGCAATGGCTTTCATTTTGACAGTTCAACAACATTCATTGCGTTGTTTATGTTGTTGAGCAAGCACATTTTTCAAACATAAGAAGCAATGTATTAGTAATACCCTTCAAAATGGTTTAGATTGAGATTGATAGTGTGTTACGCAATTAGGGTGCAATGTACAGACGCCAGCACATCTCATCCATCACAGTAGATTTTCAACTTTATCGCTAAAGCATAAGGTTCAAAGTTGATTGGGAAAATGGCGTCTGTACAGTCAATAAATAAAAATAAACAACTTTTACCCGAATTAATTTATCAAAGAAGATGTTCATTATATCAACATTACGTTAATTTAATATTACGTTAATTTTCACATGTGTAGGTATTTATGAAAAGAAAGTTCATAAATATGATATGACAAAATTGTGTAATTTTGTCATATCCACTACACCTATGATATGACAAAATTGTGTAATTTTGTCATATGCACTACACCTATGATATGACAAAATTGTGTAATTTTGTCATATCATATTTATGAACTTTCTTTTTCAATTTATCAAATAGCTGGTTAAAACATAAAATTTGCTTAATTATATGCAAATATAGGTGTAGTGGTAACTTGAGCGATGAATAATTTATTAACCTATTAATTTGCAACCCAAATTCTTGCCAATACCCTCTATTAAATTGCTTTAACGTTTAATAAAGAGTTCAGTGGAGAGTCGAGGGCTTTGTGAAGCATGATATTTTTTAATTTATACAGGCTTTTGGCCTCGGCTACGTTGAAGTGAAAAACTGACAGAAGAAGGTGGTATAGTACTGAAGGATAAATTAAAATAAGTGAAAAACAAGAGGTTGAGGACAAATACCTTTTTTACCAGTGGACAGAGCCTAATCAGCCTGTAAACGATGTTCAATGAACAATGTTCCCACAGCTGGGAAACAGGCCTCCTCTCTTTGAAAGGGAATGGGCTGAAATCTAACACACGGGCCCAGTGCGGGTTGGTAGATGTCACACATGTATGTTTGAATTTTTGGTTCCTCAGAACCTAATACATATGCCGGTTTCCTCACGATGTTTTCCTTCGCCGTATTGAGAGCAGTGGTGATGAAATTATTTGCACAAAGTAAAGCGCCTGTTTGGATTTGAAGCCACGGATGTCGTTCGTAAGCCGGGGCCGTTACCACTGGCCCACTACTGACTGTGGACAGATTAGGGTGTTTTTTTCAACAAAAGGTGATACGGGTGAGGAAATAGTTAGATGGGAGTTTTTAGTGCAATAAACTTCTACCGAGAATAATTTCTAAACTTTGCCCGTATTTTTCTCTCGTTGGTTGAGCCCCAGCGGAGATCGATGAACATATTCATGTTCTGCGACCGTTATTTCGTTAAATATTAAGAGAAACTATAGTGAAATCAACCTTTTCCCCTTACCACAAAGACCAATTTAAAATGTAAATATAATGAAACGCATGCTGCTAAATAGACCAAGCGGAAAACTTGACTCTAAGATTTCACTCAATTCCCCTGGTGACAAAAAAAAATCTCCAGTACTCTTTATCATCACCAGCCACTCTATTGAACCTCGTAAAATGGGGCTACCTCGACGACAGGGTGTGGATGTGGACATGGGTCACAAACTATGCTCCATCTTCTATCTTGCCCTCTGTGCCCTAAAACATTCAGCGAAAGCCTTCGCGCTGCCACCGATAACGCCAAGAAAGTAACAAAGTTTTAGGCCAACAAAACTTAAATAACTGTCGTGTCCTGAATAAGGATCACCCGCCACAAAACCGTCTTTCATCACACTCCAACATCAAACACCACCCACACAGCATTACGCCACCCAAACATAAAACATACAACAATATCGATCGCTCCAAGCCGTATTGTCTTCAAAGCCACATCCGCCCAATTGCGTGCACATAGTTCAAGCGCAGTGCAACTCCGCGATTCAATTTGAATCGGAGACAAGGGATGGGAGGGTGACAGGAGGGTGGTAGGGGGACGACTGACGACGCCGCGCTGATGGCTAAATCGTGTTCGATTCGCACCTGCGATGTGTGGTGATCGGGATGTTGCTCTACTTGGGAGATTGTTAAAAATTTATAAGGTGACGTTTTGCGGTTATATTTTGTTAGCTGTTTTCTGGATAAATGCGCTGAAATCCTTTATTTTGACAACTTCGTATTCTTCTTTTAACATGTCAATGGCCAATACTGTTTAAGAAAAGAAGCATTTTTTTTTGTTTGGCCAAAAACTCAGTAACTCTGACACCGTTCGCTGATGCAGACACTGAGTCTTCACGTGTAAATGTCTTCACGTGGGTATGCGGCGTGGGGATGCAATGGCTCTGCGGGGCCAAAAGTAGTCACAGCAAAATAAGTTTGTTTGTGTAAAAATAATAAGTAAATTATAGAGAGGTTGTTGATTTGTATATTTATAAAAGGTTATCTCCGGAAATGCTGATCCTTTTACAAAAAATCTTTCACCGATAGAAAACTACGCTATTCCCAAGTGACATAGGATACATTTGTATACCAGAAAACTACACGGTTCCTGTTGGAATATCCATGCGGGTGAAACCACGGGGCGCAGCAAGTGAACACGCATGCTGTGCCCTGCCATCTGCGTAATAAACATATTACGCAGATGGCAAAACATTGCCTGACATAACCTGACTTACCGAATTCCGAAAATACATTAGTTACGATCAAATCCAACCTTGAAGTAGAGCACACTCCCAACCATTCGCTTCATCCGATACTTGCAACACGACACGATAGGACCGCAATGTTCGGCACGGTAAACTGTCACCTCCTCGGCTCCTCGCGACGCTTAACCGAAGCACTCGCGGCCGCGAGTTTCGCCAACAACTTCGTAAGTTGCGAAGCGAATATCGAAAAGAACTTTCGACTAGTAGTTCCGGGTCACTGATGTTCGACTATTGGTATTTAATACAGTATAAGAAGTGCAGTTGAATGTCGGTTTTAAGGACGGCGATTAAGGTTGGTTTTTGATCGGGATTTAGTTATGATCGGGAGTAGCTGCTAATAGAAAAGTTTTAGATTGGTAATTACTTGCAGGCTTGCAGCGATAAAAGTTTATCAGGCTTAGGTGAGCAAGAGGTGTCGGATTTTGTATTGATCTCTTATGTATAAACCTCTAATATACTCTGCTAAGACCCAAAAATTCTGAATAATCTACCAAGGTCAAGGAGCGCAGAACACAGTAATTTCTTTACGACATAGAGAGCGCATGTCACCTTTTCGAACAGGCATTTTCATTCAAAAATTTCGACGATACTGACGTCGAAACAAAACAGTGCAAGCATAAATATTACCTTGGTCAGGTGCTTAACATTTTCCTTTCTTGACTGTAAGTTTTCACTAGGTAAGTTTTTAGAGCTTCTGTTCTGCACTTCTAATTTATGCACACTTTTATAAATAGTTACCTTTCGCATTTATTTTCCCGCTTCTTAAAGTAATAGGTACCGTTCTCTTTGGTTGTTGCAAGTGTTTCGTTTTTTAAATACCGATATTTGTTAATAATTAACGAATTCACCAATTCTTCTAACTCGCAGCCTAAGGGAAAGTTTATTTTAAGGATGATCTGGAAACTGCACTTTTCTGTAATAAAATAAAGAAGAATAGGATGTTTCTCTTGGTTTTGCTGTACAGTACTTTTCGAGTTATTATTTTTTTAAACTGTTATGCGATCTACATTTCTGGCCTTTTTAAGGTCTCTGTAAATAAATGATTAATTTGACTATGTGAATGTATAAATCTATGAAATATTCCTCTCCTTCCTTTCGTGTCGATGGTACTCTTCTTTGAATATGAAATATTCTGAAACACTATAATAGGTAATAATTATGTAGGCATGTAGGTACTGGTATTTTTCCAAAATATATCATATCATCATTTCAGCCCGGATTCACCTACTGAAGGGTATGGGCCTCCCCTTTCTTCTGTCATACTTCCCGGTTCCGTGAGTCGCTCATCCAGGTGTTACCCGCGACTTTGACGGTATCTTCAACCCAACGCGCTTTTGGGTGGCCCTGGTTTCTTTGGCCTAACGTTGCCTCCATCGGTCACAGCATAAAAAATAAATATACCTATAATTTGTAAAAATACCTAGGTATAACTAAATGGGGCAACAGAAGGAACAAGGTGAAGTAATAATATCAAAGAGCATTTAAGTAAGTTCTCCTAATAATTGTTAGTGGGTAGGTGAGTAGGTAGGTATGTGTTTTTATTACGTATCTTTTAATATGATTTATTATTTTCAAGGACTTTTTTTTCACACAAATAAGTAGGTAGCAATACCTTCTTCAAAAGTTCATGTAGTACCTACAATAGTTTTAATTTTAGTTCGTTTCAATAGAAATCCCTGTAAAAATTTTCCTGGAAAGTAAAATGTCAGACATTTTCCTGAAAAAAACATCATGTGTTTTACTCAAATACCAAAGTCCTCTGAATAAATTTATTTTTCCTTGTTATTATTTCCGCGGACGTGATCTTACAAATACCCGGAAAATGATTCACATATTTTTACAATAGGTGCAATACGTGTAAAAATATTCCTGAAAAAAAAATACATGTAACAACCAAATACTCCAAGAAGAAATAAAACAAGATAGAGCTCCGAGCAAAATTAAATTTCGTACCATATTATTTTCTTCGCAAAATTCATTATCCATTTACGGTTTCACAGGCAATTGTTTTAATCCGATAGCGGGAGCGGCCCAATGTGGAATGAAATAATTTAATAGCCCCCCTCCGCCTCCCCACTCGGATCCAAGATGGCGGCGGGGCGGGGCCGGGGGTGGGGCGTGCCGCCTCATTTGAATTTCGAACGCGAGCTTTCCGAACGTGTGTTCGGATGGGTTTTCGGCCAATTAATTTCTCGGTAATTCGTTTTCTGCGTGCATCGTGTGACGGCTTCATTGTTATTTAATACCCGGTTTATATTATAGGGATAGGCGCACAAAGAAGTTTTGTCCTTTTTTTTGTTATATATTTTTTGTTGCACATTTTAGGGGAATGAATAATAACAGCTCTTACAGACTTGAAAGAAACTCTTACAAAGGAATAAATGCATTATTTTGAAAAGGCGTATTTTACATTCCATTTTTCGAGGATATTTTAATATTATTTTTATGCGCAAATATACAATATAAAATAACAGAAAGACAAAACCTGATTTTAAAACCTAAAACCTACCAATAATTTCATAAGCCTTCACATCAACCTCAACTACCCTACAACAAACACCGAACCACCACCTAAAAGACAGCCACCTCAAAAACTCAAAACCTAATCCGAATCACCTCCCGAGTCCCGTACAACAAGTCGCAATTTTTTCTGAGCCTCATAATACGTCCTAGCAAACAGACCATTGTGAGAAGTTTCACAATATTATGTGGAGTGGTGTAATGCCGACACAAAGGCTTCTCCCGGCTCGGTAAATAACGCTTTGTTCTACGAAGCCAAATTTTGACAATCACTAGCTCACTCTCATATAGCTATGTACACGGGCGGTTGGCAAAGATTAGCCAGGGGAGGCGGGAATCGGGTTACTGTTTGGTGAACGGTTATTAAAAAAGTGATTGAGTTTTGAGTTTTATAAAGTTCAATATCATCACGTTACGTGGAGTTTTTTGTCCATTCTTCTCCATAGGTATAACTATTATGCTTTGGAATGGGCAATTGGCTTCATCTTTCTGACTGACCGACCCCTTGATAAATAGAAAGTGTCTGTAATTGGTTTGTTTGAAATAAATGCTTTGAGTTAATTTAAGTAGCAGCGAACATAATGACAATACCATTTCGGTACTTACCTAACTTATTTGGAAACTGGGTTAAAAAATCTAAAACTTTTTAAATTATAAACCAGTCATGTCCGATTTTTACAGTAAACCACTGGTGTACTCTTGAAGATTACTTAGTTGCTGATGTCAGCCCAGTCGTTTGAGCAGTTAAATAGGTACCCATCGAATTTCATCTTCGTCAAACCCTTAGGCCGCTTGTTGACGACGAGGAATTTAACTGGCGTTCAAGCACCATCTAGTGAAATTTCACAATTCCATATAGTGCACAAGCGGCTTTAATAAGTAGTTCAAAGAAGTTCAATATAAGCTTTCACGCAAGAGGCTATTAACGGGCTTCCAAAAAAATATCTATCTATTTGAAAAAGAGGCTTGTGGCTAAGAAATAATAGCCGCACGGTTCGATCGATCAGGTTAAGCTACGCTCGCCGCGGTTGGTCCGTGGATGGGTTACCATCTTTACACACCAAGACTCCTCCATGCCAGAAAGCACGTTACGCCGTTGGTCCCGGCTGTCATTCGTGGATCTTTGACAGTCGTTCATCAGAAGCCCGAAAATCTGACAACCAGTCTTACCAAGGGGTATCGTATTACCCAATAACTGGGTTGTGAAGGTCAGACAGGCAATTGCTTCATGTAAAATACTGGTATTCAGCTGCATCCAGTTAGACTGGAAGCTGACCCCAACATAGTTGGGAAAAGGCTAGGCAGATGATGACTATTTGAAACGAAAAAGAAACCCATCCATTTCCCCAAACCGTCCCATCTGAAAATTTAAAATATCCAACATAATCTGTGTCAGTTTTCCCCTGTGTGAGTGTAGAGGGAGGGTGGCAGGGAGGCAAGGGGACGCACCGCCGGTTCAATGTTGACAAATGATGGATATCTCTTGTCTTGAAAAGGCAGGATTAATGCTCTGTCTCGGGAGTACAATAGTGGCGATTCCTGAAGGATTACGCACTTGAAAGCGTGAAGACGTGCTCCAAAGAATGAGGAATGTTGACCGACAATGGTGAAAGTATATTTCTTATGGTGACGGCTTACTTCAGTTGATTTTGTTTGAGGAAATTGTGGAGGGAAAGTTTTAGTCCGGAATTGGTTTCATTACGTCACAGATTTTATACCTAAGTATAAAATCTGTGAGTATAAAGCCACCTTGTATGAATAATAATACAAGGTGGCTTAAAACGGTGAAGGAAAACATTGTGGGGAAACCGGTATGTCCTAGAACTAAAAAGTTGAAGACATGTGAAATCTACCAAACCGCACCGGGCCTGCTACTCCCTCTCGAAGAGAGGAGACCTGTGTCCCAGCAGTGGGAACATTATAGGCTGATTATGTGTATACAAGGTGAAAACGACAATACGACAATAAATCCAACTTCGTATAACTAATGACGTTCCCAGTCTGCATACAAAAATTCAACCAAATATATTCAATAGTTTAGTCATTATAGCTAGTTAAAGATTGGCAAAACCCACAGTCGGCCTATTACTGCTATTTAATTTGTTTGAAAAAATCCCTTTTTTATTTCGATGTTAGGATTTATTTGATAGTTCCAAAATACTGTATAATAATGCCAGTATTTTTATTTATTGTCGTCTCCACATTATATAAAGCTTCTAAATGAGTCGCATGACTATGTTTGTAGTGATCGTTAATAAACGTTATTTTACTTATTGAAATTGAGGTCTTCCCTATATGAAAGTACAATATATAAATAAAATGCCAGCTACTACACATTTTGCGATACAAGATACCACCGGCGGCGGCCATTTGTAACCTTACAAATACTTTTCTATATTTTTATTGTGTCGCGACGCCGACGGCGCGACGAAAAGGAAAGTGAGGAGGTCAGACAACTTGTGGGGACTAGGTAGGTATGTCTACGTTTATATATGTTAAGTCTAGAACTAGACTATGGTGACAATAAAGTAAAAGTTAGAACATCATGGCAGTATACTGCTGTTCTGAATAACTACAATTCAAGCCTTGCCGATACGCGTAAAAGAATAGCTGATTTTTCAAGAGATCTGAGGGCCTAGAGATAGTTATATTCTATCAACGACAAGGATGATAGAAATGTCTAAAATGTATTGTATTGACATGAGCTACCGTAAAGCGTAAGTCATGTCAATCCTGTTGAAAGTCGATGTAAAAATACTGAACGCTCTGAAAGCGATCGTCACTTATCTCTCTCTTACCAGCCGGGTAATTGCGTAACACACTATCAGTAGCGATGGGTTTCATTTTGACAGCTCAACAACATTCATTGCGTTATTTACGTCGTTGAGCAGACACATTCATCGAACATATGAAGCAATGGATTAGCAATATCCTTCAAAATGATTCAGATTGAGATTGATAGTGTGTTACGCAATTAGGGTGCGGATTCGTATTGATTTCCATATTTTATCAGTTATAAAAATAAAATAGAAACTATGTAATATATAATATAGCTTCGTCCCAAACTAAAATATTCTACTACTAAGGTAAAGTTAAACCACCTTTCAAAGTATCGAGACAAAGACCCAAATCACGTCTTGTCCATAGACAAGCCAACTTCATCATCATAAAACATTATAGAAATATTGTTAAGATAAAAACAATGAGAGAGTTAGGAAAACATAACTTTAAAGCCGATGATAATTATGATAAAGGTGACGAAGATAAAGAGATTATAATAATAATAATAATAACCCCACCGCCGTATCTCTACGTTGACGTCGTGGTGGGGCTTGTGCGCTCCGAACTCTAGGCCTGTGTCGGAAGAGTTTACTTTGCCGAAACAGGTCTAGGGTGAGGAGCCAGACCAAGAGAGATACAGAAAACCGCAGGGCAGCATGTGGCGAGCTGTTGGGCAGTAGCGACCCCACGGACCCTATCTCCTGGGAGAAATCTTGTTCCTCACCTCTGGTTTGCCTTTATTGGCTGGCTGGAGTGAACAATGACGAGGAACAGAGCTCCCACCTCATTCTTGCCTTTACTGGCCGGCTTGAGTGGAGACTCGCAAGAGCAAACGTGCTCGGGGGAAGGAAGTATTCCAGTAAGTGCTCGTAGGGATCTTGACCATCTTCCGGGCTCTGGGATTGTTCTGAAAGCCGTGGAATACCTCTCCACTCCTCATAAGCACCTCAGGACATGTTGCCCCCTTGTTGCTACGTCACTATGTGCTAGCGACAGTTTCCGGGGGCCCATTATTGAGTGTGCAAGTCACCCCCTGCCATTTTATCCGTGTATATATAAAACGTTGATCAGGCAGGGGCCATAGTTCTTCAATAGTTATTGGTAACCAGTCCACTTTAGCCACCCAAACCCATTGTCCAAATTTGTATTTTTCCATATCCTACAATAGTCCTACACTAACCGGGGGTTATCCTTGGGTGCACTTGCATAGTGCGTACAGGGATAATCGTCGGGTGGTGCCACATTTCAATAAAATTTCCTAAGGGGCCTCTGGGAGTTGGCTTCGGCCCCTCGTACGCCTTCCAAAGGACCGGGACCCCATGGTCCCGAGATATGTTAAAATGTTTAAATATAATAATAATAATAATTTTAATTCAAGTAACAAGACTCATAGCGTTAGTAACAATATACTTACAAACTATGTTAGTAATACACTCACAAAACAAAACCAAAAATAGAAAACAGATTGTGACATCACTGCTGCACGGTGACAGGCCCAGCCGAAACCCTGCAGCAGTGGTTCACAAACGCACAATCAAGCCTGCTCGCTATCATAGACAGAGACAATCGATTGATACGAAGTCACGGTCAAGTATTAGTGAACACCAAACCGGCCGATTTATGTGACGATGATAGAATGATGATGATCAGCAGGGTAATGAGTAACACAGCTTTCATTTTGACAGTTCAACAACATTCATTGCGTTATTTACGTTGTTCAGCAGACAATTTTTTCGAACATATAAAGTAATGGACTAGCAATATCCTTCATAATGATTCAGATTGAGATGAATTGTGTGTTATGCAATTAGGGTGCAGTGTATGTAACATAAAAATAATTATTTCAACCATATTTCTTTGAAAAATGTATCCGTGTAGTTTATTTCCATATTATGGGCCAGCAAATTGATTTTATTCAAATATTTTTTTGAATTGATAAAAACGGATCTCTCAAAAACTTTTTATGATGAGGCATATGCTGGCACTGATTTATTTATTCCTATATATTTTGATAAGTATCTGTAGGAAACATACCATTAAAATATCTAATAATATGCTCTATATTTAGTTGCATATACATATAGATGAACAAGACATGTTGCGCCGACCCCAAATAAATTGGGGTAAGGGCACGAGAATGATGAGTTAGTTGCATATATAGTTTAAATATTTGGTGCTGTAATTAGAATATATGAAATAAATGATACCTACTGAAACGTAATATAAGTTAGTATTATATAGATACATAAGTTACGAAGAATAATATGCTACACTACAACTTATACTCGTACAATACTTCAAAGGTACCAAAAGTCCAAACAAAGACCCAAATCACGCTTGGTCCGCTGACAAGCCAACATTATCGTTGACAACGTTTATTGCTATCTATATATACAAATATGCTGTCTAGTCTCGGCATTTGTCCCTCCAGCAGTACATTATTGACTCGTCCAATAAGCGTGCAATGTCCGCGCGCCTTTTATCAGCCATCTGCTAAGTAAGGGTAGAGAGAGATCTTGGAGAAATTCGGGAGATTTTGTAGTGAAACGAGACTAGGCTAAAGTGATATGTGGACCAGTAGACGTACGGTTTGGATATTTGTGTAGAGATACCTCATCTTTACCCTTGTGCAAAGTGACATCGAAATCTGAATCGAATTTTGGGAAAAATACACTTTTTTTTTGTATTGCTATTGGTCTATAGACCACTTCCCATACAAAATAGCACAGTCTCTTTTTCTCTTAACTGGTAATTCTCTGGCGAGTCTTCATTGATGAAAGATAAACATTTACAACAGCACCAACTTAATATTACACCTGTTTTCCCCGAAGGGTTAGGCAGAGGTGTGCCTACATAGTACACAGACATGTTTAAGTTTCATGAAATAAGGTACCCGTTCTGAAATCAATAAAGCGTATGCAGATATGAATTATAACTGTTGCAAAAGGTGCCAAATGTTAGCATGCATCACTTGATCCCAAATCCCCAAACGAGATTTTACCAATACCCAAAAGTTACAATGCACCAGGTAATGGCTAGACTCCAGCAAAATGCTGAAAAGAAACTTCTAGAGATAAGAAGGTATTATCGATTCCATTCGAAGATGATCGTCTAGTGGTCGCAAGTCGCTACTGCTGAGGCCTGGGTTCGATTCTCAGGTCGGGCAAAGTGTTCTTGGGTGTTTCCATCAGGAATATCTCAGTAGCAGCCCGGACTCTGAATTTGTGCCTGTGCCTGTACCTGTACATGGAACTTAAACATAAATGGTGAAATGTGGGTACTATGGTACACATCTGCCAAGCCCTTCAGGGAATCCAGGTGTGATGTTATGTATGATCAGCAGAGAGTCAAATATTCCAGTTGCGTATAAACACTCATCGATACTTACAGGTCGTACGAGTAAATACCACACTGTAAACGTACAAAGTTGTGACTAAGTCCTTGAAAACTGCAAGTTCTGTATCAAGTTACATGGAAGAAACGGGTCAAGGAGTTAGCTAGCTATGGACTTGAAACTTGACTTGGAACTCTTGCTTTTAGCCGGATAACTAAAATAGTGAACTGTGTCTATGTGTATCTATATATTCAGAGAAACTGCCCCTTTGGTCTCGTGGTCGCCAGAGCGTGACTGATGAGCGTGGGATCTTGGGATCGATTCCCAAGCCGGGCAAAGTTTTATTGGGTTTTTCTGTTAGGAATTATTCAGTAACAACCCGGAGTTTGGAAGTCGGTGGTGTGGTACCCCAGTGCCTCGGTAAGCATGTTAAGCCGTTGGTCCTACACCTGTTCTCTCTCCGGACGTGTCGGATTGCCGTCCCATCGGACCATGAAAGTGAGAGAGGAGCGAGTGCAGCTTTTTTTGTGCACACACTTGTACACTATAATATCTCCCGCATATATGGTTAGTCTCCGTTGAGATTGGCTGCCATGGCTGAAGTTCGGTCTGGAGGACTATCTACTGAGAATATTTAATTATTTACGATTGTTGCAAGGCTGTTGGAAAAAATAATAATAATCATTCTTAACCCTTTACCACTCATTCTTAACAGTCATTTGTCTTTTACTATGCAGTTTGTTATTATTATTTCGTATGTGAGCATTGATCGATTGATCTTCATCAAACTCGACACAAAATATTTCAACTTTGCTAGAATCATCTGCAAAGTTATCAGAACCTTTCCGTCTCCACTCTAACCCACCCCGAAGGTCTCCTTATCCTGCAAATTCCGTCGCGTGATTAAATGAGCTGCCGGCCATCGCGATATTGCCGCTCGCGACTACATGCGCCGACGTGGATTGCCCCCCCCACTACTTCAACCCACTACAATATGGACGGTGCGTCTCTCCCGGAATCTTTGTTAGTGGTCAAATGGACAATATTTGTTGCTCATAACTATTTATATGGTGTTTTCTTACGTTTCATGTGCGTGTTTGGTATTTTGTTGTTGGCTTGTGTAAGTTCTGAGTTCAGAATTTGAAAAAGTGCCCATATGTGTTATGCTAACGGAATTAACACGAAACGTTGAAAGATGAGCTTCTAATTAACCATTCTTTATTGTAGGAGCTTATTTCTGTAATAGCAGTAAAACCTGGGTTTGGTATTGAAATGAATTAAATACTGGTTCTGCGAACGCAGAAGTGTAATCAACATTTTTAAATAATTTTGGGCCGGCTGTTCAATGAATAAAAGTGTGTCTGATTATAAAACTATTCTCAAGGTACAAGTGTGCCAATTCTGCATGAAACCAAAATGTGTCGCCTTAGCAACATCTATATCAAGGGAAAAACAATATAATTCAAGAAAATGTAATAAACAAATTTTTGTTGAAATGAATTTTAATTGGAAAGAATTCAATGATTCTGATTTGTGTTTCTTTCCAAGAATAAAATTCGGAATTTTCGAAAATGTGTTCCGACAGGTTTTAAGAAGGCATTCTCTCATCGGCCGGACTGTAGGAATACGAGTATGATGAAAAATCTATCAAATGTCATAACAATTTAACAGAAATTCTCATTGCATTAAACATTGATCCCCAAAATCTCCCAAATAACAGTTTTCCCGAAAACCCTCAATCAGGGGCAGCATCAACACAAAACACAGAAGAAGTATCCCCAGCTACATTCCCGGTCAATATTTCCGTCGGCCATTTTCAAAGGTCCGACGGTACCATTAACCCTTTAAATTCATTAGGTAGGAGCCCAATGGATTGCTTTCGGGAAAAAATGTTTCTTCGGACCCGTCCAAGTATTAATGTGTTACGGTTTCTGTTGTCTGTACATTGTATACGTAGGTATGTGACGTAGGGAGAATAATCGTGTTTTGTTTTTCGTAGAGCGCTGTATTTTATTTGTCGATTACTGATAAACTTTTTTTCTTTGCTGTGATTATTTTTGCAACTCTTAAAATGATAAATTATATTTTTATTTCTGTAAATTTTATCAAGTGAATGATTGTATAACGCAACTATTTACACTAGGTACTAAATTAAATGACTTAGAGCCGGTTTTTCAATCGACAGATAATTTTTATTCGTGGAATAAAATTGACAGCTGACAAATTTTATATGGAAGAATTGTCAAGAATTAAAAATTATTCCCCGGATAAAATTATCAGGCGTTGGAAAAATTAGCTGTGAATATACAAATAAATACAAAAAATCCTTTGGTCACTTAGGCGTCGAAGTACTCGTCCACATCGCTGTCATTCGGAAACGTGCCCAGAAGACTGGCATTGCCACGTTGAATGGCAATGCAAATTCTTCTCTGTAAATTGTTTGACAAAACACTTTTACACGTTAAAGAAATAATAATGTTTCAAAACTAAGTGGTCGTTGATGTTTTCTAAACTATTACTCAGAGAAGAAACACTGAAACAAACGCAGAAGTCACAGTTTCTTTAATATAGGTACAGTCAAAACTCAAACTCAAAGCATTTATTTCAGGCACTTTTGAATTGTCAAGAGTCGGTCAGTTAGTCAGAAAGTTGACGCTTTAGTTGCCCATTCCAAAACGAACTCTTCGGAGAAGAATGGGCAAGAAACTCCAAGGACACTCCTTCAAATCAAGATAATATTACAATGTGAGAATAATGTATATGTGAATAAGATTAAAAATAAGATGAACAATTTCTACCGACGGGCGGCGCACGTTCACGAATATGACGCGTGAATTAGCACCATCCAGCTCAAGATCAGACATTATCTTGGTTAACTCATGTGAGGAATGTAATCAAAGTTGCTGTCAAAGTCAGGTGCTTTTCTTTAAATCGTGTAATAAGGATTTGTTACATGACATTTAAAGTTATTACGACGGCTTTTTCAAAAGAACTTCAATCGTTTCCAATTTATTAATATAGCTTATGTACTTTTAAAATGACCAGGGTCTTGACAAGTGACAATCGCTTTCAAAACATTTTGTACTTCTACAATGACTTATAACAAGATTGACGTTAGAAGCTTTTCAGTAGCTTATTATGGTAAAAGTCAAATTTCACGGTAAATTAAAAATGCATTTTTAATTTTCCGTCTAAATGTAATGGACGTTTTGATTTTTCCACCATCGTTTTCGATGATAAGAATATTACTTTGTCCAGGCCAGAAATCATTTTTTTTTACCGTTCATATGGTCGAATTGCTTCAATTCATCAATAATTATATTTAATCTATCACTATAAACCTCTGTCAGCCTTCTTCCTTAAGAAAAGTTTCCTCTATACGTCATGTATTACCCCAACAAAACGTATTTCCTTTCTTCTTCCTGTAAACACAATATCTAAGAACCTTCCAGCCTACACAAAACCCCCAAAATAGCACTATCTCCAAACGCCAAACAAGACTCAACAGCTCCAACATATAATGCGATATAATACAGTGAATAACGTCGTATTTATATGAAGGCAAACATTTGCTACAAAGTAATACGCCCGATGGCGGCTGGTACATTTTTCAGAGTAACAAAGCGAATATTGGAGAGACTCCACAAAGGCCACGCGGCGGCATTGGTATGCTAGGGGTGGGGGCACGTCGATAAGTGAAGTGTCGATGGTGTTATGTATGCGTCAATAAAAGGCAGAGATCTGGTAACGACTGCTTTATTAAAAACTAGAATCAACCCACATACATTTATTATCGAAGTACCGACATAACACTTCCCCCCTACATTTTAAATAGTCTAATTTAAACACACAAACGAATGGCATGCTTAGATTTATAATTTAACGAATATACTAAAATTACAATTCAACCATGTGTAAAAGAAATACAGTTAAATCCCCTTGTCATGGTTCTTCATACAGTAACTAGTTTAAACATAATTATATGCACGAGATCCCAACATACTATAGTAGATAAACCTATATTTATCTACTCGTATATTAAATTTCGATAGTAGCAACCTGTTTTACTCCTACGTTAGTAACTGTGCAATGATGAGTGTGGTGTATGAAAATATACAATATAATGTCATTACAACTTTTTTAATTTGTACATGCAACGTAAGGCAGCCTTCCTATGGGCACGATTTTTCGGTGTTGTCAGTGGATCGTCAGGTCTTTCAGACACAGTTCTCGAGGGAAGCGACTCCTCTGCGAGTTGCCATTCCTCTACGATTTGATCATCCTGATCAGAGTCAGGCGTCGCAATTGGCTCTGCATCAGCTTTGTCATACTCTTCCTCTTGTACCTTTGACAATGAAAATCTAGACTTTGGTTGTTTTAAGATTTGATCAATGTGTCTCTTGTGTACATGACCATCTTGCGATTTCACGGTATACGAGACTGGACTTTCTCGTCGTACCACCGTCCCTTCAGTCCACTTTGCCCTGTTTTTAGAATAGTCTCTTAGTAGCACGGGATCTTGGGGCCCGGCCACCCGCAGAGTGGTTTCCCGTCGCTGCTCACTAACCTCCTGCCTTTGTCGCACCAAGTCTCACGTATCGGACCGCAACAGATCCAATCGACCACGCAATCGTCGTCCGAACATAAGCATTGCGGGCTCGCGGCCAGTGGTACTATGCTCAGTGTCTCTATGCGAGAAAAGAAATTTACTGAGTGCCGTATTAACATTTTCGTTGTTGACTTGGGCCTTTTTTAATGCCCTCTTAACCGGTTTCACGGCATTTTCAGCCGCCCCATTGCTCGATGGGTGATATGGTGCAACTAAGGTATGGCGAATACCATTAATATCTAAATATTTTTTAAATTCCGCCGAGGAAAAAGGCGATCCATTATCGCTAACAATTCTTTTTGGTATGCCAAAACGCGCAAACATTTTTCGTAAACAATCTGTTATCACCGCAGCGGACGTTCCTGAAACATTGTCAACCTCGATCCCTTTAGTATGAGCATCGACAATTACTAAATAATACGAACGGCTGACACGAACTGATCGCGAAGGTTTTCTTCCAGTGAACTACCGAAGTTGCAGGTTTTAGCCAAGTGTTTTAGACCATGTAGGTAAACACGAATATCTCCCTGCTGTTGCGTCCGCTGCCGAAAAATGTGTCGCTCCGCTATTTCAGTAGCTACTTTTAGCTTGTCATCGATACTATTTAATAATATAAATTGTTTTACGCAACGAATGTAACTATCCCAATTTTGGCCTTCGATATTAAAAAGCTCTATCTTCCCAATTGACATTATGGCAAATAGAATTCCACGTAAGTACCGAATTTTTTAGACCGACTGCGCCAATGCTATGTATGCGTCAATAAAAGGCAGAGATCTGGTAACGACTGCTTTATTAAAAACTAGAATCAACCCACATACATTTATTATCAAAGTACCGACATAACAGATGGATGTCTTTAGTTAGGTGTTGGAAGATGTCTTCCATATCTTCGGGCGTATATAGTTACGGGCTGATTTTATTTATTTGGCAGCCACCAATAATAATCAGCCAATAATATTCCCAGTGCTGGGACACAGGCCTCCTCTCAGTGAGAGGGAGTGCACGGTTTGGCAGATGTCACATGCCTTCGAAGGGCCAAGGCGTATAGGAACTATCCTCGATCAAATTAAAATCATTTATTTGCACATAAGGTACAGAAAGTTCTAAAGATAATTACGTCGATCTCTTATTACTTATGCCTATAATGTCAGTGTGCAAATTTTACACATTTAATTATTATTTTAAGAAATTAACTTGAATAATGCGATTAATTAAATAGCGATGCGGATGAATTTTTCGACGCTATATAATTTTGATTAATTAATTAGGTGTTAATTGTTATTTACTTACATATTATTTTAATTCTAAAGAAAATGTTATTTTAATGCAAAAAAAAAATACTTGAATAATGCATGCGATTAGTAAAATTATATTCAATTCAATCAAGTTTGGTCACAAATAATTTATAACGCAATAAAAAAATTACATCCTACAGTTATTTTATCGACACCACCACCCCATCCCTCCTGACTGACTCAGCTCCCTCCGAAGTGCCTCATAGTTACATACGTAGGTGTAATTGTTGGTAAGTACATTTTTCTTTGAGGTTACTCTCTATTAAACGCTCAAAGTGAAATAGGACGCAATGGGTCCTACCTCAAAGGTGTACCTACCAAAGCTCCAAAGGTCGGCCCACCTTAATTGTTCCTCAATTATTATGAATTTCATACGAGGTTAAGTCAAAGGGCTGAGAGGAAATTATGGGTGGGTTGTTGAGCTCGGCCGCGGGTGTGACCATGGTGTGGGTTTTTGAGTACTTATGTGTATTGTTGGGTCCCATTTTTAGACCCGGAATAGAATAAGAATACATTTATTTAGCTAAGGGCTGATTTTTCCACCGCTAGATAACTTTATTGGAGGAATAATTTTGAATTTTTGACAGTTCTTCCATACAAAAACGGTCAGACGTCAATTTTATTCCACGAATAAAAGTTATCGGTCGATTGAAAAATTAGCCCTAAGTTTACATTCGAGTGGATTGAATTCCTATACCTCACTAGGATTTCCTGTGTTGTGAGATTCAGGCTCCTTCGTTCCATTAACAATTCTATGTAATACATTACAGGTACATTTTTAAAACATAAAAAAAGGCATAAAAAGAGAGTATGTATACACGGTGGTGTGATGTGTGTCCGTTGTGTTGGTGTTGTAAAAAGTGTCTGTATGTTATATGTAGGTACTGGAAAAAGGTACTAGGAAAGGACTGTTTTTGAAGGCATCTTCATGGAGATAAGATGCGTAAAGTAACTTCTTACGCTAAGGATACGAATTGGAAAATAGAGTGCTTTATGAAAAATATTTTTATAGAATCAGGTGGGTAAGGCAAGGTATATTCATATGCAAATGAAAAGGTGAACAAGTTCTGAAAATAGATGAAAAATACTGTTCATTTTAAAAATAGGCTAGCAGGTATTGTTCTATAAATAGTTACATAGGAAGAAAGGTTTAACGGCTTGTGAATAAGACATAATTTTAATCTAACTAAAGCTTAGGTTTACAAAAGAGAAGGAAGAAAAACATTTGTGCAATTTTCTCCGACGGAAAAGCACAGTTTGAATTTTAAAGCACACTTTTTGTTTTATACAGACGCCAGCACATCAAGCTACTACAATCTGTCAATTTTTTTTAATAGATTTTCATCTTTGTCGCTAAAGCTAAAGGTTCAAGGTTGAATGGGAAATTTTGACAGATTCGGGTAGCTTCACCTGCTGGCGTCTGTACAATATGTAATACCTATTATTAATTATTATATCCAGGTTTTTAAAGGCTCACTTACAAGTGACATAAACATAACTGGCGAATGTGGGTGTAGGTTCTATAGCTATACCTCTGCCTAACCCGTCGGGGATTACAGGCGTGATGTTATGAATTTTTTTGCCCTTTTGTGTACTTCTCTAACAGGTGAAATGGCGTTTTTCCCTATGCGAAAATTAATTATAAAATTTATCTTTAGCTTTTATGCTCAATTATATCATAATTTTAATATTGTGACGAATTTTGCTTTTATTTTTTTTTTGCCGTGCTTTTTTTTGTGTGTTTTTGTTCTTTTTTATGCGTCATGTTTGCCGCAAATAAACGTATTTTCTTTTCTTTTTTCTTTCTAATTTTATTTTCCCAGTTCCTTTGTGTTGTTTTTGTAGTTGAAATGCTTGAAGTGCTTGAAGTGGGCTGTCATTAGATGACACTATTGATAGCTTACTTCACCTAACTTATCACGGTGAAATTTTTACAAAGCCAATCAACTGTTTACAAAACAAAACAAGCATGAATCATTACTCAACATTCTCATCACAACAAACTTCAAAAACTCATAAAAAAAAAACTATTGTTTACAAAACATCTGTAGTTGGTCCAACTCCAGCCCCTTGCTCAATAATTAATTTTCTCATAATAAAATGTTAATAATCCTCTGTAATACGAACAGTTGCTTACCCTACTGTAAATATTTACAGAGCGTCATGTGTTTGCCGTGATTTCGTATCGGAAATCTCTTTAAAGGTTGTCTTTCAAAATATGTGACGGTGTGACGATATCCTCTTGTGTTATGAGCAGATGTAACCTTATTTTGTGTAATATTGGATAGCTAGCTTCTGCCGCGACTTAGTCCGCGTAAAATTTGTTGTTTTAACAAAAAATATATCTTATGACACTTGGAAATACTTACGTAGCTTCCCATTAGTGAAGGAATAATCAGAATCGGTTCTGTAGTTCGGACAATTACCCCCTATATACAAACTCATTTATATTATACACACTTTTTACTTTGCCTTTTCAATACAGTTTCATATATTTGATATAGGCACATAAAAAAATAAAGTTGAAAACACATGCTGAAAACTATAAAAGTTTTCCGGATAGAAGACGCTTTTGCTGTTGCAAAAAGAGGTTTCCTTTAAATCCATCCAAAGGGACCTTTTAGCGATAAGACCGCCCATTGTGTCACTCTATGAAAAATGTCTACATTCATATCTGTAATTCATATGGTGTACTTACATAATAAGGGGCATAATCTATTATGTTCTTCCAAATTCAAGTCTGTTTCATACAAACAAGACCATACCTTCTTACTCCTTATACGCAAACTCATAACACTAGTGTTTAACAAACAACGAGTCCATAAACTATAAACAATAAAGCTTCCATTCGATTTATATCATAACCAATACTTACCGTTACGAGCAGTATTAACTGAGAACGCCATCTGTCGACAGATTTGAACACCCAACGAGCACCAACTTACCAAAACAGTTTAATCTACAGAACTGCGTTTGATTTTTAACCTTAACTGGCTGTGATAAGGTTGGTGGTTGGGTTTTGAGGGGTGATGAAATATGATTGTGAAATATTAAAGTCAAAATGTGGAGATGAATCGCGGGTGGTCATACCAGCTGCGATGACACCGAGCCGCGATGAGCGCTAAAATGTGTTGGGGTGGTTTTAAATCTGTCTTGTAGAATATCCAGCAATGTATATTCTTTAGCTTACTACACCGGCTAAGTACCGGTTAACCTAATCTGGGAGATAATTTCATACAAAATCTGTTTATTAATTAAATTTACGTATGTATCTACATAGTTCCTAATAAAATGTGTCCTTAGATATTACCTACCCAGATAGTCTGAAACAATAATTTTGAGAGATTATGATATGTTACAAAGAGATTTAAAAAATTGGTTTCTATCTCGCGCACAAAGTCTAGTTTCCAAAGTAAAATATGTAAACAAATATGACATGTGACAAAAAGTACAGAAATAGTCATAAAAATGAACAACTGAAAACATTTAGTACAGTAGGTATTTTAAAATCAACGTAATCACCCTGTCGTAAAGTTGATATTTGCTTAAGATGAATTTAGATTAGATTTCACAGGTTTCTAATTTTAAAGCGAGGATTTGCAAAAATTAATTGTTTTTGATAATAAATACGGATCATTTTCAAAATAATCACTTTATACGAGTAAGAGGCTACATGTTTTTTTTAGCGCTATTTGTATTGTACTGCGTTGTTACGCAGCAGCATTTTACCGCCCCGCCGACCTACTGACTACCAAACAGGAATCAAATCCACTATGATCCGATTCATTAAACACTTGAACAGAACAAGTGTCAGTAATAGGATTATGCTTTATTGGGAACTATCATACACGTGGTAGGCGAAATCGTTTTAATTTAATTTTGGATAAATGAAATCTTCCAACAAAACTTTTTGTCTTAAAGGCAAATTGGCTACGACATCATCCAAAAAAATCAGCGTAACTTTGGAAAATCGATCATCACCATCATCGTCATTTTAGTCCGAAAAACTACCACATTCGCACCCCAAAAAAACTTTTTGACCATCGATAAAATTACTTAAATATTACTTCTAATTAAATTTTACTTCTAATATAATCAGTTCACCTCTAGGTATGCGCAGTTCAAAATATCTCAAGCGATTACTATCTACCTATATCGCAATAAATACTTTTTCTTTCTTTCTTTGCCTAAATTAAACCTTACCGAGCGTTATCGTGTTACCCAGTAACTGGGTAGTGGAGGTCAGATAGGTAGTCGCTTCCTGTACCTAAATACCGATGTTCGGCTGAATATGAAGTCAACCCCAACATAGTTGCATTTTAAAATTGACTTTCCTTTGCAACAATGGAAATCATATGTCTGCCTGTGCAGAAATATCATTCCTCTTTGTAAATACACAATTTAAAATTTTTCGTTTTCCTAAGTCGGGGAAATTATTTTTTAAGCAAATTGACTACCAACGTAAATTGTCCGTTCATTCAAATTACAATTATGATTCTTTGACAGTGGTATGAAATTGATTTGACCTGTAAAGTGACGTAGGGTTTCAATTGCGTAACAATTAATTTTCTCGACTCTACCTATTTTCATTCCACAAAACCCTTTAAAAAGAGGGGCTTGTCAGTAGCCTGAAAGTCTGACTACAAATCTTACCAAGAGGTATCGTATTACCCAGTAACTGGGTTGTGGAGGTCAGATAGGCAGTCGCTCTATGTAAAATACTGGTACTCAGCTGTATTCAGCTGCATCCGGTTAGACTGGAAGCCGACCCCAACATAGTTGGGAAAAGGCTAGGCAGATGAGATGAAAAACCCTTTAAAAACTAATTTCAAAAACTTCCTACCACAGACAAGACAAAATTAATATTTATTTATGCAACCAATAAACCCATAATAATCCCACGCGATTCTGAAATATCACGCCCTTGCCATTTGGGGGTGAACAGAGGGTCTAAATGATCGGGTATTTTGTCAGGACAGACAATAAATTATAGTATTAGTACGTAATGAACATTATTGATATTTGTCGGTTAAACGGGGCTCCTTGTGGCATATGGACACACTATTAATTTATTATGATAGCATAAGTCGGTTTGATTGTAAAGAGTTTAGATAATGTAGGGTAGACCAATGTGTGGTCTGATGAGTTGCATTTGTTTGCAAAATGTGAAGTTTCGGTAGTGCGGAAGTTAGAGTTAGTTCGAGAGCAGTGCTGACCCAGTGAGAGCAGTGCTGGCCCATTGAGAGCAAACCTGGCCCAGTGAGAGCAGTGTTGGCCCATTGAGAGCAAAGCTGGCCCAGTGAGATCAGTGTTGGCTCATTGAGAGCAAAGCTGGCCCAGTGAGAGCAGTGCTGGCCCAGTGAGAGCAAAGCTGGCCCAGTGAGAGCAGTGCTGAAGTGCTATAGGCTCCGACTTACAAGTTATAATGTATAGGTCGTGGGTTTGAACTCAGTCAGGCGCTTTACTTTATGTAATTTATTTCATCACCACTGCTCTCCAAACCGTGAAAGAAAACATCGTGAGGAAACCGGCATGTCCTAGAACCTAAAATTCATGGTGGATTACGGCCCACTTTCTCTTACAGAGAGGAGGCCTGCGTCCCAGCAGTGGGAACATTATCTTTAGGCTGATTATTTATGTGTGTATGGAAGAGTTAGAAAATCATCATCATATTCCTCCTACCTATGCCTCCCATCCTATTTTATTTGAAGTCGGCGCAGCATTTCTTCTTCTAAACATTTCTATCAGCCGTCACATACTCACACAATACCTACAGTCCGGCCGTCGAGAGAATGCGTTTCTGACACCTGTCAGTGCGACAATTCTAATCACCAATAAGGATCGGATTCAACAAAAACACGTATTCATTTGAACGAAACTGACAGGTGCCATGAACGCATTCTCTCGACGGCCGGACCGCTTGGTGTATTTACTCCATCAATCGCCATCGTAGATATTGAACCCCATTTCACCTCTTACCTTCATAAAAGCTTGTGTTATTAAGTTAGATATATATTCACAACTTACGACCCGTAACAGAACCCGAGTTATAAACTTAGGGGTCTATTTATAAACGATGATTACAGTTATGTTGACGTTCAAACGTCAAAAATTTACAGTAAAATAGTTGCTAATCACTACTTAACTTTATGCAACGTTTATGAATAAAAGGGTTAACGTTTAAACGTCTTTAAACTTTAAGCGACATTTATAAATAGACCCCTAAGTATCTGGTAATAAGAACCCAATGCACATTCTCATTTATAATAAAGTAACTAAACTATGCTGAATCATCCCTAATATTAAAGTTAAAAGTCGTAGTAATCTAAATCAAATAATTTGATTCATCAGTGATTTATGTGCTTTGGTTTAGCGATTTGTGGTCGTGATTGTGTTATTGTGGTCAGTGTGGGAACTGGACGGTTATTGCTATTAGAATAATTTATTTCGATTTTAAGTAATTATTATTTTACAATTTACATTATGGAGTTCGGATGTTAAATCTGTCTAAGCCTTGTAGAAATCCATTAACTATGCGCTTGCATATGGTGTATTAATGTGCTATACACCGTGTTCTTCACCTTACCCATGAAGGTTGGCAAACGCTTCTATATCTTTTACAAATCAAATCTAACAAAGATACAAAGATATTTGTAATTTCATTTAATGAAATTTAATTGAGCTATGCAGTAAGAAAGGGTCTTAATTTGGCCTATGTTGCCGCTTAGTGCAATTAAAATGATAAATCTATCAAATGCTTCGGATAAAGAGATAAAGAGGCATGCATATCGGGTATTTACGTCAAGGTTTGTATGAAAATTAACAAAAAATAAGAATACATTAATCCTACTATCCTACTAACATTATAAATGCGAAAGTTTGTATGGATGGATGAATGGATGGATGTATGTTTGTTACTCTTCTCTTTCACGCCAAAACTACTGAACGGATTTGTATGAAATTTGGCACAGAGATAGTTTATAACCAGGATAAACACATAGGATTTTATCCCGATATTCCCACGGGATAGAAACTTATGCGGGTGAAACAGCGGGGCGCAGCTAGTGTGACCATAATGAAAGATGCTTATTTCCATGGTCTGAACATCTGGTCGAAGTTTATGTATATCGACCGGAAGACGGTGTATATACTTATTAAACAGAGTTAGGTTAAAGAATAAGTATATTGTTTTTAAAAGGTACCTACTTAGGGCTGATGTTTTCATGGCCAGATAACTTTTATTCGAGGAATAAAATTGACGTTTGACAGTTTTTGTATATGAAATTTCGAAATTATTCCTCTAATAAAGTTTTCAGATGATTGAAAAATCAGCCCCTAGTTAATCTACTTATTAACCCCTCTTCTGTTAGGAAAGCTTATTAAGTTCGGTAACAATAGAAAAAGTAATTGTGTAACATTAGTGACAGTTGTGACATTTATATACAGAGAGGCTCCTTCTGTTTCTGTTTTAGAATTCTGAGGGCGGAATTGATTGTTTCACGTCCACTTGACGCACGCGTACCTATACGTCAAAAATGACGCTAACTATCGTGAAACCAAACAAAGCGTTGTTTAAAATTATAATTACAAAATTATAGCCTCGACTTACTTACATCTAATAACGAGTAGGTACGTAATCGTTACGTATTATTTCACGTATGTTACGTTAACCAACCGTTTGAAACAACCTGCTCTAAATCTCAATTCAATAGATCTACACATCAAAATTTATTCATCAAATTTAGATAATTTAAACAAATGTTAATTAGGTAAGTATGTCGTTGTGTGAGTCAAATGTCCGATATATTTAAGCTAAATTATATCTAAGGGTAATTTTATAATTTAATTTGAATGTTTAGTACTTAGAATATAATATAATTTGAATTGTTAATAGTACCTATATAATTTAATTTGAATGGTTAATTGTATAATATAATTTGAATAATACAATGCATGAAAAAAAATAATTTAGTGTATAAGTATCCAAAATTTGTATGCCTATTAGGCTACACATAGCGATCCTGAGTTTCGAATTAGATCTTATTATATTGTACCTATGTTTCACAAATAAATAATTTGAATTTAAGATAAAAAAAAATGAAAAAAGAAAAAAATACCTGTAAAGACACCTAAACCAGACCCAGACCTGTAAAGATAGTTGTGTTGGGAATAATAAATAAATAAATTTGAAAATCCGAAAAAGCCCCGCCAAAACGGTCTGTCGGTAGATTAGTTGGTAGGAAAATTCACGGGATTTGCCGTCGGCGGCGGCAGCGGCATATTCAAAACGGCAGATTGTCTGAGCCGAATACGATAGCTTAAAACACAATCATTATTTTAAAAGTTAATTTAAATACTTACTGTAAAGACAGAGGCTCCTTCGTGATGATTATGAAATTAATCCTTTGGAAGAAGAATACCCCAAAACTGCTTTGTAAACGGCAGTGTAACACAATAACAACAACACATCGCTCGTTTAAAAGAAGATACTTACCCATTTTTTTATGATTACAATCGTGACGTCAGATGTCATCAAAGAAAAAAAAATCAAAAGCAAAAATTATTCCTGCCACTCATAATAAAATTATCAACAATCAAATGCTCCAAACAACTTTAAATGGCATAAAATCAAATAAAAACGAGCGATACACAAATAATACCGTTTTAAACGCACCACTTGTGTTAAACAATAGGTTATATTGGCGCCAAAACCGGGGTGCGTTCCCGCCACTTGACCATCTGTGATTTTTTTGTTATTCAATGTTAAAGCAATGATCCAACTGTGTTCAGCCTTCAGATTTTACTTTTTTATTTATCTGTTTGAAAAGCTGTTTGTTTTAATGTTTATATTCATAGCAACCCACCTCTGTAATGTTTTCGAAAATGTTTCAGGTGTTTGGGAAAAAGGAAGATTAGACTGACCCATTAGTGGATGACTAAAAAAACTAAGGGAGAAAAACACGCCCAGCTAAGCTACGAAAGTAGGTAATGCTGATAATAAAATGAAGGCTGTAGGTATAAGGGCCTACTCTGTGCTGAAGACCATTAGCTGCCAGTCGGAGCATGGAAAATATTATGAAGAAGGAAATTGGTTAGACGACAAGATGGCAGGCCGTTTTGGCCCAGTTGTTCGTTTTCACCAATTTTTGGTAGTTTAACCTAGCTGGGTAGATAATTAGGTATTGAAAATTAAATTGACACAAGAGGGCCTAGACAAATTAACATTCTACAAGCGATAACGATACTGATGAGGTCAAAAATGTATTGGATTGTCATAAGCTACGCAATGCGTTCTTAAAGTCGTTGCAGAAATACGAAGCGCTTTGAAAGCGATTGCCACTTTGTCCGGTGAAACCGCGGGGCGCAGCTAGTAGATAAATAAAGTCCTAAGTACTTACATAAACCATGCATTCTTTTCTACAGTAAGAGCCTACAGGTCACGGTCCCGCTTGTCCGCCGCAGTTATTCAAACTTTTGTCGACACAGCTAAATAGGTCGACAGCTCTACACCGCCTACAGGTAGGTACAGGGTACAGGCCTATAGCTAAAACAAAACGGCACTGTTAACGCTCCTTATCTCAATTAAAATAAGTTTTGTTAGTGTTCCTCGAATAACAATTAACAATACGCGTTAAGGAACCTCGTGTTACACTAAACATAACAAAGAGTCAGGTGTCTGGGCGTCAGCAGAGTTGTAGGGGACTAAAGTTCTGCCGCAAAGGTGTAGTACGTAAACAGGAACGTACTACCGCAGTTATTGTGAGTTAAAACTAGCTTAGGGTACCTGCGGTTTTGCTTGTGTGGACTTGTGCCACTAAAAAGTTTACGTAAACGTAAACTTACCCAGAAAACATCATAATTAAGTAGGTACAGACGCCAGCACATCAAGCTACTACAATCTGTCAAATTTCTTTAATAGATTTTCAACTTAATCGCTAAAGCTTCAAGGTTGATTGCGAAAATTTGACAGTTTCGGGTAGCTTGACCTGCTGGCGTCTGTACCTATCTATGTTTTTGGAACTAGTTCCTTAACGCGGCTAGCGTTAAGAGTTGACTGGTAGAAATCGTCACTTGAGGAAAAATTGTTATGCACCCACCATGCGTTGCATTCTCTCTCTCTCTTTCTGCCTCTTCTTCTTCTTTTCGTGTCAATGGTACTCTTCTTCGATATTTTATATTTTTGAGCCCAGTAGGTGGCCATTATGATTGCGGCATCAGTGGCATCCAAGGTGCAGGTGAACGGACACTTCTGCCTCTTTCTATTATATTATACGAGTCTTTTAGTCTAACGAGACTACTCCAGGCTCATTGTATCCTGGGGGTCTACTCTGAAGTGGTATCGGCCGAATGTTCGGCTGTTTCCTGCTACGAAGTTACTATTTGGGTCGGTCGGTCCCGATCCTACACTCCTACACTCTTTCGAATATTGTCTATGGTCCCGACCCAACTGAGCCGATCCGCACATTTTTCGCATTTTTCAATAATATTCGGTTCGGCCATGTGTCAGTCCGATCCGAACATTCGCACTTAGCACTTCGTAGTAGATCCCCTGATCTTCTTCTTCGTGTCGTAGGCAAGACTGTATTTTATATCTTGTTGGCCCAAAACTTTAAGAGCCATCGTAGGTACATACCCTGATAAGATTCATATTAAGATAATTCAATGATAATGATAGCCGGAATCAGATATGAGGTAATCGAGTTTGGTAGGCCTATGCACTTGTCTGACAGGGAGGGAGACTATGTCCTTAAAAGGTCATCAAAAGGATTCTAATCACAAATACCTACCTATAAATCCGATTTCCTTACAAACAACTTCAACCTCATCGTCTATTATCATCAGTTGAGAGAGTTAAGCATGTATCAATCTTAGCCGACAGACCCAAGCATCACCATTCACCTTAATGCCCGGTCCCCTGCGTTACCAGTATCCAGCAGATTCCCACAACCTTCAGACCTTCATCTTCATAGGGTCGAAGTCAGTATTCAAACTGAATGCATTCAGACCTTAACACTACCGAGCTATCTCGGTATCATAAATTAAACCTCCACAACAATTACACACAAATAAAATCCTCTTTCCCCTTCAAGTTATTAGACAGCAACAATGAATTCAAACAAATTAAACATTATTTAAGTGTAATGCATTTTATTGTCAGCACTTTAGTGACTAGTGAGGGGACGTGAGGGATTAAAGCAGCGCTTGCAATAAAGGGGCGGTTTTGATCGCAGCTCGTCAGGGGTGAAATTTATAACTGTGGTCAATTGGTGTGTGATGAACGGTTTTTATTAATGTCTTTGGAAGAAGTTTTGTATGTAATGTTTCAGCCTGATCTTATTTTTTTTTAATATCTAGCTAGACTTTAAAGTTCCTGCGCGTGCGCGGTCGCAGCCCAAGATTTTGGGGTGTCACCAAGTAGTAAGTTAAGTTAGTAAAGCAAGTAAATCATGCAGACTCTCGACAGCTTGAATGATTTTGGGGGGGGGGGGGGGGGGGTCATGACCCCCACGCCCCCGCCCTCGGACCGCGCCTGTGTATCTGTTGTAACAAAGTATAAAAGACAATAATAGAAGACACAAGAGGCTGCTTGCCTGTTATACTTATGTGCCTGCCTATCTCGTTCTTAACATTCTAATCACAGTCCAATGTTAAGAGTCTTTACCAAGGTAACTAAAAACCTTCACCGCCATCTATCGGCCATCATTGAAAATAAAATGTCTGCGATAACGTAAAATGGAACAAATATAACTCGTTCAGAAATAAAGTAGTGAACAGTGGCGCTGTGATTGTACAAAATAAACAATATAATAGAATTTTGTATTCATTTTTTTTATAATTATAGTTTATCACGATACTGCTGTTATTTTTTTTGCCTTTTAAGTACATAAGATGGTTCTCTCACAATTATTGGTAAGTACGTTTCTAAACTGTGAGTATTACGTCATCGTTTTGACAGTAGACAGTGACATTGGACTATGGTTTGAGGTTATCAAATCAATTTTCAGGAAATAATCTGCATAATCTTGGTAATTAAGACTAAAAGAATATGTAAATAAGTGATTTTTACATAGGGTAGTAAGCATAATTTTATAAAAATGTGGCAGTTAATGCAGATGAACTCTTGTCAGCTTGTGAGACAGAGGTAAATATTAGTAAATAAGTCACAGCTTACTTTGATAAATAAACATGAAATTACGCAGACATACTTACATAAAACATTTCTTACAGGTTACTGACAACCAAAAGCAATGTATTCTTTACAAACCTAATGAAAAATAAGCCGTCAAATGTCGTAAAACGATACTTTTCTGAAGTCAAAACATCGTCGGAGAAAAATGCAAAGCCTGGGCTATTATTGCTTTGTAGCCCATGGAAGTTGTGTACAGGGGTCAGTTTAGCGCTCGGGGCTCGTTATTTGTTGAGCAATGGCCCAGCGTACTGCAAGGCCCTGGTGGCTCACTCTAGGGTAATACAGAGAAGGCCGAATGTAGACGAAGATACTGCTAAGTTCGATTGGGAAAAATTTATTTCTTATCTTCAACCTCACAAGTGGCTGTTAGCTGCTGCTATTGCGGTAAGTTCTTTATAGTTTATGTACTCCTTGTACCTAAATATTTATCTTTTACGTCAGTCTATGAGAAATGATTTTGACCTTGCTTAGCAAATTAATTATTTTCTCTACCTACTATTAAAATGCTATGTTTTATTAGCTAATCTAAAAATATATATATATTATGTACAAGTATACAATAAAAAATTAAAGAAAAAGGCAGGGGCTCATTGGGCATCAAGAAATTCATACACATTACTGTCAATGGGATAAGTGCCCACAAACAAGGCTGCAAAAAAAATCTACAAATTAGATTTTAATCATTTAAAGTAACCTTATGTGGCACTAGGTTACCCAAAGGTGGGTTACTACCAAAAAGAAAAATCCTTATAACCAAATGGCCACTGGCCACTGCTAGTTTTATCATATAATGTGGAGGAGTACTTTCAACACCAAATGTCTTACTGTTTTTGTATTATTTGTATAGTTAGTTAGAGGGGCTTGTGGCTAAGTAATAACACCCGCACGGATCGATCGATCAGGTTAAGCTACGCTTGCTGCGATTGGTCCGTGGATGGGTGGCCATCTTTACAAATCAAGACCCCTCCATGCCTTGGAAAACATGTTAAGCCATTGGTCCCGGCTGTCATTCGTAGATCTTTGACAGTCGTTATGGGTCATCAGATGCCCGAAAGTCTGACAACCAGTCTTACCAAGGGGTATCGTATAAAATCGTATTACCCAGTAACTGGGTTGTGGAGGTCAGATAGGCAATTGCTTCATGTGAAATGCTGGTTTTCAGCTGCATCCGGTTAGACTGGAAGCCGTCCCCAACATAGTTGGGAAAAGGCTAGGCAGATGATTGTATAGTTAGTCATTTAATTTAGTGCCTAGTGTAAATATTTATAAAAAAATATTTTTCTATATTTTTGACCACATAGGTATTGCAGTTTTCTATGAAATAGCAGATAATTTTTTTGATAACCAACGAAAAATTTTAATGCATGTGGATTCAGAACCATGTACTGAATCCACGGTAACAGGTTGCCCATAGATGTCCCTGCCACTCTATATAAGTAATACCTGTTAATAACAAAAAAATCCTAATATTTTTCTTGGCTTTCTCATTAATTACTAAAACGGAAAATAGTAAGAAGAAAAGCAATGGTTTAGTTATTTATTAATTTTACCCCACATCTAATAATTATGTATTCTTCCGTTTCAGTCAGCGTTAGTAGTAGCATTTCTGAACGTGTACATCCCAGTGTTACTTGGAGAAGTGGTGAACGTACTCGCGAACCAGAGACAGAACCCTTCCGCCGACTTCCTGGAGCAGATCAAAGTGCCTGCGCTTAAACTAGTTGGATTGTATGTGGGACAGGTGAATTATTATTTTATTTATTATAACATGGTCTGTGGGATGTGTGGGCTGACCATGTTTGTCGAAGGACCGATGGCCGGAGGAGCAGATGAGTCCTGGAGTGGAGACCGAGTATCGGCAAGCGTAGTGTGGGAAGCCCCCCAGCTAGATGGATGGACGACCTAAAGAAGGTGGGTGGGACGGACTGGAAGCGGAAGGTGGAGAGGCCTATGTCCAGCAGTGGACTGCCATAGGCTGAGTTAATTTATTATAAGAGTAAGAGAAGACCACTATCAACACGCTAAGAAGAAGAATTTAAAATTACTTATCTATCTTTATTTTCCAGGCTATATTCACATTCTTATACATCCACTTGCTATCGCAAGTGGGTGAAAGGGTGGCTGCTCAGATGAAGCAGGATTTGTTCACGTCCATTCTCCAGCAAGACATGAGTTTCTTCGACCAGGAGAGAACTGGGGAACTTGTTAATAGGTATGAAGATCATTTTGATTTACATTTCTTGCATAGTAATGCTCATACTTTCTTAAAATCCATCCAATTTATCTATATGTCGCAGGATAATTGAAAAAATTGCAAAATTGCCAAAATCTTAGGACAAATTGCAAATTACTAATTAATTCGATTTTCATAATCATACAAGCAGTAACAAGATCATTGCATCTAGGAATATGTAATCAATCCTTCCATTTAATATTAAAAAAAACACAGACTTTCTCACCTCATACTTCGAGTAACTGCACTAAAGTCTATTCAAATTTACGTTTCAAATTGATGTTATTTCAAGTTATACAAATATCAACTTTATTTCAATGGTAACTAAGTTGATTTCAGAGTGACTAGCACTATTGATAAAGTTACAAAAATGTTTGAAGTTGTAGTGTAAACTGAACTTTATTGTGTAGGAATTATAGTTATTTTTCCATAAACTCACATTTGTTTACATTTTTGGCAAAAAAAATTGCGGTCGTGGACCGCCAAATAATTCGTCAAATCATATTTTTATTTTGTTTAGATTTCGACTCCCATCACGTCTGTCGAGTATCGCTAACTAAATAAATTTGACCCTGTAAGTGTTACTTGTCATTCCAGGCTAACAGTCGATGTGCAAGATTTCAAGAGCTCCTTCAAACAGACAATTTCTGGTGGAATGAGGGCTACTACTCAGGTAATTTTTATTTACTTTTATTTCAGTAATTCTAATAATAACAGCCGCACGGATCGGTCGAAGGTCAAGCTACGCTTGCCGCGGTCGGTTCGTGGATGGGTGACCATCCATTACATATCTCGAAATCTCTCCGTGCCTCAGAAAGCACTTTAAGGGGCCTTTTACAGTCCACTAGCGCCGCCAATCGAAAAAATGTCATAACTCGTAAATAGAATCAAAAATACAAAATGTGGTCTATTATTACTGTAGAAAAGGCAATAACGTAATTTTATAACACATTGTCAACACTTGAAATATAGCTGTTTAGCTAAATCGTGCATTTGTAACAAAAACGGCCGTTTATGTTTTGAATGCACGATTTAGCTAAAATTTTCTTAAGCCGTTGGTCCCTGGATCTGTCATTCGTAGATCTTTGACAGTTGTTATGGGTAACCCTAAAAGTCTGACAACCAGTTTCACCAACGGGTATCGTGTTAGCCAGTAATTGGGTTGTGGAGGTCAGATGGCAGTCGCTCCATGTAAAATACTGGTCTTCAGCTGCATCCGGTTAGACTGGAAGACGACCCCATCATAGTTGGGAAAAGGCAGATTGATTTTCTCAGTATTTTTAAAAATCAACGTAAGTATTATGTTCGTTAGCAACTGAACATTAGAACTTCCACTGATGTTTTTAATTTTCCAAATCGTCGCTTAGTTCTAACACCACGTAAGTCAAAAATAACAACTTTACAAGAGAGTGACAAAAATGCATAATTTTACCTACATAAGATACCACGACAATACTATTTTATAATTTGTGTACACTTCAAAGTGGATCTATTAAATATGTACCTAACTTTATTTTTTAGTATATAGTATCTATTAGATTTATGTAAAATTGTGCCGTTTTGTCACTCTCTTGTAAAGTTGTTATTTTTGACTTACGTGGTGTTAGAACTTAAGCGACGAAATACGAAAAGCTATTTGGCATGAAGGCGAAAGTGTCACGGGCTACCCCGCGAAGTCCAATTAATTTTTTACGTTTTTTACAAATCATAAATACAACCCTCTAAGTTCATGTTACCCTATTGAATGAATGTTTCATGAAATCATGACATTTGAGGCCAATTCTAACTCAAGGAGTTGTATTGCTGATTGTGATGATTAAAATTCTGTAAAGCCATACTTATTACGGTCGCGAATCATGTTGTAGCGGTATCTACAACGCCACATGCGAACAACGCGTCATACTGACGTCACGCAAATCCTGCATCTCGCAAGCAGAGTTTACCGCGCAATTAGCATAGATACAATTTCCCAACATCAATCGTTGGGCAATTGCCCGCCAGACACAACACCCGTCTGATCGGAGGATCCTCCCTTTTCTATGGAGGATGAGTGAACTTTACACACTGTTCCTTATACCTCTAAAATGTTATAATCAACATACAACGTGACACTTACTTTCAAATTGCAAAAAACGTAAGACATTTTGAATTTCGCGGGCTATCTTAGCGCATCCCCATTAAGAAAGGAGGTAAATATTCAATTGTTTATTTAATTGGTATTTCTATTTCCAGGTAGTAGGCTCGTCAGTAAGTCTTCTAGTCATATCTCCACAGCTGACCGCCCTCACACTGTTATGTATACCGTCAGTTGTCATTGGCGGCACGTTCATTGGTTCACTGCTTAGGAAACTGTCAAGAGAGGCGCAATCGCAGGTGAGTTGGTTACTTTTATGTAATTTTCTCAGTTTCTGAGGCCTCCCCATGACCGTCCAGGAACTCTTTCCCAATTTCACTATCAAATAAAGACTGAAAATAAACGCCCGCCCTTCACCACTTCCTAGTGCTTTCGCTGGGAAGAAAAAGTGGCGCCACAAACTGCCCAGTAAATCTTTTGTCCCGATATTCCCACGGGATCGAGACTTATGAGTGTAAAACCGCGGGGCGCAGCTACTAATATTATAAACGTGAAAGTTTGTATGGATGGATGGATAGATGGATGGATGGATGGATGGATGGATGTTTGTTACTTTTTCACGCAAAAACTCTCTCTCAAAGTACAATAAAAACTCAATCTTTATTTTTTTATTTTATTTATTTACCATTTATGTACACACATATATAAACAGACAAGAAAAACAGAACAGAAAAAAATAGGTACAGAGGTGATGCTTATTTCACAAGAAATCTCTTCCAGCACACCCGAGACAGGACAATAGATACTTTATGACAGGACAATAGAGGCTTTATGTTGTAGTCTTGTTGTTGTTCTTGCTGTCTTTATCTTGTTGATGTTATTTCAGATAGAAAAATCAACCTTAGTAGCAGAGGAAGCGATATCGAACATGCGGACGGTTCGCGCGTTTGCGGGCGAAGAGAACGAGGCTCGGTTGTTTGCGCAGGAGTGTAAGGCGGCTGCTGAGATGAACATGGAACTAGGATTGGGCATAGGACTGTTCCAAGCTGGGACTAACTTGTTTTTAAATGGGTATGTATGATTTTGGTGATTTAGAAGTAGAGGTTAAGAGGAGCTTATGGCTAAGTAATAACAGCCGCACGGGTCGATCGATCAGGTTAAGCTAAGCTTGCCCAGGTTGGTCCGTGTATGGGTGACCATCTTTACATACCAAGACCCCCCCGTGCATAGGACAGCACGTTAAGCTGTTGGTCCCGGCTGTCATTCGTGGATCTTTGACAGCCGTTACGTGTCGTCAGAAGCCCGAAAGTCTGAAAACCAGTCTTACCAAGGGGTGTTGTATTACCCAGTAATTGGGTTGTGGAGGTCAGATAGGCAATTGCTTCATGTGAAATGCTGGTATTCAGCTGCATCCGGTTAGACTGGAAGCCAACTCCAACATAGTTGGGAAAAGGCTAGGCAGATGATGAAGTAGAGGTTAAGTTTGTGAGGGATGACAATCCTCGAGAACTTATCTAAAATGCTTATGCAGACTAAGTCCACGCTCCCACGGACGTAAAAATATCCCGGCGACATTTTATCGCGCACTGGATTCTCAACCTTCGGTGTTGGGCCTAGTATTGAGAATTTAACAGAGCGCATCGCAGCGCGTCATATAAACACACTGTTGGATTTTCAACTCTCGGCGCTAAGCTGTGTGTTGGAAATCCAGTGCGTGAAAAACGCGTCTGTCCGAAACTGGGCTAACACTGCGGCCTGTATTGAGTATACTATGAAATGATCAATGATCAACAATTCCTCTGGTTTCATGGCAAACAACAGGAATACTCTTAAAAAAGCCGAGCCTGAGTATATACTCAGGCTCGGCTTTATTGTAAACTCTAGGAAATATTTAATGAAGCCCGGCCATATGGCCGGGCTTCATTAAATATTTCCTAGAGTTTACAATAAAATACAGATTTAGAGAGACAGAATACATCTATACTAATAATATATAATTTACTAGCTGCGCCCCGCGGTTTCACCCGTATAAGTTTCGATCCCGTGGGAATATCGGGATAAAAAATATCGTATATATGTTAATCCTGGTTGTAGTGTGCAGCTCGTCTAACCTTATATTTGTAACTGCACACACTAATTATTGACATTATTACACGAATCGTTGAACTGAAACCTCCTGAACCAAACCAACCACCACCACCACCACCTGAACCACCTGTGTGCCAAATTTCATCCAAATCCGTTCAGTAGTTTTTGCGTGAAAGAGTAACAAACATCCATCCATCCATCCATCCATCCATCCATCCATCTATCCATTCATCCATACACACTTTCACGTTTATAATATCACGTTTACATTTATAATATTATATATAATATATATACATATATATATTAGTAGGAATAGGAATAATATTAGTAGGATAGTAGGATACTAATAATAAAGCTCAAGAGTTTGTTTCTTTGAACGCGTTAATCTCTATAAGTATCAGTCGGATTAGAGTAAATATCTTTGCATTTGATAGCCCAATTCTTGAGGAAGGCTATATATCATCACGCTAGGTCCCTGAGGAGCCGAGCAAAATGGAAAAAAAGGCAGAAAGAACGCTAAGCGAAAACGAAGTAATAGCGCGGGCAGCCGATGCGAGTATAAATGCGAAAGTTTGTATGGATGGATGGATGGATGTTTGTTACTCTTTCTCGCAAAAACTACTGAACGGATTCGGATGAAATTTGGCACACGGATGGTTTATAACCAGGATTAACATATAGGATACTTTTTACCCCGATATTCCCACGGGATCGAAACCTATGCGGGTGAAACCGCGGGGCGTAGCTATTATTTAAATAAATAGGAAGTACAACCACTTTAGTCACTGAACGATACCGTTGAAACAAATTAAATAAAAAAACCCACATACAGAAATAGTGCTGATACATTTTTTTTTTTTTTTACAGTATGGTCCTTGGTACCATGTTTATGGGCGGCCATCTTATGTCCTCGGGACAAATGTCAGCCGGTGACGTCATGGCTTTCCTAGTGAACGCGCAAACTGTGCAGCGATCAGTCGCACAGCTGTCTTTATTGTTTGGATCTGTAGTGAAGGGACTCAGCGCGGGAGGACGAGTGTTTGAGGTTAGACCTTATTAGTATAGCTTTTGGGTCTAGTTTTGGGGTTCGACTCAAATGTACCAATGGTTTTGACAAGGCATGAGTTTACATGAATGTGTAATTGATTTAAGACCTTATGTTCAAAGTGAGAAAGTTTACTTTTGAATGGCGCAATTCACTTAAGTCGGTGCCAGATATAGAACGCTGACATCTCTTAGTTCTGGTAACGCGTGTTAGAAATAATTAGACCTTATGTATATAGGAATGAGGTTCACTTTGCATTGCAAACGTGGAAGTATTTACTTAGTATGTAGCTGGGTAAATTCCATCTTTAAATGTTTACTTAGAAAGTTCAATTTCCTATAATATAACATATTATTATTACTTCCAGTACATCAACAGGAGGCCTGTAATGGACCAATCAGGCAAGGCGGTCATCAAGTTCCATGAGTTCCACGGTGACATTGAGTTCAAGGATGTCTCCTTCGCATACCCAACTAGGCCTGAAGCGGTGAGTGACTACTTTTTTTTTCTTATATTATTGTTATTGTAAAGGATGCTTGGAAGGATTTGGGGAGGACTTTTCTCAGCGGTGGACAGCATAGGCTAACTAAAAATTTTTTTTTTTTTATGTTATAAACTATTCCTTGACTGCGATCCCGCCTGATGGAAAGCAGTGATGCAATCGTTGATGGCAATGCGCACTAATTTATTATGAGCCTATTCACTCTAGCCTTGAAGACACTTACATTATAATCGATTCGATCGAACCGATGAATCATGTCGGGCTGTTGTATATATATATGCTAATTGCGCGGTAAACTCTGCTTGCGCGATGCAGGATTTTGGCGTGACGTCAGTATGACGCGTAGTTCGCATGTGTGCGTTGTAGATACCGCTACAACGATATTAAAAAAAAACACTCGCCATCTTTTTGGAATTTTAACTTTCGGCGACTATTCACAAATGATAAATTGTTCTTATGATTAATTGTTGTTTTTATAGACCGTGTTGAAGAACTTCAATCTGAAGATCCCGGCTGGCAAAACTGTGGCTATCGTTGGCTCGTCTGGCAATGGCAAGTCCACAATCGCTGCTCTTTTGGAAAGGTAACTTTATGCCAACAAGTAATAACTTCTGCATTTACTAAAATACAAGGTGTAATTGAAATAACTGAAAACATGTTACCAACCCACAATGCCCGCATGGTAGATAACAGCCCACTCCCTTTCAAAGAGAGGAGGCCTGTGTCCCAGCAGTGGGAACATTATAGGCTGATTATGATCATACAATTCTGTAAAATACTACACAGCTCTTCAGGGTCTCCTAATTAATAAACTTTCTCAACGCAAAAAAAAAAAATAGCAGGTTTTATAGTTTGAGCTGGTTTTAATCTTTTTATTTCGCGCGGAATACGAGAATAACCATTTTTAATTTAGTCAGCACCCTAATTGCGTAACACACTATCGATCTCAATCTGAATCATTTTGAAGGATATTGCTAATCCACTGCTTCATATGTTCGAAAAATGTGTCTGCTCAACAATGCAAATAATGCAATGAATGCTGTTGAACTGTCAAAATGAAACCCATTGCTACAGAAGTGTGTTACGCAAGTACCCTGCTGGTCTATAAAAAGCAGTGTCCTCAATGCTTTCTTGTGTATTAAAAAAGGCTATGTTGCATACGACGACATCATAAATCAAGCTATACATTTCCAGTTTTAGCTGACCTCGCATCGTAGAGGCTTTTCGTACAATGAGAAGTGAGCCTATACTGGGGGTCTACTCCGAAGTGGTATCGGCCGAATGTTCGGCCGTTTCCTGCTACGAAGTTACTATTTGGTTCGGTCGTTCCCGATCCTACACTCCTACACTCTTTCGAATATTGACTTTGGTCCCTGACCCAACTGAGCCGATCCGAACTTTTTTCGCATTTTTCAATAATAGTCGGTTCGGCCATGTGTCAGTCCGATCCGATCATTCGCACTTTGCACTTCGTAGTAGACCCCCTGGAAATGTCGTCGTGCATACAAATGCTCTACTTTGCTGTACAGTTTTATTTATATCAGTTTCCTTAAAATTTGATGCTATCTTCTAACCCACTTATATCTCACAAAAAACCTTCAGGTTCTACGATGTGAATTCCGGCGAAGTCACAATCGACGGCATCAACGTTCGAGAGATGGACGGCAAGTGGCTCCGCGGACGAGCTCTCGGAATCATCAGCCAAGAGCCTGTTTTGTTCGCCACCAGCGTCAAGGAGAACATCCGGTATGGACGCCCGGAGGCCAGTGATGCTGAGGTAATGTATCATTCAGTAGTAAAGCTCTTTGTGAAGGACATCATATCAGACGAGCTCTAGGCATCATCAGCCAAGAGCCTGTGTTGTTCGCCACCAGCCAGCGCCAAGGAGAACATGCGGAATGGACACCCGGAGGCCAGCGATGCTGAGGTAATATGGTAATACTCCTGCCATGTTTTGGCTACAGAGTTCTGCCCAAACAAACGGGCCTGCTTTCAACTGATAATATACTCATTTATGAAGAGTATAGAGCGTGCTATATACCCATGGTATGTACACATATGTTGATTAAATGGATGAGTGCAGCTTTACCATGAACTACGAGCATCTCGATGCCCGATGGAGAATAATATTACTGTCGTAACCTCATTCTGGTTATCATAAATTTCATGCGTTACTCACAAGTTTATTCATATTGAGGGCTTGTGGCTAAGTAATAATAGCTACGCTTGCCGCGGTTGGTCCGTGGATGGGTAACCATCTTCACATACATACCAAGATGCTCGGAAAGTACGTTAAGCCGTTGGTCCCCGCTGTCATTAGTGGATCTTTGACAATCGTTACGGGTCGTCAGTAGCCCGAAAGTCTGACAACCAGTCTTACCAAGGGGTATCGTATTACCCAGTCACTGGGTTGTGGAGGTCAGATAGGCAGTCGCTCCATGTAAAATACTGGTATTCAGCTGCATCCGGTTAGACTGGAAGCCGACCCCAACATAGTTGGGAAAAGGCTAGGCAGATGATGATGGTTTGACACCTAAAATTACTAAATATAACATTAGCTGGGTAAATCCTATTAATTTTAACATTTTGTGATTTTTCTTAAAACCTGTATTGTCCCCTCTACTGTTCCCTTTGTTACCTCATATTAACTTTATTTCTTCTTCACAAATTCCAGGTGTACCGAGCAGCTCAAACAGCCAACGCTCACGACTTCATCACCGGCTTCCCCGATGGCTACGACACGCTGGTGGGTGAGAGAGGGATGTCACTCAGTGGGGGACAGAAACAGAGGATAGCTATTGCCAGAGCTGTGCTTAAGAATCCACCGGTTCTTATATTGGATGAGGCTACTAGGTATGTAAAATAATGATGAATCTTACAATTGAAGTAGCTTTTCATGTCTCGTGGTGTGACCGCGTAGTACTTCTAAACTACGCAACGGATTTTGATGCCGGATTACACCATTATTTAGACAGTTTATTCCTTAAGTTTATGACACAATACATTACTTTAAAATTTACATAGAATAAAAACATCTCGATGTTTTGTGAAGACGTAAAAACTGTGCGAAGCAGGCGCGTGTCGCTAGTAGAAAAATTAAGTTGTAAGTGTATGTGGATCTATTAGGACGTGGCCAAAAATTGCAACTAACGCCGTCGTCTTGTTCTTTCGATACGATTTCACAAATGTCTACTAACGACGCCCTGTTAATATCAGTTAAGTGCTAAAAGAGCCAAGGATCTTTTAAAGTGAAACTTTTCTTACATCGTCTCACACTTTTTCGTCTGTGTGTTGCATGTCGCGTGACGGTCGGCCGCGGAGTAGGGATAATTTTACTTTCTCTATGGTGTATAGACTATTACTCAGTTGTGCCAGTGCTCCACGCTATTTTGTTTGTTTTTTCAGTGTTTAATGTAAATGTTGTTATGTATTTTTTTTTAGTTTTTTTATTTTGTTTTTTTTTTTAAAGTTTCACCTTTACCGTGGTTTCATAAAACCACACAATCCTTTTTTTATTTATTTATTTTACTTTAAGCCAGTTTTTTTGAACAGATAACTACGCTATTTGTTCAAAAGGACTTGCATAAAGTAAAATAAATAAATTCGGATGAAACGCATTTGAATTTTTGACCGCACTCTTAGACATCTCTATGGTAGTCCACACGTCTGTGGTAACAACAGCCAGCGCCTTTATGTCGTAACTGTAAGGCTGGTTTTCGTAAATCAAGTGTGACGGACGTGTAGCTTTGCAGTAAGTTAAGCATGATATTTCAATAGTACATAATAATTATGTTAGGTAAAATTAAAATTAGAATTAGAATTTATTTTGACGGCACGGTTGGCGCAATGGTTAAGCGATTGACTGCTGCGCTGTGTGTCGCGGGTTCGATTCCCGCACAGAACAAATCAGAACAAATATTTGTATGACTTACAAGTAGTTGTTCCGGGTCTGGCTGTTTGTGTATGTGAGTTTAAATGTTTGTAAACGCACCCACGATACAGGAGAAATTCCTAGTGTGGGGCAACGTTTAAAAAAAAAAAAAAAAACAAAAAAGTATGTTACGTAATGTCTCCGACCCCAGTATATTTCTAAATGTTTTTTTTTTATGTTGTTTTTTCAGTGCCCTCGATTCAGCTAGCGAAAAAGTGGTGCAGACAGCATTAGAAACAGCCGCGATGGGTCGCACAGTGTTGGTCATCGCACATCGACTGTCCACCGTCATGAACGCAGACCTTATAGTCGTGCTCAGCAAGGGAAACATTGTGGAGGTACGATCTATTAAAATAATACCAACACGTTAGCTGACGTTCGCAAGGACGTAATAGTATCGCGCACTGGATTTTCAACTCTCGGTGTTGAGCCGAGCATTGAGAATTCAACAGAGCGCATCCCAGCGCGTTAAAAACACACACTGTTGGATTTTTAACTCTCGGCGCTAAGTAGTGCGTTGAAAATCCAGTGCGCGAAAAAATCCCGTCGCGATTTCAGTCCTGCCTCATTGGTCTACCCAGTGCGACACAGTACAAGTGCGACTGATGAACGCGTGGAGGGCCCCGGGTTCATCAATTCATTCCTCGGGTTTGATTCTCGGGTCCGACAAAGTGTTGTTGTGTTTTATATATCTTGGGAAATTTCCTGTAACAGCCCGGAGTCGAGATGGTGGTTAGGCCTTCACTTTTCCACCCCTTTACGGGTCTTAAATACATAATGGCGAAATGTGGGTGTACAGTCAACAGCAAAAGTAGATGATCAAAATCAGAAATTCAATACTAATGAACGGAGTTCGCGGCGTCGTGAAGTCGGCGTCATCACTTCGACGCCACACAGTTCTGACGCGAACTCCGTTCATTAGTATTGAATTTCTGATTTTCATCATCTACTTTTGCTGTTGACTGTACTATAACTATACGTAACACCTCCACATGCTTCTTCTCTATGGTATGTTTATCATCAGGCAAAAGCATTGTTAATTCCAAAATTTACCGTGCAGAGCTCATTAAATCCTTATTTACACCACCATTTTAAAAGACCAATTGATATATTTGCAATCACTGTCCATTCCAAGGTGGCCTGAAAGAGTTCGTAGAAAGTTATAATTCCGCTCATTGTATGATTTGTAGTGTTAAATGTATATTTTTTCTGTATATAATAAACTATAATATAAATAATAAATAAAATTAACCCTCTTATAAACACCCTGCTTCCTTTTACAGATGGGAACCCACAACCAACTGAAGAAACAGAAAGGCTTCTACTGGAACTTGATAAAGCAACAAGATCAAGAAGCGGACACGGCATACAAGTCATTATGAAATGATGACGTTTAATAGTAGCTAAAGTATTGTAGTTCAAATTGAAATAGTCTGCTTACCCTAGTAGGAGCATGAAGGTATTTATCGGTTGATTTAGACTTAGCACTTTGACACAGGACGAGTTCGTACAGATCTCCCAGGAAAAGTATGCGCTTCGGCAATCATCGTCTATCTTCGAAATTACGAACGCGCGATGACGATATCAAAAAAAAAGCTGTTACAGCCATGGAAGTATTTGCCCATTTCGTTGTACTATGGTTAATTATAGATGTACTACTCTATGCAATTCCAAAAAAACTTTTCAAAACTTTTGAATGACACATGACGAAGTGCGACAGGAGTTAGGTAGCCCGACAGAGAGAAAACTTCATGTTTTCTCCGCACGTTTTCTCATATCACATCTGACATTGGCAGAATTGTCGACATCGGCACCATTGCCATAGAGGAAAATAGAGAGAGAAAACTTCATTCAAACGCGCAATGAAAAGTGCTACAAAGCGCGACAGTATAAAACTTAGAAGCTTAACCTCTGTGGGAGTTTACTTATTGGCGCAACATTCGTGCTAATTCGGAAACACGAAGATTACCGAAGCGCATAACTTTTTTGGTTATACTGTACATAAACTTAGATGGTTCCCATGTATTGCCACTTACTCAACTATCTACTTTAGCGGTATGTAGTCTAAGGGGATTTTTCAGTGAACATATTTTGTAAGAAAGGGTTTCATAGAATTTTTTGCTGCAATGCAATTTGAACTTTGTCTGGTATGACATTGAGTTTGTTTTCCCAAAACATCTGAGATTCTGAATTCAAATAAAGGGCGAATTTCTGCTTTACGGAAAATAGACCAAAAAGCCCGGATGATTCATTATCTTTTAGAAAATGATGTTTGTATCTAAATGTTCCAAGTCAAATCAACTGATTATTATAAACTATTTATGTATTTATTGCACGAGGCTTTAAGCAGTGCTTCTTAGGGTACACTTTTGCTTACTTTCATAGTTGAAGTAAGCGTGAACATATGACAAATTAAACCTTATTCGTCCAGTGTAGTTACCTCAAAGAGTAAAATTAAATAGAAGCGTTGATATTATGTAAAATCAGGAAAATTAATTGTTTATCAATTATGAATTGTGCATATATTGAAATCACAAATGTCAGTCTTTAAATTTTTTTATAAAATGGTTTAAAGTCAGACAGTTATAATCGATGTCGCTGTCGCGCTCGGTAGCGACTTACGAGTTGTAGGTTCGAACCCAAACAGGCGCTTTAATTTGTGTTAATTATTTCATCACCACTGCTCTCAAAACTGAAGGAAAACATCGTGAGGAAACCGGCATTCGAAGACGTGACATTCACCAACCCGCACTGGGCCCGAGATTACAACTTACTCCCTCCCACAGAGAGGAGGCCGGTGTCCCAGCAATGGGGACATTATAGGCTGAATATGCTCGGCCAAAGTGACTAACCAGAAGGCGAACCAGGGGTAACTACTACGAAGTGCAAAGTGCGAATGTTCGGATCGGACCGACACGGCCGAACCGAATATTATTGAAAAATGCGAAAAAAGTTCGGATCGGCTCAGTTGGGTCGGGACCATAGTCAATATTCGATAGAGTGTAGGATCGGGACCGACCGAACCAAATAGTAACTTCGTAGCAGGAAACGGCCGAACATTCGGCCGATACCACTTCGGAGTAGACCCCCAGTATCGCTACCGAACGCGACAGTGATATCGCTTATCTCTGAATAGGCCTATATAGCCACGGAAAATTGACGTCAAGTTTCAATTTGATTAACAATTAATTTCCCTGACCGTATCTAAGGCGATTTATAGTAATTTGTGATTTAGAATTTATCTAAAGCCTGTAGCCGTAAGTAAAAACTAAAATTGTTTTGTGTATTTTTAGCCATAGTCGGGTCGAGAATTTTAGAGGTATTATCTTCCATTGTAAAGAGTATATTAAAAACAGTATCATGATTTAGTATCCTAAGACATTCGATTTATCTTACTCTGGAGAGCAGTAGTGGCCCAGACTTACGAAATGTACGTCGTGGGTTCAAACCCAGACAGGCGCTTTACTTTGTATAAATTATTTCATCACCGCTGCTCTCAAAATGATAAAGGAAAACATAGGGAGGAAACCGGCATGTCCTAGAACCAAAAAATCGAAGACATGTGACATATGTCAACCCACACTGGGCCGCGGGGTGGATTATATCCCACTGCCTCTCGAAAAGAGAAGGCCTGTGTCCCAGCAGTGGGACATTCTAGGCTGATTATACTAATACTTCTAAGAAATTATGTGTTTTACGTTTTTTGAAGTCGGTTAGAAAGAAAACAACCATGTTTACTAATAATAAATTCCAGCTTTCGATGTTTATGCGGTCTCGCGTCTACGTTCGGTTGATGCCAATGCGATGCCGTTCCAGTGCCGAGCTGATATGCGATGGCCTTAAGCGTATCGATTCATTCAACATCCAGTGCGAGTGCGGTGCTCCTGAACAGAGTATGTCCCATCTGCTAGTGTCCCATATGTCCGTTCTCTGATCTGAGCAACGCTTTACGATGCCACTATAAATGTGTTCACCTACTGGGCCAGAATAGTGTGAGAAACATAGATGTACCGTCGAAACGAAAAAAAAGGGGGTGTGTGCTTACTGCTACACTATAGAAATGGAAACTTACGACTGGAGCCGAGTATACACGATTCAGCGTCACCGACCGACTGGAGTCGAGTATACACGATTCAGCGTCACCGACCGACTGGAGTCGAGTATACGCGATTTAGCTACACCGACCGACTGGATCCAAGTAAACGCGATTTAGCGTCACCAACCATCTGGAGCCCAGGGGGTTTACTACGAAGTGCAAAGTGCGAATGATCGGATCGGACCGACACATGGCCGAAACGAATATTATTGAAAAATGCGAAAAAAGTTCGGATCGGCTCAGTTGGGTCGAGACCATAGTCAATATTCGAAAGAGTGTAGGAGTGTAGGATCGGGACCGACCGAACCAAATAGCAACTTCGTAGCAGGCCGAACATTCGGCCGATACCACTTCGGAGTAGACCCCCAGAGCGCTAAGTGCGCCTAAAGATCACTTCAAGAGAATCTTAAGCGTACAAACGATATTGCTGGATTTTTTTTTGTTTTAATGTTGGTCATTTATTGTTACCTGGTGGCTACCTTAAGTGCTTGTTATTAGGTGTAAGGATATTTAATTTATATTAGCAAAGTAATTAATAATGTATTGTTAATAATGATTTTTAGGTATACGGGTGTTGTTGGGTTTTACTGTTTGTTCCATAGGTTTGGATATTAACCATTTTGTCCATCAATTAACGGATTTAACCAATCTATCCATCAATTAACTAGATAGATTTAGCAAATCCGTCAATCCATTAATGGATTTAACAAATCTGTCAATCTATTGATGGATTTAACAAATCTGTCAATCGATTAATGGATTTAACAAATCTGTCAATTGATTAATGATTTTAATAAATCTATCAATCGATTAATGGATAAAACTTTAACCGGCCTAGAATTTAACCGGGTGATTGATTGGTTAAAAGGTATACAGCTATGCTTTTCTTCCACATTGTTGTTGTAAAAGAGACATTTTTTTATTAAGTTGTTTAAATCGATCACGAAACTCATTCAGCACAATATAATTAGGAATTTATACCACCGTTTGTTAACGGCTAAAGGTTTCGATGTAAAATGCAATCAGTGATATATGCATTTAAAGTAAATAAAATTGCTCATAGACAAGAAAGAAATCTTGCGTTAGTCGATGGCAAAATGTAACATATACAGTCCTTTCACAGTTCAGCAACGCAATAGCAACCTTATTGCAACGACAATAAAGATCACTACGATTTGGTCAGTGTTGCAAAATCACATGTATAGTAACTGCTAAACGACTGTACACTACATTGGGTGGTAAAAATACGGATGTAAAAAGAATAATATTTGCAATATCATAAAAATGTAGGGACGTGTGATTTGTGAAGACAAAAGACAGTCTTTATTTACTTGGTTTGGATTTGGAAAAGTTTTTATAGTGTGTGAGGGTGAAATCATGTTGGTGTGGAAATTATATTATGAGAGAATAAAATGTTGTTACCAATATTGTATTTTATTTTTATATTTTTAAATATTACAATATATACACATTTGAAAATATTAAAAATTATAGTCCACCGCTATCGAGAACAGGGTCCAAGCTACCCGGTGGTCAGGGCTTCAGAGAGAGGAACTCACAAACAATGCGTGCCCGAAGAGCGAGTTTGTTCCATGTGCCATTTCGTTCTCGGTGACGATGGCGGTGGACAAACGGCCAAAGAGAAAAACGCCATCCCATAACTTGGAAACAGCATCTGCAAATCCTGTAAGAAATAAACACCTTAACTAAGGGAAAATAAAACTCAAAGTCCAAGGAAATTTATTATTTATTGCATACATGATCACCGAAATATTATTTACATTAAATGATTTTAGTAACACTGATGAATTTATTTACAAATTAACTAATAGTAAGACTAATTTACTATGTTATTTTATTATATCATGTTGTATTTACAAGAAATAACAAACTTTATAATCAAACGTTCAAATCTTAGTTAAAAGTATACTTGTGGTATATTACATGACTATTCTTGTCTATGGTTTTACCACATTCTTATGGTAATGGCAACTCTAATGGTAAATTATATTTGACTATGGTAAAAAGACATCTGAATATTTTTGACTTCCTATTCCTCCTTCCACAAGAACTGGTCCTTCGCAGCTTTAAACAAAGTGAAGTGTAAAGAGAGTAGGGAGGCCTTTGTCCTGCAATGGGACATCACAGCCTTTTAAAAATAATAGGCTGAGGGTGAAAAGCCACCTGAGTCGACGGCGCGTTGTGTTCCAGGCGCGCCTCAAAGAGATGTCAGCACAAACTGACGGGGTCCGCTAGGGCCGATGCCTGCCAGGGCCGCGGGTTGTTCGAAAGAGATACCGTGGTCCCTGGCATAGGCAACTGAAGGAACACGGGTGGGTTTTAGTCAGTAAAAGTCTGACACGCCCTCCCGCTCCACCCAGAACGGGAGAAGTCATATGATGATTTCCCACCCAGAAAAAAAAGGGGTGAAAAGCCACAACAGCGTTTTAAAGTGTGTCGTCGAATTCACTGGTGAACGTTCTAAGGAAAGGCTAAAGCAGTGAGCGAGATAGAGCTTCACTACTTAACCCATTCGTTCTACCTGCAAAAAATCTCCCACCTGGACATAAGTCGCCTTGGTTTACCTACCCAAGTGGACCGAAGCAAGGAAAATCTGCGCAGGTGGTGATTAACAGATGACTCCGCCCCGGAGTGTAAAAGGGTTGCTGTTCCACAAACAATGGGACAGTTAATATCGTGTCCAGCGTGTCCTGTTGTCTGCACGTTACTGAAACTGATGGACGCTACTGAAAGTAACAACTATAATAAGTCCATGGTAACAACAACCTCGTAGCTCTATCTAGATTCCCATAGAAACGCTTAGAAGAAGATAGTTAATTGTGCGAAGAGTATCGATGTTGTGTTTTTTTGAGCATATCTTAAAGTAAGAAGGTTTCATTAGGTAACTATACTAAAATTTTAACCGTTTATTTCCGAATATATTTCTGTCATGTTGTTTCGAGCTCGAAAAGAGATATCAGAGTATCGGGTATAGGGAGCCCAAACAGCTGGTATATTCTTAAAAATCTCACCGAGAAAACGTAGGTGAAGTGAGCTTTAAGTGAGCTGTCATTCAGTTAGGGACGACACTATTGACAGCTCACTTCACTTAAGTTTTCACGGCGAGCTATTTACAGAATACCACTGCAGAAGCATAGAAGCGGTCGCAGTGGCGGTGCTTGGGGAAGGGCTACTTCCAGCAGTGGACGATGATGATAGGGTGTCTATTTTGTTTATTGTTTAACCCATTGGATGCCAACTACGCAATATTACGTAGCTGGTATTAATGGCAGATGCCAACTACGCAATATTACGTATATACGCAATATTATGTACCACGGCATCCTTCTATAAATTGGTATCCGTGATGCCAACTACGTAGTATTACGTAGCAGGCCATTTGTATGGTGGCCACCGATTGTGATTTGACGGTTAACGTCGGCATTCAATGGGTTAATAAAATAAATTCAGATGTCTAATTACCTAGTCAGGTGTTACAATAAACAGCCTAAATTAGAAATATCTTAATTTTAATTCCTGAGAATTTACCATTAATTAATACAATATCCATGAGTCGATAAGGTCGAGAAAAATTATAATTTCAATAAAATAACAGTTTGAAAAAATATTATTTAAAGAAATTTAAAAAAAAATGTATCTATATTTATTTTCTTTAAATATTATAGTATTTCTGGCACAGAATAATTTATTATTTTCTATAAAGATTTCAGCTTTTTACACACCGTACGTATAATTTAATTGACCTTATTTTGAAATCTGTTTTGTTCAGTTAAGGGCTGATTTTTCAATTATCTGATAACTTTATTCGAGGAATACCTAATTTTGAAATTTTGACACTTATTTCATACAAAAACTGTCAAACGTCAATTTTATTCCTCGAATTAAAGTTATCTGGCGATGGAAAAACCAGCTCTTAGAAATAATAATAACAAAGATCATAATCAAATAATAAATATTGTTAAGAAATATTCGACGAGCAAATATTATTTCAGGAAAATTAACGTCTTTAAGTGTGGTCAAAAAAATTGAATTGTGATTTTCATGATGTTTGTATAGTCAATCAAACAAATTGTCAGGTTATTTAATTATTTACATTTAAATGAATCAAAATATTATTATTTACATTACGAGTATCAGAATTTGTTTATAATTTTTGAGCATTAGATATTTTAATGATGACAGAATGTTTTTCCACTTAATTTTTAACACTTTTATAATTTTGTAGCTTAATTTTTTGAGAACAACAATTTATTTAACTTTATAATTATTCGAATTTTAGGGTTGGTTTCCATGTCTTATCATTATTTTTATAATTGAATATTAGGGTGTGAATACACCTACAAACTTATGTGTCTTGACTTTTATACGTAGCCTGCACGTAGCGTCATGTGTGCACACAATTTACAGAAAAAATCTGATTTTTTGTAAAACTCTCTGACTAAAGCCTCTAGGAATATTTGAGTACCAAAACATCAAAAATCCCGTTATATTTATACTAAGAAAGTTTTTAACTGTACAATATTGTGCCTATAATAAATACGTTCTAAATAAATCTAAATAAGTAACTACGTTACGTCATTATATTTGTTACTTTAACTAAGTAATGTTACAATCAACTTATGTTACAATTCAATGATTGGTTTATTTTAAATATTGAATTATTTTTCTACGTTGACACTGTATGAGGACAATCCTTGACTTCTTATATTGATCGTTACTAGATGGAAATTATAAATAATTTCGTGGTGAATCATAAAGACGCCAGACTTTTACGTTCCCAAATTATAATATGTTTCTTCTTCATATCGCTGACACGACTGTATTTCAAAACACGTTGGCCTAAAACGTGTGACAAAGTTGTGTGGAAATGTTTTGGATCACAGAGGGCAGGATAGGAGGTGGAGCATAGTTTGCGACAGAGCTCCACATCCACATCCTGCTGCCGTTTCGTCGAGGTTTACCAGGTTAGAGTTACATCTTAATATTGATGTGATGTTATTTAGAGCGAATTTCACCGATCAAACTGAACGCGACCAGTAAGTACTTGGTCGCGTTCAGTTTGATCGGTGAAATTCGCTCGGTGAAATCGGTGAACGCAGTTGCGTTCAAGAGCTGTCATTGTCAATTTTCCTCAACAATAATGACACTGACAGCTCTTGAACGCGGTTTAGACGTACTGATCGCGTTTAGCTTCATTGGTAAAATTCGCCCTTAACCTGCCCATCTAGACAAGACTTGAAAAGGTTCAAAAACATTACGGACAAGAAGAATAAGGGACGTCTAAAAATACGTTCGTAAAATTAGCCATGAAATAATCCGTAAACCAATTTTATTTCGACGTAAAGTTATTTTTATGGTTTCAAAGCTAACAATAAATTATTGGAGTTTTTGGTTATTTGATTTATTTGTTGAGCAGTCCTTTTAAGGTATCCTAACACCTAGTTGAAATCTGTTTGCAATTTAAAGCAATGATCATCATTACTTAGCTACAATCTTTTGTGCAAGCGTTTTTTGCTCATGCTTTGTGTTTTTCAATGGTCAAGTAGATTGGTAAGTACCTACTCTAACTTCAACATACTTAAAACATGCCGTGTTCCTATGGGGGCAGGCAGAAACTTCATAGCGTCAGCTGCTACGATCCTTACACAATCCTTTTTTTTACCTCTGTCATCAAGTTAGTCTAAAACTCTACAAATGGAACAGACTTGCCCCTTTTATTCACAGTAAAAAAATTCAAAACTCTCGACCTTCCATTGGGGCCTGAACGAAATATTTATGTCCAAATTAAAAGTGGAGCAATTCATTTATGTCCAAAAGTTAAAGACACAACAATATCTATCATAATTGAATTGACAGAAAGCATGAGCAACACCGCAACCTATATCCGTCCCCCTCTCTCATACAGTGCCACAAAGCTTGCCATCCCTTTCTAACGTCATCGGAGGCCGAAGTGCATGAGCACCGAGGTCAGCAGCAACAGACACGTGCCGCTGGTAGTGATGCCGTGGAAAGCGCTCGTGTTGCGTCGCAGGATGGCTGCCATCTTGTTACCTGGAAAGAAAAATTGCAGAGGATTAATAAATACAATATATAATTAATTAATAGGTAAACAGTATAATATACCTAATAATGTCGCAGAATATGAATTGTAGAATCCGCTGTTTTACAAAATCGCTAGTTGTTTTACAAAACAGCTCCGGGCTGATTTTTCAATCGACAGATAATTTCTATTCGTGGAATAAAATTAACGTCTGAGAGTTTTTGTATGGAAGAACTGTCAACAATTCAAAATTATTCCTCCGATAAAGTTATTAGATGATTGAAAAATCAGCTCTTAGTTGAATTTAGTAAACAGGTTCTCTCAGAAAAATACTACTCCAAATAAATAAATTTAAGGTAAATAAGAAACGTCAAGACTAAGGGCCGATTTTTTGATCCGTTATTGTTAAAAATAGTACCTAATTTTTGCAAAATTTGTTTTTTTGATCAATTTTTATTTTATCCAATGATATAATATCATTGCTAATGGTCAAATAATTAACTATAAGTTAAAAAATAACAATTAGAAAAATAAAAAAAATGATCAAAAAACACATTTTGCAAAAATTTAATCATTAGTTACTATTTTTAATAATTGGTAGAGTTTAACTACGGATAAAAAAAACCGGCCCTAAGTGTTCATACGCCAACGCGTCGACGGCTGTTGTCGACGAGTGTCGAAGGCTGCAATCGATGCGTGCCGCTCGAACACTACTAAGATTCAGCTGATGTAGGTTGATACACCTATGCTTGATCATTGCACTTGACACCTATCGTTTTTAGCGAGTACCACTTTTTATTGTCTACTTTGGTGCTTGGCAAATTAGAGAAATTCATAGCCGTTTCATAGGTACCTTCTCAGGTCCCGCCTAAGCTATTTTCCACGTTAGATCCTTATTATCTAAGCCCTCATAGGTACCTACAGCTTAAGAGGCAATTGAGTTCTTTGGGGAAGTGGTAGTAAGCCTAGATAATATAAAAATACTTACTGCCTTCAGAAACGAAGACATGTATGGAAGCAGGCTCGGTGTTGCTGGCGCTGCAGGTGTAGTTCCCGGAGTCCTTCAGGGTAGCCCCGCGGACTGTGAGCCGGGACTGCGTGCGAGCACCGGGCTCCGTCTCCACGGTGATCCCGCCCCGCGTCGCGTCGTAGTTGATCATACGGTCATTGTGGTACCAGAACACGTATTGTGGGGGAGTTGGGCTCTGGAAAGGGAAAACAAAAAGTATAATTAATAAATAACCAACGTCTCACATATGTAGAATCTAGCAGTGCCCCACGGTTTCACCTGCATAAATGTAGATCCCATGGGAATATCGGGATAAAAAGTGTCCTATGTATTAATCCTGGTTATAAACTACATGTGTGCTAAATTTCATCCAAATCCGATCAGCAGTTTCTGCGCGAAAGAGTAACAAACATCCATCCATCATCACAAACTTTCACGATTATAATATTAGCATAATTAAAAGCATAAAATAAAAAAGCAAAATAAAAGCATAATTAATAAATAACCAACGTCTCACATATGTAGAAACTAGCAGTGCCCCGCGGTTTCACCCGCATAAATGTCAGTCCCGTGAGAATATCGGGATAAAAAGTGTATTGCGTGTTAATCCTGGTTATAAACTATCTGTGTGCCAAATTTCATCCAAACTCGTAACGTTTATACTCGTATAATATTACTAGGATATATGTACGTCCTTTTCCTTATCAACATTATCATCGTTTCAGCCGAAAGACATCCATTGCTGGACAAAGGCCGGTCCTGTGCTTCTCGTATCCAACGAATTCCCTCGACCTGCATCTGAACTTCATCGGTCCATCTGGTAGATGGCCTACCCAAGTTATGTCCGAGACTAGCTAAAAGATTGATAAGCAATTAAACGTGACGTGCGCAGGGGTCCACTGTATTCCATGCCTATCTATCTGCTGACGATAGAAATGGGTTCACTCAAATAGTGCAGCAGACTGGGACAGCACATATGCATATCTCCCTGCTCTCGCTTGCAAGTCCTACTTAAAAGACAAATGAATTTCGTCAAGTAGGTAAATGGAAGACGTCTGCTAATAACAATCTGCGATCACCCATCCTTCTACCAAGCGTGCGGTTTAACGTCATAAGTATTTCAATACTGTTTATTTAATTTGTTGTCGATAAACTCAAGTTCAAGAGTGAACTTTTCCCAGCTCATGAGGTCAGCATACCTTCGAGGTCAAATCAACACAAAAACTCAATCGATTTACCAAAGAAAAGCTTTCGTAACTGCCACAAATACGCCGTCCTATCAACCATTCGAATGTATGAAAATAAACCCGACGGATTTTACGAGTACGACGGGACCTCGTATAACACGTCACTTCGGCTGTAAACATTGTAAGTACACAAACAATAAAATGACTGACGTCGATGAAAAACACCCTTTTGTGTTTGTTGTTGAGATTTTCTCCTACCATTCAGATGAAGGAATGGTGTCATTGAATGCAAGTAGTGTTAGAAATCCCCGAAGGAAAGGTAGAAGCCAGTTATGCGGGCTTTACAGGGGTGACTATAGCTGCACGATTTTCACCGTACGGCGAAAATCTACTATCTAAATGGCATATTAGGCCAGGCCGCAGGTGAATGACTAAAATCGCAAGCGTGGCCTTGAACTATGGAAGGTCTGTGTCCCCTGCCTGACCAATGATATTATTATTATCTCCTTTATTTCAATGTAAACATATAAATTATATTTTTAAATATTAGAATATAAAAGATATAAAAAACATTTAAAAATATAAAAAATAGTAGCCTACCGGTATCGGGAACAGGGTCCAAGCTACCGGCTGTCAAGGATCCAGAGAGAGGAATCTCCTGACAATGCGAGTCGTGTCCAGAACTACCGCTTTCGAAATCAAGCCCTTGATCCAGCTGCCCAAAGAGAGCCTCCTCAGGTGTTGGTCGAGGCTCTTGGCTATTAAGCCATTGGCTGTCACGACTATCGGCACAATGACCGCTGAGTCCACATCCCACATGTCGACAACCTCGCGAGCCAAGTCAAGATACTTGATTTGTTTATCTTATCTCTATTCTGTCTGTATTTTCGAAAGTTTTCGAGTCTCTCTTGTGCCCTATCTTAACCGCCCATTCCAAAATAGAGGTAGCTCCACAGCAACATGGTTTTTGCGCTCAAAAATCTACTACAACCAACTTAGTTCTTTATGTAGACAACCTTTGCAAATTAGTGGACTCACGCAAGCAAGTCGACTCGATTTACACCGATTTTAGCAGTGCGTTCGACAAAGTCGATCACAATATTTTGCTGCATAAGCTAGGTGGCCAACTATGGCTGTGGTTTAAATCCTATCTGACCGACAGAAAACAGAGAGTTGTTGTGAAGGGTCATCAGTCTTTACCTTACTACTCAATATCCGGAGTCCCCCAAGGTTCCCATTTGGGCCCAGTACTGTTTGTTATATTCGTTAACGATATAACAAACAGTATCAAACACAGTACCTGTTCCATCTTCGCGGACGACTTGAAAATATATTGGGTTATTGACACCAGTGCAGACATTGCCCTACTCCAGGAAGATTTAGACTCTGTATATAATTGGTGTACTAAAAATTGCATGCTTCTTAATGCTGATAAGTGTTACCATGTAACATTTACAAAAAAACACCTTAAGTTTGCTTCTTCATATTCGCTCAACGGTAAGGTACTTCAAAAAGTCGACAAAATCCGCGACTTAGGTGTTCTCCTTGACAGTAAGCTTACATTCATACCCCATATTGACTCTATTGTTTCTAGGGCTGCTAAAACACTGGGATTCATAAAAAGAATCTGTTATGATTTCAAAACCGTCCAACCCTTAACAGTACTCTATAATTCATTTGTGCGAACTGTTTTGGAATATGCGTCACCGGTTTGGAATCCTATCTATGGCACACACGTTAATCGTATAGAACGGGTCCAAAAAAGCTTTACACGCTATATGCGATATAAATCTCATAGCTGCCCTCCGGACGCAGATTACTCGCAAAGGCTAAGTTATTTCAAAATGATAACCTTAAAACAGCGTAGACATAACAATGACTTGACTTTGCTCCATAAAATCATTAACGGATCTATACAAGTTCCGAAGCTTCTTGCCGAAATAAATATATCTGTCCCTCGCCATAGTACACCCAGATCTGAACGAGTTCTAGATGTGTTCACTCCATCCCCTACAAGAACTAATCTCGGACACTCGGCACCAATGAACAGGTTGATGAGGACGTACAATGAGCTCCATAACCGTTCTAATAGCATTGACATCTTCGCCAACAAGCTTTCTCAATTTCGCAAGAAATTGTTATCGACCCACAGTGACCACATTTAATGCATGTATTATTACTTTTATTACTTATTACTTATAGTTTTTATATTATTTATTATCAATTATGCTATATGAATTATTTTTTTTGTTGATTTGTTTTTTTTTTTAAGTAACTAATTATATTTGTGTGTTCTTTCGCTCTTATATTACAAATCTGTTTTCATGTATGTTTTTTTTTTATATATAGTAACATCACAAAACTTGAAAATATTGCAAGTGCTGTGCACACCTTTAAGTGGCAAATTCACTTTAGAGTTTAAGTTTGATATTGTACCCCTAAAATGTTCTAGTGAATAAGTCGTTGGAGTGCCATAATTAAATAAATAAATAAATAAATCTTTCTCGGCTTTCACGAGGTTCTCATCATGCGGGACGGTTATATCAACAATCATTGCGCGCCGCTCTGATCGATCCACCACCTCTATATCAGGCTTATTGGCAACAATAGTCCTGTCAGTGATAATGGATCGATCCCAGTACAATGTGATATTTCCATTTTCGAGAACTGGGTCGGGCACATACCTGTAGTACGGCACCTCAGATTCGACAAGGCTGTATTTATTTTTATTATTATTATTATTCTTATCGACCTGTGAAAATGAGGCAGCGGTTCGGCTTTTGAGGCGATTTGATAAGCGACCGAGTGTAAGTCCCCCATAACTTTACAGTAGCTATTTTAATAGGGCAAGGCTGTCAAGAGGGCACAAATCCAGACTACGGTTTACAACTGAGAACCCAAACTACATTATGCCTGACCCGGGGATCAAATACCGCATCACATTGAGTGTCAGGACCACGTTTGCTTAGGAATGGACAAAATATATTTCAAAAATTTGTACCTGTAGGTACAATTGTTAAATAAGTAGTACCTCGTGAGGTCCCAAGTTATTGCAATAGTTTCATCATTCTGACGTCAGGTTTTGTGTAGCCAAGATTAGTGAGAAATTTGATATAGAACAAACATGGACATTTAGTGTTAGTTAGTCAAGAGCAGCGAGTTGTAGGTCGTAGGTTCGAACCCAGACAGGCGCTTTACTTTGTGTAAATTATTTCATCACCACTGCTCTCAAAACGGTGAAGGAAAACATCGTGAGGAAACCGGCATATCCTAGAAGCAAAAATTAGAAGACATGCCATCTAAAAACCCGCACTGGGCCCGCGTGGTGGATTACGCCCCGCTCCCTCTCACCGAGAGGTGGCCTGTGTCCCAGCAGTGGGAACATTATAGGCTGATTATGTGGACATTTAGTACCTAATTTGCCACGACACGACCACTAGACTAACCACGCAAACAGTCAGCTGCGTAAATAATTCCAAAATAAATAGCTTTTCTCTATACCAACGTAAAGATCATCATCTGCCTAGCCTTTTCGGCCCGGCAGATGATGGTGTCAATTTCACAACTATGTTGGGGTCGGCTTCCAGTCTCACCGGATGCAGCTGAATACCAGTATTTGACATGAAGCGACTGCCTATATGACCTCCACAACCTGGGTAATATGATACCCCTTGGTAAGACTGGTTGTCAGACTTTCGGGCTTCTGACTACCCGTAACGACCGTTAACCGTGTCAAAGTTCTACGAATGACAGCCGGCACCAACGGCTTCACGTGCTTTCCGAGGCACGTAGGGGTCTTGATAGGTAAAGATGGTCACCCATCCACGGACCAACCGCGGCAAGCATAGCTTAACCTGATCGATTGACCCGTACAGCTACTATTACTTAGCTACAAGCCCCTCAACCATTGACCAAACCACCGTAAAGATATGCGTAAATATTGCTTGTTAAAAACGATACCGAATCTACTCCATGAATAGTGCTCATGATTCCCAACCTGGTTAAGCCAAGGTACGATTAGGGGCATAGCATTAATCAATACATTCAGCTTGTAAAGCAATTAATGTTCACGCTTACCGAGCTACTAATCTATTGAAAACGCATTCTAGCATTAAGGAGAGCTTAGGTAAATGATGGTGTGATGTTAGTCTGTGCATACTGTACAGAGCACATAACAGAACATAAAATCATGCCTTTATTTCCCGACGGGTTAGGCAGAGGTGCACCTATAGCAGTCTCAAAACAATGAAGGAAAACATCGTGAGGAAACCGGTATGTCCTACAACCAAAAATTCGAAGATATGTGACATCTCCCAACCCGCACTGGGCCCACGTGGTAGATGACAGCCCATTCACTCTCGAAGAGATGCCTGTGTCCCAGCAGTGGGAATATTATAGGCTGATTATGTGTTATTTATGCACATATGTTTAAGTACCATGCAACAATAAGGTCACAAATCCAGACTCCGGCCTGCTACAAAGAAATTCCAGATGGAAAAAAACTAATAACACTTTGCCTAACATAGTTAAGAATACTTTACAAGTAGCGGAACACTAAACGCATATTATACTTAGACGTGATAACAAATAAAACTTCCATAGTTCTCGTTTACTGCCCCGCACACTGTCAAGTTCGGATGAACGCAGGAACAGTCGAACGTCTCTTGTATTGCAGAAAAAGTGTCAGACATTTTGCTAGTTTCCTGTCTCATTCTCAGCAGTAGTACTGGCTACCACTAGAACAACGAGGCATGTTAAGCACCTTAAGCTTAATTTCTATCATTCACTAGCTTCTTTCCGCGATTTCATCCGCTTGAAGTTTCTTGTTTCACCGAGCCACCCCGTCGCATCGCCTCACCCCCGCGCCATTACTTCGTTTTCGGTTAGCGATATTTCTTACAGTTTTCTCTTACTCGGTTCCTAATGGTACTAGATGTTAAATAGCCTATTAAGCCTTCCTTAAGAATTGGGCTATCAAATGTTTTTTTTAACACGTTGACTGCCAGACACAATAGAAAATCTATTGTTGGCGGTCATCGGTGACCACGGTGGCAGTAAATGTATTTTATTTCTTTCAGGGGAAGAAGTTTACCTACCTTTTTAAAGTCGATGGAAGATCTATGGCAGGCGACGAATCTATTTTCAAATAGGTAAGTAGTTAAATAAATCCGATGTTGGGGCGGGATTTGGAACGAGGCAGACGACAAGTTCATTTAGCCATAAAAAATCTTCTAAATGCAATCAATCTGCCTAGCCTTTTTCCAACTATGTTAGGGTCAGCTTCCAGTCTAACTGGACCAGAATTTTACATGATATACAGTTCCTGGGTAACATGACACGACTTGGGTAAGACTGGGAAAAAGTGTTCTGAAGGCTTTTCTAGCAAAATATTTTGTTGCATCACTTGAGACCAACCAACCCAATATAAATCTAGATAACCAACTACCCTCTTTTAACGTCGAGTTTAAAACGAAAATACCCATCTGAGGGGCGGTAAATCGATAGATTGCGACCGCAAACACGACCTCGCTGCTCTTAATTACACCGGAGCGATCCTACATACTTCCCCGGCTAAGCTCCTCGTTAAGAAAAATAATGTTCAAAAAGAAACGGTCCGAACGAAAATATTATTTTTTTGTAAAACAAGCAATTAGTCCGCTCTATAATTCGCGCGGGAATTTTTTGAGATCGTTTTAATTGTTTTTTTTTTGTTTCTTTTGTTTTTTTTGAAGTAGGTTGAGGATTCTTGTGTTGTGGATTTTGTAGATCGTAATGTTAAAGGGAGATGAGAAATTCTGTGTTATTCTGTTTTAATGAATTAATGAGCTTACTTCTGTGCGGATAAAACAGAAGCAACTGCAGGAAAGGAGTTCGGTTGTCAAACTTCTGAGATAGATCGCACTGGGAAGAGAACAATTGGTAAGTACCTATAGAGGTATGAGGAACAGGGTGTAAAGTTCAGTCATCCTCTACAGAATGGGAGGATCCTCCGACCGGACGGGAGTCGTGTCTGTTGGGCAACTGCCCGACGATTGATGTCGGGACGTTGTACATAAGTCGCTCTGGTAAACCCTGCTTGCGCGATGCAGGATTTTGCGTGACGTCAGTGTAATGCGTAGTTTGCATGTGGCAATGGAGATGCCGCCACGTCAGCAGTTCACTGCTGCAGGTTCCTCAGCCGCATAGGAAACCATAACCTTTCAATTTCCGGTTCATTGTTAAGTAAACAAAAGCAAATTATTTGACGGATGTTATGTTCATGGAAACGTTAAGACTTCGATGCCTAACGACGGCGCATATTGCACTTATAGAGGATGTCCTTCAAAAAGATCAGCTGCGCTTTCAACTTCACATAAGGTTGAAAATAAACAAAGCTAAAGAAGTTTGAATACTGTAGAAGAAGCCAGGTGGGTTACTGCTGGTAAAATTAGTCAGGTGGGGTTATTCCGATGAACCACAGTGCGACTGTGGAGCCACATCATAAACGATGCCTCACGTCTTCTCGTGCCCTCTTTGCAAAAACACCTGCACTGTGGAAGACCTTTGCGAGGGTAAACATAACTCCGTTGAAGTGGCCAAATTCTGGTCGAAGCTATACCGGCTGACTTTTTTACCATCTGAACAAAAACAGGGTTTAAACGGTGAACGGAGTAGAAGCCTGCAATCAATTAAATATATTCAGAAATAAAAAGAAGTAACGAATAAATTGAAAAGTAACATCAAAATTCAACTGAAAGGCACTCTTCTCTGAGCGCGAAAATTATCATGGAATTCGTAGCGACATCCAATCAAATTAATCGAGTTTCTTCACTTCAATCAAAAGATTGAACGTAAAAAAAGAGATTTTTTATTTAGCTTCTACTCCAAAAACAGGGTATAAAAGGTGAACCTTTTTATACCCTGTTTTTGTCCAGACGGTAAAAAAAATGTCGGTATAAAATCAATAAAAGGGAATCATCGATACGACGAAGAAGACTGTTGTAGTGTATGGGGCTTTGTAGTCTCTGCTTACCCTTATGGGCAAAAGGCTGATAAATGTTTTCAAAAATATACTTAGCGTACGTACCTTTTCCACGATGCAGATAAGATGTATGACGCTGCCCAGATCCACGTGGTGTTCTCCAGAGCCCAGGATGAAGGCTTCTGGCACCACTATCTGCAGTCGCACGTAGTGGGAAACGATGCCTGTGCGGGTCGACACCTGAAATTTAAAGAAGTAGCAGTTTAATTTCACTGGTATAGTTTACTGGCAACATGCACTGGTCTTTCATCTTGAGACACTGCGGTATGAGGGAGGAGAAGATATTGCGGAGCTCCCCGAACGCTGCCCAGCCAAGTTAAATTCGACGTTGGACCTACCTAACTGGACAGTTTGTCCTAGGTAAACATACTCGTCTATAAATTCGAGTGTAGCGTCTCCGATCTTCATGAGAGTGGGTGTCACATGGGCATTTGGCATTACCTTTGTCTTGCCCAGTTTTATGTAGGCTTAACCTTCAAAGAAAAAACATTTTCCTACTTTCCACATGACTGCCCAGAAAACGTTAAAAATCCTACTTCCTACTTTAATCCTACTAATATTATAAACGTGAATGTTTGTATGGATGGATGGATGAATGTTTGTTACTCTTTCACGCAAAAACTACTGAACGGATTTGGATGAAATTTGGCACACAGATGGTTTATAACAAGGATTAACATATAGGATACGTTTTATCCCGATATTACCACGGAATCGAAACTTATGCGGGTGAAACCGCGGGGCGCAGCTAGTAAATTATAATTTTACGCGTCCATTGCCCAGAGTTTGTTTTCCTATTTGGAAACGAAGGACAGACGTTTATTTAGATAGCAAAAAACTAGTAAGGGTTGAAGAAAAGAAGAAAAGCAATTTTTGTTGTATTTGAATAAATTGTCTTTAGACATCGTTCGAGACGGTCCTAAAAATAACTCCTAGAATAACGACCTAAAATAACACCTAGAAGCTTGACGAATATATAGCTACTTAGTACGTAATAGGGGGATATTCCAGAAAATTCTTCTTTTACAGAAAAAATATATTCGTACACCGAGATTTATTAGCCTTTTCGTCTGTTTAGCGAAGTACCTACCTTGAATATGCTTATGGCGGAGAAGCAGCCGTTTGGTTTAAATACTCATTGTTTCTCGTACCCACAAACTGTATGGCTTGTTTTACGGCCCGCTGTTTATAGATTAGTGGGGAGGAAAAATGGTGAAAACGTTTTTAAAATGGTGTTAAATATACAAAATGGGTATGGTTGTCTCGCTGTTATAAGAATACCGAACGCATTTCATTAGTAATTCAGAGTAGACTGCAGCAGGCTAAGAGGGGGTTTTGAAGGTCAGATAGGCAGTCGCTTCATGTCAAATAAGCTGCATCCGGTGAGACAGGAAACCGATCCTAACATAGTTGAAAAAAATATGAAAAGGGATTGCAAAAGTGAAGTCGGAATGTAATTTGAATATCAAGGAACTCAACCTAGTCTGCCGATCGATTCTGTAAAACCCTCACCGTGAAAAGTTAGGTTAAGTGAGCTTAGAGCGAGCTGTCAATAGTGTCAATCCCTAGCATTAGTTGGAATGACAGCTCACTCCACGCTCACTTCACCTAAGTTTTCACGGTGAGATGGTTACAGAATCGCACTGCTGGGATCGTTACACATTCACATCCCTATGAATGTTGTTAAGCTGTCAAAATGAAAGCCATTGCTACTGATAGTGTTTTACGCAATTACCCCGATGAGAACTCGGGGTGAAACAGAAGTAACCCTTGTCCAAAAGTTAGTACCTAATCGTTTCAAATACTTAATTAATTTTATTTTTATTTTATTTCATAAGGAAAAACAAACTGTAGTATATTAATAACAAACGGAAATAACTTAACATTTAACTTTGCAAATATACTACCCACTACATTTTCCACAGATTACAACTTAGATATTAATGTAGTTTGTCTTTTGTCATCGCGTTCTAATGGAGATGACAATGTACCACTCAACAACCGACGGTTCCATATAAACAAAAACAATCCCAAATTCTAAAGACACTCATCCAAGGGCGTACCATTGTCCCCCCACCCGCCCCCCATCCGAAGTGTAAGTTGTGAAATCATTTTCGTTATGCAAATCGCGGACGATACCATCTGCATGCAGTGTACGTTTTGTTAAAAGATCCGCCATCTTGATTTTTCAGATCTTGTTACTTTTATTGTTTCTAAGAGAAACAGAAGTCGGGGAGTTAATCCTGTATATTGGGGGAATCAGAGTTGTTTTTGAGTATAGCTTTCAACGAGATCTGTATTAAATTCCGTTGGGTTTATTGGGTGGTTAATTTTTCAGCTGATTTGAACTGAAAGGATATGTTTGGGGATGGATGAACGCTCATAGGATTTTGTGTGTTGAGTTGGTTTACTATTGTTACGAGCTTCGGGGTTCGTGACAATTAAAACTGCCGATAAAAATTACCAAAAAATACATTTTAATTAACCAAGACTAATAACAACTCAAACACACTAATTATAAAACACAATTGCACTTAAGTCGCACTTGAAGATCGCTTTCGATGTATTCGCTTGTATCGCTTATCCAACTACGCCTGCGTCGTCGAGAGATCGCGTCGTATATAGTGCCGTAGATAGTTCTAAAACCTTCTATTCTTCTATACTATATAAGGAATCCGGGGTTTTACGCGTACGTCAACTGTTCATCCTGGGGTCACTACTAAACCTGTTAAAACTTAACAGAAATCGCTCTAGCTGCAGCAAGATGGGTAGGAAAATACCCGAACGAATCCCACTTCCAAAAACAAAAACCTTATTCGCGACCCGATTTTCGACTTTTTTACCCATACGAGTGTTCAATGCTATAAGCAAAATTCTCACTGTGCCGAAAATCTACTCTGAGGCCAAAACTAAACTTAAAGAATGGCTACTGGGCCGAACTTATGACGAAACAGAAGGTTTACTCTGCTGCTTAAGTTAATCCCCACCTCACTCTGATAACATACACAACTACACACACATTACACCCCACATGCGCTCACCTCAACTGTTGTTGTATGTTTATTATATGTGGATAGCTTCTTTTTACTAACTATTTTTTTTTAAATATGAATTTTAAAATTATGGAGTTAAATTTTAATTTTGTGAATTTATCAGTACCAATCTTGCGCTAGCAAAACTGATTCAATAAGTAACTTTGTGTACTGTTTGGGTCACCAAGATACAGGCTGTGCCTAGTTTAGGACCCGCTGTTAAATCAGTCTAAGTTTTCTGTTGGTTAGAACTGCATGCTAATACTTGTATGTTTGTGAACTATGTGTAAGTTTTTAATAATAAAATGAATAAATAATAAAATAAATAATTTAATTTATATTGTAGAAACATCTAGAATGTTCGAGTACATACCGGCCCCGACTGGCCAGATGTCGATAGTTCTAGAAAGTTCTAGCATCGAAATTTCTGGAAGGATCTATTAGTTCTGCTACTCGATACTAGAAGGCGCTAGTGGTAACTTGTGGCGCGCAACACTATTGACAGTCTTTTTAGTTACATATCAGCTTAAGACATGTTTAAATTACTTATTACCAAATAAGACTAGATTGGAATGTGAATAAAGTAACACCAAACGTGACACTTTATTAAAAAAAAAAGACATTGATAGACTAACATCAAGTAAAAGCTTGCATATTCTTTTTTGAGATGATAGTTTCATTTCTCTTTTTAGTTTGGGTAGGCAACTAGCAAATTTTACAACACCAGCGTACAGGGCTTAACATTTATGATCAAAATTGTCCTTCAAATCATATATCTTATTGGAAAATTGAAACTTTAACTCTATTTCAAAAATATTTCGTGATGCCATTGTGCTATTTTAAGAATATCTCTTAAGGCCCCTTATCCACGGGATGGTTTCTTTAAGCTACGGCGTATAGACCGTGCCGTCGAAAAAGGTGTCAGTAAACAAGCTTCCATAGTGATCTATACAACACTGACAACCCTGCCTACACACGGTGTATAACCCGCCTCGTAGAAAAAACGTGTCTCTGTACAAGCTTCCATAGTGATCCATACAACACAGGCGACCGACGACGGCGAACCGTAGTTTTCCTGGGTAAGAAAAACGTGTGTGTATAATGGGCCCAAATGTTCTATTCCAGGAAGGCAATTCTCGCAAATCTCGCGATCGTGTCGCATGACGTCATTGCCGCTCGTCTCCGTATGTCGCTTATAACACCGTGAGATATCCAAAAACATCTATTCTCACTACAAGTCGATCTGAAATCACGAGTCTAGGGACAATAATGTTGCCATTATGCGTCGCACGAAGTAATCCATTCCACATAACGATGCGATTTTTTTATGTAATCGTTAATGTACTTTTGACCATCTTTAAAAATGATTTTTAAGGCAAAAACATGTTTTGAGCGGCATTATAAAGGTATTTCATTAACATTTATTAATTTAATAATCATTATTGATTTCGTAACTCCATTTTTATTTTACGAGTATTATTAACATTAATATATGGCCTCCATACAACGGAATGCATAGCTCATGTTGATTTGTCAATGTCATCGATATTTTGTCACGTCAAAGTAAAGTCAAAATACAATTATGTTGTTTGTTTACATTGGTCTACATATAAGTAATTAAATAAAACAGAATGACTGCTAATGATATTATAAGTAAGCTGATGACCAGCACAATAATATAAAGGTTTATCAAGCTGGAGAAGAAGAGGAGGAAGTGTTGTTGTTTTAAAGAGTGCGGTACTGCACCAACTGGACTTTTCCAACGACGCTAGGCTGCTGTACCTACGTGTCCTGGCTACTTACTTTACAAAGGCCCAAAAGATTGTTGGGAAATCCTTGCGAAAACAGATTTCACCCTGAGGGTCACATTAGGATTCTCGTCACAACACGAATTCAAATTTCTTTGTTGTCAAAAGTGCCTCACAAATATGAAGACTGGGCGAAACGTGAATTGGTCCGATTTCTAAGCTCGCGGAGAACGCTTGACTCATCACGCCGACCATTCGTGTGCGCTGCTAGTACAACATTATTTACAAAACAAAAAAAAAAACATCACGTGCGGGTTTTGCAAACAAATTTAATGTAACCCAGTAGGTAGACCTCACTTAAAAGCAAAGATAGGAAAACTGAGCAATACTCTCGTAATTTTTTATCGTTAAATGCAATATCAATGCAATATCAATGCAATATCAATGCAATATCAATGCAATATCAATGCAATATCAATGCAATATCAATGCAATAACAATGCAATAACAATAGCAATGATATAGCAATAGCAGTGCAATGCCAATGCTATGGCAATGCAATAGCAATGCAATGCAATAGCAGTGCAATGGCAATGCAATTGCAGCGCATTTGCATGCAGTGTAGTTTTATTTAATGCTGGTCATCGCTAACAGTTATTATCCATGGACCAGCAAGTGTGTAGTTGTATCATATCAACTAACAACATTGTACCGTAGACAAAGACAAAAAGAAGAAAAAAAGAAGAAAAGAAAAGAAGAAGAAAAAGACACTGCAGCGCGATTTGTTGATCAGTTGAGAGTTTTATATGGGACAGTTGATATTTTTTTCGCGATTACGATGTTGGTCCCATGGAGAAAGTTGTTCAGTTTGATGGTCTGTACCACACCCTCAAATTTGACCACACCTTTCTGGTACACATTTTATGCAGAGAGATGCTTCCTCTACACTTATCGCCCACTTAGCACCAATAAACAATGTCCGAATCAATTATAGCATTCCATCATTCACTAACGATGCAACGCAACAAAAACTAAAAGAAATGCTTTAATTACTACCAACACGGAAGGGTACGCCACAAGTTAATGATTAAATAACTAACTTGTGTTATTAAACTTGGTTGCGTCGAGAGAGCGATGCTCGAATGGGCGATGCTCCATTGTTTGAGCATCGAAGTGTGTACGAGTAACTAGGACAGGTGGTTTAGTTTGCACAAATGGTATGGTGTGTCTCTTCCTTAATTCAGAGTCCTAATGTTTTGTCGGTTGCAGTAATAGTGGCCTAAATACTACTGTGACTAAGTGTAATTTAACTGCCTATAGACTGTTCCAAAAGTACATATCTTGTGAAAATGGAAACAGAGTGGACAGGACTGTGTCACAGCAGTGGAAACTTCATAGGCTGATTATGTTATGTTACGTTAAGGCTGAAGTTGCCTCATGACATTTACTACAACCTTAGTTTATTAAAATAATTTATTGAGAAGGATCAATGGTTGAAACAATGGATTAAAGAACATGGATTTAGTATATTGTCAATGCCAAATAGTGATCTCATGATCTGTTAGATCATAAATATGTAATTAGTAGATTATTAAAATTATGTTTCTTTTAACTTTTAAATGTTGAATTATATTTTTTATTTTTAAAAGAACATGGTGTTTAATTACTCACATGTTTCCATATAAATGCTTAATTGCTTAAATTAATGCTTGAATGCTTTAACTATAAAGAAGTTAACCACAAGCGAAATATTTTAGCCACCTTTTAGTTAAGTAAAGTAGTTAAGAGTTTACAAAAGTTCCATATAACGTTGGCAACAATTAGCTAAAAAGCATCTAAAGCCCCGTAACAGCTCATTAGGAAAATTATTGAAATTGAAATCGAAGCGAATGTCATGGCTAGAAAGCAGTTATGGTCACTTAACTTTTTAGTTAAGCAATTCTAAATAAATATAACAAACATTATGAAGGTTAAAATTTTAACTAAATTACTTCACTAAAAAGCCGCTAAGGTATGGTTAACGGGCTTTTGGAACAATAATAAGATGCAATAAATAGGATACAAGCTTAACAAAATAAGAAAAATGAATTTTAAAAGCAATTAATGATAGTTTCTGGACATAAGGGTTATTTAGGACAAACACAAAGGAATATCAATTTATATGTCCAACAATCATTGACCTAAGTATCATACTTTTTAAGAAATAATGATTCCCGCGTTTTTTGGCATTTTCTCCGAAACTACTTTTTGGGCTTAACGGCCTTCTAGCTAAAGGACAGCACCTTAC